>JAVXUO010002917.1:0-600000 GCA_033065855.1 Escallonia rubra | reverse complement strand
AATGGAACTATGCGCCATACAATATTGTTCCTGATCTAGTATACTGACTCCATACAAAATCACCTCCCAAAAAACAACAAATAAGAAAGAAGAAGAGAAAACAAGAGAGGGGGGAGGGGGGGAGAGATTGATAACAACATGCAAAGCTCGCAGATGGCAGATCAAAAGTCACTCACAAAGCAAAGTAAAGTGCAATATAGAACATACAGCTGCAGCAAGAGAATCTGTAAGCTCCCGCTCCTGGGCTGTATTTTCTATGATGGGGACCACAAGCTCGTCATAATAGCCATGCCCCTGAATTCCTTTTATCATTTCCATATGAGTGATCTGCAATGTTGAAAAGGCCCAATAAGATAGATGAAAGAGACAACTATAGAGCTAAAAGAATCTGGTACCCTTTCGACAAAAAGTGATGGAGCTTTGTTTTGATGTTCTGGCACCATCAGTTTCCAGGAATTATGGTTATCAAGGAACTCACGAGTAACAGTTTTTAAAAATGACTTGCCATTTATAAAGATGTAGTGCAAAAGGAAACCTTTTATGCAAAAGCTCATGATGAAATCAGAAAATCTGCTCAGTTTTCCGAGCAAAATTTCCATAAAACTTTTGATGGTGCTCTGAAGGCAAGAGAAAAGGGGCGACCTAGTGCATAAGGCTCCCGTCATTGTGGGTCTGGAAAGTGTAGAAGTACGCAGCCTTACTCTGGCAGGTGAGAATGGAGCAACCTTAGCATTGTGCGCCAAGGCTTGCTCTCATTCTAGAGGCAAGATATTCCATCAACTTTTTAGCAAAGTCTTGCAACTCAATCCCCGCTCTTTTACTAATGCAAAGGATCTCATAACCAATATGTTTCTCTGTACCCTTTTTTCTAGCTCCAACCCTCACTTCAGTTTTAGGGTCCTCTTCCACAATTGTTGTCTTAGAAGTGTCTCTATCCACACATGATATGTTCAGTCGCTACTCGCTATCAACTGAAGAATAAATCGGCTTTGAAAAAACACGAACACATTTACCAAACAAACAAGATCTGCATATCCATTTAGAAGGAATGCTGTAAAAGCCAGTAAATTTGTATTTCAGTCAGCTGAGTCACAGACAGTGTATTGAATGCAGGCTATATAGCAAGATTGCCAAGGATAGAATTCTAATTTTACCCAATTAATTATGAAAGAGCTAAAAACTTAAACTTAATCCCCACAAACAAAGCTGAAGATGGAAACTTTACCCGGAACTCTTTAGACAATGGATTGATCATTGTCACGAGGCATGATTCCATTCCATGACTGTGGATGACAGCACCAGCATTACGCATCTCATACGCCTGAAAAACAGGGAGAAAGTGTTAAAGTTATTGGACGAAGTGGAAACCAGTATTTGAATAACGAGCTCTTACCAACATTAAAGCCGAATAGAGTACTTACTTGCACTTTGCTAACAATTTCAATAGCATACCAACTATACAAAATCAGGCTTAACCTTTAATAATTATGACCAAGAATCAAAATTGAACTATTTAACCTTCCTTTCACAAAACTAACAGCATTAGGCCAACACAAAATTCCTAAAGAAGTAATGAAATAAATAAAAATTCTTGCATACTATTGACAAGTTATACCTTCATGAACAGAGGAGCACAATCGGAACACTTCGGGGGCTTGTGGGGATACGGCTTGGGGGAAGGCGAATACAACACAGACCCACTTGGGGAAATCACATACATGTCCTCCGGCACCATTCTTTCCTTCTGCACACCTATCAAACACACCCCCCCGACAAATCAATGGCTTCAAAATGGTGGCTAAATATGGTCAGTGCATCGACAAAACATTAGCGGACAACAAAATTATGGGTTCTTTAAGGAAAGTACCAGAAGGGGACATGAGAATCAGCTGGTTGGGTTTGGGGATGGAGTCGTCGTGGACCTTGATGGTGATGCTGCCGCCAGTACCGGAGACCCATCCAAGGGTGTAGAATTGACGGCAGAGGTCGGATATCAGGGCCTTGGTTTCCTTCACCGGAGTGGACTCCACGTAGGCCTGCGAGGTTGAGGCCGCTTTGACTCCGTTAACGGCTACGGCTGAAGCTGCAGCTGCTGCCATTGTTCTTGTGACTCGCTTGGGAGGCGAACGCAATCTTAGTGACGGACATTGTTTAATTAGAGGAGTGAAGATGGAGTTTTGATTGGAACACGTGGCGCTGGTTACCTGTGCAAAGTGTTTAATACTCAAATCTTGGTAATAGACTTTTGTGTTTGGTTCCAAAGTCCAACGTTTAGACTAAGGCCCATTTCATTATGATTCCCTTTCTTTTTTTTTTTTTTTTTGTATATGACAATAGCATTCTCTGATTTTTTTTTTCATCCTCAGAAGGTTTTGTGGTCATGTCTCCAGAACTGAAAGATATTGAGATAAGAGATTAATAAAGATAAATTCATTAACGCACAAGTTACATTATACAAATTGATGCTCTTCGTACTGACAGATTGAAAATAACTCAGATGCGTCTTTTAGCGACCAATGACAATAGGGGATAATTTTATAAAGTAGACTCGTAGTCTGGGCGAGTTGCAAAAAGATGTATCGGGTAACAAGAGTTACAAAAAAGAGGTCTGAAGTGGTAATTGTGTTGCATACGATGGTTGCAGAATGAACAATTACTTCTAGTCATAAAAGACGTAATTCTATAGAGTGAATTCTTGCATATCACTTCGTTGGTTCAACAACTCAGTTTTATGAACATTTTTAGGTGATTCAATGGTTCTAACATAATTAGATCTAGGGTTTTTGTTTAAGTGGCGGTGTTGGACAGGACTGGGCTGGTGGACTCAAGCAGTGCCGGCGGATATGGCTGGGGTTGGTAGCGGCAACAAACGGGTTTGGGGTGGTAGTGGATGGGTTGGGTTTGTGAGGGTGGCAACTAGTGTTAGGTTTAGTTAGAGTATAAAAGATATTGGGACACAAGTGAGAGAGAAAAAAGAAAGAAAGGGTATTATAGTGAATCTCATATTAATTTGTCCAAGATGTATCTTTCAAGAGCGTAAGTATTGCGTCCTATCAGTTTGAACGATTGATTTGGCACCGTATGGACCATTTGCAACTTCTGAAACCCAGTGTGTCTTTTTACAACTCGCCAAAATCACAAGGGGACTATATGCAATTAATCATAATAATAAACTAAGTTAAACGAAAGCGTAAAGAATGTCAATTTAGCTTACGGTCTTTTATGCTATCAACTACTCCCGTTGTCTCTAAATAATTGATCAGTTTTCCTTTTTGGTTTGTTCCAAGAAAAATTGACCACTTTCCAGATCATGAAAGATTCTGCAGGTATTTTTTCATTTTTATGATTTCCATATTTTTTTATTCTATTTCTATCTTTACATTTTTTTTATCTTTCACCATTATTACTTTCCTACTTTCCTAGCTCACTTCATTCCCCCTTTCCTGCTCCACATTTTCACAAACACATTTTCACAAACACGTTTTTCTCTCCAGACCCACTTCATTCCCCCCCACCCCCCCTTCTCTCTTAAAGGGTAGAATAGAAAAACACACAGTTTATAACTTATACCCTCAACATGCGTACCAAGTCAAAGTTGAGCGATGATTAAGAGACGGATGGAGTAATATATAAAGTTTCAAGGAGTAACCTCTATTTATAGTAAGTAATTGGATCCCCACGTGCATTGCGCAAATGCAATTTCCAAAGAAAGTAAATATAAAAAGTTATGAAAATACCACTACATTGCTTGAAAAAATAAAATTCATGTAACAAACAATAAGAGAAGCTTGGAGATCAATAAATGGCTAATATTAAATTAAATTTACCTACGAAATTTAGGTTCATGCCACTGAACACGTGACTCGACACATCCCGGTCAAAATGAAATTCATACCAGAATTAGACAAGGAAAGCCAAGTTATAAATTACCGTTGAAGTGATTGTCGACTTACTATTCGTCGGGGAGAAGAGATTGCGGTCAAACAATTTGGAAACTTTTGGGTTCAATAAACTCAAATCCTGAATTTACGAAATTCTTGTGAAATTGCACAATACGTGGTGAAATACAAGATGAAATTGGTTACTTGTTCCGAAAGGATAAACATTTTGTGGACATTTTGAAAAGTTGCTCCCGGACTTTAAACTTGCAAGTATTTTTTCTCAAATTTTGGTCTGAATTAAGGTTGGTTGCAAAGTAAATTTTTTTTGGACTACTTTACTGTTATTTTTGCAGCAAACATGTTTTCAGAATCAAACATGGCTTAAATGTTTTATACTTTGACAAACATAAAAAAATTAAAAATCACAGTTAAGTAATCACATTTAAGGAACATAAAAAATAAGGGATGGCCATTAATTTCTCTTTGTGGCTTCTAAAACTTTGACCATTAACTTTTAGCGACAAAAGAAAATAGAAAATCAATGCAGGGAAAAAAATAGATCGAAAATGCTTTACACATAAGCTTTTTATGTAAGAATCTTTCTTTATCCCCTATTAATCAGTTAACCCATTCTCGTATCCACGAGATCCAAGCCCAAATCAACCCACAACTACCGATGAACACTGAACTTAAGTCCGATGTCCGCCATTAGCATCAACCATCACTAGCTCCAATTGAACCCCCAAAAATCACTGTCCAAGGAACTTCCTTAAACAAAAAAAGAAAGCTTAATGGATCAATGGAGGATTTTTAAATGTAATTGCCTGCTTGTTATTCATTGATCTATTAACCATCAATGAAAATTTAGATCGAAATAGGTTCATATCTTTTTTCAGCGTGTACCCTTACCCAAACCACCATGTAATGACGTAGATAATGACCATTGCCCAATCAGATCAAGTGCGAGACATGCCTGCAGGTAGACTGCACTAGCGATACATATTCTTTTTTATTTGTTCTTTCACGTGTACGTCCACATACACCAATATATGTATTCTAGTCCTGTAGTATTCATACTCTCCCAGACAAGTTGCATTGATTGCAAAAAATTTAAAAGTAGAAACATCTATGACACACATCGCAATGCATAGCAAAAATATGACTGATGTCTCGTATTTCTCGAAAGAACAAAATTTCGCTGCTGACCAGGTAGCAGCTTGTTCCTGCTACCCTGCCACGTGGCAGCTTTTGAGTGGTCCACCTGTTCGGCCACCATCCATATTCCACGTGAGCAACCGTGCTTCAGATAACGGCTTGTTGCCGTCAAACAGCACATCCCTGGTTTATCGGTTGATTTTAGGCAATGAATAATCTGTTATGAGGTAGGTCTATCCCTCTCTCTTTCTCTCTCTCCCTCCCTTTTCTCATCTTCTTCCTCCGAATTACTCATCTGGGCATCAAAATTTCATCAAACCAGCAACAAAAATTTGTTCAGTGAACTATTTTTGTAAGTTGAAACGTAAGGAAAATTGATTTCCATTAACTTCCTTACCATTCATTATATATAACAGAAGCCCACTCACCCATTCCCATCTGGGTATAATTGTTTGCTTCAGTATCAACCTATTTAGTTCCCATATTTTTCATTTTCCTTCAGCTTTTCCAGTGGTAGCTTGTGATGGATTTCATGGGAAACGGAAGAGTTTTCGGAATCCAATGATCACACCCACCAGATCATCAAAGGGAAACATACCAAGCACTATATAAGACAAGCCCACTCTCCCATCTCAGTCGTGGTGACTTTCATTGTTGTTTCTCTAATCAATATAATATGTATAACGTAGGTACTCTCTCTCTCTCTCACATGCATGTAATTTGATACATACTTCATACATCCAATGCACAAACCCTCAATATACCGAGACAAAAAAGTCATCTCGTAGCTTTAATAACTTGTTTGCACCAAAAAAAAAAAAACCTTCAATAACTTGCATTGAAATTCATTAAAGAGCCAGTGTTTAGTTTTTAACCAGGGGTGTATGTGATCTGATACGTAAATCAATAAAGTATCAATGAAACTGTACAATCTGTAGATAAATTATTCATGGCTAGTGTCTGACCAGTTTTCCTACACATTTAGTATTAGACTGTTGTATGTTTACATTGGAACTACCTTATAGAGCCATTTTTTTAATATTGTTCTCTGCTTTTGTTTCCTGAGTGTGTTATCTCATGCACTTAGGGATTCATAAAGGCAATGGTCTATACATTAGACCCACCATTTGAAATTCAAGACACATGTGATATGAGTAGAGATATGCTTAGAAATTGAAAAACGATCCTATGGAAACTGGAAAGGTAGTAGCCAACATGAAGTAATTTGACATTTTTTATCTAGTACATTCACAAGCTATTGTTTGTTTGATTGCACTGATGACAAGAACTTAGCTTGACTCTAGGAATACCGTTTCACCTAGAGAAATTACCTCTATTTTGTCCCTCACTTACAGTGAATTAAAGCAATATGGACCAACAACCCAATGTCAACGAGCAAGAGGTAGATGATGTATGCATTTTGCAGTCAAGACAGTTTAATGTGCATGGGGGGAATGTTCATGAAGTACCAAAACTTGGAATGGAATTTGATTCAGAACAACATGCTTTTGATTATTATAGTGAGTATGCTCATCGGGTTGGTTTCAGTGTAAGAAAGCAACACGATAAGAAAAGGGCTAGAATCGTGACAGGGAGAACTTTATGTTGTTCAAAACAAGGTGAACTTGGTATTGATAAACGACGAGTAAATGTGGTCTACCATCGTCTCGTTTCAAGAGTAAGTTGTAAAGCACATATGAGCATTCTACTTCAAAAGGATGCAAAATTTAAGGTGATATCTTTCAATGCAGAGCATAATCATGCTTTTGCCCCGTCCCCTGCAAAGCACATGTTAAGGTCAAAAAGAAGACTTTCATTTACTCAAACAGCTTTGGCAACCGATGCTATTAAGGTAGGAGTATCGGTTAAAAAAACTTTTCGTATACTAAGTCAGCAAACTGGAGGTCGCGAACATGTTGGTTTTTTAGATGTGGATTATGCAAATTACCTCTATCGAACACGAGCGACCAAAATGCAAAAAGGAGATGTCAGTGCTCTGTTTGAGTATTTTTAGAAGATTAAGTTACACGACCCATCTTTTTCTTATTTAATACAGCTTGATGAGAATGACCTTATAACAAACATTTTTTGGGCAGATTCAAGGTCAATTGTAGATTATAAGCACTTTGGAGATGTTGTATGCTTTGACACAACCTATCGAACTAATGACTATGGTCGTCCATTTGCTCCATTTCTAGGTGTTAATCATCATAAACAAACGGTTATCTTTGGTGCTGCACTGCTTTATGATGAAATTGTAGAGTCATTCAAGTAGTTATTTAGGACATTTATTGGTGCAATGTCTGAAAAGCAACCAAAGACAATTCTCACTAATC
This sequence comes from Escallonia rubra, assembly GCA_033065855.1. Lineage (NCBI taxonomy): Eukaryota > Viridiplantae > Streptophyta > Magnoliopsida > Escalloniales > Escalloniaceae > Escallonia > Escallonia rubra. Next base: position 592,628 of record JAVXUO010002917.1, on the reverse strand, counting down.
AATCCGCTGCGATGGCAAATGCAATTGCAGAAGTGTTCCATGAAACCAATCATCGTTTATGTGTATGGCACATCTATCAGAATGCAGCCAAACATTTGAGTCATGTATTTCATGCTTCAAAGAACTTTTCATCTAATCTTCGTTCTTGTGTATATGATTATGAGGATGAAGATGAATGGATGCTTGCATGGAATCAAATGATCAAGAAGTACTCTCTCCAAGACAGTGATTGGTTGAATGGAATTTTTGAGTTAAGAGAGAAATGGGCTATGGTTTATGATCGACATATGTTTACTGCCGATATGAAAAGCACACAAAGAAGCGAGTCTATGAATTATGTTTTAAAGCAATATTTAGATCCAAGGCATAACTTTTTGCGATTCTTTGAGCAGTATGACTTGTTATTGCAAGATTGATAATACACAGAGTTGAAGTCAGAGTTCAAAATGAAGCAAACTAGTCCAGTGCCAGTAGCTAATGTTGAGATGCTAAGACATGATCTTTGAGGTATATACTCCTGAGATGTTCAATATGTTCCAATATGAGTATATAAAGGCTTGGGATTACAGTATTCATAAAGTTAGCAAGTTTGAAAACATTTCAGATTACAAAGTTGTTTTTGGTGGCAAGGGAAGAGAACATCTTGTAAAATTTGAAGCCGAGACGACTACTGTGCAATGTAGTTGTATGAAAGTTAACTTTGTTGACGTTTTATGTCGTCATGCTTTAAAAGTTCTTGATAAGAAAAACATTAAGAGGATACCACCTCAATATATATTGAAAAGATGGACAAAATATGCAAATGATGCAATAGTAAGTGATTACCGTGGTGCTCAGGTTCAAGGCAAATCTCAAGAATCTATTGGAAAGCGATATTCCTATTTAAGTCATGATCTTCAAGAACTGGTCACACTTGCAGCAAAGAATGAAGATATGTACACATATGCGCATCAGAACTTAAGTAAACTGCTTAAGGATTTGGAAGAAATGAAGAAAACTTATTGTTGTAGTACTTTGGATCCATATACTAATACACAAGATGGCCTTCTTAAGAATGTGCCCCAACTAAATGATGGCATCATGTCACAATGCCCCGGGGGAATAAAAAGAAAAGCTACATATGGACGTCCACGTAAAAGGCTTAAGGATCCACTTGAGCAACCCAGAAGGCAAAAGTCACAAGTAAAAGCTACACAAGTACTATTTTGTCTCTAGGTTCCCAAAAATTGGTTATACATTTTTAGCTTTTCATAGTCATATGGTACCTTACAAACATTTTTCTATATGATGTGATATTTTATAGGGTACCTCCAATAATGCACGATGCTCACAACAAAAAGGGCGCAAAATTAGACAAAGTGAATATATTCTGATAAGGAAGATGAGGTGCTTTTTGATTCATTTGTCACCGTATTATCACAATCTATTTTATAGTGTAGATAAGACTGATTCAACATTTTTGTTTTAGATATCTACTGATGTATACAGTAATATAAATGACGAGCATGACATTGCTGATGATACGTTGCCCCTTCAAAGTCAGGTAACTAAAAATGTTGGCTAAGTTCAATTGTTATATTGTCATTCTGATAGCCAAATTAGACCATTTGATTATTCTCCTTTTCTTGGTGAGTGTTGTTTGTACAGTACCCTCTTATCTCAAGGGAATCACAAGAGCGTTCAGATGATTACGTTATACCTTCCATCAATATTAATTATGGTCCAAAGATATGGGCATGTCGTCATATGTCCTTCACTGAGTTGCTTCAGGTAAATATGTGATATGCAAGTACTTGTCTTTAGACCTTTGTTGTAACTTTGCTTTGATTTTCTAGGCATATTCAATTTCTTATGACATTTTGCGACAACATAACCAAGAGGACAACAACTCAGACAAACAAGACGGAGAAAGCGGTGACTAGAAGACAACCAAAAATGATGGGATGATCCATTGGTTTAGATCACTTGTATCCCTCCATTGAAACAATGTTTACGTTATTACTTCTATTTTTACTCCTTCAAAGGCTTTGAAAAAAAATTAGGTTCATTAGTGCTAGTGATTATTTGCTTGTTGTGGGTAATTGATTGACGCAACGCCAAAAATGACTTCGCAAACGTTTGTATTTGCACATTACCGTGCTTAATTATTCAGCGAATTTGATATAAGTTTCTCATAAGTTTGTTGATATTGATATAAGTTTCTCAGAAGTTTGTTGATAGTATTAAATATCATGTACATGGACCTAACTATAAACTATCTTTTGAACAAATGTCAAGGCAGTTTTCATCTAGAATGAATGTGCCACTACATGCTCCAACCATAGCATGGAGGAATAGGCCGGTGCAAGTGGGATGCCATTTTCCAAGCATACAAAATGATAGCACAGTATATCAACTGAAAATGATCGCCAATGCTAAAACCTCTGTCAGCAGCATAGTCTACAAAGCTGTATAGGGGGAACACCCTCTCACCATTTTACAAAATTTTGCTCAAGTGAATGGAGTTCTTAGTCTTTGATATCTGCTAAACAAGTTAACTTTAAAAGTCATCTCCGAGTTGTGAGTATGTTAGACTTGCCTTCTTAGGATCCAGAGAAGGTTTAGTGTTCGTGCTAATTGAATAATGATGTTCTCGTTACATGATCAATCCAAAATATGTAGCACCTTGATATCTTTGTATGATTTGTTTAGCTTCTGATATTTCTTTTCTCCCCACTAATATATTTTGTTATTAGCTTTTAATTGTATAGGGGGAACACCCTCTCACCATATTTCTCTTGACCTTGGCTCTCAGATCCTCTACCACTTCTATAGCCGTCTGATGTGACCACCCAAAGCTTGGCCTGATGAGAAGTGGGCGCCGTATATCGAACACTCACGAACGTTAGGCCTGTGTGGCGTTTGGAGAGAGAGTGGTAGACTCATTTTCAGCATTTTCCATGTACTTTTTCTTCTGCAATTTTGGTGGCATCATGTACAACTTTCTTGGAAAATGGTGCTAACATAGGAATGGGGTTCTGGACATTACGGTTTCTCTTTTCTTGCATGCCTTTAGGCTTTTTGTGACTCTCTCTATGTCCACCCAATGCTTGGAATGAAGGGAAGCTCCGATTACACATCCTGCACTTGTAGCTTTCGACTATAATCTTCTCTTGACAACCACTTTGAGCAAATAGAATCAGACAATCCGCCATGTCTTCGTCTTGGTCCATGCCGACAAATATTTTCATATGAAGTTGTAGGAGATGGCAATGAAAAGTAAGCGCCACCTCCTTCAGCACCACCACCACTGCAACCACCACTACCGCCACCATTCGTCGAGCTCGAGGTCATCCCCACGCGAAACGGGGATGGGGGCCTTTGAAGCTTGTACGCTTCCCTTTGATGATCTGGTGGGTGTGATCATTGGATCCCGAAAACTCTTCCGTTTCCCATGACATCCATCACAAGTTATCACTGGAAAAGCTGAAGGAAAATGAAAAATATGGGAACCGAATAGGTTGTTGCTGAAGCAAACAATTATACCCAGATGTGAATGGGTGAGTGGGCTTCTGTTATATATAGTGAATGGTAAGGAAGTTAATGGAAACCAATTTTCCTTGCGTTTCAACTTACAAAAATTTGCTGCTGGATTGATGAAATTTTGATGCCCAAATGAGTAATTCGGAGGAAGAAGATGAGAAAAGGGAGGGAGAGAGAGACCTACCTCATAACAGATTGTTCATCACCTAAAATCAGCCGATAAATCAGGGATGTGCTGTTTGACGGCAACAAGCCGTTATCTGAAGCAAGGTTGCTCACGTGGAATATGGATGGTGGCCGAATAGGTGGACCACTCAGAAGATGCCACGTGACAGGGTAGCAGAAACAAGCTACTACCTGGTCAGCAGCGAAATTTTGTTCTTCTCGAAATCTTCAATTGTAACTCGGAATTCTTTTACAATGAAAATGGCAAATTCACTCTATTTTTGGCTCTTACACTTTTTTGCCACTGATGCTATCTAACCATTTAAGCTTTTTAGCCAACAGCCCAAAGTGCAAGTGAGAGACCTTGCAAAGTGACACGTGGCGGCAAAAAATTTCTTGGGCCTAACAGATTCGGGAGCCGGACCGTTTGGCAACAGGAGTTGAGCAAGCCCACCAGCGCAGTCTATAGCTCCTTTATCCATTCTTCTACTTCTCTGTGTCTGTCTCCTCTATGCTGCTGCTGCTTCTTCACCCACAAACATGGGCAAAGGTACCGACCGCCTCATAAAGAATGCCAAGCAGTTCGCGGACCTTCAGTACAAGCAGTTTACGCGCCACCATGGCCAGAAGGTCATCGACTTGCTCGAGCTCCCAATCAAGGTCATTTTATCCCCCTTCACGCTGGCCTTCGACATCGCCGGCTCGGCTCCCCGCGGCTTCGGCGTGCCCGAGTTCATCTCCAAGCTCTCCTACTCCGCTATCTTCGTAAGCACCCCCGTTGTCACTTTATCTTTTGTTCTCCTGAACCGTGCCCGCCAGGTGTTCGACCTTGTGTCCTTGTGAATTTTCGTTCCTTTTCATTCGGTTTTACCTATGCAATAATGGCTGTAAAAGGTATTCAGAGTTCACCTGTACCCTCTTGACTAAGTTGAAGAGAATGTCTTTTACCACCTTTTCACACCCTTATTTGTAGCTAAAAAGTGCATAGCAACTAAATATTAACTTTTCAGTGGCAAGAAAGGGTGTGGACAAGCACAGGAGGGTGTGAAAATAGAAAATCCAATGTTGGACGCTGTTGTAGCCGCCTAAGATTTGTTGCTTTCCAACAGTACCTCTTTTTGGAGTTTGTATTACCTTCAGTTGAAGCGGAGTTTGGAGAGGAGAGGGTTTTAAGAGTGGTTCCTCTTCAAATGTGCATCCGTTGTACATGTACTGACCCAAAAATTTTAAAATGGTTAACATCAATTACGCATGATAAACTAAGTGCCAAAAGTGTACCTTGATTTGGATGTTTTTTGTTGCTGGCTGACATTCGGAGGATACAAATTAGTTCTTGATTTTAGAAGCACGAGCAAAAGTTTTTTTTTGTGTAATTTGTCTGTTTTTGTTTTCTTTTCCAGTCCGCTCCATCTTATATAATCCAGTCCCTGCCATTCCTCTCTGGTTCTTCATGTAAATACACCTGAGTCCACCTGTTACAGTGAACATCAATGCATGCATTGAGTTCCATAGGAGTTCCAAGTTACTCGAGGTGGGTGCAGGGGCGGACGCACGTTGGGGCAACGCCACCCCTGACTTCATAAAGTCCCGTTTACCCCGTTTTTGTCGTAATTTGTCTGTTTTTGTTTTCTCTTTCCAGTCTTCAGCTTCAGACAGGAGCTTCGAGGCTCGAGCCTTCGATGACTAGGAGCTTCGAGCCTTCGACGTCCGCCCCTGTCGACGACGACGAGGAGTCACGACGGAGTGACGCCGTGAGCCCGTCTGACAAGGACGACGACCTCCCGCAGCGCCGGCAGCGGCAGTCCCGCACAGCCGCGAGTCCCACGAGTCTTGAAGTTGTGAAATAGTCCTCACCTGAGTCATCACCTTGTTACAGTGAACATCAATGCATGCATTGAGTTCCATAGGAGTTCCAAGTTACTCGAGGTGGGTGGCCATGGCTGAGCTCTGTGGTTTTCATGCCAGTAATAGAGCGTTCCTTATCAGGCATTAAGTACAAGCCATAATTTCAAGGGTACTATTAATATTTACTTACTCTTAGCTTTTGTAGAAAGAAGGTTGAAGCAAACCCCGCCGCCAGTGTTTCAACATATCTTTGATTTTTTAGGTGAGGTGAATGGGGTCATTGTCTTGATTAAAGTGGAATACGAGCAAGGTTTTCTTTCTGTCTATATGTTACCTTGCAGCCATTTGCTCTTTGATATTTATAATTAATTTGTCTCGGCTGGTTGTCCGCCCCTAGTCAAGCATCGTTGCTGACCAGCAAACACCATCTTGTCACCATTAGAAGGATCTAAAGTCCAGGGTGTAGCATTCCGGGTTCAGTTTCGTACTATAGTAGAATCTCTACCGCAGGTCAGCTTGATTGAATGAAGTTGGATTGGCCATCCACGCACCAGGTCTTGTGGTACAACCGTTGGTGGGCCCTGTTCAGTTTTACACACTGACCCATAAGTTTTTACTTGTCACTTGACAAAATGTTGCTACCTTTTTCTCTCCCTTTGAATGGATTTCATGTAAGTAAGTCTCATTTTGCCATACATAAAAAGAGGAAAAGAAGAAAATATTAAGAAAATTCTTTTGACTGCAGGTTGTCGCTACCCTTGGGACTTGTGATATTGCGTTTGAGATGGGGAAGAAGGTGCTATGTCAGAGGTGTTTCTCTGGTCCCTTAAAATTTGCAAATTCATTTTATGTACCTCGTCCATGAACGCTTTTGTCAATGCTATAATCCTTTCTTTTGATAAGTTATTGATGCTGTATCCCTTCTTGTGTGATCTATCATTTATAATTTAGGACGTACAAGGATTGAGCTGTTGTTGTGCCTTACTATCTCATATGGTACACTGAACAAGGGATTCTCAAGCACAGAGAACTACTATATGTTGGTAGAAATGTTAGTGGGGTTTTTCCTTTTCTAATACGCCATAACGTGATTTGATTTCACATATTCGAACTGAGTAGGATCAATGAGGATTAGATTGCTCCATTGCCGAAATTGGCATTCTACGTCTAAGAGTGCGTTCAAAGGTCCCAAAGGGGTCCAACCTGGACACAGAGTACACTAAAGGAAAAGGAGCAATCGCAAGAAAAGTTTCAGCACCAGAAACAAAAAGTACAGAACCAGAATTCCCAGAACTCATCCTGTATAAAAGCTGCTAAAATCACGTCAAACTAAGCTCCTAAGAGCTCTGCAGTGGAATCTTAGAAAGCGATGATCTGGAAAATTTCATAAGCCGAAAGAGAATAAAAACTAAATTATCGTTGATAATCTCCATCCCTTCAACATACTTATGTTCCTCTCTTGCCAATTGGCTCACTTCAAACAGTAAAGGAGAATTAACATGTTCAAGTTCCCTCTACTGATACAAACTTCCTGCCATCGATAAGCAGAGTTACCACTGATCTTGCCGTCAGGGAACAAATAATGAAAACAACGCTCCCCACAGTTCAACATCACTTCATTCTCTTTTCGTAAATGAACCATAAATTCCTTAAAGAAATCTTATCAGATGAGAGCTTCAATGCTCAAATCCAGTTAGTCATATTTGCACAGTGTTATATCCTCGACAACGTGCAAGTTCGGAAGGCCAGGAGAAGGCAAGAGAACGGTGAATTTTTGAATAGCAGGAGCTCCTCGAATAACCTAAGTGACCTGAGAAGCACAAAGCTTGAGGTAAGAGATTGATTCTCAAATAGGATGGAGTCCTAAGTATTTGAGTCAATACCCACACTACCACACATGACAAAAATCACTCCCCACAGTATCCATCACCTCTTTCTCTTTTAGGAAATGAAACATGATGCCCTTGATTGTGTTTTTAAGTAAAATGTCCCATGAGACGAGAGGTTCGAATTTCAAGTCACTCTGTTCAAATTTAAACAACAGTTTCTTGATGGGGTACGAGAAATATATGGTAGTTTGTAGAAATTATTAATTATTTTGCTTTTTCTGTAACTTTCTGTTTTGGCTTTAGGTGATTTTATTTTCTTGTTCTATAGTTATTGTAGGGTCTACATAGGCAAATTTTAAGTCCTATTAAGTTAGCATACTGATTGGGCTGAATTTTAGATGGTTCTAGGGTATTTTACAAGTCTTTTGGGGCCTATAAAATAAACCTCTATGTCTGTGCAGGATTAGTCATTTTATCGTCATTACTAATTTCAAAATTTGTTCTCAATTTTCTGGTGGGTTGTAAATTTTTGTGGTGAGCGCATCGTGGTCCTTAGTGGAATCAAGGGCGTATTTGTTTCGTGTTAGGACAATATCTAGACTCCCTGCCTGGGTCGAGGAATAATGAGACTATCACTCATTCACTCTTCTGTCCTGCGTCACTTATGGTTCAGATCCCTCTCAACTTAGTTATAGTTCTCTTGGGTGTAGAGATATTGTTTTGGATTAAGAATCAACAGTATTTATTTATGAAAATTTTAATGTAAAGCTCTCCATATCCCTCGGATTTTGAGCATTTAATTTTTAGCACTAAAGCTTTGAAATGCTTGAGGGTCTTACGGTTGCTGTAGAATTTTGAAGAGCGTGGATGGATATAGCGCTTGATAAAAATAGTAGTGTGGCTCTCTTTGCACCCTTGTGCATGCAAGGATGCTTAATGTACTCACAACTGTAATGTCTTTTCAGCATGTGTATGGTCATGCCACAAAATACAATTATCAAGTCATTTCTCCAAGAGGTTTTGAGCAAGCTGTGATTTGTATTAAAAACATTATTGTAAGGGTCCGATCTATTTCTGGATTCTTTTAAGCTATGAGATTGGAAAATTTTAAAGACGAACTTTGATCATCTGTGTAAATATGCTCTATGTGCAAAACACATATTGTTATATGTGTTAGTCGTAGTCTTCAATTTATGCTTGTTATCACTAAAAGTGTGATACAGATCATATTCTTGCAAGCTTGTAGCTTCAATCTTCTTCTTGACAGAGAGTGGTTTATGATTTAATGGAGTCAAAAGAATTGATTGAAATGGGCATTCCAGAGTCAATACAGCTAATGAATTGAGGCAAAATCAACCTGCACTGTAATATTCAACTCCGTTGCATTGCCATTTCAAGATAATCATACAAATTTTTATTTCTTCTGAATTTTTATGCCTTGACTTTGAACTGCAGGAACTGTCGGACTTGCAATGGATGGCAGGCATTGCAGTGTACCTTGTGCAAAGGCTCAGGGAAGGTGCATTACCAGGTGAAGAATTACACCTTGAAGAGGTAAGTTCATGTGCAATGGCAAAACATGTAGATATAAGAAAATTTCTTCTTCTTCACTATCAAGTTATACTTTACTATTACATGCGAAGAAGGTCTAGAATGTCCCCAGCTATGAAGCACCGGTACGGCACTTAGGGTGAAGCACCGGCACCTGGTGCGTGTCAAGTGCGTGTCCAACATTATTTATTTATTTTTAATTTCTTAAATACCGGGTGCGGATCGGCTCTGTGAAAGGCAGATCTGACCACCGGTGACCACCGAAAACTCCAGGTACACCGGCGACCACCGGCAAGGAATCTGAGAGGAGAGATTGGAGAGAAGAAGTAGAAGCAGAAGAAGGAGAAGGGGACTTACCGGCGACCCAGTGCGCCGTGCACTTGTTTCCAGAGAAGAAGAAGAAGAACGGAGATAGAGGAGGAATCGATCTGTCTTGTCGATGTTCTCTATGTTGGTGGCTGACTTTTGACTTTGACAGCTAGCATCCACAAAGTTTGTTATATTATTTAAGGACCCAATTGTTAAGTTATTACATAAACCAACCCCAGTATTTCAGAGAAATAAAAGTGATACCACATAAAAACTTTATTATGTTCAGCTATACAATTTTAATATTTATAAAACAACCCATTAAACTTAACAAATTCTTACTAATTTGGTTGAAAGCTTCAAAATTTACAAAAGAACCCATTAAACTTAAAAACTCACTACTTTGGTTGGAATATTAATATTTTTTTACATATATCAAACACATATATTATGATTATTAAGATTTAAAGTATTTAGAAATTCAATACTAAGTGTACATAATTAAAAAATATTTATAAAATTTGCCATATCCGCCGCACCCGTATCCTAAAATTTTCAAATATGCCGTATCCGCGTATCCGCACCCGTGTCATATCCGCACCCGCGTCCGTGCTTCATAGGTCCCCAGTATTTCGATTCAAAATATTCAGCTGCCGAGTCTTTCAATGTCAGCACTTGGAACTGTGGAATCAATAAGTATTTAAGGTCTTATTGCAAGTTAACGTGCCGACTGGTTGTATTTTGAGCTTGGGCTTATTTTAAATTCTTATGAAGCTTTATGTATTTCGCGATATCCTTTTTTCCCCCTTATTTACTATACTGAACATGAATTTGTCCTCATTTAAGTGAATTATGATTGTTAGTGTTGCCGTCATTATCATTAACAGTGTAAATTCCATCATCACTTCTTTTTGAATGACTTATCCCCAAGGACAAGATAAAGAAAATATTTTTTCCCATGCGAGCTGCGTCTTTTGGTCTTATGCCCAGCTTTGAATCCTGAACTATTTAAGCAAATCTCCTCCTGCAGTGGAGAGAAGGCCACAGCTGAAAGTATCGCGGATGCCATTGCTGAGAACCGAGCTGAGTTGGTGCACCTTCCTTCCACCATGGATCTTAACTTTCCGTTGCCATCCAAAGACTGCCCAAGTTGTGATGGATCGGTGAGAGCTAAAATTTCTAACCTGTGCATCTGTAGTCAAGGGATCTATGGCTAAGTGTTGTAGTCAAGTCAAATCCATAGGTGAAACTTTGGATTTTTGTCTGTGCATCTGCATTAGTACTATGTAATTGCTTGCTTTGATTTTAGCTCAGCTGGAATGGTGTTTCTCAGCTGTAGCACTATGTAATTGCTTGCTTTGATTTTGCTTCAGTTTTAGCCTAAGCTGGAATCTTCTTTTCAAGTTGTCTGTAAGTATTTGGTAAATCTATGAGTTGTTTGCTAATGTTACAGGGTGTTATGGGATGTCCTGAATGTAAAGACAAGCTAAAAATCAGAATCTCTGCTGATGATGTGAGTCTTTGTTGCGAAGTTTCTTTTTCTCTAGTTCTATTGTGTTTCACTTTGCATTTCTTTACATAATCAAGTTCTTTGTGTATTGCTTTTTACTTCCTACTTATTTCTATTAGTAGTTAAAACTCAAAAGCATAAAGAGAGGCACGTAATCCTTTGTTGAGGCGTTGGGGCGAGCAGACTCTAAGATGGAATAGACCCGCTAGACAATCCATGGGGATTGAATGAAGTCAACCTGCATGCTCTACTTACTACCAATAAAGGCCACGGTTTTAAAATGTCCGGACTTATAGTGCCTCATTGGTCATTTTATGCTTTAATTGTCAGATATACATTTATCACCTATCAACAGGAGTCCGCCTTGTCCAGGAGTTGATCATTTAATGTCTATGGCCATGTCCGTTTACTTCGTTCATTTCTGCAGATTATGGAGCCTCCATGGAAACCTTACAACATCATGAGGAAGATGGATTACCCTTACGAGGTTAGTCTCACGTCTTTCGCTTTTACCAAAGGATGAAAATCTTAAAACAATTTCTACTGCTTTTAACTAAAAATTTAATGGCCATACACTATAGTTATTTCATGTTTTCCACTTTTGGACTAAACATGCATTGTGCAGCTCTTTCAATAAAGAATGACTTTGTTCAGGATGGCATTGCGCCTCTGGCTTCCAATTAAATCTGATATATATGCATATGCACATATTCTTCTCTTAACTCCTATCCTTTCATCTCAAGTATACCATTCTTTTGTAGTACTGACAAGTTGTCACTGTTCATATCTGCTTGTGGACTACATCAGTCCAGGCCTACACTTGCTAATCACATGAAAATCCCAGTGGTGAGAGGAATAGTTTTGAAGTTTTGACCACTACAGTCAATATGGATGTATATGCCCTAGCTGAAAGTGAACTTTGTTATTTATGATCTTATCTTTTGGTTATGAAATAGCTATTAACTAAGTGTCCAATACATCTTTTGCAACTCTGAAATGGTATTTAGAAGCTCTTTTATTTATGCTTCTTTGATGGGTAAGGCAAAGCATATTCTTCAATACTTTGTCCTTGGTAAGCGAGTAAATGAAATCTAAATGTTAGAATCAGGTAGTATATCTTTTCTGATGGTTCTTGGTCATTGTTGAGCAGTTTCCTATGGAGGAATTTATGCCTCTGTTAATTTCTTGCTGGATATTCAGCAGGCGGACAATTATCATTTGTGCATTAGATCAGATACATATTAAAAGCTTTACGAGTCAATGGATGTTTGTCTATCTGCTGTTCTGGTCATGGACCCGATATGGCTAACAGGATTTGTATAAAACATTTAGAGGAAACAACTCCGGTGGTCCCTGTACTATACGCGTTTTGCCACATTAGTCCCTAAACAAAATTTTTATCTATTTTAGTCCTTAAACATTACGTCGTTTGCCATATTAGTCCTTTTTTCCATTTCCGTCCAAAAATGTCCGTTTGTGGACCCCACACGAGGGGCACAAAGGACACTTCCCCTCTATTGGTCATTCCGCTTTCAATTCACTCAGCAGCAGCAGTAGCAGCTGCTCCCTCAGCCATGGCCGCCGAAGAAGAAAAATCCATCCAAGACGAGCTCTCCCTCCTGATCCTGCTTGCTCACTGACTGGGTCATCAAATCAGCCTAGGAGACCGAATCCTCCAAGCCCGACTGCTCTGAGCTCGCCAAGCAGACCACCCAGCTTGCCCACCTCCTCCGCTTCACCGTCCACCTCGCCTCATCCACCCAGTCTCTCTACGAGCTCCCCCTCCGCCGCATCGCCTCCGACCTGTCCAAGCACCAAGACTGGGCCCTCGCCCTGGACCGCAAGTGAAAGCACAGCGGCATGCTTCGGCAGGTCCCTTGGCCGTCCCGTCCTCGATCGCCTCCACAAATGCAGCCGTACGGCCCTCTTCCACGATCGCCTCCACAAATGCAGCCGTACGGCCCTCTTCCACGATCGCCTCCTTCCCTTCCCTGATCCCGGCCAGGCTGCTCAGCATCGCCATCGCGTTCTATGCCAGCCCGGTCCCCCACTCCTCCACCATCGCCACCAGCGGCCTCACCGCACCGGCGGTCACCGCCCTCTCCTTGTTCACTCTCGCCGAAGCCTTGAGTTTTTGGAGGGAGGAATTGGTTTCTGTCCACCTGAAATGAGGGTTTCTGGCCGGTTACGGGTAGAGGAAGGGAAAGGTCCTTTGTGCCCCTCGTGTGGGGTCCACAAACGGACATTTTTTGACGGAAGTTGAGAAAAGGACCAATATAGCAAACGGCGTAATGTTTAAGGACTAAAATAGATAAATTTTTTGTTTAGGGACTAATGTGGCAAAACGCGTATAGTACAGGGACCACCGTGGTTGTTTCCTCAAACATTTAAGTGTATATAAGTACTTTTGAGGTTATTCAAAGAGTATACCTGTTCCTTCTTAGCAGATATGTCACTATGGCGGATTCTCACATTACTCAGAATAATCTTTATCGGGTTGGGTATAGTTGCGTCTTTGCTTAGGCATAATATCTGAGGAAAGGGGTTTCCTTTGGTTCGTAAGTGTTGAACAACTGGGTTATATACCTCGTATTGAACTACTTGGTGTCTGCTACTTGAATTCTTTTCAACTTTTCCCTACTAGTCATATCCGGCAATTAAGGTAGAATGTTGTCAAACCACCTCAAGCAATTCTGCCTCGTTTTATCTCAATTGTGCCACCCCCTTATCATGAAAATCCTCATTTCTCATTCGTGATATCTTGTGTGGCTGCTGATCCACCTGAGCTACTACATTTCAGTTACTATATATGTGTGGATCAGACTTATATTTTGAGGTGGTGTAACTGCTTGGTTGTCCTGTAGTGGCCTAAGCCACTCCAAATTTTGTTTCTTAGGGAAGTGTATAGGTCATGTATTTTTCTTTTGTTAAAGAGCTGTTCTATTTTGTCAAACGTGAGTTTGTGTTTCATAACTGAAGCTTATACATTGTCTGTTCAATATTTCCGTTTGACCCCCTCCTTTCTTCTGTGTGTGTGTGTGTCTGTCTGTCTCACTGATGACATTTGTCTGATGGTAACATACTAAGTTCATTTTGCAACTTTGTTTCTTTAGTTTTGCTTATTATTCGTTTTGGACATTGTAGTGTTAATCAAATTTCCGTCCTGATTCTGTTTTCAGCATATTGTTCACAGCATGAAAGACCCCAGCATTGCTGCATTTTGGTTGATTACCATGCCTCAGATTATGGGTGGATTTGAATATGATGACGAAGTCAAACAGAAAATCTGGTGGCAATACAAGGTACTTAAATCCCATTATCTTCTTAAACTTCTGGTTATCTAACATGTTTTAAATTTGGTCAACATATTACATGGATAACAGTCACATGATGTTTCTTTTTAGAGTTCCCTTCGCAGCTCTACTACGTGTTCAATAGCTTGTCAGCAAACAATTGCTTCATTGATTTATGACTATTGGATTAACGCTGTTTAGGAATCGATGCGGTATGATCAACTCCGGGATCTGGTAGCAAAGAGAAAGCCTGGCTGGGAGTACTTGCAAGAAGTAAGATACTTTTATTACGACGGATATATTCTTCAGCAAACAGTAGTGAGTCATAGTAAGCACAACTTTGGAAAATCTTGAACTTGGAAATCATGAAGTTGGATGAATTTGTCTTTTTCTTAAGAGATGTGAATAATAAGTTTGGTTTCACTTGTAAAACTTTGAGTCGTCGTTGTTTTATCATTCATCGTTATTGGAGGTTTTCAGAAAGAGTGTTATATACATGCTCAAAATAGTCTTTAGTTCTGTAATCATGACATTTGAAAGAGTTGATGAACAGTTGACCTGTTGGTGATTTGTCTGTCTCGTGCATGGGTAAGGCTTATTCTTAAGTGTATGATACATCATAAATAGATATGTGGAGGCATCTCTCCTGGATTTCGAGCGATGGCGGGGATCAATAAAGTATTATTGTAAATTCATTCTTCATGATTGAATGATACATTAATTTTTTACTCTGCGCGTTTTGCATTGTTGAAGTTTAGATATGTTAAGAATTAGTCATGCTTGCTATCCTATTCCTATATATGAGGTACTGTTTACTTGAAGCAAAAATATCACCCAATTAAAGGGAATAGCAGGAGACACGTGCTTGAGAAAATTTTGGAATAACAACATTCGTCATATACAGGCCCTAATCTCCATAGATCCTGTCCGTGCTAGGGATGATCCAGTTGTCGTGAAAAACATCCCTTACTACAAGGCCAAGACCGCGCTTGAGGCGGAAGTGCTGAAGCTTGATCCTCCACCGCGGCCTTCAAATTGGGGGGTATGTGGTTGTTTCTTTATTTGGCCTTTAGATGGTACGAGTATTTTCCAAATGCTATTATATGGTTTTAAATAGGAAATACGGTTGTACATACATAAGCATGAATACGGTGAACGAAGCTTGAGAATTTTGAGTGCACTACTTGTATAGGAGTTCAATTCTCGTTTCAATGTGAATGTTTTATTAACAGTTTGGTCTTGCCCTTATCAGATGGTACAAGTGTTTTCAAATGTTGATCACTATATGAGGTAGGAATTACGATTGTAGGAATATAAGCATGAATATGATGAATGATGCTTGAGAATGTTTGTCATGAAAAAAATGGTAATATAGGATCTCAATTCTCGTTCCAAGTTTGTGCACCTCCTCTGGATGTGTGTGGGTTTTGGGATGTTTCATGTTTTCTACCCCCCTAATTTATGCTTAAACTTGCAATTGGTAAACTTGTGTGGATTATTTACGGCTAGATTCATTTTTCTTGTTTAGGTTGTTAAATCACAACCTAAACTCTTCCTTTGCATACATGACATTGGCCTTTTCTTTTTCTTTTTCCTTATGTAGTATTACACTTGACTGTAAAGAATTGGCAGGACCTGAACCTTCCACTAAATGCATCTTCTTGGAGTGAGGAAGACCTCAAAGATCCAAACAAGTTGTATGAGATGACGGTTCTTCTTAATGCCCAAAGAGAAATTGCTGATAAAATCTTGGATGCACAGTGGGAAACAAAGTGGCGACAAGAAAAGGTGAGTGGATGTTGAAGTTCTTTTGGATTTGAGGACAACATATATCAATTTTACTGCCATTGGACGGTCAAATTTTGATTCTTGACTAATTATAACCCTCCATCCCCAGAAGGGCATTATGATTTAGTAAATATAAAATAGGGACAACCTTATAATTGGAAAACTAGCAGAAACTATGCCAATCCTTTTTGGTCTTCCTTGCCACTTCATTAGAAAGCCAAAGGCAACATAGAGAGTAGTCATGGTTTTTCCGATGATTAGAGAATGCTCACAAGATTTGCCACCACGATGGGAACAAGGAGAAAATGTCATCACTAAATGGTGGTCCTGTCAGCTTGGACACTGTTTTAAGAGTGGTCATGACCAGTGGTTCAATTCTTAAAAAACCTATCATTTCTAAGTCGGTTTTTGGATTTTTGTCATGTATTTATGCCACCATGGCTGCTGCTTAGGAAACCAGAAGAGAAGGCCATTATGCAAATGTAGGCGTTGGAACACTATTTTAATCTATGTAGATTCAAACCCTGGTTGCATGCTTGATAGTCTGAGCTTTGACCATTATTATCTCAAAATCCCAGGACTGGGAAAAGTCAAGGTAAATATTTTTTTACTAAAATTGGAATGTTAGACTGGAGACTGTGGGAGCTAAGAAGCGGGCATAGTTTTCAAGTACAGTAAACTTTTCAACTAAAGTTTATGCAACAAAATTGGAAAAACAGGTGTAAAGTGATCACACTTCAGAAAATATCAAATGCTGATGTTCTCTCTCTCCTTCCCTACCGCCCCTCTCTTACGCGCGCGCGCGCACACACACACACGCAATGACAAAGTCATCGACAAACTGCTTTAACTACTATGACTACACTACTTGACGGTGCATGTAATTGCTTCTTTTTCTGTCGGCCAATTTATGAGAAAAGTGCAAATTATTTTTCCTGTACTTGCCTTCAAATTGTCTTGCGCTATTGACGGGATTGCATTCTGAGACGCAGAGATGATGCCATATCCTTATAACGTTTTCCTACATTCCTGAAGAAATGTGAAATATGCTTGCTATATACATGATGATGCCTCTTATCTTATTGAACTTTTTTTATTTTTCAGTTGAACAACATGGTGGAGGAGAAGGTGCAGCCATATATCCACAACGTCGACAGTAGTGTCCTTCCCCAGCCTATAATTGTACAGTCCCAAAAGAATCAGGATCAAAAGGTTCTTATTTCTTCGTCCCATGCAATTCCTTCATCATTTACTTTATTGATTCATGAATTCCTGCAAAAAGCACATGTTTTCCGCGTAGTTTGTTTGTTGCAACAGTTTGCAAGGTTTTGCTTTTGATCCAACAAAACTAGTTTAGGAAAGTATGTCGGGAAAATTTCATCACTATCTTGCCTGGGACTCATGATGACTTAACAGTACTTAGCATCTTGGAATATCTGCATTCTAGAGGCTTCGACTATATTTCCACCTAATGTCAGACGGTGCTTCCCATATCTAGCTCTAGTTGTCTTTAAGTATCTGATCTTTTCTCATAATCTGCGTTTGCTTGCTAGTCTTTGAAATCTATAACTAGTTTTTTTTTGCTGCAGGGGAAGAGTGGGCAGCGACGGTGGTGGCTATTTTGATTGTTTTTAGACCGGTACAATGAGAAGAAGTGTATCGTTAAGGAGGCGCAAAGTAACACGAGGGAGGTTCTTTATATTTGATCGATACTGATTGTTATTCCCTTTATTTGGTTGCAATCTAAACTGTCTGAAAATATAGCAATGAACTCGAACGAACCAAATTACCTCTTCCATCTCAATCGGACCTTGCTGGGAAAACTTGCAATTAGTGACAAGTTATAGAATGAAAAGGGCCATTACATGTGAATAACTTCATTTATGCTAATTTTTCTTAGGTCGACATGCCTTGATGTTGAGGTGCTCCAAATCTCCAAAATTTGGGACATTATTTTTATTGTGTTGACAACCTTCATTGTTGCCATATTGGCGCTAATGACACTTCTATGGTAGCCATATCGAAGCCTTGTTGTATTATGATCAAGAACTAACAGCTCATCTTTAGTTATTCCTTCTCCTCTCTCTAAATTTCGTACTGGTAACATTTTATAGACAAATACATGATGTAAGTTTAGAAATGGTTCTAAAGTTCCGAGACATCTCAAAATGTGTGTTTAGAAATGGTTCTAAATTTCTGAAACATCTCAAAAAGCAATCAACTATCTCAATCAACAAATATAAGAGAATCTATCTAAAAAGGAAATTGGTACCAGAAAATATAAAACGAAGAGAGGCATTGCATGATGTGAGATCCAATCATGTCTGTGAGCAACATTTCCTCTCCATTCCGATCCTATATTTGATCAACTAACTCATGAGAAAGAATTTATCTTCTTTTTGGTGCTCTGTTCAGTGAAATTACGTCCTTTGTCTTTCCCAATATATCCTAGCGTTTGTTCAAGAAGATGACCAAATATGGAACCCAGGACTAATCTCCTTCCCTACTACGCTTCCATATTCTTGATTATCAAAGAGAAATTGTACCAGCAAGCAAACGTATAGCCCATCTGATATCAGTTTCAAATCAAACAATATCTAACAAGATGAAGAAAACCGTAGACTAATAACAACCAGCATACTTTATTTCACTCAGCATCAAGTGGTCATAATCATACAACAAGACATCACCACCTTATTGTTACAGATAGAAACCCAAGCTCTAAGTGTTGCAGCGAAGAGCTTGTTTGACAATGGCACCATCCTCATGCCACCACTTTTATTTTCTTACCTTAAAACGAAATCAAATACTCAAGGGAGAGACATAGGATACTTATAGCTCTGTGTCTCTCTTTATTCATTGCGCCATGCATGGAGTTGATCAGCTTTTTGCAATCTCCCTCATCGCCGGCTGTTCCTGGCGCACCTGGTGATGACGTTACAACCGCGGCGGTAGGGGTTGGCCCTCTTTCGGTAGTTGCAGTTGTAGTAGGAGTTTCCGCGGCGGTTGCACGGCACGACGTTCCTCCGGAGCGCGCCGTAGCTTATGTATCTCCTTCTGCGGAGCGTCCTTCGCGTAGATTCGGACTCCATCATCATCTCCTCGTCCTCGTCGATGCAGTCCCCGACAAGCCCATTGCAGGTTTGCAGCGCGCCGATCCCTCCGTCCCCGCCGTCCGAGACGCGGGCGACGCCGCCCCAGTAGGCGTCGTGGAGCGAGGAGTCGGCCACCACGGCAGTGGCCAGAAGGAGAAGGACCAGCCCGAGGCGAATAGCCATTCAGGGAAGGCGCACCGAGATCAAATCCCAAAGGAAGGAAAGAAGGAGAGGGGTGAAGGAGAAAGTTTGAGAGCTTTAATTAAGTTCTGTGCTTTCAGATTTCTCCACCCTTCCTGCTGAAGGAGGGAGAGAGAAAGGAGGGAGCTTTGATGGTGAAGGAGGGGAAGAGGAAGCTTTGAGGAGGGGGTGGTGGAAAAGCTTTAGGGGCGAGTTTGTGTGACCGAACGTGATTTACGTACGCATGGAGATGCATGAGAGGTGGTGTTTAGGGCCCGTTTCTTGCTCCTTGTTTTCCTATGTACATATTGCCTTTGTAATAGCTAGCTAGGTGCATGGGCATGCTGCACCCACAAATTTTTATACACAATAGTTTCGAGGTTCGTGTGAAATCCGTGTTCTATAATTAGGCAACGGGCAATGGCGATCGCTCATTAGTTGCCAAACACTACAATTAGGCACGAGGGATGTTGGTCTCTCATTAGTTGTTGATAACTTGTTACACATGAGTTTATCATCTATATTCATATATCATGGCACTCCGCGTGGTTTTTTTTTTTTTTTTTTGATAACGATGAGAATACATAAATAAGAATGCTTTTTAAAGCGATTACGAGGATTAAGAATATCATGACATGCCATGATTGTTACATAATCACCTACTAATTAGACATTTAACCTCCAACAATCAAATAATTCATTGTTTCTCCATCAACATTCATTATACAAAAATCTAAACATCTTTCGATCGAAGAAAAAACAATCTGAACATCTTTCCATCGGGAAAAAAAAAACAATCTGAACATCTTTCCATCGGGAAAAAAAAAACAATCTGAACAAAAAAAAAGAAACAATTTGCACATCAAGAACACACGACAACCATCAAGATCTACCCAACAATTACAAGGCGCGGAGTGATGGTCGGCGACGGTGGCGACCGATCTGTCGTGACGGGGCCACAGTGGTGATGGGGCCACGGTGGTGGCCGATTGGTGGTAACGGGGCCAGGGGGTGACCGAACTATGGTGACGAGGTGACTGAGTGACCGACCGATGGCGGCGGAGATGCGGTGAATCAAGAGTGACTGACCGACGTGACGCTGTGGTTAGAGTAGGGTGGTCGTGACTTTGGCAGATCCGAGAGAGAGAGAGAGAGAGATGGGATGTGTGAGGGAGACTTGAGAAGAGGGGCGGCGGAAACAAGTGAGAAGAGGAGAGAATGAGATGTTGTAACCCTAAAAGTCTTATATATAGGCATATAAACAGGTAAACTCGGGTAACCGGTAACCGACCCAAATTGACCCGGATTTTACAGGGGTTCGGGTACGAGTTGACCCGTGAGTCCGGGTCAGTTTTTGCCAGGTCTAGCTGTCGATAAACAACAATTGCAAAAGAAGTGGAAAAACATTTTTTTAGCAATTTTGAAAAACGTGAATAAGCAGTTTTCGATAGTTGCGACATCTAAACAATTCGTGACTTGAATCCAAGTCATTTTCTTCTTTTTTTCTTTTTATGCTAGGAAGCTTTTGCTACTTATCGGTTGCGAGATTAAGGTTCTGAGCCTGAGCCCTTTCTATTCTATGACTCTTTCACCATTAACCAAAGTATTTTCTTTGTTTTTGTGGACGTGTTATCTTTCCATTTTAGTTTAAGTTTTCATTTTTAAAGAAGTCGTTCTCAAAAGGCAAGAAACAATCTACTTATTTAATGTGAGTTTGCCAACTAGCCAAAATAGTGGAGTCAGGAATCATTTTTTAGGTGGACACCAAATATTGGGGAAAAAATGTCACAAAAGTTAATTATAAATTAATCCATGAACCATGACATACTAAAATTGCCCACAACGAGGTTGTATCTTTTGAAAGTGTTTCATAATTACATGATTTTCAATACCATCAATTAATAGTTCCATATCTATATAAGTGATCATACAATCATTCATAAACTCGTCTCCTATTGAATTGCACAATCAAGTCTTGAGCTGTTCATAACAAAAAATGTTCTTTCCATAGTTGCTGTATCGATAGGCAAAATTAAGTTATAAACTCTGAAATAAACATATGCAAATAGTATGTGAGTTAAATATATTATATTATATAAATAAAATAAAAATATTGGAGCCAAAACTCAGGCCCCGTACGTTTAGGTTTTTAGTATCCTATTTTTGTTTTCCATATTCTTGTATTCAGTTTCGAAATCTGATCGTGTACTTTTATCATTTTTTTTGAGTTTTTCGTTTTTACTTTTTTCAGTTAATCTTGTATGTTTATTATTTTCATTTTCAATAAAATTTTTAGATCCATTCTTGTATGTTTAGCATTTCCTACACTATTTGTATCCATATTTTCCCATTTTAACCCTACCCTTAACCTAACAAATTATTTTTATACCCTCTATTTATCTTCTCAATAACTCCTCCATACCCACCTTTTACATCTCCCAAGAAGTTCATCAGTCTGACCATCACGTCGGGACCCCATTATTCAGTCTCAGACTTCCTTTCCCCCTTTCCCTGTCATTACTTTTCTCTTCTTCTCTCTCTTCCCTCAATCTCTCCGCTACTCACAGTGACTCGACCTTCACCTCTTCTCTCGACCAAACCTTCACTCCCCCCACGACGACAAACCACCTTCATGGCTCCACCTTACCATCCACCTAACAGTGCACGAAACACCCTCCACCTCCACCAAACGCCGTCACCACTATCTCAGATCTTCAATCAAAAGAAAAAACCCACATATTTCAGCAGATCGGGGGCACTATCTTAGAAGATCGGCGGCATATTTCGGCAAGAAGCCTATCTCAAATCTCGGAACAAATGACTCGACCGCAGCTTCTCTAATAAATTCGGTAGCTTGAGAAATTGAGTGAGTTGTAGTTGGGGATCTGCTCATTGAAAATAAGGAGATAAGAAATGAACCACAGGCAGAGAGGGAGAGAGGGAAGGGGAGAGAGGAGAGCTATGACGTGACTATGCATGTAGGGGTCATAGAGGTAGTAACAGAAAAGAGTGAACAGTGGAAACCATGCCTCACTTTTCAGAGTTTTCTCTGACACGAGATGCGGACGATTGAGAAAATACACTGTTTTGATTTTTTGATCCGATACAAATACAGAAAATGGTAAAAGTACACGAAAAAAAGAATCTTTTTTATAATTATTACAAAAACGGAAAACAAATACTCTAAACGTACGGGCCTCAACTTCTACACATGATTGCAAATTTTGAGCTCTCACCGGCCCATCCATAATCTTAACTAAGTGGCATATTAATCCGGATTGGCTCTGTGGTTTAGCCAGAGGCCCAGAGCGCACCTCCTTCGTGCTTTGGGCTTCTTTGTAACGTTGGAACGGTCCACCCTGTTGGAGCTTTCCTAATAACTTTTTACTTTGTAAAATGCAATCACAAAAAGAATGAAGCGCTTAATTTTACTTTACATACTAATTATCGGGGCACGCGCCACGCATAATACGTATTCAAAATTAGAGTTAGTAATACGATATTTTTAAATATCAAGCTTGACCTTTAGATAACTATATTTCCTTAATGAATTTTAGATTGTGAATACTAAACATGCCCTTATAAGTAGTTATTTATTACATAAAATTTATTTTGTGTCCCTTTTTAAAAATATTTTTTAGGATGCCAAGTGCAAATCTTTTAGATAGATTATTATATAACACCAAAAAGATGTGTTACACTAAAATGCTTATTCCGTTAATATCTCATTACTAGCCAATCGCGCGTGCAAAATTAAAGTTACTGATATGAATTCTGTGAAATTCTTTACGTATAAATATTTGTCGTTGCATTTGATAAAATTGCAAAAATAAAATTAAAATATAATATTCGAACATCATGTTTGATATTATGATTTTCATAATAGCAACCATTATTTTTTAATATATCTTGATTACATATTTTGGATGTATTCGATTATATTTTTGGGAATGATTTTCATATTCTGAAAACAAAAAATGACATCTTATGTAGTTATTTAGCATTTAGGATTTTAATTTTTATGTCACTTTTTGAAATTTTTTGGAATGTCACAATTTTACATAAGTAGTTATGTAATACCAAAAAGGTGTTACACAAAACTAAGTTTTGGCTTAATAAATAGTATAGTCTCATTATACACATGTGCTAGGTAAGGTGACAACGCCTTTTATTTTAGTGAAATAAGAAATATATACCATTTCAAAAATATTTACAAACGACATACCAATATAATTTACAGACATACCATCCCAATATATATAACAAAAGCAACGCTTTGTAGAATATAACATCATATGTAAGAAAAAGGGTTGCGGATGGAATATTCTAGTAAAAATTGTCACAAATTGTCTTCTTAATGCTCCTATTTATTTATACAGAATGGCCAAAAGTTCCTGTCAAGCTTGATTAACAAATTTTAGACCTTGATTAGAGACCTTGAAAGCTAGCTGTCCACATTTTACCACTACACTACAGTTTTAACTTTTTTGGTTATACTAACTTGATGTGCAAAACTAGTTAAGCTCCCTTTTTGTCTAAATAAAATTAGAAAAGATATTACAAGTTACTAGATTTTGAGGAATTTTTTTATCTACTGAGGTATTGTTCTGTCTTGAGGCTTATCCACGAGTTTGCCCTATAAAAACGGATGATGAAGAGAGTGAAGCTCTATTTTTCCTTTATTTTTGAATTATGTGGGATGCAGAGAGCTGTTCCGTAACACTCGCAAACACTAACATTGCAAAACAAATCGAATAGAAGTAATATCTATTTTGTTCTTCATTTTATTGCTCTTACCCTTCTTTTAAACGAAAGAGTCGAAGAATAATTTTTTGGGATGAACCCAACTTTCTACCTTCAGAAAAAAAGATCGTTCACACGTTATCCACACTTTATTCATAGCTAGAACACTAAAATTCAGTATCTAATGTACATTTTGACAGCCAATAAAGTCCGAAACATCGCCATAAGCCTGTAAATAGACTTTTCTACAGAAGACGATTCAAAATTAAACGTGATATACATTAGAGAAGAAGAAGAAGAAAGAGTCGTCTAAAATTTCTATTTTTGGAAATAAATATAGAGGCTTATCACTTTGCCGACAGGGAAAATTAATGTGTTGACCAAAAGGTGGAGGTGGAAGCAATGCGTGGACAATCGAGAGACAGAGAGCGGTGTTCCTGTGTTTCATTTGTGAGGTGGAGGCATTTGCGTGGGGGGAGAGGTCCTTTTCTGGAACTTCATCTCGACGTGCTTCTCATTGTCATTTTGACTTTATCCGTTCAAACTTGAATTTTTCTCATAAAAAAACGACATCACAATGTATTTTCTTATTCTAAATTCAACTAAACATAATTATAAAAAAAAAACGTCGTCATTTTCAGAAACCCTACCTAATATTTTGACGTGTAAACACCATAATCGACTTATAAGCTAACTTGGAATTTGATAGTAAGGAAGAAGTAGCAGTTTTACAGCTTAAAAATTAGATCAAGAAACACGCAGAGAATATATAGACTCTCTTTCATTAGCGACTCGAATTTAAAATAATCTTGAATTGTATTATACAAATTCTAATATTTTGCTTTAAGAGATTTACAAACTTTTAGCTAATATCTAAAGATGCACATAAGATAAGATAGAACGAAAAACACTCGTAAATAAAGTCAAGACCGTCTCTTTTACCGATTAGCTCTAATAGATTTTCATTCAAGTAATCAGGCTTAATTTTGTTTATAAACTCTATTATAAATTACCAAATAATTGAATATCGTTATAATTACTTTCTAATCTTCGTCAACCCGAAAGATTAGCTCACCCAGTCTCGTCCGTCCTCCTTAGAAGACATTTGTAATATAATAATTATCCTAATTTATAACTAAGGGAGCTGATCCGTTGACAGCGCTGGCAAATGGAGTTAAGTTGCCAACGCGGGCCGTCCACGCGTGATCTGTGGACAGTCCAGATATTTTTTTTTACGTTTTTTTAAAGTTCGTCCGCTACATTATGTAGTAGACAATTTTTTTGACAAAAATATCCTTCAGCTTAAAAGGACAGCCCATCCGCTACATTATGTAGCGGATAGTTTTCTGACATTTTTTTTTTTTTTTTCCTTTCTCTCATTAATGCTCTGACTGTTTGTTCTGTCCTTTCTCTCATCCGCTTCATTATGTAGCGGATGGGTTTTCTTATATTATATTTTTTAAAATATTGTCCGCTACATTATGTAGCGGCCGACATTTCAGAAAAGAGAACGCCAACCCCCACATCCGTTCTCATTTTCTCTCTCTTTAGAAAAAAAAAAAACCCGTTCTCTTGACAGGAACAGCACGGCCTAAAGAGATGGCGATGCGACATTGGCGATGGTGGCCATGGCGCTGCGGCCAATCACGGTGGGGCGGATCTGGAGTAGATCTGGAGCGCCGGTGGCCGGCGGTTGATGGAGTCTGCGCAACGGTACGACGTGAGGCGACGGCGCCGCATATCTAGAGGTTGTGACCACTAGCATCACCGTCGCGAAGAGCTCCGTGCCGATCTGCGCCAACCATCCAAGCTCCAGATCGCGGTGGCACAGATCGGGAGCTGGACGGTGTTTGGGCGGCGCTTAAGCATCACCTACTCGTCGTCGTTACCCATTGCCGATGGTGGAGGAAGATATGCGGCCGCGACTGTTGAAGGCCCACGGTGGTGGGTGCCTGACTTATGCGCGGCGCCGGCGCCTTGCTGGAGGACACGCCACGGTGGCGACTGCGCTAGGATTCTGACTCACAGCGTTCTTTGATTGGTACGGAGGAGACTGGAGGAATTAGAGGCGCGACGGTGGCCGATGTAGCGGATCATGGAGTAAAGGGCGGCCGGCCACCAATTCTGTGCTCCTGGTCGGGATATTGGCGGCGTCGCTGTCGGGGGCCATGACAACGAGCTCTCGTATGGTTGGCCTTTCGCGATGGAGCTGAGTCTCGTGTAATCAGAGATGGGCTGACTGGTTGTGGTGGACAGCGTGGTGTCAGGTGAAGCTGCGATGATGCGGCCCTGCCGCCTTGCCGAAGTGTTTGACACAACGGCGGCAATCAGATGCTTCTCCGGCAACTTCACGGTGATTGCGGCGGTTATTTGGTGCCTGGGCCTGTGGCAGAGCTGCGTTGGCAGCGGGCAGTGGTTGCGCCGGTTGGCGCCGGTGTTTGTCGGTACAGCGGCGCCGTGGCTTTCCCGGAGGGCCTACCATGGTGGTAATGGCACGGTGTCATGAGTGCGGTGAGTTCTCGACGACGGCAAAGTGTTTACTGTGACTGCGGTAGCAACGGTGGCTGCACTGGAGGTTGCTGTCACGGCGGTCTTCGGCAGGCTTCGAACAACCCGTATTTTTTTCTCTTTGTTTTGCGTTGTTGATGACAACACCGTCGGTGGCTTGGCTACCGGCGACAGCTTTGTTCTAACCCAAAGTCATCTTTTGTTCTTTTTTTTATTGAGACGACAATTGAATCAGTGGCGGCGATTCTGTAGCAATTTTGATGAATAGTTGCTAACAATTCTGGGTTTATGACCTGGAGAGATAGAGAGAGAGAGAGAGAGAGAGAGAGAGGAAAAGAAGTCAGAGGATTAAAATGAGAGAGAGAGAGAATGTAAGAAAACCCATCCGCTACATAATGTAACGGATGATAGAAAGGACAGACCAAAAAGTCAGAGCATTAATGAGAGAAAGGGAAGAGAGAGAAAAAAAATGTCAGAAAACTATCCGCTACATAATGTAGCGGATGGGCTGTTTTTAATTTTGAGGGTATTTTTGTCAAAAAAATCGTCCGCTACATTATGTAGCAGACGAACTTAAAAAAAAGTGCAAAAAAAAGATCTGGACCGTCCACAGATCGCGCGTGGAAGGCCAGATCGCGTTGACAACTTAACTCCATTTGCCAGCACTGTCAACGGATCAGCTCCCTGTAACTAAAAAAACAAGAAAAATCACAATAAATACCAGTCATTGCTTTTAACTAGTAAATTAAAGAATCGTCAAAAGTCGTATTTCACATAAAATCAAATGGTACTGGAACTGCAAGGCATTGTCACTTGTCAGTCGGCGATTATTGGAGTTTCTCGTCCAGAAGTGACACATCGATCTTTAATTGTAAAGGCATCTAGTTGGTGGGCCACCTTACTATTCATGTGTCTGTCTCTTTCTCATTAACTTTTTTATTTTATAATTTTTTAAAGTAGGAAAACTATTTATCTAAATTCATTTGAACTCCGTAAACATCAGTAATTGAATCATATAGCGAGAAATACTTGACAACTTTTAAGAGATAAAAATAAAGTTTAAAAGTTAAAAATAATCCTCAAATATCAATTCTCTGTCAAGATTAGTCGTACGACTCGTACCAATTAACTTTTAATCACATAAACTCCACTTTGAACACTGAAAGTCTCGTAAATGACTGAAATTTGCGATATACCAAAATTTGAAAATTAGTTATATAATATGTTTAGGCTGCCCCCAACATCTGGATGTGCATGCCTCTTTGTCTGATTATGAGGCCATCTAATTAATAGCTACATGTCAAACAATGGTCCTTAATTAAACTCCAAAAAATATAAACTATGAACAACACGTCTCAACAACACTTGTCAAACAATTAAAGCAACAGCTAGAACAAGGCCCTGCTGAATCTGATAAAATTGGATAATGAGATAATCTTGTTAATATTGCCAAAGTTCAAAATTAACATGTCTTACAGATGATAACGTGACAGCCTCATTTGAAGTCAGAGAACAATTAATTTGTCTAAAGAATGAAATACCAGTCATTTAATAGAAAATTAATTTAAACTTAAATCATAAATGCCTGTTTAATTAGCTTATTAGGCTGGCAATTTCATGGTCCAAAATTTTCTAAAGTAAAAACGGCTAAAACAGATAATGATGAAATAAATGGCATTCTGAAGGGGACTTTGTAGGTGTCAGCTAGGTATATAATATGGCATAAAGTGACAGGAAAAGTAGATAGGCATGCATCTATGCTTTTTCTCTTATTCTCTTATTCTGGACTTTTTCTTTTTTGTGGTGGCAAATATTGAAATTGGAAAGTTCCTTGTTTTCATTGTCCTCTTCTTTTCGTCACATTGAAGCTCTTCCGTACTTAATTTTGTACATAAAAAGTCAATAAGTTTGGTGATAAAAATAGAGTTAGAAAAATATTAATGAGGTGTGAAAAGGACGTTCTTCCTTGCGTTTTCTTTTCTCTTTTCTGAGTGAGACGAGACATTTCTCAGACTGATAAAACGTATCTACTCATTATAGTTCACAATAAAATTAAGATCAATGGAGCATAATCTACATCAAGCAAAAGAAAGGGAGGTAGCTAATTTCGTAGTCGCCAAAATTTAGGTATTTACTTACTTAGATTGTTAGGTATATATCAATCAGCCGATGTAATTTTTGCCTCATTCGATCCGTTGTTAGCTTCGTTCTAATTTTTGTCAATAATATTATGATCCTAGACAACTTTTTTTTACTTTTTTATTACAAAAAAATCGACTTGTACCGAACAGGCTTGTATGTGGTGACATTTACATGTGTTGTGGGTCACGTTATCTTAGCATGAACCAACCTTTGAAGGAAGAGAAACACGAACCTTATGCACGGTTTACTAATTTATTAGAATTCAACTACCTGTGACAACATCCACAATGAAACCAAAATTCCTCTGTCCAAATAATACTGTATGTGAGAACTTTAGAAAGGAAAAAACGAAAATTAAAAAGAAGAAAAATGAAATGAAAAATCCACAAGATCAAACCCTAACCCATATGGTATAGTAAATGATATCTGCCTCCTCCCTAAGGAGAAGTAATGAAGCTACTAAAAGCCACACTCAAGACGAGTGAAACCGTTGACACCAGGACAACTGAGGGAGTGAATGCCGGTGCAGAGGATGGCGGCGGCGTACGAACATCCGCCGGAGTGTTACCGGAGGCCGGTCCCGTCGACGGAGAAACGGGTCCGTGTGTTGCTGGAGCAGGCGAAACCGCCGGCCCCTTGCCCGACGGAGCTGGCGACAAGGGTGAGTTGGCAGGAGCGTTAGAGGGCACCGGGGCATGGCTTACCGGAGACGGTGCCGGTGCATGGGTTGCCGGAGAGGGAGCATGGGTCACTGGAGATGGTGCATGTGTCGCCGGAGACGGCCCATATGTCGCTGGAGATGGCCCATATGTCGCTGGAGATGGCCCATGGGTTGCCGGAGACGGCGCATGGGTTGCTGGAGATGGCCCATGGGTTGCCGGAGACGGCGCATGTGTCGCCGGAGACGGTGCATGAGCTCCCGGAGAGGGTGATTTGGGAGCAATGGCGGGGGCGAGAGTTGGTGGCGCGTGACCGGTGGGTGGCGCCGGCGCCGGAGGTTTGGGCATGGGGGGGAACCGTACGGCCAAAACGACGACGAGCAGCTTCTGGCCCTTGTCGCAGTTTGACTTGTTCCCGCTGATGAAGTAGAAAGGGCCCGACCGGTCAAAGGTGAAGAATGAGCTGCCGTCGTCAAACTTCTTGATCGGTTTCGCCGTGTTGCACTTGTCATAATCGTCTTTGTTCACCACCAGCACCGAATCTGAACCTTTGTTGTACTTGAAATCTGCAATCAAAGATTCATGCATCATCATATATAAAGCATCAACCTAATAATATCTCGGCTACTTTTCGATGCATGCGGTATAATTATGTATCAACATATAGTAGAAAAATGCCAGTTGAATCGTCCCGTTTAAATTGCTGCCAAATATGTGATTTTCATCAAGCTTTGCACACAAGCACGAGCTACTTTGAGGTGCGCAACTTCTCAATGTATAATCAAGACTTTTTAAAAGCTTGTTGAGAGGAAAAAAAATAGTAATACACCGCGACTTACAGAGTGTGTCGTTAATCAAAAACCTCAATCTCTGAGACCATAAATTGTAATCCTCAGAAGGTTTCACGACCCACCCATCTCTGCCACCGACAACGAAAGTGTAAGCGTCCGACGACCGGATTACGACGGCGACGAGGGCCAAGAAGAGGCAGAGGGATTTCTCAAGAGCCATGTGGGCGAGACTGAGAAAGAAAAAGTTCACACACGAGCTCTAGAGAGGAAGGAAGCTTCCCGAAGCACTCTATTAATAATAATAGAAGAAAACAGCCACGGAAAGGATGAGATTGATTCGGACAGGAAACTAAATGACACAGAAACAGAGGGAGAGGTAAAGTTTTGGGGGTCGGAAATGGATTTATATAGGAGCGTGGGGGGCCTCGGGGGTAAAGAGGTTACCGTTGCAACTTAGGCAAGCGTGTCCGCAAATGAGGTTACAAGGTAATTTAAGTCGGCTGCTGCGTTAGAGTCCTCTGCTGTAATGGCCCATTTCTACGCGTGCTCGACACGTAGCGATTTTTCTAACGGAAATGTTTTTGTTTTTTTTGAGAGAGAATTCCAACGGAAATGTAGGTCGGAGTATTTATTGTTCTTCGATGGGCTACTGCAACATTCATGCTTGCTTGTTTGGTCCCAATGGAGAGAAAAAACCCCAAACAAACTCTTTTTGGTCCCTCTTTTGGTTATTTGAGTTACGCTTAGGTTGTTGGCGATACGTTTAAATGGAATGTTATAAGTGAAATTTAAATATCACTTTGTTAAAATTGTCATAACCTTTTTGTTTGTTTTTTTAGAAGAAGACTTTTCAAGATTGCAGCAAAGGACTGGAAATCCTTATACAAGAACATTTTATGACCGCTTATTATCTATTATACCCAGAAGAGTAAGATCGTCTTGCAGCAAAAAAGGTGGTTCATCTTTCCTCTCTGTCCCATTTTTGGTTGGAAAGTAGCTAGAAAAAGGGTAGTCACGTTAAAAAGTGCTACTCATATTCATGACTTAAAGATGTATATTATCCGTCGTTAGATAATAGAGTTGTAACTTTTTGTTCAAATTTCCTTCTTAGGAATTAGAACCCGTCTGGAAAAGAAAAAGAATTTCAGTACAACGGTCGTAGTGAAAGTGTTGCGACAAAGCATATGTAAAATTAAAACCCCAAGGAATGGCAGAGTGACAAAAGGCCTTGAATAACCTCAAGGTCCGGAGTTCAAACTCTCATACTTGACAGGTTATATAAATTGCAGTTCTGAATATTTCGAAGAAAAAAAAGAAATGTAATATTATGATCCATAGGATTGCAAAAAAATACAATATATATGTTACTTATTCTACTCTAATCTCAAGTCATAGATTGTGCCACGCCACTGTTTTGCAGTGAAATATTTTCTTAAAGAAAAAGTCCTATTTAAAGTGAATCGGTAATTTTTTATTTTGGATTATTGGGCCCAAAAATGGCTTGTTTTGACGTACAATCGGAAGGCTTGTGTTAAGAAGTCCAAAACAAAAGGAGAAAGACGGGGGATTATTCTACCGGACAGGCAAACGATCATGAATGGACTTGAGCCTACTCTTGTGCTCCAAAAGGTTGGACTTTATGGTTTCATCATTCATGGTGGCTTTCCTTCGGTTTCCATTTGAAGCTCAAGTGACTATCTTTAACGGAAAAAAAATTGCTTGCTACTCCAGTTATATAACAACAATCAATCGTTTATAAATGTTTCTAGTGACTTTTATTTAGTGACGTTTAAAAAGTGCTGTTAATAATTGTGACTAAAAGTGTTAGAAGAAAAGTCACTAAAAACATTTAGCGACTTTTAATTGTCACTATATACGGGGTTAGATGAAGATTACTACAACTTAGATAGGAGCCAAAGTCTATTCATATTTAACTGCCGTTGGTCACCTATCTCCACCCCAAAAAAATAAAATAAATTTGGAAAATTAAAACCTGTATAACGTGGTTCCGCTAAAATTGAGATGAGCTATTTGGCTTCGACAAATGAAAATCAGATAGATGCAGATGCTTTGGGATGAGAAACTAGACAGACGGGGTGATTATGGATTATGGGTCATAGAGTTGAAACTGACAAAATAAGTTATTTGTGGGACTGAGAGCTTCGTGTTGGCAATTGTCTTCAATGTGTACATATGTGGGTGAAGCCATGGCCTTCAATTAATAAGCTTAGAGCAAGAATGAAATTCACGCGTGATAGGTAAACAGAGCTCCTGAATTTTAGCTTTATGTCTTCACCTGAAAGTTGACAACGAGAGTTTCATCTCTCTTTTCTCTTCGTGGAGCCAAAGGCTAATTCTGCTAGCTTTAGAATTTCGATGGTTGGCACTACTAGGTGTGGTGACTTTCAAGTGTACCGCACAGATTGTTGTTGACATTATCAAGATGATTGTAGGCATTATCAGGATGCTCCTTACCGACTTGTGTACGAAGAAGCAAACGCAGAAGGCTTTTGTGCACCATGCCTTGGTGAGTGAAAGCAAAAGGCAGAGTACATCATTAGTTAACCACAAAGAATTAAAAAGTGTGCAAGGCATTAAAAGTTTACGAATGTAGCTCAAATGTTAAGTTGTCAAGCGCTTTTTGGTATGACACTGGTGGATGAGAAAATTCACAAAGAGTTTTTATTCAATAAGAGAAATATAGTGTATGTGCGTCTGAGTGTATTCGAGAATTGAGTTTGAGTGAAACTTTCAGGTGTACTGCTCCAATTCTTGGCATTGCGAGGATGCTCCTTACTAACTACCTCTCCTATATAAAGAAGCAAATGCAGAAGGATTCTGCAAATCAAGCCTTGGTCATTGAGAGTTAAAGACAAAGATACAGCGTGAATTAGCCACATAGAAGTAAAGAGCGTGCAAGGGACTAAGAGCTCATAATTATAGCTCAAATGTTGGAGTATTAAGTGCTCTTGTAATAACACAAGTGAATAAGAACACCCACATAAGGTTTTTATTCACCAAGAAAAAAATGTTTTTGGTGAATTTAGGCCTGTTTGAAAATTGGGTCTGAGTGACCAGAAAGTCCTCTTCTAACTTTTCCGTCTTATAGTGCAACATTCAAACTGTCTTTCCTGTGAAAATTGGCAAGATGCCGAACCATATAAAGTATATGTGTCTATTTTTTTGTGTGCTCAAACTTTTTCCGCCTACACAACTACGAAGCATAAGCTTGGCGGGTCAGAGTCCTCTGGTCATAACTTTTAGGGGCTTAAATCCCAATACTACGGACTCGAGTTACAAATTATCTCTTACATTAAGCTACCTAGTACCTTGCGAAATGCAAAGTAAATCTTATCCGACCATCTTGGCTGCTAGGTCCTGTGGTTCAATGTTTATTGTTCAACTTGAGGTGGTTCACTGGTTCTCTTTTAAGCAAGAACTGGATTCTCTTTGGGGTCATTTTCATAGACTTCCAGTCTTGTCCATTTAGTGAGCCGAGTAAGCAACAGTAGACTACCGGCCTGGCAGGAGAGACCACAGATTAATCCAATCCACAATCCCTGTAACAAAACAGAACAAACAGTACTAGTCAAAATTAGTCAAAGAAAAAAGGAAGATTCTTATAACTGGGATCCTCCATTTCAACTGTTTCATTCTCCATTCATGGTCTTGAGGATATTCAAAGAGTGCAGGGGTGTGATATAGTAGTGTTCCTAAAATGGGCGCCACAAGATGCTGCTGTTAGCAGAGGCGGAAGATGGTTCATCTAGGCAGCCTTATGGGCGCCTGGAGAGGTTTTTACCACCTTAAACACATCCCCTACATCATGTAGGGCTGGCAAATTATGACCCAACCCATACAACCCAACCTACTTATTTTTTGCTTCTGTGGGTCAACCCACACGTTTCAATTTACGACATGTAGGCTACATGCCGTCAATTGAAATGTGCGCTGACTAGTAAAATGTGCAGCATACCAAAAATAGGAGGACGACAAAGAAAATCTGTTACCATGGCATATAGTTTCAACTTAAACCCGAGAATGGCTGCGATAGGCATGCCTATGAGATAGAACATTGCCAAGTTAATGTACACAGCCAAATGCTGCCAACCGCACCCTCTGGCCACCCCTGCAAAAGTGAGACATTTTCCATTGATTAGAAAGAACAAGTAAACCAGATGTTACTAAACCGGAAAATTGTACGTATATCCAACCTGACAAGACTCCTTGAACCGAATCGAAAAGTATGGAGACTAGAAGCAAGGGAGTCATTGATGCAAATTTCTCTATTATCACTGAGCTGCTACTAAAGAAACCAGACCAAATATTGTGACCAAGGCCGAGAGCCAAAACAACAAGAAGAGCAAGAAGGATAGAGAGCTTGAGAGTGACGCCCATGGCATGCTTTGCTCGATCAGGATTGCCTGCTCCTAACTCATTCGACACCCTTGTGCTGTTACAGTCAAATTTCCATCATTCTTTAGCTTAACAAAACTGGAATTTCGATTTGAAGGAAAAAAAAAGGGAATTTATTCTTTAGCAAACCTTGCAGCTGCGCTGAGACCATAAGTAATCATGTAGGCAATTGCTTCCGTATTTACACTGAAAGGACAACCCCCAGAGGACTACCAAAGTTAACCACTGTTGACATTCAAGTACGTAAACACAGGAGTACAGAGAACAGCAATCTTACCAAATTGCTATCAGGGGAGTAGTTATCACTGCATTTGGCATCACTCCAGCCAGTAGCACCAGAAGCTCAAAAGCCCAATACTCTAAACTGGCAAAATTGCTTGAAGTTAGAAAGGCATCATAATATATTGCACGCCTTAACTAAGTCAAGCACACCTCTGACTCTTATATGCTGAGAATATGTGTCGAGGCTCTGAATGTTTATGATGTCTGGATTAACCTAGGGTTTCTAGTACCTCTCAAAAGAAATCTTGGTCAAAAGTAAAAAACTTGCTTTCGAATTCCAAAAGTGCTTTAGAAACTCTCAAAAATTAGCCAAACATATTTGTAAAAAATGTCAAGTAGAAAACTGTGTACAGGCTGCTCCAAGGCAAAAAAGCATTAGTAGTTAAGTAGCCGAACGCGTCCAACGATTGCATTCAAGCTTCAAAAGTGCTTCAGAAACTCTCAAGCACGATTCAAACTGGCTCCTAGTCATGTCTGTAATACTTATGTGCATTTTGGTCCTCCTGAACAGGTTGGAATTTGGGTTTGACCTTAGCTTAGAGCAAATTAAAGAACTTGTGATAAGTGAAAGTAAGGTCACTAACCAAACCATAGCTGCAGAGGGCAGAGCCAGTTTCAAGCTTGTAACAACATAACCAAATGACTCCACGGAGAGCCCTTTCCATGTTTGCTTAAATTTCTTGGCACTAAGCACATACACACCCAACATAAGCACCGATATCCACAACGAAATCGAAGCTGCCAGTGCAGCTCCCTTGAATCCCAGAGCCGTCCAATGGACTAAAGAATACGCGACACCAACGTGAACGATCAAAGGGAGCAATGAGCACACAACCAGTGGCATGACAACGGATTGCGTCTGAAGGAACCTCAAGATGTTGTGCAAAAAGCCAAACGCGAACAGTCCCGGTATAAGATACCTTATGTAGAGAGCGGCCTCCTTTGAAATGCTAGGTTCTTGATGAAGCAGGATGAGAATGGGCTCTGTGTATAGCCAGATAATGGATATGATGAATGAGAAGAAGATTGATATGATGCAAGAAGCCTGCAGATATACTCCCAGCATCCTGTATAATTTTGCTCCATATCCTTGCCCGCACAGTGTTTCAAGTGCACCACTTAGGCCAATCTATTAGATATAAACACAATAGTTATGAGTTAATCATCGAATTAAGGTAGCACAAGAGTACTCATACTAACAAACACAAGGGTTGGCCAGGTTGTGAAGGAGTTTGCCTCCTTTGACTTCATGAATTCAAATCTTAGGGTCAGCACTCAGAGGAGTATTTCAGAATGCATAGGGAGTGTGCCCTTAAGATCTTCTGGAGAGGGAACTTAGTCTTATTTGACGCTAAAAGAAAACTAATGCTAACGGATTAATAGCGGAAACTTTTGCATAAAGATTTATGGTGAATGCATTTGCAGTTTAGAATTCTTACGAGAATTAGATAGGAACCTTTGTCGCCCAGTTTACTCTAAAGAACCGTTTGACATCCAAACTTTTGTCATTAATCTTACTTACCTGATTAAACCTATTGCATTGAAAATTGCAAACACCAATTATTAAGGTGAGCATTTAAATCTTTAAAATCGATCCAGCCGAACAAACCAAACCGATCAATCCGGTCGATCACAAAAAGATTTAAAAAAACAATAACTTTGATGTTTCTTTCAAACCGAATTGAGCCTGCGGTTTGGTTGATTTAGATTGTTTTTCCTAAAATTGTTCCAAACTGAACCTAACGGTGAGCCCTTTATATGCATTTGGACATGTTTAACTTAAACCCAAGTCTAGTTACTACTATTTAGTATCTACCCCACTTATGTTTTAGAACCAACATAAATAAGTAAATTACACCTTAATTTTAGGGATAATTACAATAATGTCACTGAGGTTAAGGTGAAATTATGCGCGTGTCCATTAGTTTTTATAAATAACGTTTATATCTGTTGACCGCACGAAAATATGAAAATACATAACAGTTTGGGTAAAATGACCAAAATGCCCACTGTATAGAGATTTGAAATCCTAAGTTGAAAAATTAGTGTTAGGGTTTCAAACCTTTATTTTCTCTCTCCAAATTAGGGGTTTAACCATAATTTCTAAATTAAGGTTTCTCTAACGGCCACCGCCCTCTCAATCTATCGCACCTCGTTGCCGACCCATCACTCCACCCACCTCGCCACCGCCTCTTTCCCTCTAACCACGCTGCCGCCCCCTCCCTTTTCCCCCATCGCACCATCACACACATACACCTCGCCGCCGGCCCCTCCCTTTTCCCTTTTCCAAAATAGGGTTGAAACCTATTTTAAAAAAATGATGATGTTTTTATATAGTACATACTTTTGTACACAAGGACAGTATTGGCATATAAAAAATACGTAGTGAAGACATAAACAAAAAAATATATTTTTTTAACAGAGTATTGACATAAAGATACGGTTGTACGTAATTTTCTGAAACTTTTAATGTTCTTGATTGTATTTTCAGCTCAACCTCAGAAACATTACTTTAATTATCCTTTAATTTTAAGTGATAGACTGCAAATAACTTGTAATCGAGAATATTATTCAACAGTTGATCGGTTGGATCCATTCAAACAGTTGAAACTAAACCGTTTAATTGCAGGTTCTTTTTTTCTTTTCCTTCCAAATCAACGACGGTCCTTTTAATTAATTACTCAACCTGTAAATCGACCCAATCAAACTGTGTTCATAATCCTAGCAAATTACCCTTCTCGCTTTCGTTCTTTTGAGACTTTTGTCTTCACCCGTGGACACTGGAAGCATTCGCACGAGACGTAAACTGAAAGTGGGAGCAGCAAAGAGACGAAAGCCCCCATCTTTGCTTAGACAACAACAAAAGTTGACAAGAAAAGAAAGATAATGCACGTCTCTCTCTCTCGATCTCGACTAGACTAATGTTCTCCCACTCTCTTTTCGAATTTTTCCATGATTGACAAATGTGTCGCAAAGAGACCAAAAAAAATGATTAAATATAATATATATTGAATAACAAGGCAAAAGCAGTCAATGGTCCTAAAAAATGGAGTAGTAAAATTGTTTTCTATAGTTGGTAGTAGTACTAAAAAGGTATTTTTGCTCGTGTTTTTCATCTAAAGGACATTGGACTAAGAAGTCTATATTTGACTGCTAATCGGTTCGGGTCAAAAGATTCTTCCTCCTACTCTACATATACCGTCAATTAATGATTGTTGAATATTTTTTTAGTGACTTTTATTTAGTGACGCTAAAAGTAGTGTTAAAAATTGTCGCTGAAAGTGTTAACAGAAAAACTACTAAAAACATTTGCCGGCTATCAATTGTCACTGTATATGGGATTGGACGAAGATTACTACAATCCCACTAGAAAACAAAATTTATTCGAAAAAAAGAAGAAGAATCACAACAGAGAAAACATGCTTGCAACAGATATGATAACAAACACATAGAGAAAGATTTTGGGTGCAATCCTGCAAATAGAAATAGCCAGTAACAATCTTCTGTTATCGTGATTATTAATTTTTGTCAAATATTATTACTGACATTTTATGGACATCTTCAACAACGGTTCATAGCATAGCAACCCTTTATTTAAGCTCATTATTATTAAATATTATTGAAACATATTTAGCGATAATTTTTATCGTTATATAGAAGAGCTGTAGACTCTTCCTATAACATAAGTTGCAACCAAAACTTTTTTATACAATGATAAAGTCAATCAAAGCTTTGAAATTCCATTGATGTTTAGGCGTTTAACTTCCAAGGAAACTAATTAAACACCATACTCAGCTTCTATTTCCTTGGATAATTATCCGATACACTGGTATATTCTAGCACATTGTCCAACGTAATGCAGAGGACCACGTCTACCGGCATCCATTATGGCAGAATTGAAGTGCTATCCTTAGGTTCTCTGGCTTTGAGCCTACCACATGCTCGTCTCTTTGAAAGCCAGAACAATATACAATCTATATGTACATGGAACCCATCTCTTACTTGCGTTGACAATTTAAATCATGTTGGTAGTATGATTTTGCCATTCATCCATCGTGAATGGACACACATCCGCATGGAGGGGAAAGCACCATCCGCATCATACTGAGACGGACGACAAAGGTCTCTTAAAAATAAAAAAGAATCTGAGACTGCCTCATCGAAAACGCAGACGATTAGAACAGAGCTAGCAAATTGCCTGGCCATTTTATCAGCTCTCATATATATAGCTAATATATTTATTGATGCTTCATATGTACTGATCAGATTCATTATGAACCTAAATAGTACTGCCAAAGTAACTTCAGGAACAGACTCCCAAGGGGTTGAGGGTTGGCCTAGCGCTGGACACCATTCTTCCCTTTCTCCATTAATGCCTTTAATAAGAACCCTCTTTTTGGGGGTTGTACACTCCCAAAGGAGCATCACATCCAAGTTATCTATGGTTTTTACGTCAAAGACAAACTCTTAAACCACCAAGCTAGCTACATGATCTCCTGTCTGCACTTGATAAAGTATGTGAAGGAAAGATCTTCAATCTACATGTGGCTACGTGCTTTTCTGGTGAACTTGTTTAACTATAGACTTGGTAAACATATAGTAAAAGAGAGGGGTTACCATGAAAGCAAGTCCGGTGACTGTAGACCAAGAGTTGGCAAGATTGGAAGCGGCGAGTTGCAGCTCTCCAAGGTGGCCGGCAAACATGACGGAAACCAAAGGGATGCAGTAGTAAGACACGTTGGTTACGATCATTGGCAGCGAAAACAGCACCTGATTCTTGGCCTCCTCCACGTCCAACACCTTCTTCCACCACCCAACTTCTCTTGCTAATTCTCCCTCATATTCATGTTCATGGCCATGGCCGTGCTCTAGAAGAGGGCTGTTATTTGCCTCCTCTGAGCTTGGGTCATTCATCTCTCTTCTCTCTCTCGTCCTTTTGGACATGCAAATGGACTATCTATCGATGATACCATGACCAAAATGCTGTCATCACCAACCAAAAGCCAAAATGAGGAAATTAAGAGAGGGAGATGATAGTCAATATACATAAGAGACAAAAACAATTTAGAAATGAATGGGCGAATTCTGGTGTTCAAAAGCCCATCAAATACGTGGTCCACACTGCAGTACACTCGGGCCACATAATTAAAACTTCTTTCTCGGTGGTACTTCATTGCGCATTTGCGCATGGCAATAATTATAATCATTGAGAAAGCCATTCAGCTTTCACAATTTGATGCGTTATATTTTTACCTGTCAGTGAGTGACACAGCCAAAAAAATTTTACGAGATGAACACTTTTAATTGATCAATAATAAAATTTCTACGCTTAAATGTCGTTATTATGTACAAAACTCAGCAACAAGGTTACCCGACAAAGCATATGTTGAATGGCCATGAGTAAAATCATCAGCTATTTTATTGGTTATCCTTTCACACACGCGTTCTCAGTCCATCTAGATAAGTAAATATGAGAGTTACCCACTTATTCTTTTGTCAACCAATATCGTATTGATATCAAAATACTTAGTTGGACTAATTAGACTCTCAGGTTTGTGTCCCTCTTTTTGTCGAACACATGGAGTGCAAGTACAAAAATGAGAGAGATTAAGGACAACCTCATATTAAGTGATTCATAATTATAACATACAAGAGCAAGTACCGAAGTCACTTGAATTAATAGAAATCTATGAGTTTCTATATGTCAAACAACAAGCTCCAAAAGTCAACTAGTAGAGTAAAAGTATCACGAATCAGCAAGGTGATCCAAGAGAAACGCAAATTTTTGATACAGTTAAATGCTAGAAAAAATAGAAGGAAAATGTACAAGGTGATCTGCAATTTAGTTCCCTGCAGTGATGAGATTACTAGAACCACAATTGGAGAAATGAGATGAGATGATGAGATTACTAGAGAGGTTGGATCTGCAATTCAGTTCCATGCGACGTGACAAATGACGATGAGGGAATGGCTGGTGAAGCTAGGCACTCTCCAGAACTTTGACGACAGAGGCACCGTTAGTGTAACGTGAAAGAGGCAGTTGAAGGCAGCAGGTGGGCACGCTCGTGCCCCCTTGTGCTACCTGCTGCCTCAACCTCTGGCTATGTATTCTCCTAGGCACCACTGTCACAATGGCCGCGGTCAACCATTTAAGAGCGTCTCTTACTTAAATAGTAAAGTTGAACTCAGTAACATAGTAAGACATGACACATGATAAGGACGTTACGTACAACTACGAGACTTACAAGAGAGGAATTTTGTCATAAACTTGGTGCCTAAGCCGTATATTCAGGCGGTATGGTTGACACTCGTTTGCTAACCGGCTAACTCCAATACACAATCTTCGATGTTCTAAGGTACAGTTATGCATGTTTATAGCTTGTGCATAAGTAATTGTATTGGGAGTGATGTTACATTAGCAAGTAGAGTAGTGCATGATGTCCCTTTAAGAACAGTGGCTCATACCATCTTTCTAACATTTAGCAAAAGGGGTGCTCATTCAAGTGACCCTACTTCATGTACGAGATATAATCTGAAGGCCGGATATGTCAAAACCGTCCAACTCATGTGCTTTGCCTTATATATATGGCCTCTTGCTGTAGCAGACGCCTGAGGGGTTACCTAGTCTTTGGTACATCAGCATCAAATGGCCGAACAACAAACCTTTGCCTGCAGGTAACAGAAAAATCTTTTATTGGATCCATTTGCCATATAGCATTCTGACGCTATTTGAGCTGGACGTTTAGCCCATGAAACAAGTATATGGTTAAAATAAGTTTGTGAAAGTACAATAAGACGAATAATCTCCGCTCTGAAAATGAAGGCGTAGTTTGGAAGTAAGCGAACAGCTTCACCCTATACTACAAGTTTGATAGAGTTTCACATAAATTTGTCTCCAAAGTGCGCTTAGACGCGCCAACATGTCATATTTAAATAGGCTTACCTCACATGTCACACAAGATAATTGCAATTCTCGTCATGCATAAGAAATAAACAATCAGATTATAATTTGATTTTGGATGTCGGGTCAAGCTCGAATTCTACTTTGATACTCAAAGTCTGGTTATTCAAACATCAACTGAAGGTGCTTGTTTGGCCTATTTATTGTGATGAACAGTGGCGTCAAGGTTTTTTTAACATAAAGAAGGGCAAGCTAATCTTTGCAATACGCGTGTCAATCTTTTGGTAATTAGTGAATGCAAAATAAAAGGGTTACAAAGGAAACAAAATGCATGAACGTACTTCAGGAGAGAATAGATTGAGTTGATCGGGACCAAACTCACTCTAGGGTTAACACATGCATCTTCTTTAAAGGCTCGTTTCGTTTGTCTATAGCTCCTTCTTCGTGGTCTATCTATAGTGATTCGAGCAAGCAACAATAGACAGCCAGCTCGGGACTGGCTTGATGTACAAATCGTTTGGTGTTTTATGTTCCGATAGGTACCTCCGTAACATGGTTGTTATCTTTGTTTGTAGTAAATGTTTTGGTTTGGGTTAAGGCGCGCTAATCTTTTATGCAGGTAGCTTTTGGTAAAGGGTTATTAGCGATGAAGCCGTTTATTCTTTTGCCCCTCTCACTTATACAAGGAGGCTTGTTTTTATGCCACTCCTTATGCAGAGTTACGCCGTCGGAAGTGCGGTATCATGTACTCCATTTTTTTTTTTTCATTTTATTTAGGGCTAATTACACTTATGTCCTTGAGGTTAGGGTATAATTACAGGTAAGGACAATAATTTGGACAAATTACACTTATATCTGTTGACCAAACGGAATACAAAAACATAACGATTTTGACGAAAAGACTTTATTGCCCCTAATTGAAATTAAAATTCCAATTTTCTTTTGTTCTTTCCTTTCTCTCTCCAATTCAATTTCTCATCTCATATTCAATCTCTCCACGCTCCCCCCCCCGCCCCTCCCCTCTCCCCACCCCGCTGTCGCACCCCCATGCTCCCCCCACGCTGCCATTGTCCCTCCCTCCCCACTCTGCCACTCGACCTCTCTCTGACCCACCGTGAATCGCCCCTCTCTCTCTTTCATGCCACAACTCAGAATCACGATATGTTTGTTTTTTGGGTTGTTGAATTGATGGTGGGTTTTGGTTTGGGAAGAAAGAAGAGTGGGTTATGGCGGTGGTGCGGGGTAGTTGGTAACGGCGGTGGTGCCGGGTAGTTGGGTCACGGAGGTTGGCAGTGGTGTGTAGGTATGGTGGGGGCGGCTACGGGGTGGGGGCCGGAGGGTGGGGCAAGGAGGGATGGGGCGATGGAGCTGCCGACGTAGGGCTAGGGAGGGGGCTGCTGCAGGGGGTGAGGTAAGGGGAGAAAAGAGATGGAGGGGGAAAGGCGACGTCGCAGGCGATGGGGGCGACGCCGGCAGGAGATTGGTCGCCGGTGGTAATTTGAAAACCTAATTTGAAAACTAGGATTTTTATACAAACCCTAAAAAATCATAATCCTAATTTGAACATTTAAACCATTATATTGGACACAAATGTAATTTGTCCAAACTATTTGTCCTTAACATAAGTTTAATTATTTAGTATATGTAGTAAAGGGTAGTATTGCCATTTTGAAAATACATAACGATTGCATCATAAAAAATTACACTTTTTGGACGGAACCCTAACGGATGGACACAAGTGTTACAAAATTAGGGTTTTTGGTCACGGAATGTTACATTTTGAAACTTAATGTCCTTGACTGTAATTATACCCTAATCTCAAGGACATAAGTATAATTAGCCCTTTTATTTATCAACGAGCCCTGTATTAAATCAATGTAAAGCACAAAACATTGATGTTAACACAAAGAAAGGTAGAAAGAAAAACAACTGAAGTTGTGCGAACTATTTCACGTTAGCATGTAGTCTCGCCTTAAACCCGGGGATGCCATGCTTAGCTCAATCCGGATTGCCTGCCCCCAAATCATATGACGCTCTTGTGCTGTTCCAGTAATTTTTTCATTATTTAAAAGAAAAACGAAATTTGAAGGCGGAGAAACTGAAAAGATATACGGGTTGAAAGAGTGAAAATCATCTCCAACTAACATTGCAGTAGTTAGACAAGGTGAGAATTGTTGGAAACTTTGATGGAACCGGAACTTTGAGGCGC
Source organism: Escallonia rubra (assembly GCA_033065855.1). Taxonomy (NCBI): domain Eukaryota; kingdom Viridiplantae; phylum Streptophyta; class Magnoliopsida; order Escalloniales; family Escalloniaceae; genus Escallonia; species Escallonia rubra. Next base: position 548,890 of record JAVXUO010002917.1, on the reverse strand, counting down.
GTAATTGCTGTCTTTAAGGCTTTATTTGTCCCCATTCAAAAACGAGTTTGTTAATGGGTTGATGATAAACAATCCTTCAGGACACAACAAAGTCTTTGTAGGAATCTGAAAACAGCAAATCCGAAAATTCCCTTTGAAATTCTCTCTGGAGCAACGTACATTTTTTGCTATAAGAATTTTATAGAAAGGGATTAATTTTGGGATTGCAAGCAAGTGTTCTGAAAGAATACAAAAAACTTGTATTTATAAAACCTGAAAGGATGTATCAGAACAGACACAGTTGTTCTCGGAAGCCCAGTACCTTGGTAACCATAATTATGTCACATACTCCTATATACCCAGTGTTCAGCCTTGAACATAAATTGCTATCCAGGCTTCATAGTTGGGCTAATCGAAATAAATCCTTTACACTTTAATTTCCATGTCTTTGAGCTCTGGATTCTAGTCAGTTTAAATCCGGCAACGTGTGAATTAGAGCTTACCAACACTCTCTCCCTCCGATGTTCTCATTCTTTAGTTGAACCGATAACCATTTTCAATTATTAACGCTCGCTAGCTTAGAGTAGAGAAACTTGGGAAGGAACAGAAGGATCACTTGCCACACCATAGCTGTAGAGGGCACAGACAGCTTCAACTTTGTATTAATATGATGCAATGCTTTAATGAAAATCCTTCCCATGTTTTACTAAATTTCTTGGCATATAGCATGTAAGGACTGATATCCATAATGAAATTGAAGCTGCCAATACAGCTCTCCTGAAGGCAAGAGCTGTCCAATGAACCAAAGCACAGGGACAGGGGATACCACTGGGAAAGATCAGCGGGATCAACGAGGACACCAGTCGCAGGACAAGAGGCTGTGTCTGAAGAAACCTCAAAAATGCTAGGCAAAGTTCCTTAGGGCCAAAGAATCCTAAGAAACTTCATATAGACAGCAGTCACATTCGATATCAGAGGATCTTGATCAGAGTGGGTTCAGAAAGCATCCAGAGAACTCAAATGAAGGCTGATATGATGCTAGAAGCCTGAAGATATACTAAATTACTAACGCCATCATTTTCTTTTAGTTGTGCGCCGTGCTTTTGGCTGCACAGCGTCTCCAATGCACCACTCAGGCGAATCGACTCCAAAGAGAAACGCAGATGCGCACTCGCACATGCAGACTCAAAGCGAATATCCGCTTTCTTCTACGAACCGCCTTTCCGACTTAATGGGATGGCCCATCACCAAGTGACTAATGGATTCGATATGTCGGAAAAGATAACTTACCAAGTTGGAATTCATACAATTGGGAAAAACTTTATTTCATTTCATCCATCAATTGTACTCGTCTGCCGGTTGTACGAGGTTATCGTTACAACCATTCTACTCGAATTTGTTTCGAAATGAGAACCACGCATTGCAGCTGCATATATCCACCAAAAGACGAGCTGAGGAATAGCGAGATACACGTGTAGACCTAGAATGTTTTGAATTACGTCGAATATGACACACAGATCAACTAGAAGGGAGGAGTGCTACCATGAAAGATTGTCCTGTGTAGTTTAAGAGTTAGCAGGGTTGGAGGCCGCGAGTGCGAGTGAACATGACGGTTACCAGAGGAAGGAAGTAGTAACAAACACCGGTGATGGATCACCGGCAGCAAAAAAACACCACCTGATACTGGGCCGCCTCCACGTCCAACATCTTCTACCACCACCTTTTATTATAGTTATATATACTCCGTCATCGACTCTGCATCACGGCCACCAGAGCCAGAATCTATGGAACTAATCTCTGTACCAACGATGTTCGACATCGATATCATCGGCCAAGGCTGGTTCTATTAGGTAGAAAGTGGGGTTGGCACCATCGAGGGTGCTCAGTACTGGCATTGCTAATGGTGACTCGTTATCAATTTTATGATATGAAGTGCAGACATTGCTCAGTACGAGAGTTTCAGATGCCAGTGAGTTAGAGAAGGAACCAGTATGAGTGCAGTCATTGGCAAACTCAGAACAAAAGAAATCCACAAGGGTTGGTCTTACAAAATGCAGATTCTTACAATTTCACAAATGGTGGTCAGATTAGGATCATCTGCAGCAATGCGTAGGTCCATTTGGCCGCTAAAGACCTCTTTTTGACGCTCAAAATTTGTATTAGTCGCATCATTTACGACAAATACTCATTTTTAGCGACCAATCCAAGGATCAAATGCACTGACGGAACAACAAAATCCTGATGAAAACGAAAGAACTCTTGACGGGGATGTTTGATGGTGCTTGATAGTGGATCCTACGTACAAATGCTGCAAGCACTGTTGTAAGGATGCGATGCAATGCTTTCAGTAAGGATTTATTGCAGATCTGAGTCACAAACGCATGGATCTGATAGTTCTCAATCAACAATGCAAAAGGAAAGGAGAGCAACTTCATCTATAAAAACGGAAGGAATCACATTCACATGACATCTCGGTTATTTAGGAGACCATCGAAAGACATCAGAGGTACAGGCATTAGCCTCTTCATATGAAGCTGGATGAGAAAGGTACATAAAATTTGCTCAGGCAATATCAATAGCATCATAGGAGCAGAAGACAGAATGAAGTTACTGATGTATACAGCAAAAGTAGTTGCTTTTTGTTAATCCGCCTTGGCTTCCTTCTTCTCCTCATCCTTTTTGGCTTCCTTCTTCGCCTCATCTTTTTTGGCTTCCTTCTTCGCCTCATCTTTTACCTTGGCTTTGCCTGCCTTGGGCTTCATGAAGCAGAAACAAGAGCAACATGGGCACTGGAACAAGAACTTCATCTTTCTCCCTTCACCAGAGACCTAGAAGTTCAGGCGACCACTTACCATACAATAAAGTCCCAGCTTTGATCTTCCTTTTTATTTTCTTTACAGCCAAATGTCTTCATTGGATTCCATTTCAATCACTTTCACTTTTGATGATGTCCTTGCCTACAGAAGAAGACAGCTCTAGGAAAGGGAATGGTGGTGGGGTTGACATGAATAATAATTAGGAATTACCTGTTGAAAATATAATTCTTGTGGGTCATGTCTGGCCAACTATATTGAAAAGCATGGACCCTTTTGATTTCTGTCTCACATGTCACATGTAATGATTCTGGGCTGGCAAGCAATTAACAACAAAGATTTTACAGTCCCAAGGGGTGGGTCTGTATTTGACATTCGTTACAACTTGAAGAGGGTTGCCATAAAGCTTTCAAACTCTAAGAAAGATGACTTTACATCCAGTGTGACAGTGTGGACATGTTGGGTATATACTGTGTTTGCCATGAACATGTTGGGGGCTTCTTTCCACCAAAAACAGAAAGGGAGAAACAAATTCAACCAGAAACGCGATAACAAGAAAGCCAACACAGTGATACACTTCTAAATTGTAGAAACTACTGGTACAACAGTCTTACCCTCTGTGGAAAAGCCATCGATCCATTTACATAGGCATTAGTGGTGGGAACCTCTTATTCTAAACGACTATGGTGTAGTTCAGAGTTGAGGTGATACCCTTATATCTTAGGTGCTTTCTGATAATTGTATACCCCGATGCCTTGTTTCCTACCAAGGCGACCGGCATCAACATACTGCACAAGGAGAGGACAGGGTGCATATTTACTGTCCCCTAAGCCCGCATGAAGAACTTTCATTATGGACAAGCAAACATCCAATCCGATAAAATCTGCAAGTTCAAGGGGACCCATTGGGTGGTTTGTTCCGAGCTTCATCCCTGTATCAATGTCTTCCTTCGTCGCCACCCCAGTATAGAGGGTATGAAATGCTTCATTTATCATAGGCATTAGAATTCGGTTCACAATGAAGCCAGAATAATCCTGAGAGCAGATAACTGTCTTGCCGAACCTGCAAATATGGCAGCCACCGGTCAAAAAAAAGACAGACTTGAAGGTCAATTTTGCAGCAAGAAGTTGCTGTTAGAAAATGAGTCATGTCCCCTGCATAATAGCCGGATAGTTAACAATAAGTGAAAAGGGGAGTGGGGGGGACTAGATAATTGATTAAGTAATCTTGATATGCAAAGTATTCCAGGCAATCACCTCTCCGCCAAGGATTTGGTTGCATTAAAGGTATCATCTGATGTATCCGCACCTCTAACAATCTCAACCAGTTTCATGATAGGCGGAGGATTCATAAAGTGCATACCAATGACCTGCAAAATAATAATCCTTTTGCATCATGACATCATGCAGTCAATATCTCAAATTAAGTTTTGTGATGCTAAAACTTGGTAATGTTACCATGCTGCACAACGGTGGTCTCATAATTCAATGAAGCCACTATACTAGAAGCTCTTAGGTTAATAAATGGATATGCCTGCTGCTTACACAGAAAGCGCTGTGTTTATGCATGCCGTTTTTGTATTTTCCAAAATAAACATAAGAATAGTAAGTGCAACAACGAAGATAATTCTATGTTATTGCAATGCAGAACACGGATACGGACAGATCAAAGAAGCTTATAAAACCACGCCATACATCCAGAACTCTTGAAGACACTCAAGAAGTAATGAAAATACTCTTGGTTGACAAGCACCTATTTCTCCCCAACAATGGGGAAAATCCAAGTTCATCTGAGCACATGTTCCATGTAGATGATTAATCATCTGCTTCCGGAAGAAATCGAAGAATTTCTTGGGAATCCTACAAGATCCGTTCGTTCTTTTTTCTCTGACAGATGGTCAGAACTTCATCTGGGTTCGAATCCTACTGAGAGGTCCACTAGAGATCAGAAATTGTTGAAGAAACAACAAGATCTTTCTTTTGTCCCTTCCAGGCGATCGGAAAATAAAGAAATGGTTAATATATTCAAGATAATTACGTATTTACAAAATACCGATCATCACAACGACGTCTCCGGATGCAGACGTTTAAGCAACTGTGTATACTTCTATGTCCACTAACAATTCTTGAACTTTCTTAGATGGAATTTATCCCGTTGTATTGCATAGTACTATTGGACCACTGCATCCTACTAACCTGTGTTGCACAAGCACAACACACAAGCTTTCATGAGAAATCATCAGTTGAACTTCAAAATAATAAAAATACTAGTCTAGTAATAGTAACTGCTGAGCTCATAACTGCACCATCCACCAGGTGATTGGGACACAGAAATTCCAAAGGTAATACATTGTATCAAATGGACAAACGCTATGCAAAAACAAGGAAGCACTTCCATTACCATTGCACATTCAACACACACACACACCTCATCACATGCATTGCATCTACATACATCACATAAGTTGATTATTAGCTCCAAATTGCAGAGATTGACAAAATGTATTAAACTCGTATACAAGTAAACTAGAGCAAGCATATCGAACAGCTTTTCCCACGAAAAATTGCATTGATCGAATACATTCGAACGCTATTATATATCTCATGGAATCTAGTGACCAATTACCACATAAATCACAGATCTTGTTGTTAGTAACTCAATATCCTATTTGTAATTCCACTTTTCTGATGTTCATCACACAAACAAAAGCGGTTCGTGAATCAACTCATACGCAAAGTTTTCAGTATCCATCTAAAACATTTTTATCGCTAAACAAGTAGATCACTAGTAGAACATAAATTTAACCAATAAATGAATAAGACAGCGTCCGGAAGTGATATTGTTCTACACTAAAATAGTTAAATCTCAAGGAAAGTAGGAAACCTGGTGCGGTCTGCTTGTTGCAGTTGCTAAGCGTGTTATGGAAATGGAACTTGTATTAGATGCCAAAAGGGCAGAACCCTTGGCAATTCTATCTAATTGACCAAATAAGATTTTCTTCGCTTCTTCAGATTCTATAATGGCTTCAATGATAACATCAGCAGACCGAAAATCTTCCAAATTTGATGTGAACCTTACACGTCCGAGGGCCTCTGCTCCCACTTCCTGTCAAGTAGAAACACACTTTGCTCAATCCTAAATGATCAAATTTACATCCCAATTTACAGCTAATCATTCAAGTATTCTTTGGGAATTTAATCCCCGATAATCACAATCAAGTTAATTAAAAATTAAAATGACTCTAATAGCCCTAGTCCCGAGGGAAAAATGTATTGTGCAGTTGCATACATTAGGAGCTTTAGAAAACTTGTACCTAGAGTATCACATGGCATCTCAAGTAGAAAAAGTAAATACATTCGGGCGTACATGATGTACACACATTTAAAACTCTTGCATAAGTAAGTTATGCAGTTGGAGAAATGCATAATTCTGGTGGGGCTAGGTTTAATGTCGCTAAAGGATGGAAGAAACGCTACTGCATCTTTTAGCAACCAATGTATATGGATGTAGTAAAAAAGGGTGGATCTAGCCGCAGCCAATTTCGTCCAATATGTTTACATACATTTTACTGAACTATCTATAGTGCCAATGTCCCATAACGAATTGTTTGGTATGGAGGTAGTTTTGGTATAACATGCTAAGTAACAAATGGCACTGACAAAGGTAGTGAAAAACTGCCATGAGTCCATCGTTCTTCGTTTTCCTTAGAGTTGAAATTGGCAACTTCCCTGAATATCATCTTTGATCCTAGTTAGGAATTCAATTGGTAGCTTCCCTTTTTTACACACCTCAATTTGTTCCTTTTAAATTTTATGCATGCTTCAATTCGTTCCCTTTGAATTTTGCCCACGCATACGATAACAACTAGCAGCATTGAAGCCAAGAATTTAAGATCAATCAACCATGGTTAAGTTACCATCTCTAAAAGTTTAAGCCGCTAGAGAATGAGCCCCAAACATGTATATCACTGCTTTTAGCACTCCACCCACATGTAACCCCTCATTGCTCAAACTGAAGAGGCATAACTGTAGGTGCAAGATATACCACCCCAAGTGCACAAGATGTACTAAGTAATCTGTAAATGGGGCCAAATGCAAGCAGGAAGAATATAACCCAAACCTTGCACAAGTGGTCAAAATACGATAGCAAGTAAGCTGTTATTTAATGGGCCCAAACATAAGCAGTTTAGGCCGAAACGTATACCATTGACCATAGTAACAAAATCACGTACAAATATTCATGATTCTATCTCGTTAAATTCCCAAAAATATCTAGTGGACTTCTCAATAATACGCAACATTCGCGCCTTTTGAGAATTTATCGCGAGTTTCTGACATATTTATCGTGGCAAAATAAGTGTTTTAATAAGAAAAATTATCCAAGAAAGACTCGAACCTCGGTGGACAAAATTGTGAACTGCTTGTATCGACCGCTGGGATAATCATTGGTTTGATAGCTACGTGTGAACCTCAAATATATACATTAGCGATTCAATTCCATTTCTTTTGAATCTTTACTACAAGCAAATACTACTCTTCTTCTAAATAATGAGGTAATTTATATGCACGTATAATAACCAATTCCAATTTAGGCATTGTTATGTATAATTCTTTCCTCTCAGGGCACACAATTTTGGTGATTAATATCCAAATAATTCACGAGCTCTTAAATGAATTTGGTCATATAGCCGAGATTCTCTCGACTTCTTGCAGAAATTCTCCGAATGATTCCCAAATCCTGAATTGCTCCCTATAACGAATAATTACAACTTTGTTACTATGCTGTTAACAAATACTCCGTACAAACTAAAAGAGAATTGAAATACTTTCTTTTCTGTTCTATACCTACTTAACTTTTTAAGTACACTTTTATTTTGGTACAAGAGTAAATGCGAGAGAGAGAGAGAGATTATGCAATCCGAGATTATTAGGGGTGGGGGGATATATCCAACACCTTTCTCGCACTATCTTATTGCCGCTCAACCGTAGAGAAGTATAGCTAATGCAGCTTTTAAACACCCGATGAGTGTGTATCCCATGTACCCCCAAATTCAAGTTTAATTTGTCTGGTTGAATGAAACAGAGAGAAATAGGAATACTGAAGTATCTTCTTTTTTACTTTGTAATTAGACTCTTTTTCTAGGTACCTGAGGGAGGTGGCCTTTGGAGACAGAGCGCTGGACGGACTCGGAGATCGATTTTTTGGCTCTGGTGAGGGCGCCGGGGTCGGCGTCGTGCAGCCAAACGTCCAGGCCGTTCACGGCGGCGAGTTGGGCGATTCCGGAGCCCATCTGGCCGCTGCCCACCACTCCTATCACCTTCGCTGCCGCCATTCTGCTACCGCAAAACACCCAATTGTCGTTTTCTTTGGCAGAGTTTTTTTTCCCTGAATCACGGGTTTTTAAATGTTAGTAATGCAATTAAATATTTAAATTTTTTAATAATTTTGTGTTAAGTTAGTTTTGTTGATGCTCATTTAGAGACGTAAATGGGACGGACTTGGGCTAGCTCAGCCCAGGCCCAGCGGGCCTCAGAGAAAAACGGGCTGGGGCCAGGCCAAATTTCTGGGATATATAGGTCAAGTCCAAGCCTAGGCTCTAGGCCCAATATTTAGGACCGGCCCGAGCCCAATTTTTTTTGCTCTCTTTCCCAAGTTCTTGTTATTCAAATTAAAGATTTAAATTACAGTAATTTCTTATTATATGTAAGCAAATTGTGCGTATGCAAACAAGTAAATGTCGTAATATGTGTACATGTAGTAAAAATCATTTAGAATACATGCATACTAAAGCTGTGGTTAGTAGATGGTTGAAGCATGGAATGGACCTGCATAAGTTAAAGTTTGCATTGAAATTGACAAGAGGGTACTTGCTTGCTTCCTTATAAATTTGGAACTGAAAATAGTAGGATATCGCTTATCTAACTAGAATTTACTATCTTACGCATCTTGCTTTGTGCACCATCAAAGTGCACTTGAACTTTGAATTTTAAGTGCGTTTATATGTTATTTCTTACTAGGATTCGCGGTTATACGCACCTGAATTTTTGTCACAAAGTATTAGCAACAAAAATGCTACATCTTTAGCGACAGATGGCGATTTTGCTAGATTCTCCCAAGTTTATTTCACTTCATTCGTTGTGTTATCTCTAGTTTTACTTATTAGTGCCGACTTTAAACCCATTGCAATGTACCAACAACTATGTTTCTCAAACCATAGTATTTTAGTAGACTTTCTTCAATAAAGTCCTGATTTTCAGGCAAGTAGAAAAAATTGAAGATTAATAAAAAAGTTAAGACTTGATGAATAAAACAATAAAGAATTCTTAGGCGGACAAAATTTTGCATAGACATGAGTCATTAATATCCAAAATCATATCAAAGAAAACATAGATATTAGAGAAAAACATAGATATTAAAGAATATGGCCATTGGGGGGAAAAGGAGAGGGAAAACAATTTTTGAAATAAAATGGGCCAGCCCACTTTAGGGCCAAAATCGGGCCCAGAAAAGGGCCAAATCCGGGCCAGAAAAGGGCCTAAAATCGGGCTGAATTTGGGCTTTTTTTTGGGCCAGGACAAAAATCGGGCTGTTTTGGGTGAAACCTCGGTCTGGTCCAAGCCCAGGTCCAAAGCCCTTTATTTTAGGGCCGCTACTGTTTATTGGAGGGCCGGGCCAAAAAACGGGCCGGGTCGGGCCAGCCCGCGGGCCGCCCGGCCCTTTTGACATCTCTAAATTGCTCAACTTGTATTATTTGAAGAACATATACCTGCCAAGAATATACTAAAACTTAGGTAGCATTTGAAATATATTCCGTTTATATATTTTTTTCTAATTTTATAAGATCGAAACAAAAACGCATTTGGCACATAAATTTTTGTGTGTTTTTTCTTTCCAATTTTTAAAATAGAGCTGTTTTTTAAAACTCTCATTTTGAAGATTTAGAGTTTCCAGTTTTGATTTTGTTTTGAGACCCCCACCTCCCTACGCCACCGCTGCCGTCCACCGCAACCACTACCAAAAAAAAAAACTGGATAATTAAACACCCATTTGTTTTTGTAAAAAATAAAAATTAAACTGATTTATATTTTTATTTTTTTAGAAACAGAAAACCAAACTGTAAGTGATTTCAAATAGACGTTCGGTTATCTTTTTCTTTTCTTATATTTATTTCCTATTCTCATATTGTGTGTTTTCATTTTCAAAACGAGTCCAAAATTTTGTTCATTTATATTTTCTAAGAAGTATTCGATGTTGCTTTTTTCACATAAATTCGTTCATTTGATTTTTCATTTTGTTTTGAAAACAGAAATCCTTATTAAAAAATTCCATATTTTTAGTATATACTCCTACTATTGATGTCATTGTTTACAGAAATATTCTTTAGATTCCTTCGTATTTCTGACTTCTGTCACATAGCGGCCAACTAGCCAAGTTTTATTGTTAGATGAACCCGACTTCCCAAATTATCTTCGTTGCTCTTTTTCATTCGTTTATAAATTTGGACCATCTAAGCCTACCACCACCGTCAACACTCATCACCATCAACAAATTGGTGGATGCGCTTAGTGTTGTGAGGTTTTCGGCAGCGGTTGTGGGTGAGAATGAAGTGTTCTTCGTAATTTGATGGTTTTATATGTAATCGTTATTCATGGAGAAAAGGGAGCGATGGTTGTGGGTCGCACTACATTGGTGATGGTGGTTGTTCAAGGCAATTTTGAGATGGTTTTTGTGGTGGTTGTGTGGCTCAGAATTAGGCGGGACGAGATCGGACGTGGTTAGTGGTGGTTATGGTGTCTACGGTGATGATTTGGTTCTTCCATGGTGGCAAAGTGCGTGAGGCGCGATTCTTTGTGATGGCACGATAGTGGTGTAGTTCTTTGTGGTGGCACAGTGGCCGGACGTGGTCTTCGTGGTGGCATGGAGGTGGTCGATGATGTGCCATGATGGTGCTGGTATGAAGAGATAGAGAAAGATATATAGAAAGTAGTGCTACGATGGTGTTGGAGGCGTGAAGAAAAAATAATGAAAAGTGAAAAAAAAAATTCACTTTATTTTGACGTAGGGAAAAAACAAGAAAACACCTTGCAATCTGTACCGCATATAGAGAAAAAAAAAATGTAAATGAACGGCCCAAGTTGAAGGAGGTCATGCATGCTTTCTTAAAAACCCTCGGAACAATAGATTACCTAAAAATAGCCCACAAGACCCAGAGTATGGGTTGGGCCTCAATAGTTGTTTCTTGGCAGATATTTTTTTTCTTCTACTTATGAATACGCAATTAAGCATTTAAAATCTACGATTTTTAACGGTTTTGTATTAAGAGAACTAGATAATGCTCAACCTATTTCACTTTGAGGAATACTTTCTAAAAAATTCAAGAAACAATATATTTCCTATGAATCCTCATATTAAAAACAATCACCACTTTTGGCGGCACTTAGTATCGCTGTAAGTTATATTAAACATTTTTCCAACGAAATTGTTATTTATATATACTTAGCAGGCTAATCACATAAACCTTGCTACTCAACTTTTGCTTTCATTTGATTAAAATCACCTACACAAAAAATAGGATAAATTTTATTAATGTGGAGTAAAAATTCTATAATTTTGATGAAAAACTAACTGACCACTAGCCGGGTTTTAACTTGTTATAACATGCTAATTTATTGCTAAATATATGCTTAAATTTGCATAACCTCTATATATAATCTATGGGGTATGGATTGGCTTTTTGATTCGGCAAACTAAACATACTATCTCTAAAATCAAACGATGGGAAAAGCCGACCTAAATATTTTCTTCATAGCCTAAAATTTAACAAGTGTATATATATACATATATACATACGGAAAAATGAATATGTGCATCAAATGAATATGTGCATCACAATAGAAAAATTGTCTATGGTGCAGTGTAAAATGACTAGTATGCCCTTACTTATGAGTTTTAGCAGGTGATTGGAAAGGGCGTCTAGGTCAATACCTTGCCCTTTATGAGAAGAACTGTAATGTACATCGTTGGCAAGTTACAGATTGTCGATAAGATAATTCGCCACTGACAAGGATGAAATAAAGTTCTAGTCAGCAAGGGAAGGAGATAATAGAGATTAAAAAGAGGGCACCACGAATTTTCATGAAGCAATTACAAGTTGGGTAGAGGCAATTTTGGTAAAGCCATCCCGACTTGGTAAAGCCATGTGTGAACAAAGGAAAAAGTGGGTTGAATGTGTTGGTAAAATTTGGGTGTGAAAGGGAATGATGTGTGTTATGCCAGAGATGACGGAGGTGGTAGGTGTTGGTCTTATTTTGCACCAGAGATATGGTGGCGGACCTTATTGTCACCGAACTCAAAGTCTTCTGTCGTGATGAACTGTGTTGAAGTCGTTGGCAAGGAAAATAGCGGCACCGTATCGTGTACATACCATAGATAATTTGTCTGAGGTGACACAAATGTCTGCGGACGGTAATTTTGACAAAAATGTCTCGCAGGTATTAAATGAGTCGGTGGGATTCGCACGCAATTAGGGGAGGCAGTGTCGTAATTTTCACCGCCCGCTACATAATGTAATCGATGATTAAGTTTACTTAACAAAAAATCGATCTGGCTCGTCCATCTGCGATAGATGGATGGCAAGATGACGCTAACAACTTACCTTAAGTTGTCTGTAATCAGCTATACGTGTGTGTGTTAGAAAAAATTAATTTTAGAATTTTCTTACATACAAAATTCTGGCAGTTCCTCTATGAACGATGGCCATTGATGGCCTAATTTCCATCACAAGAACTTGGATAATTAGACAATTAAATCAATCCTAATTATGTGTCTAGAAAAAATGCTCCCCAAAATCACGCCTAAATGAACTCACCTACGATCACGCCTATACTTGTTTCCGTGTTCAAGGGGAAGGACAATCTCCCATTGTCTAGTCCGTAGCTCCATGAACCAAAAAAAATAAAAAATAAAAAAAGTTTGGCTACCTAAACGAAATATCTCTAAAATAATAAATAAAAAAAGTGAAACCATAATTAACGTAAACAGTAAACTAGCACTAGTGATAGATGAGTTAGGTAATTGTTTATGCTAATTTTATTCTGTGGGAGATATAGTGACATTTTAATGTAGGTAATTCCAGCAAGTGAACGTACAAAATTGCGAGAAATTTTTTTTTGCTTAATTAATATTACTTTTTAGCATTTGCTTAATTGCGAGAAATTACTTTTAAATGTATATGTAGGAGTAGCTACGCTTTAACACGGATCGACGCAATAGCGCTACGAGTTTCTCAAGTAAAAAATTGCAAGCAAGACAGAGAAAAGTGAGGGAAGAGTTTCTTGACTTCGGTAAATAAAGACGTAAAAAAGTGAAGGCACGAGAAGCGAATAGAAAACGTGTAAGTGACAAATTGAAATCTAGATCTTCTACCTCAAGATGGTAACTGTTTAACGAAATGTCGCTAAATACTTTTAGCCACTAAATAGTGTAGCTAAACATATGAACAACGACAACAGAAAAGGTTTTGCGACAATTAAATATGACCCCATTTCCGACAAATGGGATGGTGGGGTTTGGTGCGTTCACATGTGAGTAGGTTTGAGCAGTTGACCCGACACCACCACGGGACTTGCGCCTACCGCCTACCCCCGCCGCTCATGCAACCGGCTATACCCGGTCAAATCTCATTCATCCCCCTGTCATAATTTATTACCTCTGTGACCTTATTGAATCAATCTCTTTGTCCAACAAAATATATATTTTTTATTATATCAACAATTTCACTCTTACCACATAAGTAGGATAATCCACTTTATAATATATTATATTTTTTTTGGTACAATATAATATACTATATTGAAATCAATGAAAGTCATTATTGGATGTTCCTTCACGGTTAACAAATAACTACCGTAACAATTTCACCCAAATATATAGCCGTAATCTTTTTACTTCATTTCACAATTGCTCGTATCCTCTCGTTTGTCACGTGCATGATAAACCTATTTTTATGTACTTTAAGTACTGTATTGATTAAGCCTACATATGATTTATTAATTACACACGTATCGACTATTGCGTGCGTGAATAACGTCAAAGATGTTACGGTAAATTCGACAATTTTTTTTATAAATATTGTACTAACATGTGTACTATTGATTGTACTGCATGTTAGTCTTGCTTTATATTGTACTAGGATACCACTCTCAAACTATTAATTATTTTTAAATAAATAAATAATACTTTTTTAGATATAAAAGCAGATAATTTTCATAATACTTTTATAATGTTAATGTTACTTAATTAATAGGCACTAAAGATAGTCCATCATAAATCATGGCAACCTACCAAGCTGCTGAAGCGTGCATCTCAGCCAGTCTTGTCATTCACCTCACCATCATTTGTTATTTGTATCATGGTCCTTGTAAGATCACACCCAAGACCAATGTCCCAACCTCATCAAATCCCACTGAATCCATTATCCAAGGAAGAGACAAATGTGAATCTTGACACCGGGTCAGACTTGGTGATCTGTGAGAAAAAAAGTCAGCCCTCAGTGTCACCATTGTCAAATCAGTACCCAGTGTTTTGTCCACTATAGCTTAAACCTCTTCACTTCCGTCCTTCAGTGGATGGGCTTTTCCGCCACTGTTCTTTGATTTGAAATCTCCTGCTTTCTTTTTCCTTCGAAGCCCTTCTCTTTCCCTCTTTAGGTTTTTTTTTCCTTTCCAGATTCTCGTTCTGCTTGTGTCAAAAAAGGAAAAGGTGACAGTTTTGTTTCAAGCTAAAGGAGACATATTTCGTTGAAAAAAAGGTTCTTGCTTCAATTACAAGTGATGGGCAAGAAATCGAAGTCCTTTTTAGGGTTTTTGTTGTGGGGCTTTGGTGTGTGGGTCTAGGATAAAAAGCTTCTTTAATCACTTAAGTGCAGGATATCTTATCTGGGGATTGAGTTTGTTGCTTCAATTACAAGCTGTTGGAAAGACTTTTTACTTCTTTGTGGAAATTGAGGTGTTTTGGGATGTGTGTTTGAAGTTTCTTGATTTGGAGAATTTAGGGATTGGATCCCATGTGGGGTTTGTGGATCACAAATTGTCTTGGTGGTTGTGATTGTTGCTTCACTGGCTGGTAGTTGTGGTGTTTTCTGATGTGGGGTTGCAAAGTTTGTTGATTTGGAATTCTTCTTGATTCTGAAAAGCAGTGAGAGCAAGCTAATGCCAAATGGAGATGCTAGATTTTATTCCAATGAGTTTGCTGAATTGCGTTTTCTTAATTTGTTTTGTTTCCTCATCTCTGAGTGTTGAAACGCTAGGCCAAACCTGCCATCCAATTGATTTGCAGGCATTGAAGGAGTTTGCAGGGAAGCTCACAAATGGGTCCATTGTTTCAACCTGGTCAAACGACTCCATTTGCTGTAAATGGGATGGTGTTAAATGCAATAATGGTGATAATAGGTCAGTTGCAAGCAGAGTAACTATGTTGGATGTCTCCAACAAAGGCTTGAAAGGTGTGGTTTCACCATCATTGGGCCGTTTGGATCAGTTGAAAGTTCTTGATCTCTCATACAATCATCTGGAAGGGGGTTTGCCTGCAAACCTCTCGAATTTGAAGCAGCTGGAAGTTCTTGATGTGAGTCATAATGCGTTAAGTGGGCCTGTTTTTCAAGTGCTTGCTGGCTTGAAATCCATCTCTTCTCTCAATATTTCGAGCAATTCGTTCAATGGGGATTTGAACAACCTTGGGGAACTTCCAAATCTTGCGGTATTCAACGTAAACAACAACTCCTTCGCTGGTGGAATTCCCAACTATTGTTCCTCCAAGAAGATTCGTGTTCTTGATTTATCCATGAACCATTTCACGGGTGGGCTTGAGGGCTTGGACAATTGCAGCATTTTTCTGCAGCAGTTGCATGTTGATTTCAATTCACTTTCGGGCCAACTGCCAGAATCATTGTATAGGATGTCTACTTTGGAGCACCTTTCAGTCTCCGGCAACAACTTTTCTGGCCAACTAAGCAAGGAACTTCGTAAGCTTTCTAGACTTAAGAACTTGATTCTGTGTGGTAATAGTTTTTCGGGTCCCCTTCCAGACGTGTTTGCAAATTTGAAAGACTTGGAACAATTAGTTGCATATTCAAATTCGTTGTCCGGGCCATTGCCTTCCACCCTTGCACAATGCCTAAAACTCCAAGTGCTTGATCTTCGAAATAATTCCATGTCTGGTCTTATTGGTCTTGATTTTACTGGATTGCGGAATCTCCATACACTTGATCTTGCCAGCAACAAGTTTTCGGGTGCATTGCCACAAACATTATCTAGTTGCCAGGAGCTAAAAACATTGAGCCTTGCCAAAAATGGCTTAAGTGGTCAAATTCCTAAGCATTATGCAAACCTCACATCCCTTGTATTTCTTTCATTGTCAAACAACAGTTTCGTTAATATATCAGGGGCCTTATCTATTCTGCAGCACTGCAAGAACCTCACCACTCTTATTCTTACGAAGAACTTCCATCGAGAAGAAATTCCGAAGAATGTGAGTGGGTTTGAAAGCTTAGTGGTTTTTGCGCTTGGCAATTGTGCCCTTAACGGCCAAATCCCAGTTTGGCTTCTGAGTTGCAGGAAATTGCAAGTCCTTGATCTGTCTTGGAATCGCTTGAATGGTAGTATACCTCCTTGGATTGGTCAGATGGAGAGTTTGTTTTACTTAGACTTCTCGAATAATACACTTACAGGAGAAATCCCCAAGAGTTTAACTCAGCTAAAAAGCCTCATTTCTGCAAATTGCAGTTCATTCAATCTTAGCACTTCAACTGGGATTCCTCTGTATGTTAAGCGAAACCAAAGTGCTAGTGGTCTGCAATATAATCAGGCTTCTAGTTTTCCTCCCTCGATATATCTGAGCAATAACAGAATAAGTGGGACAATTTGGCCTGACGCTGGGCAACTGAAACAGCTTCACGTCTTAGATTTGAGCAGGAACAACATAACTGGTACTATTCCTAGCTCCATTTCCGATATGGAAAATTTGGAAGTTTTGGATTTATCATGTAATGATCTTTATGGCTCTATCCCTTCTGCATTCAATAAACTCACATTCCTGTCCAAGTTTAGTGTTGCTAATAATCACTTGCAAGGAGCAATTCCAACCGGGACTCAGTTTTCCAGTTTTCCCAGCGCAAGCTTTGAGGGTAACCTTGGACTTTGTGGGGGACTAACTTCTCCTTGCGGCACTGGAAACAATACAGGGCAACGACCTAATGTCCCATCTGCTTCAAATGGTAAATCTGGGCGAAGCAGTATCCTTGGATTAACAATTGGTATGGGAGTTGGGATGGCTTTGCTTCTGGCCTTTGTTCTTCTTAAAATGTCAAAGAGGGACGTGGCAAATCCGATCGAAGGTTTGGATGACGAAAGCAGCAGACCACAAAGGTTATCTGGAGCATTTGGATCATCAAAGTTGGTGCTTTTTCATAATGCTAACTGCAACGATCTCTCAGTTGCAGACCTGCTGAAATCGACAAGCAATTTTAACCAATCAAACATAATCGGCTGTGGAGGATTTGGCTTAGTCTACAAGGCTGACCTTCCTAATGGCTTTAAAGCTGCAATCAAGAGACTTTCTGGGGACTGTGGGCAGATGGAGCGTGAATTCCAAGCTGAAGTTGAAGCCCTCTCAAGAGCTCAGCACAAGAACCTTGTTTCACTTCAAGGATACTGCCGCCATGGAAATGACAGGTTATTGATTTACTCGTACATGGAGAACGGAAGCTTGGATTATTGGTTGCACGAGAGGGTTGATGAAAGTTCACTTCTTACCTGGGACATGAGACTGAAGATAGCACAAGGCGCAGCTAGTGGACTAGCTTACTTGCACAAAGAGCCAAATATAGTTCATCGAGACGTTAAAACTAGCAATATTCTCTTGGATGAGAGGTTTGAAGCTCATTTAGCTGATTTTGGGCTTTCCAGGTTACTGCATCCGTATGATACCCATGTCACAACAGATTTGGTTGGGACCTTAGGGTACATTCCTCCTGAGTACGGTCAGACATTGACAGCAACTTTTAGGGGTGATGTTTACAGCTTTGGTGTTGTTCTTCTTGAACTTCTTACAAGTAGGCGGCCTGTGGAAGTTGGCAAAGGTAAAAATTGCAGGGATTTGGTGTCATGGGTGTTTCAGATGAAATCTGAGATGAGGGAAGAAGAAATATTTGATTCCCAGATATGGGATAAGGTTCGTGAGAAGCAACTACTAGAGGTGCTTGGTGTTGCTTGTAAATGTTTAGACCAGGATCCAAGGCGAAGGCCCTCCATAGACCAAGTCGTCTCGTGGCTTAACGGGGTTGAAGTGGGGGTAAATAGTCAATGAATTTCGTAAATTTGTTTTCTCGTCATTAAACTCAAGTCTTTGTGGATCCCAAAGTAAAAAGCATTACTGTAAAGCAACAACATTTCTTAGTTTATAGAGAGGTTGGGGAGCGACCGAGTGAAGTTTTTCAGGTACTTAATACACATGCTTTACTACTGGATACTGCAAGGTATTCATACATTATGCCATCTTTTTCCTATGATTCGCCTTATATGTATGTATTTTGCTCTGATTTATGCTTCCATAGCTCTTGACACGAGTTCCATAATCTGCTCTGTTCTTTTTTCCCTTGTTGAGATATTATCAAAAGAAAAAATACTCGTGCACCCTTTAGACTTCAGATGCTATTGATATAAAACATCAGGAAGTCATCAAATTGCATCTTCAATGTTATGCTACTATGCTAGTTTGTCTTTCAGTGCTCGGCTGTGAGCATATTACGTATACTTCTGTTCTCTGTTTGAACATGGGTAGTCCTGCTATTTTGATCTGACACTGGTTAGCTATGCAACCCACACTTCCGCTGTGGTAGCAGAGGTTGGTGATACTTGACTTTGTGCCTGCAATAGAAACTGTCAAGCCTTATTTAGAAATTTTTGATTCAATCTAGTACCTGTTGAGAACATCTTGTATATGCTGGTGTGTGAAGTGGGGACTGGTCATTACGATGATCTTCAGGGTAACGTGTATGTTTGTGCATAGCTTTTGGTTGCCCAAATTATATTTGTAATGCTACAGTAGATTCGATATTATTGGACGTGGTCAACAACCGACTGAGACTGTAGTAGGGTGTCCCAGTTTAGTGTTTCTTGTTTTTCTTTTTCATATTGTGCACCTATGATAGTTAGTGTTGGTAAAATTTTAGGGCCTTCGTTGGGGTTGGGGTAGAGTTATTTAGGCATTGTTACAGCTATTGTCTTCATTTTCTTTTTCTGCAGATCCTTTGCTGTTTGGCTCGTTTATGGCTCCAATTGGGATGCGCGAAGCTATGCTTCGCTCATTCACAATCGGGACTCAGAAATGAAGGGCGAATTCACCTGTCTTTATAAAATCTACCCTTTATTAGCGACATCTTAAGTAACAGAAAAAGATCGAATGAGAGGTAAATTCAGAAGACAATCCAATGCGAAAGGAGTGACAATATGTCTTGGTAACAAAACATAAAGGGGTTAATTTTAACCCTTTTGTAATGCACAAATTTGCATGTCAAATATGGAAGATCAGCCACCTTGGGACCAAGGGAGTTTTGTCCTCGGCATACAAGTCGGCAACGTGTCAAACTCCACACACCTGTCACTCGGCCAGTTTGCCACTCTACTTTGTTGGCAACTATATGTGCTGCCATGGGACGCCGAACTGGGAAGAACTGTGATCAAAGCAATGTCTTCAACCCAGAGAGCTGTCTTCAACAACCGTCAAACTCTCCTTGAAGCCACTGCACGCTGTAATTCTTTTCAGTCTAATAATGGCTTCGTGGGGGCTCGCAGCTTCACCTCTGCTTCCAACCGTCTTAGAAATAAGGTACTTCCTAAAACTTCCCTCGACGCTGTCATGTAAAGCTGTTGAGTTGCGACGATAGGCTGTTGAATTCTCTAAAGTGCTGAATTTAGCAATTATGATGAAGATATTAGAACTTTGATCCACCAATTTCGGGGATCAGTGATTTTATGGAAGGCTAGAACGAGGCAACACCCCTTAAAAAGGTTAATAAAACTTGTCAATAGCGAAAATTTAGCATGATATTGGGTGAATTCATCTTTCATCACAAGTAGAAACCAACATCAATTTTCTTGCATGACATCAATATCCTACTTAGATGGAGGAGGCTGCTTGGTTGGAAACCTGTACGCAGATCTTTTGAGCATTGGGTTCTTCGTCATCGGTGCAGTTACCTCAGCAGAAATGCAGTATTCCATTGGGATTTTGATGCTTGTTTGCATGGGTTATGCCCCTTGTAGATGATTAACTGATTAAGGGAACTTCAAACACTTGGTAGATTGAGCGAAGTCCAGTACCATAGATATCATTTGACTCGTACACCTAAAACTGGCAGTTCCATTCTTACCTTAGTTCTCTACATTTTTCTATCAAACAGAGCCTACCTCTAGTTCTATCACTGCCTTGTTTTAAAGGATGCCAATGGATATGTTTTTGCTTTTGGGTGGGTGTGGGGGTGGGCTTAACTGCGCAATACAACAAGTAATGTAGACAATCAAGGCTAAACTCATAAAAGAGCAGAGACTTGCATCCAACAAAAAATAAGAAAGGAGTAACATGAAACGAAGAGGTATGTTTCGGGTCGTCGTAGTTCATATCTCCTAAACCCTGCATGAACATGCTGATTTTGTCCACCGTATGAAAGCACATGCAGTCTAATTGATTGTGTTGATTCTCCCTGAAACATAAGATTCTTCTCTTTCAGAATACTAACTTGAAAGATGATACGCTACTTGCTGGAGATCATGGGACGCCTAAAGCAATGCCTGATCTTGGGATACCAAAAGATGACTACACAGACAAGGATGGAGGGAAGTCCAAAGCAATGCCTGATCTTGGTGTGCCAAAAGACAATTATACTGATCATAAGGATGGGAAGGAGGAGACCGATTTTGGGAAACCAAAGGAGAGATATAGCAAGCAAGGAAGCCATGAAGATGATGATAAAAGGAGTGGCAGCATGTCATGCTTCTGGTCTGATATGGCCAAGGAAGGGACCATCAAAGCAGTGGACACAGGGCTAAATGTGGGAGAGATGGCGAAGCGGATGGTGGATGTTGCGTGGGACGTGGCTAAGGAGACCGCCGAGAAGATCAAAGAAAAGGTGGCTGGAGATTCCGGGAAGCAGAGAAAGGGACATGATCATGGATCCCTTGATAGGAAAGGGTACGATCGTGATGCCATTGACAAGGAGGTTGAAGACTTGAGGAAGCGCGCTAGCTAGTTTTGACATAGTTTAGTGCCGCAGTGTTATACTGTTGCTGTTAAGTAGTGAATACGCAACCTTTCAAAGAACGAAGTATCTTTATACAAATTGTGTATAACAAAAGAGTTTCATTTATGGGAAGTCATATTTGACTTCTCAAAATCTAGTCTTTGTATGTGCGGAGAAAAGGAGCTCAAACGAGTGAAATTCAAGTATGAATCTTCGGATATTTTACTTTCAAACTTAGAAGCCGGAAAAACCATTAAGCTCCACGAGAAATACTAATAAAAAGATTACACTTCAAAGTATATTGGAACCGGCTGATTTTATGCTATAGAAAGTGATTTATTTGAAGATTGATATTTTACTTTAAATTTGGACCAATTTGCTTCATTACTTTTTATATGAGATGTTTATCTGATGAGTTATTTTGATTTTAGAGTAAGAATTTCTTTTTCAGGCTTATTTTTGTTCCATAATGCATTTCCAACTTTTTTTTTGTTCCATTATGCGATTTTCGTGTTCATCCTTAATTATGAGATTAGTTTTTGAGAAATCTGATCTTTCCAACTGAGCATCACTATATGCACTAGAGTACTATGAGATTAGTTTTTGAAAAAATATGATCTTTCCAAGCGCGCATTATTATATGCTCCAGAGTTTTTTTTTTTAAGTTCTCAACCGTTAAAAACAAATTAAAAAATATGAGTTTGACTTAATTTTAATTGACGTTAAATGTAGTTTGAGAACGTTAATCTAAATTAAAAATTATAACTTAATCTGAATCGAGGCTAAATTACATTTCAGGAGAAGTCATCTTAGTGGAGTAACTCTTTCTGACTTAGTCAATTCAAAATTTATTTCCCAACAAATCCGTAGAGCTTAGGACGAATCAGTACAAAAGATTTTATGACTGCCAAACTAAAAGTACAGTGAGAGCATAGCAGCAGGCAGTACACAAGTTGAATTGATTGCTTCATTCACCTTAGAAGAAAGCTACTGAAGCTTTCACCAACCATTCCAAAGCCATTGAAGCTGCTTTCTTGTTCCTTTCCCGTGATTTCCCCACTTCCCGCCCGTAACAACCAGAAACGGACGACTGTAAGTCGCCATTTTTATGCTAAACCAAGCATGATTAAAGCCTCTTACTTTGGGACAAAAGCCTCCTCACTTCTCCACAAGACACCCAGGCAATGTACAACGCATGGATGTGGTTGGTTGTGGTCCTCACAACTTTCTCACGCCATCGTACCTTTTTTGTTTTACCTTTTACCATGAGCGTGCCTTTGAGCTTCATTCACTGCTACGGTACTACTTCTTTAACTTGTATGATTCGAAGTGTTCAGCTTTTTCCTTTGTCCTTCATCATCTCACAGAGCCCACCACCAAAGGAAGAAGAATGAGCTTCAACAACATGAGGCCACCATCACCAGTCTTGAAGCACAAGGCCGCCGCTGACGAGGTGACTGACGATGAAGATGATGACGTGGAGACGGAGGAGGAAGAGGAAGAGGAAGAATTGGGTACTGGGTCCGGGTCTGGGTCTGGGTTTGAGGAAAGTTGTGACAAGAAGAAGCAGCCTGCGGTGAGCGTCAGTCTTGGTGGTGGGGTGCAGCCGCCGTGCTGTCAGGTGGAGAAGTGCGGTGTTGATCTGACCCACGTCAAGGTGTACCACCGGCGGCACAGGGTTTGTGAACATCACTCCAAGTCCCCGGTGGCGGTGGTGGCCGGGCTCGAGCAACGCTTCTGCCAGCAATGCAGCAGGTCTGTTAAAAGCCTTCTATGCTTGCAATTACGTTGATTATCTTGAACTTGGTATATCAGGTTCTTTTTGGTACACAAATTTAGGGTTTCATTTGATGTTGGATACAGTTAATTTGAGGGGGTTTCTTTAGCAGACTGGTTGTTCAGCTAAATTCGTTGAAACCCCACTTTAGTCGAGAACTGTAAGACGGGATTTTCTTTATGGTTGCAATTAAGCTCTCGTGTGCAATCAGCCAGTGTTTGACCAACTGAAAATGGCCATCTTTTCCTCTATCGCGCCAATTCTTCCTGTTACTGCTAGTTTTGGGTGTCAAGCTCAATTCATGCACAAAATGTAAACTTGATCCACTCTGTTTGAATTTCAGCATCTAGAATTTCACTGGTGTTTCTCGTTCAGGTTTCATGACCTACCGGAATTTGATGGCACAAAGAGAAGTTGCCGCCGGCGCTTGGCTGGGCACAATGAGCGGCGTCGGAGGAGCTCATCCGAGTCTAATGGAGGGGCCTCTGGCTATCGCGGCTTGCAACCTCGCTCGAAGGATATCCCCTCTCAGCAGGTCGACGAGAAAGGCAGTTTCACTCACAACCACTTCCATATCCGTTAAAGCGTTCGCTCACTAGTATGCTTGCTCTCTTCTGTCATCTGATGCAATCTGCCTGCCTTTGTAATACCTAAGCTTTGAAATAAAACTACAGACCAAGTAGAGAAGTCGTCTGCATTGTAGCTGTCATTAGCCTCAACATGCTTCTTCCCTGATTGTGGTAGACACTAACCTGCCTCGTGCTTCCTTTTCTGTAGTTATAATGTTAGTAAGACTGCCTACTTCGTGCTGATTATGACTATGTGCAACGGTTAAAGTTCGTGACAAATTAACCGGCTCCATCAACATGGCAAAGCGTGAACTGATGAGATCAGTATCGTAATAGTTCACTGCAATTGCGTTGAACTTCTCGTTCTTAGGATTCAAAATGGCTAAATTGATACGAGTGTGTGTCTTCTTCCACTTAAAAGTGTCTGCGGCTATAGTCCATTGTCATAGGTGCATGTCTTCTTCCTCTTCAAATCTGTTCTTCTGTCTAAGCTATAACATAATCAGCACTGTGGGTTTCTTCTGTGTATGCCCATTAGATGATAAATGATTGTGAACGGTACAGGATTAACAATCGGAGAAATAAGAAAAAAATCCAGTTGTATATGCGGAGAGGAATCGAGTCAACACTAGAGGTAAAAGTGCAATCAATCAGTTCTGCTTTTCTAGCACCAACTACACAATCCTGAAACTGCACTTTGTGATGTGTTAACTTCTTTTGTCATAGAACGGTAACTTAACCGAAGTTGAACTTTGCCTTGACAGTGTTAAGTTACCAATTGCTTTAAAGGTTAAGCAGCTAGGAAATTGATTCTAACAATGTTATCATGCTTAACACCCCCTTCCTTAAGAGGGATACAAAGTTGAGTTACTAGAACTATGCAGAAGATACAGCCATAAGATACCAAAATTAACACGAACAGTTGATAACAAATTGATGATCTCTTACATTTTTCTCCTGCTTAGTGATAAACCTGACACTGACTTGCAACTAATGGTAGATTACACAACTAAATAAAACACAACTAAATAAAGCATAACACTAATTACAGGGATGACAACTCTCTCCCCAAAACTCAGCTTGTTCCAGGATCAGGAATTTTGACTTTTGATCAGCTCAGCTACCTTCTTTCCATATTTATGGTACTCAAGACCCCTGTTCTGTAGCAGGGCGCTTACTAGACGTCCATAACGCTCTCTATCCTTGACCTTTGTGGCTTTCAGAGCTCTTTGGATCACATAGTTTCCATACTGGTCACGGGCAATTTGGCCGAGTGTCTTTTCGTTATCTAGAAACTCTTCAACCACGAGTACCATCCCTCTTTTGGATGAAATGCATTTCTCTAAGACATGACTGCCGCCTTTCTTGGAAGATAATTCCCTGTAATGGCCTCGGAGTTTATCACAGATTTTTTCTGTGAGCTCTTGGTTTTGAAGATTGAGGACATGCTGAACGACATAGTTCCCACAAGGATCTTTGGAAAGGAAGTCTGCATTCCCTGCAATCCTGTTCAAGAGCTCCTTTCTCTGAGAAGTACTAATGCAGTCGATGCAGTCATTCAGGCTTAGGCATCCGATTTTGTCAGTGGCTAATTGGCAACACTTACTTATTGCTAGATCATACAGTACCTCGTTTGGCTGATCCCCAAGGAAATTAAGGCACTGTTTAATAACATGCCTGCCTGTTCGATCAACCATAAGTTCGGAGAACCTAGTGGCAAGAGATGAAGTCAACACAGAGGCCACTCTGGGCGATCTCTTTAGGTGTTTGATAAGTCTCTGGAATGAATTTGAGCCATGAGCGTTAGTTGCTAAAGACAATAGGTTTTCTCCATTTAGCGACGCTATCTGGTTCACAATCAGTTCCAACT
The DNA here is from genome assembly GCA_033065855.1 of Escallonia rubra. NCBI lineage: Eukaryota > Viridiplantae > Streptophyta > Magnoliopsida > Escalloniales > Escalloniaceae > Escallonia > Escallonia rubra. The sequence goes on along the minus strand of JAVXUO010002917.1, from coordinate 523,587 downwards.
CATTCTCAGCGCTCCCATCAAGAAGCTTCTGAAATAGATGGTGTCCATATTGGTCTTCCATAAGCTGCCGAAAGTCATGAACCCTTTCTAATATCTCCTTTCTCATCCTACCACTGCATAGAATCTGCAAGTTCTGTGAGGCATACTGATCCGTTGCTAGCATGTCAATGTCAAGTTTATCCAGCAAGTTCCTGGTACTCCTCTGGTCACCATAGGAGCTAGGACGTTCCACCTTATTGCTTAGATAGTACCCAGTACCCGAGTATGATCCATTGTTCCCACTTGTTGCAGCACTGAATCCATGACGGGCATACATATTCTGTGTTATATTGCACCGAACTAAGTCGTTATTCGAATTTCTCATTCCACCGAGAAATCCATTACCCGAGTTACCAGCTGATGGATACCCGTTAGGAGAATCCGCAGACATGTTTCTTCCTATTGGGACTCTGGAAATCGCTCTTGGTGCATTATCCAAACAGTAATTTTCATAGCTCTCTGATCCCATATAAGTTCCCGGGCATGGTTTCCGGATTGCAGCTTGAGCACCTCCTCCATGACTAGAATCCTGATACGCCCAGATGTTTTCTCGGTATTCTGAGGTAATACCAGCAACAAAAGGCGCTACATCCACCTTTGTTTCCTGACTTCTCAGATGCCCAGTATCTTTTCCCGACCCACGACTACCAAAAGAAAGCATAAAATCCTCATCATCACCTCCTCTGTTGGGTGCTTTGGGAGGGGATGAACTCTCCATTGAAGGTTCAACTCAAACAATACCAAGCAGAACAAGAACAATACGAATACAGGAACAGTATCGATAGAAGAACAATTGCCTTTGCGCTTCTTGCACCCATACATATTTATAGGCCGACGGACAGGAGGTAATTGTCCTAAGTAAAACTGGAGAGTGATACCAAGAAGAGAGAGAAGGTCGGATCCGCTTGTAACTAGGATACCTAGTTCATGTAGGAATCACCATCACCAAGAAAAGGCCGAAAAGGCCGAGCCTGCAAAAGGACTCAACTTCCACCGCCGTCCTCAAAGAACAAAACCACAAAACCCATCCCCACATCCCTACACCACCACACTCAAAATTCTCCGACCAGAACTCACCCCAGCCGCCACCCCAAAAAATCCTCTCCTGACGACGACGAAGATTCGGCACTGCCATCTCTTGCATCAAAGAAGCCCTTTCTGAACTATAAAAACACATCCGACCACCTAATCATCTTCTACCACATTAGTTCCTTACCTCTTCTTTTTCCAGACCCCAGTTTCTTATGGAACCGACACTCATTCGAATAATTAGGGCTTTGCCCGATCGAGTGTAAAGATGTACATCCTCACCAATTCATTTTCTGGTTTGCCATGGTGGTTGTGGCAAATAGATGCCGGAGGTGTGCTGACGGGTATGATGGGTGACGCGTAGGTCGTGGTTATCTCCAATTTGGATGGTGGTGTAGAGATAGGTCGGTAAAGCTCTGGGTGGAAGGGGATGATGGTTTTTGCTATAGATGAATCCATGGCTGCCACTGCTGCTTGATGAAGAGGACGAACTGGGTTGCAGGATTTGAGCCTATAACAGCATTTCATGTCATTTTTTGATTAATTGTGTCTAGGATTAAAGGTTAGATCGCTCATTTTTTTAACTTTATCGGGGTGGAGTGTAATTCTAGGATACCTCATGCAGCCGAATGTAGTAAAACCAATCCTTTGGCGCATAGCACCGCACCCACAACCAACCCCCATCGCAACCCACAACCACCATAACACCACCCATCAACTCACAACCACCGCATAGGGGATGGATCGTCGAAACTAACTAAAACATCAAACTCCTTACCATTTTGATAAAGCAACTGCGCTAGAGAATTTTCAGATCAAAGAAATCTCAACATGTCACAACCTCTACAGGTCGGCGGATGCGATCGCGTCAGTGGAGCAGGGCGACGACGGGTGTTGTGCCAGCGGCTGCTGAATTTTTAGTTCAAAGAACTAATGAAACCTCAGCATGTCTTAACCTCTGCACGTAAGCGGTGACAACGATGGCGTTAGTGGAATTGGGCAGCGAAGGGTGATACGCCCGCTGCCCTTCTTGTCGGTGTAGTTATCCGTTCTTCATATGTGCGGCCATATGCCCGGGTAGGATTATTTTATCATATCTGGAACTTTTATTAACTTCATTTTTCGATAAATAAAATTACAATAGTAAAGGATTTTACAAAATCGGCTTGACTGTTTGACAATTAACGAACTACATAATCAACTTAGTGCATATATCTAACAATCGTCTATATCATCATGTTAAACCTACAAATATCTGATTCATGTGTAGTCCAGTTCACATAAACTCGTATTCTTGCTTTGCATACAAAAATAGTCAGCGAAATTACTTAGTCAGAGCGAAATTACTTAAGTAAGTAGTTTCTTACAAGTAGAAAGAACCATTCCAACAATCTCAACTAACATGGTATGGGAGAAGGGATGAATCGATGGTGAGAAAGCCTTCATAGACTCCATAAAGCTTCGGTATTTCTTGGTTAGAATGGAAAGTTCCGGCAATCCCTTGAAGGATGGTCGTGGTTGAGCAAATGTCTCGTACCCTTTGCAAGAAAGTAGGTCAAATCTTCTGAATTAGGAGCAATATACGAGTATATGTCAGATAAGGGGTGGTATATGAGAGGGAAGCAGGTGTAGGTAAGGGCTAAGAAACTTTGAAAGATATATCCAACGGTTCCATGCTCGGAACCTAAGGTTCAGACCAAATAATCTTTCAACGATATGACATGTTGTATAACCTTCTACCACCAACATTGTCTCATATATAGGGATGACAATCTAAGAGCTAATTAGTGCCCCGCACCACCCCCACATAGTACCTATTTTGGGAAGCCCTAGACGAATATGGGACAAGTGAAGGATTATTTTCAAATTGGGCTATTTCCCTATTTTGATTTTTCCCATCGGCGAAGATGCCAAACCTTTCGTTAACTTGTTTAACATGCCAAACCTCCGTTGTCCGCTGCCACCAATTATTTTTAGCAGCCACTGCCGGCTACCGTTGCTGAAAAATTCTTACAACCACCTCGACTGCCACAGCCGTCCAATTACAACAATGACCTTCGCTCACCGGACTACAGGAATAAAGAAAATGAATTTAAACGTGACTAATTCAACAAAAAAAATATATGTATTAAACAGATTGACTTGTGTAAAATTGATTTATCGAGGCAACGTAGTAAATAGGACAAAACAATGCGAGAAGAATCAAAGATGGCACAATATGGTGATGAGGCAACTCGAAATGCGGTAGGACGCAATTTGGGATCAAATGCTTGTAAAGATATGTCATGAGAGTAGTAGCAAAAGCATAAAAGTTTTGACTGCGACTGAAGTTGTTGAACCAAAATTATCCTGCTGCGACGAGCAAATCACTATGACAAACAAATAAAAAGAAGCATTTGATTTCTCCCCAAGGAAAACTCATTTGGTCGAGGGATTAATTTAGTATTTATCACAGTTCTAAATGATCGAGATCATTGATATCAAACCACCCAACTATTCGCCACTATTAATTAATTGCTAATAACCAACTACACTAGAACTCGAGAATCACAAAAGCTGGAATTAGGATTTGCAACTGCTATCCTCTCACAGATACACACACACACGAGCCTGACTTCTGTCAGTACTTGGAGCAAAGATCATACAATTTTTCTCGTCCATACAAATGAAAGCCACACAAAGGAACAATCAACAGTTATCAGCCTTGATTTGTATTCTACAGCGTTGCTGCCAAACACCAGCCAAGTCGTTTGGTTTTTCACTTTATACAGGATTGTCGTGGGGGGCGGGCGGCGTTAAAGCTGGTTACTGGAATCTTACGACAACACTGGAAATATCGTCACCGCTCTTCCTGGTAATTGCCTCCTCATTAAGGTGCTTAGCAGCTGCTCGAGCGTCCTTTATGTGCTTGATACAGTCCACCGCCTCCTGATTGGACATTACCTGTCATCACCAAGAAAGTTTTAAGCAAGTCCATCATTGGAAGGGTAAAGCAACCGAAGTATTCGCAATCATGAAGTCAATAGTTCTGCTCAGGACATGAAAATTTTCAAAAAGAGAGAAAAAGAGCAAGGAAGGAGGAGCCGAAACTCAAAACTGCCAAAACTTGTTGCTTTTGGACCATTTCTACGACAACATACCACAGCTACAAGAGTAGCAGATAAATTGCTTTCCCAATATCACTCTCTTAACTACCTCTCATACAAACAATATTTACTGAACGCCTTTGCTTTAATCATTAAGGTAGAAGAAGTATGGCTGAAAACCAGACCAATTGGCTTTGAGAAAATGGCCTAATTTGTAGTCATTGATCAATCTGAACACCTTCCTCAGAAGGAAAGCCACTATTTGGATCATGACCTCGCCCGTGAAGTAAATTATCGCACCTGTGGCCCAACCAATTGGGAGAGAATCAATAGATTCCCTTCTCTGTGATGCTTTTAATCCAGTTCAGGAGAAGATGTGTTTGTGATACCAACCAATTTCATTTCATAGAAGAACAGGAGAAAGATGAAAAAAGTTATGAGGTAATGCCAAGACATGGATAAGGCCAACCTTCCATATGCCATCACTTGCCAAGATGATAAACTCTGTATCATCAGTGATCGTCTCCACCGTCACATCTGGTTCTGAACTGAGGTGTTCCTTCAAGCTCTTGTCACCAAATGCTCTTGCTACCGCCAATTGTCCATCAACACGTGGAACATCACCTGCATTTAGCACAAACCCATCTTTATTACCAACGACAGAGAACCTTTGCGGAAAAGGTTGTTTGTGATGCACCCGGAGCAAATAATTGCATGCAGTACTCATCATTACTAGACAACTTGACATATCAAACATGTATAGCTTCACAACAGGAAGCGAACATATTAAACTTACAAATCATCAATGAACCATTCCCAGCAATGACTCAAAGCTAACTGACTGTACCACTCGTTAGTGCACTCTTGCGTATCACAAGAATGTAAATCTACACAAGTGCATCTGTTTATTGATCTCTATCAGTCGAAAAGAAATCAAGATACAAGTTTACTTCCAACACGAGATTTTTAGTGCTCCAGGAGACTACAGTTACCTGGAAAGTTTGATACAAAACCACCTCTGTTCTCAATGACACTCCGTTCCTTGCTAGGCTCATGATCAATTGACAACTGTTTGGCAACACCATTCTTGCAGATGACAGCACGAGAATCTCCAACATTAGCTACTACGAGCTTCTGGCAGTTAATTAATATTGCTGTAACGGCAGTTGAGCCCCCTTTACCCAAATCAACTGCTTTATCCAAAATAGTGGTGTCAGTTATACGATATGCTCTTCTGATTGCGTTCTCGGTTTCTGTCCAGAAGTCTGGCTACTTGAAACAAAAGGTTCAAAAATCAGGCTGCGATATGCAGTAAAGTACCAAAGGCTAAGGGGAGAAGAAGCATAAAAAGTGACTACATTCACCACCACTAATAGATCTAGAATGGCCAATACAAACTTAGAATTCTATATCCCCGATCCATATTGTTTAAGAAGCATTTTGCAGAAAATGTAATGATCTCGAGTTCTGGCAGGAAACAAGACCTTCACCTAAAAGAGGGACAAAAGCAACTAGCATACATTACCTCATTCAAAATATTGTCAAATAAATTAGACCGCAAATAATCGGGAACCTCGTGGCTCAAATGACCGTCAAAAATTGCAAAAAGACCAAGCTCCTTGTCCTCAACTTGCTTGAACTGTGCAAAAACGTAGTCTTCCATGGCATGATTTGATTTTCCCTTAACCAAGTGATACCCATGAGTTATGTGCTTAGACATCTTACTCTTCCCCTTTCCAGCTTCAGCTAGAGATGAACCTAATCCTACTTTTTCCTGCAGAACGTCCAACTTGTCCTGCAATATAGCATACATAGTTTAGTGTAAAAACAAGACGAGTACAAGAACCTGCGTAAACATGCTTCCACTAACAAACGCCTAGCAACGTCCTCACTATGTAACTGTACTCAATCATAAAGTATGATGAAGAGATTCAATCTAAAAATTTAGTTGATCAAATTCTCAGGCAGTGTGGAAACCACAACAAAACCCTAAGCTATGCCTAAATTTGATCAACCCAAAATGATTGTGCAAAGCCCACATAAAACAAATTATCATGAAGATATGCCTAGTTGGTGAAACCTCCAAGCTAAAAGGTTATTATTTTGTGGCATACAGCGATGTACTTTTTATTATTTAGATATTAAAGATCCTTCACAGTCCAACAGAAAACCTTAATCTAAACCATTTTAGCAATCTGTCCAAAAGGAGTACTAGTAGTGAGTAGTGACTGGAGCTCACTAAATTATAGCTTGCAACTTTGAAAACTCAATTAAGCATAAGGACATCGGATTCGAGTAACAGGTGATCTATGCTGGCCCAGGTTGGCAACAACCACTTACAGAACACAAGTTCTTGCCATACCATGTTATGGAGTATCTTCCTGCAAATAGCTGGTACATAGGCTAGTTTTCATTCTACTTCCATAATCATGCCCCTCTCTCTTAGTTAAGATTTCACCATGAACACTAGCAGGCACTAGGAGGTGTCTTTAACTTCTCAAACTTGGTCCTTGATGCTTCAAACCACATTTAAATGATACAAAACGGCCTGTTTCAATATTTTCTCTCTTTTACAAGGGGTTTTGTGGCTCACCCTCACAATAAACTGCACATTGTTTCATCGACACCTCTTTTACTGAATAGGTCCATTTTGTTCAAATCTAGTAGGTTGGTGACACTTGCTGTAAAAGATATCAGCCACCAAGAAACGGGTATCATATGTAGCTTCATCTCAAAAATCATTTGGTAATCTATTTATGAACTGTTCACCATCCACATATTTACGTTTCATCTTAATAAAGGACTAGAAAGTATATAATTATCTTTTCTTCCTCCTTTTGTAAGTAAATCGTTCTCCAAAAAACAAGGACCACAACAAAATAATGGATTTATCTCATTTGGCTAAAAGGCAGTCAAATGCTAAAACAGAAGTTACAGCTTCATGTAGAATATTACAGTAGACATTTCTCTTGGTCAAGGCAATTTCTGAGCTCTGCAAAAGGAAATGTCATTGTTGCTCTTATAGAGAAAGGTAAAAAAGAGTGAACCTCCATCACCATCTGCGCGCTGCTTCATTTGTTCTATGCAACGCATGTGATAAGAATAAGGCATTCTACGAGGGAGATTTTTACGGTTAATTCTACGAGGGAGATTTTTACGGTTAATTTTGCAATAACTTATGCTATGCAACTACTAAGACTACTTCATTAACATTGTTAGCATGATACCCATCATTTTTAGCATCCGTTGCCAAAATATAAGTAAATTCTTCTTAACCTAATTAGAGATCTTTGAATATCTATATTGTGCATTATAAAACTCACTTCTATCTGATTTTGAGATATCATGTTGTAGCTCCCCGAGCATAGATCGGATACTATGCTAGTCTGTGTTAAGAGCCAGATAGGAGTAATATACTTGAATTGACACAGCTGGATGTGCTTCTTTTCTGATGCACAATTTTGCGTTTAGACAAACATCTACTTTCTCCATAAGCAAAAGCATCTGAAAACTGGCCCTAACGTAGGTACAACAATCATAAGTGGCACAGACGAATACTAATAAGTTTTGATACAGACGGTTCTTTATTAGAGCATCTTTGAGATTCAGGATTAAATCAGGTTGCTACTGTTTGGCAATAACTGATTACATCCACTTTCAAAAGCTAAAAAATTGATTTAATCATAACCGAGGAAAATGAAGATTGCGGATTAATCACTTTTCCAAAGTCCGATTTGACCAAGTCCAGTACCAAAATACCCTACCATAAAGCTGGTTTTGCTAAAAGTAGCTTAAAACTGATTTTGAAAGTTTATTAAGACATAATCTGAAAATTGCTTCAGAGAATCAATCCCAAAGAGGTTCTTACATCTTAATTCCCACACTTAAACTAGGAGTGAACATGCTGAACAAGGAAGCAGAAGTACTCTACTCATCTCTCGTAATTCAAAAGACATTATCCCAGCTGCACCCCAACACCAGGGTAGGCCAGTTAATGCAGTGCAGGGGACACCACCCCAACACCATGGTTAGGCCAGTTAACGAAATGAAGGGCACACCACCCAGGCACCCACAATGTGAAATGTCCCCTTTTGGCCATCCTATGTTTATAGTCACTTATCGAGAGTTACAGTACATCAAAAAGCATCCAAATCCTATAACTTTCAACCTATGGCTGTTGTATGAAGGTGTTAATACATGAAGATCCCGATCACCAAGAGATACGCTTCCGAAAACCAATTAATGCAAAACAAACAAGAAACCCATAAAACAAATGACTAATTTCCACTCAGGTAACCCTCTAACACAGACATGTAGATCAGGGCCTAACACTTCGATGCAGATTAATGTGCGTGCACAAGTATGTGAGAGAGAGAAAAAGAAAGAGAGGGGAGGGGTTTGGATGAGTACCTTCATCTTGTGCAAGATTTCTTTGCCTGTCCCTGTCATGGATGGAAGTGGTGCAATAAAAACGCGGAGGCCAAGGTTGAGAGAGAAGCAGAGCAGAGGGGTGTAGAGAGAGAAAGCGAGCTAAGGGAGAGACAGGTGTGTGGAGATGGAGGTGACGAGCCTCCAATAGTTGACACGAAGCACCCTCTTACTGCCGCTGTGTCCGGGCTTCTTCTTTAATGGCTTGTACATGACGCGTCCGCTTAAAATCCATCATTTAGCGACAAATTTTACTTTTTAGTCAAAAGATGAAAGTAAGCATGTGAGTGGGGAACAGCAAGATATGTAGATGTGAACATATCAAATGCCAAGATTGACATAAATCTATACATAAATGACTTTAATAGTCAGCTGGAACATAAGGGCTTTTAATAGCCCAGTGAAGCAAGTTGAGGTTAAGAAAGTCTTGAAGTTGAATAAAGCTGAAATAATTGGATTAATGGAGACTAGAGTGAGAGAAGAGTTAATACAAAAAATTACAAAAGAAATGGAGAAGGAATTGGTGTTTTGATTATTCCCTGAACAATAAAGGAGTGTCTAGATTGTGGTTTGGATGGGATGATGGGATCGTACAAGTGGATATTGTGGCAAAATCTTCTCAACATATTACTGGAAGAGTCACACACAGAGAACATGGGGGCATTTACTATGTAACCTTTGTATATGCCAACAATAAAGGGGAGAAAAGAATAATCTTATGGCAAAATCTAGAGAAGGATGCAAGTAGCACAGGGAATACTCCATGGATGGTGTCAGAAGACTTTAATGTGGTAAGGTACTCTCATGAAAAAGTGGGAGGATTAGGCATACATAGAAGGGATGTCCTTGAATTCAATCAATGCTTATATAATTGTCAATCGGAGGACATGAACACTAGAGGTATGCTCTATACATGGTGCAACAAAAGAGAAAATGAGATAATCATGGGGATTAGATAGAGCAATGCAGAATAGTGGATGGATGGAGGCTTATCCCAACACATAGGTGGATACACATGTGCCAGGCATCTCTGATCATTCATTGCTTACAATACAAGTTGAGTTGAATCAATGGCAAGGAAGAAGACCATTTAAGGGTTTTAACTTCTGGATGCATCATAGTAGATTTAAGGAGATTTTAATGAAGACATGGGGGACAATGGTGACCGGAGATGCATGCCAAAGATTGAATGCAAAGCTGAAGTTACTTAAGCTAGAATTAAGAAAGCTGAACAAAGAGTATTATAGCCACATGTCAGCTAGAACAGCAGCCAAGTTTAATGAACTACAAGAAGCGCAGAAGACAATATTGCAGCATCAAGACCATACCTTAATCCCTATGGAAAAGGAGTTACTGGGGCAATATTATAAGCTAGTTCAAGCTTATGAGGGTTTTTACTTTCAAAAAGCAAGAATCAAGGAGATCAAACTTGGTGATGGGAATACTGGTTCATAGGTCTCAAAACAAAATTTTATCTATAAAAAAAAAGAATGGGGAGCAGATCTTGGGGCCAAAGGAAGTGCACAATGTGGCTATTGAGCACTTTCAAAACTTTTTTGGAACTCCGGTCCCTGTGTATCAGCATACTAAAGAGAGGCTCTTGGAAACTATAAAGGAAAGACTATCAAGTCAGGATCAAGCTCTCCTAAATGCACCTGTTAGTGAACAAGAAATAAAGGCTGTAATGTTTTCCTTGAAAAACGATAAGGCACCAGGCCCTGATGGCTATACTTCATAATTTTATCAGCAAAATTAGGAGTTAGTAAAACAGGATGTGATGGAGGCTGTAATGGAATTTTTTGGCAAATCTAAAGGGGTCCAGCTCTTTAATAACACTGCCTTGACATTAATACATAAAATACCATGCCCTAACACCATGAAAGACTTCAGGCCTATTGCATGTTGTAATTTGGTGTATAAGTGCATATCCAAGGTATTGTGTGCCAGGCTTAAGAGAGTGTTACCACAACTCATAAGTTCAAGACAATCTGCATTTGTAGCCAACATGAATATTGCTGATAACATTTTATTAATGCAAGAGCTAGTCAAGAACTATCATAAAAGAGGTGGTCAGCCAAGATGTGTCTTAAAGATTGATCTACAAAAGGCCTATGATTCAGTGGGATGATTTTTTTTTGCAAAAGATGATGGAAGTCATGCAGTTTCCAAATCAGTTTGTTGAATGGATCATGAAATGTGTCACCACAGCCAGATTTTCAGTTAATTTGAATGGAAGCATGGATGGCTACTTTGGAAGTAAGAAAGGGTTAAGACAGGGTGACCCCATCTCACCTTATTTGTTCCTACTGGTCATGGAGGGTTTTGCAAGCATTATGGACTTTTATGCTAGTCAAGATACCTTCAAGTATCAATCATCCAAAATGCAAGGAATTACAAATAAGTCACTGATGCTTTGTTGATGACTTATTCCTATTGGCTAGAGCTGACAAGGATACTATGATTCTTATAAAGCAAGCATTATAGGAGTTTGAAGAATTATCAGGATTAGCTCCCAATCTGAATAAAAGATCTATATACATGGCTGGTATTGATGAGGGTCATACTGAGGAATTGGTGAACATTTTTGGTGTGTCTATTGGTCAATTTCATGTGACATATTTGGGGGTGCCTCTAATATCTACAAAGCTTCACAATAAGGATTGCACAATTCTGATTGAGAGATTGACAAAAAAAGATCACAAGCTGGACATCCAAACATTTATCCTATGTAGGTAGAGTGCAATTGGCTACATCAATATTACTAAGAAAACAAGTATACTGGTGTAGCATATTTATTCTGCCTAAGAAGATCATTAAGATTGTGGAGAGTAAAATCAGAGCATTTATTTGGCATGGAAAGGATGTGAGGTGCACTAGGACAAAAGTCTCATGGAAAGAGGTTTGTCTACCTAAGAGTGAAGGTGGTTTGGGAATTAAAAGACTAGAGGAATGGAATAGAGCAGCTATTTGCAAGCACCTGTGGGATCTGGCTAACAAAAACGATTCTCTGTGGGTGAGATGGTGCCACAGTTATATTATAAAAGTGAACCATCTCTGGGCATTTAAGGCACCAGTCACCTTATCTTGGACTTGGTGTAAACTACTGAAACTAAGAAAGACAGCCTGTAATACCACAAACTTCGGGAGCCAGGTAAAATAACCATCCGGACTCCGAAACATAAACGGGTGGTAATTTTGGGCAATGCCCAGGTATTACTAGCGTATTGGAGCTTAAAAGAATTTTGGGGTAAAAACATAATTTTTGACTTTTGGGGGCATTTTTGTAATTTTGAAAAACTTTGGGGGCATAACTGTAAACTATGGTTTTAGTGATGAAAAATAATAAAATAAATGCTAGTGTATATTTTGAGTGATGTTTAATTAAATTGAGAATGATTAGAATAATTTTGGGGGCTTGAATGCAATTATACAAAATAATGGGGTTTGTTTTGTAATTAAGTAAAGTTTGGGTGTCTTTTTATAATTTTATAAAATTTATTTAGAAACCATGTTTTTTTAGGGTTTGCCACCACCTACTAGCTTGCATGACTAAGCTAGATAAACTATTAAATATTGGATTTGGATAATGACTTCGGGTAAACAAAGGAAGAAAGAAAAAGGAAATAAAAAGAGAAGAGAAGAGAAAGCAGACTAAAACAGGAAAAGAAACAGCGAGGGAGGAAAAGAACAGAGATGCCGTGGGGGGGGAGGAAAAATAGAGAGGAAAGAGGAATTTGTACCAAATTCAACAGGTAAACCTCCCAAACCTCTAGTATGCGTAATATAGTGTGTGTTTATGGGGTTTTTGTGTGTTTTAAATAGCAGTGGAGGGGTGTGGAGGCCATGAACATGGCTGTATAGGAGAAGTGTTTTATGAGAATTTCATGCTTCGGGTAAGGGATTTTTATCATGGGTCTACGTAATTTTGGTTGGTAAGTTATGGTTTGATAGAATTTCGGATTGGAAGAGGATAAAGGAGGAGGATCGTGGCTGTGCAGTGGGAGAAAAGTATGTTGCAGTGTAGGTGCTTCGAATGTGTGTGTTTATGAGTGTATGTGTGTGTAATTTAAATGTATAATGGTGTCAGTGTAAGTGTTTTGGATAGGGTAGTGAGAGTTTAGTGTGCATCAATGTGTGTTCATGAGTTATATGCATGGAGTGGATCTCGGCAGAACAAGGAAGAAGAGAAGTGTGTGTACGAAAGGTGTAATACTATGTGTTCTAATTTGAATAGTGCTTGTAAGTGTCACTAAAAGTAGGGTTATTTAGATAGTTTCTAATATGAATTTTTATAAATATCTAGGGTCAAAATTGGACAAAGTACAAAACTGTAACCCCTAATATTTTTACGCGACGTACGCTCTGAAATGTTTCAGAAATTTTTGGTGTCTGCGAAAGGCGCTAAATTAGGGCATCGATTAACCCAAAATTATCAAATTATTTAACCTAGTAAACCAAGTTATTTTATTCTGAAAATTTTATGGAAACTCTATTTTACTGATATGATTCATTATCTAAAATTTCGTACCATTCCGAGGCTGATGGGAGTTGTTCGCGAAACTGGCCTTTTAGCGCTCGGTCCGGACACTGTTTGGGATTTTCAGGCGAAATTTTTTTAAAATACTTTTTAGTCCATAAAAGACATCAAGATTCTTAAAATAGCATTTTAAGATGTTTTGGAATTTTTCCGGTGCCGGAACCCCAAGGATATTTTGGTAATTTACCACCCGATTGGGGTATTTTGGTAATTTTACCCATAAAGGGCATTTTTTAGTAAATTTATATATGGTAAGTATATTTTAGTGATTTTGCTTACGGAAATGTCATTTTGATGATTTAAGTGTAACATGGGGTATTTTGGTAATTTATCACCCCCGAAGGCGTATTTTGGTAATTTGACCTAAATAAGGTATTTTTTGGTAAAATTACGTATGGTAAGGTTATTATAGTGATTCTACTTACGAGAAAACCATTTTGGTAATTTAAGTCTGAGAGGGGCATTTTGGTAATTTACACCTAAGGGCATTGTGCTAATTTTACATACGTAGTGAAGGAGGTTCATTTTAAGAACATGTGTGAGTCCGTATTAAGTTATAATATTGTTCTGTAGACTATGTTCTGATGATTTGATCATCTCATCTAGGTTAAAGCTAAAGACTTCCGATTAGGATAAATTAGCTACGGATCCAGGTAAGGGATTCTATCAGAACCCTGGGTAAGGACTTTCGTCTGAACCTTATTTTGATAACTTGTACTCTTAAGTACTCATTTGATCTACTTATGGCTAATGCCAAACTCTGAACTGTGTATCGCTATTAGTATGTTATTGCCCAGAAAACCCCTAAATATTGAACCTGAATCGATTATTTGAAAATCTTGTGATGCTCGCCTATTATTGCATGTTGAGCATATTTGATAATTGTTTGTATCCGTTCTTCTGAATTGTTGCGTCTAAACTCGATAATGATTCTCAATTATTTTGCTATTTAATTGTGATTTTCTTCTGGAATTCTCAATGATGACTCATATTAGTATGGTTATTGTCATTGGAACATGGATTGATTTTGGTAATTTGAGTTTAGGTTAATTCTCATTGATATTGTTGATTTTTCTGTATTGACTTGGGTAACTGTCCTGTGGGGAAGCGGTATAAGGCTGGATTGTTACTATTTCCTACGGGAAAGCAGGTTAGTTCATTGATCGATGTTGAGGGCTAATAATTATATTATGGTACATCATGCATGTGTACACTCTGTTAGCTTGCCAGAATGGCATTGCAATCGCCCAGGATCAACATTGATTTTTTATTTTATCTGCTATGTATATTGCTGTGACTGTTTAAAAATGCATGCTCTGTATATCGTCGTGACTGTTACAGAAATGACTGGAAAGTATTCTCTGAAATAATTTATGCTCGTGTTGAAATCATTTTGGGAAATCTTTCAGTGTATTTTGGAAAGAACTGTCTCAGATGATCTGTGTACGTTTTGAAGTCCTTTGGAAAACCATTATCGTATCTCGGAATTGATGACTTTGAAAAGAATCTTTTATTGATCGTTTTAGAACCCTTCATGATTGTATTTGGTGATTTTGATATTTATTTATGATGAATTTTGACCGTTTCGAAAATCATTGAATTTTGATCGTTCGAAGTGTTTTGGAAATCATCGTTGCTTGGATTCTCAAAAATCGTGTTGTAATCTTTTTGTAGTCCTTGTACGACCTTATTAAGCTCTCAAAAGCTCACCATTCGTTTGGCTCCCTTCTGCAGGTGATGATAAGCTGTAACAGGTTCGGGAATGGGTTAAAGTATGTGTGAGGTTCCGGTAAGCTCGACACTACAGTGTAGTGAGACCCCTGCGTGGGTCGGTACTGTCACCGTGTTTCATAAGAACTCGAATTTGTAAAGAACTTATGTTTTAACAGTTTAAGTTTGAGCAGTCTTGTAAGCTTGTGTTTAAAGAATTTTGAGATGGCATCGGATGAAATGTTTTGAAGTATGTGTCAGTGAATATATTTGATAGGTTTGATATGATCCGGTAGGTTAACGACCCAGGAGTTCGGGGAGACGGAGCTCCGGATTTTTGGGGTGTTGCACAGCAGCTATGTACATATAAAGTTGGAGATGGGAAGGATATTTGGCTGTGGATGGATAAGTGGTTACCATGTGGTGTGCTTACAAATCAGTATGGTATGAGAGTTGTCTATGATTCTGGCCATAGAGTAAACTCAAAAGTTGCAGATATCATTGTGGATCACATATGGGGGTTGCCTGCAAACAGATCTTTAGCTTTGAGGGAAGCAAACCTCATCATCAAGTCTATGTCCTGGTAGTAGAGATGCAGTATCCTGGGACATCCATCCCAGTGGACAGTTTACCATTAAATCAGCATAGAATCATCTCAGGACTAAGGCTAACAGGGTGAAATGGTAGAAAGTCATTTGGTTCCCTGGAAACATCGTTAATGCTCTATAATAATGTGGATGTTATGCAAGAATGGGCTGAGAACAAAGGATAAATTGAAACAGTGGAATATGCTACATGATGATAAATGTGAATTATGCTTTGCTCAGCAGGAGACTCAAGATCATCTCTTTATTCAATGCTCATATGCTAGATGAGTATGGTGTACAATCCTTAACAAGCTAGGATTGGTGGTACCCTTAAACAATTGGGATCAATTTCTGGAGTATGCAGCCAAACATATAAGAGGGAAAAGTTTTAAAGCAAAGTTGTGCAAGCTTTCTGTTACTGCAATTATATATGGAGTATGGCAGGAAAGGAATGCAAGAATTTTTTAGCATTTGCAAGCAAGCCAAGAGGGGTGCTGTCAGGTGATTCAACAATGGATAAAATAGAGAGTAAGCGGCTGGACTAATGTACCACGCACTGATGTTAACAGGAAAATCTGTACAGAATGGGGGATATCTGATAGAATTTTTCATGTATACATCTAGTTTAATGAGTAGTGAGTTTGATTCAGCATGTATATGTATAGATTGGAATTGTAAAGTGAACTGATATACTTTTTTTTCTGAATGAATGAAATACAATGGACTTTGATCAAAAAAAAAAAAATTACTTATTAGTCGTGTCATTTATTGCGACAGTTAAACTTTTAAGTCGAGAAAACTGAAAAACTTGTCTCTAAAATGTGTCTTTTTTGAAAAATAGAAATTGTGTATTAACTTTCTTGAATGCCATTTTCAGATTCACAAACGTAATGATTTTAGTACAACATTAAAAGCTCTTCTAGATTTAAACGTCATTGTCCACATATTTAACTATCCCTTAATATATTGAGTCTGTTAAAACGCGTTTGACACACAATTTTTGTTTATATTTTCTTCAGTTTTAAAAATATGATTGTTTTTTAAAACTCCATTTTTTAGAGTTTTGGGTTTTTAGTTTTGGTTTTTGTTTTGAGAGCCACTGCCCGCCGGCCGCCGCCACCGGCAATCGCCACGCCCACCACCACCATCGCAACCACCACCAAAGAAAAAACTCAAAATAAAAATTGAGTAATCAAACACCCAAAAGGAAAAACTCAAAATAAAAACTGGATAATCAAACACTGATTTGTTTTTGTAAAAAATAAAAAATTAAACTGGTTTCTGTTTTGTTAGAAACAGAAAATCAAAACTGTAAGTAATTTCAAACGCTAACTAATATACGCCTTTTTTTTTGTCAATATCTTTTTTAAAGTATATTATTTTACAAAAAAAAAGATGAAAAAATATATTAGGAAGTGAAAATAGTACATTTTTATATTTATAAGTCGAAATGAGAGGGGTAAATTCTAACAGTATACTAGTTATGACTCCGTACTTTGCACAAGGAACACTACCTTGTCGCTAAAAAGTTAATAATTGTCTTTGAATTACGTTTTTAGAACAAAAAAGAAAATAAAAAATACATGAGATGATGCAAATAACGTTTTTCAATCACATGATAAGAGTGTTGCAATATGCTCTTAAACCAATATACAAACAAATATCGCTAAATTTTAACTTTAAAAAGAAAAATGAGACTTTTTCTTTTTAAAATTTAAGTAACCTAAAAATTAAGTGTTTTACTTTTTTAAACGGGTAGATTCTCGTGCCACAAATAAGGTAAAAAGGTTTTGAAAGAGAGAACACATCCAAAAGAAGGGAAAGAAAAAGAGAGAATTACTATTTAGATATCAAAATTATGAAAAAAAAAATTACAATTAATTTAGAGTTAATTTAGTGATTGGTTTCCAAAAAAAATTCCCCGATTGAATTGTAATATCAGTAAAAACAAAATTGTAAAAATGCTGGAGATAATTGGGGATCAGTTTACAAAGTGAAAATTGGGGCCTTTATTTTGAACTAAAACCATCAAATTAACTTGGGTTATATGCAAGTGTATTAGTAGAAGTATAATCTAGCCAAAAGTTTTGACTGAAGTGGGGAAAAAAAAAGTATGCATGATCAAAAAGTTAAATAGAAAGAAAGATATATTAAGTATTGGCGTATTTGTATTTGTGTGTGTGTGTGTGTGTGTGTGTGAGTGAGAGAGAGAGAGAGAGAAGAGGCGTGGGAAAATATAAATCAAATTAAGTACCTACAACTAGCAACCATTACTGCCGCTGCCACCATTCATCATAATCACCACCACCCAATAGTTCTATCACCACTCACTATTATCATTTACCCACTACTAGCAACCACAACTGCCGCTTGAGTACTCCATTACCATCATCACAGATACCACCATCCCTAAAAAAAATTACCAAAGCCTCTGCCATCCAATTAAATTAACTTCCAACCTCTTTACTATCAAACTAACAGGCCCCATCACCATTAAGATAAAACCACGACATCTAAAAAAAAACCTAGATAGGATTAAAAGCCTCGCTAGAGTAGAAGACGAGTGCCCAAAAACCCTAGGCCTGATTAACATTAGAGGGGTAAAGTGACGCACAATAAGGAAAGTCAACTTAGTAAGGAAAGTCAACTTAATAGATATGGTCTTGAATATGTAATATACGAACCTTGACATTAAAAAATGGTGGTCGCAGGTGATTGTGGCCATTGAAAATCTGGAATGTGGCGCAACAGTAGTAGGTCGGGGGAGCGATGGAGGCGGGACGGTGGGTCACCATGGGTGGGTGGACTCGTACGGTGTGGGGTGTGGGAGTGGGTTGAGAATGAGTGGATATAAGGTTGGGGGGAGGGGAAGAAGAGGATGAAGAAGAATTGATGGGGACCACATATTTTTTCGTAGTAAAACTCTTGCCCTTTGAATTTTTGACGCATTTTCAACTCCCATCAGCTGTCAGATTAATTTGGCTCAGTAATAAGTTTTTAGGTATTGATGCGGTAAGTTTCAAACGTGGAGTACTAAAATTGTACTTCAGTAATACTTTAGAGCAAAGAATTGATTAACACTTTAGAATAATATCAATTTGACGCTACCTATGGTCGTGGATTAGAGTTTTGACATCAAACTCCTCTAACATATATAACGTTTTCATTTTCGTGCTACTTCCGATTTCATACTAATAGGAACAATCCTTCAGAAATAATCTTCAATACATGGTTATGGTTGTGTCATATGCTTTTACTTCAATTGAGGCCTCTCTCTCTCTCTCTCTCTCTCTCTCTCTCTCTCTCTCTGTGTGTGTGTGTGTGTGTGTGTGTGTGTTCACACCATCATTTACTCCTGAAGAGTGCATATGAGATAAACCATTATATTTAGCGATAAATAGTGTGATTAAACATATATAGAGTAAAATAGACATTCCTTTTTTTCTTATGATGAGGCCCCGTCAAGGAATTATGAAGAAGAAAAAAAACTTACATGATGAAAGTACAAATATCAATTAAATCCCAAAACATATTGTCGACATAAATAGTCTTAGTTGGATCAACAATGGTATGCAATTAACAGTAATATAAGGAAGCGAAAAAAGAGAGTTATTTTGCAAGTAACAGAAGAGACGTGAAAGGTCAGGAAAAGTATAGATGAAACTGAGATAGAGATGACTAGTGGGGTAAGAAGTGTGAAACTATTTGAACTTTAAGTTTGTATGCAAATTACTCAAGTGATCATTATTGAAAATTTTCAAAAATAAAGATAATGATTTCATCAAAAAAAAAATTAACTTAAAAAGGATTTTTGTAGCGTTTGAAATTACTTCCTGTTTTAGTTTTCTGTTTCCAAAAAAATAAAAATAAAAAACAGTTTAGTTTTTATTTTTTACAAAAATAAATGGGTGTTTGATTACCCAGTTTATCTTTTGAGTTTTTTCTTTGGTGGTGGTTGCGGTGGCGGTGGTGGGACGTGGCGGTGGGCCCCCGCGGAAGCCGACAATGGCTGTGGTGATGGTGGTGGTCTCAAAATAAAAATCAAAACTAAAAGTCCAAAACTCCAAAATATGAGTTTTCAAAAATAATTCTGTTTTAAAAACTGATTTTCAAAAAAATGAAAAATGTGTGTCAAACGAATTCTTTTCTCCAGTTTATAAATTGAAAAAAAAATTGAAAATCAAATGATTTTCAAATAGACCCTCATCATAAGAGTGTGTGCTCTCGCTGTACCCTGCTTGCCTACACATTATTGTTTCAATTGAACGAGAGTTATGAGTCTTGAGACATTCAAGTCTTCCCACGTCCGTCTGAACAAGATGTAGTTCTTAAATACGAGTGACGAGGGGCACAAAAGGAGGATGAGGCTATTGATTGCGAAGTGGTGGAGGGTGCAATGCTCCTATTTAAAAACCTCAACAAATAAAGTT
Organism: Escallonia rubra; assembly: GCA_033065855.1. Lineage (NCBI taxonomy): Eukaryota > Viridiplantae > Streptophyta > Magnoliopsida > Escalloniales > Escalloniaceae > Escallonia > Escallonia rubra. Next base: position 503,741 of record JAVXUO010002917.1, on the reverse strand, counting down.
AGAGCCCTCGGAAAGGAAGATTGAAGGATTGAATAGGTGGGGTGGGGTGGGCAAAACTGGCAGACCAGTGGCCCCTGAGGCATGATGACACCAAAATGGACCCAAAAGTGCCCTCCATAATAAAACCTTAATAATGGGAGACAAGAAGTCCCTTAAGACCAGAATTGTTGCCATCTTTGGGAGAAACAAAGGGTTATAATTGTTATAAGATAGGTCTCTCATACATGTAAAAGGGTTCCTTGCTCCTATTTTTGCTTCCACAACACATGGAAAGCCTTGTTGAACCCATCATTGCATAATATTGTGGGAGCCCATTCTTGTCCAAGGGAACGAGCGTTTTCTTAGGCTAGGTTTGACAAAAAAAAATTCCTCTTTTTTTTTTTTTAGTTTTTAAAAACTAAAAAAAAAAGGACCGTTTGGTAACTCAGTTTAAAAACAAGTTTTCAAACTAAAAAGAAAAAAAAAAAACCTCCAGAAACTGGTTTTTTTTTCTTAGACCACCACCACCACCCTCCCACCGCCGGCAGCCACCTCAGGCGACCACCGCCGGAGACTGCCGGCAGCCACCTCCGGAGACTGCCGGCAGCCACCTCCGGCCGCCGGCGACTGCCGGCTGCCACCTCCGGCCGCCGGCGACTGCCGGCAGCCACCTCCGGCCACCACCGCTACACCCCACCATCGCCACTACAAACCACCAAATAAAAAAAAGTCAAACCAAACACCAAAAAAAAAACCTCAAAAAAAAAGGGGTTATCAAACACCCACTTGTTTTTATAAAAAAAAAATTTAAGCTGCTCTTTAAAAACTGAAAACTGAAAACCAAAAAAAAAAATTTGTCAAACGAACCCTTAGTTTAGCTCGGGCATTAGTATTCTACGCTTGTCGAGCCGCCGTTAATTAGGAGTGGTTTAGTCCTGTATGATAGTTATATTTTTTGAGATGTCATTCGTTTTTTTTGGAGTTTCTTTTCTATTTACGTGATTTTGCCTATATGAATATTTCTATTTTTCCAAAAGAAAAATTAATTGCACCGGCCCAAATAGCCAAGTAATTGTTCGGTCTTTTAAGCCTTTATTTTTTCTAGTGTAAATAGAAACCGATTTCAAATTTGTACCCAAAAAAAAGAAGCCTTTCCTCATATCCTGTTTGCTTTATGTTAATAAAGTGTTTTAAGGAGGCAGTGCCCTTTATTCGCCATAAAGAACAAAAGCAGATGGACAAAGTCGGATTAAAAATGAGGATTTGCTATAAAAAAAACAAAAGATTTGCGAATAAATCGGATATTCTAAGGGTTTTCAAAAGCAAAAGGAACAAGATATCCGACAAGTACTTCGCCTCTGTGGTCCAGTGATAATCCTTTCCAAGACCATCCACCTAGCTGATTGGCCAAGATTTAGAAGTTGCCCTAATTTTTTTTTAATTTTTTTATCTCGGCTTTTTTTTAATTTTTTTTAGGATTGATTATTGCACTCCAAAATTAAACCAACTCACTTCATTATGTTTCACATTAATAGTACTAACTTGTAGTGAACTAGTTCAACGTTGAATTTCCTTTTTTTTTTTTTTTTTTACTTTTTTGCATGGGTAAGGGGGTGGGGGTATTAAGTCTTTGAGTGCGGTTGACATGATTCTTCTCCATCTTTCGTAGAATTAATGAGAAATTACATCAAAAAACTAGCTGAGACAATGAAAATAAATTCACTTCTTTTTACATAAAGGACACATTGAATTGAAGTTGATCTTCTTTCTACTACTAGTACCGAATGGAATCACAAATTTGGGTGACACATGCCCAATTTCCCTAAAATTATCGGGAAACTCTGGCTTGTTTGAGAAACATTTGAATCATTAGAATGGAAGGAATAGATTCATACCCTGGGCTAGCCAGAAAGGCTAAACCCTCTCTCCCGAGTTGAGCGGGGTTCAAACCTCATTCGCCGCATACGCAACAATCTTGATCTTTCCCGTTTTTCGCTAGTAACGCAGGTCGCGCAAGAGCCGTTGTGTTTCCATTCTCTAACGGTTATAAACATATTATTTCCGAAATCTTCATATAGCTAGGCAAAACAAATTTTTTTCTTTAGAAAAAAACAAAATCTCGAACCTAACATACTTTCTAACAACATCGTTAGGGTAGGCACAACACAAGAATGTGCAGTGGTTCAAAAACTCTGGAAGATAATACCAGAAAGTCTGAAATTGGGTATTTAGGAACTTAGGTACATCAAGATCCCATGATTCCACACACATCTTTGGAATAACCCACACGTTAGCAGTATGATTACAAGCCTGATTAGATAATTAAGGCAGTGTTGGCAAGTAAAACACTACATGATTTAGACCACAAAGGTGGTCCATCAAGGGGTCCATGTCAATGTAACATGATCCCACTTTAGGGAAAAAGCCAACTCCCATACCTTGTTCATATCACTAACTTTGTTAGCCTTGTATAAATGTTATCACCCTGTGCAAAACATTCCAAATCCATCACAGATTCCCATGGAGAATCGCCGGTGCAGGAATAGCTCCGGCGACAAGTTCTCTTTTCCAACGTTCCCAGTTCAAGACAAGGAGTTTGAGTTTGATCATTCGGGTTGTGCTACACCGGGATCACCAAACTCCCCTGCTGATCATTTGTTCTTCAATGGCCGGCTTTTGCCGCATGCTTTTCCACTTCAACATAAAATCACTCCTTACGGCACTTTTTCGAGATCAACGAGCAGAACAAGCAGTATCAGCAGCAGCAGGAATTCATTGATGTCTTCTCGGAGTAATAGTACTAGTAGTCTGAGTAGTAGTTGCAGCAGCGCACGAACAAGCACGAGTGATCAGTGATACATTTCAATTAGAGTATTTACAAAAATGCCGCCAATGAGTCCGCGCGCTCAGTTCCTTGAAGTATTAACAAATTCAATAGTTACGAATTATATTAATGTATTCACTCTATTCGGGTCAATTTAAGCTATCGTTAGATTCAACGCAAGTACGATTTAATCAAGCATGTCACATGAACAGCAACAAGTGATCAAGCTTATGAGAGAAAGTTAGTACCGTTGAATGAAGGCAAAGTTGCTATCAAAACAACACTTACAAGAGAGAGGCATGAAGCAGATAAGCCTGTTTTGATCAATCCACAATACGGGTGGCAGTTTGTTGCACCAGTGCCAGTCTTGACTCACCAGGTTTCGCGTAGAAAGAAAGCTGAAGCCAGGGTGCAACAAGAGTCGAAGGCAAAGAAGCGGACTGAGGGGAAGACCAGTGCAAAAGCAGGGCTTTGCCGGAGGTTTTTCAGGTCGTTTGTGTCAACCTGCAAAGAATGCCACGCCATGGAACCGGCGAAGATAGACCGCGTGTTGCAAGGGAAAATTGAGTTGTAACGATTTCAGTGTCCGGGTGGTTACTTATTATGCCTTTCTTTTGAGTTTTGAGCTTCTATATATTGGATGGTAAATGAAATGAAGATTATGTGGTTTTGATTTGTACTATATATAAAAAGATAGAAATGAAACCCACAATCATTACTCAACAGCAATTCACGGACCAGATCCTCCTCCGTTACGTCTAAACGTAGCATGGATGATTGTTGCGTGATAGCTTATCTTGTGTGACAATCACCCTTTTGTAGAAAAACCGGTCACGAAAATTTAGCCCGTGACAACCATCCATTTGTGGGAAGCAGGGTTTAATAACTTTTAGTTGCTTAACTGGCAGTAAAATTAGGGTTTCGTATATAACGGGAAAGTATACTCAAACTTGGTTGAGAGATACTCTTTCCGATGTCTCCGTCCCTTTTCTTCTTAGTACATTTCTAAATAAGAGACCATATCTTAAGATCAGACTACAACATTTAGAATGGCATGTGTGTTGACAAAATTTTACCAAACCCAAGTGATTCGAGAGGTAGGTGGAACTCTTGATGTCCAAGTAGATACTATACGAGCTTATAGTTTTGTTCTCTCTGAAGACTCTGAACTGCCTGTGTGGTGTTTATCGATTAGCTGAAGAATATTTGGGGCAATACTCCAAAAGGAGGACTCATTTAGATTTGTGCTGGAGGTCATGGTTAACTCAAAATTCTTGTCCCAAGTTCCCTACCTACCAGGTTGGGTTCAGAAAAATTTTCATCTCACCCTTGGGCCTTGGGTCATACACTACACTTTTTTACATATCCCAATCAGTGTATCTGACCATTTTAGCATAGAATTAGTGGCACGAAATTAGCCTTTTTGCAACGAGGCCTACATTGGATGCCAAACCAAGCTAGAAAACTTTGCCTTGACCAAGTTTCAGCCGACCAGTCCAAAGCTGTAAAAAAGGAAAGCACATCTTTTTGCACCTCTGATTTTCCAGTAGACTTCAGTTTTAGAAGCGTACTTTGGAGACATTGGGAAACTGTTTGTTTGCATGAACTAAAGTCTACAACGAAAATGATGAAAAAGTTTAGTAGATGGATCAAAGAAAACAAAGCTATGAAGAGCATTAGGGCAAACATAGAACTAGGAATCAAAAGAAAAGCTAAGGTTTTTTTTCTGAACACTTCTCCTCACCCTTACTTAGCAATACAAGCATTCCTTAATTACTCCAAGAAGGTCCCCATAACGTCGGAGTACATCCCCGTGTCGGAATTCCTATAATCTCCAGGATTGTGTGGATGGTGATCCAGTGAAGTTGAAGAAGACGATGACGCCATTCTTGCAGGCAAAGTAAAGCTCCTCTTGTATTTGTTTTCCATCTTCCTAACACCTTCTGGGTTGCTATCCAAGCTCAAGAACTCGTTGGGATTTGAACCGCCATTGTTGTGCAAACTTGAAGCATCTGAATTGAGATTTTGGTCTGGCTTGGTTCCTAAGCCCTCAGGATTGAACAAAAGCTTGGCATCATCGCTTCGTCCGGTGAGTGCATTGAAGAAAGTCAAGCCATTAGGCCACTTGATATCACTTTCATGGTCACCCATCATGTCTTCCATTGGTGCTTCGGATGAATGGGGATGGAGAAACATATGCGTTTCATCTTTGGACTGAGGAAAACCAAGTCTGGCAGGGTTTTGGTAATTTGGAGATGGAAGCATTGAATTCGTCGATGGAAGCGGCCTCGGCCCCCAATTGAAAAGGGGAGGAGGAATGCGGGTTGGCATGGTAGGTTTGCTTAAAGGAACTGCAGAAGAAGAGGAACTGTTTCGGTTCGAAGAGAACAGCTGCGACAGATAGAAACCAGATTGGTAGCCAAGAGACTCAAAGGTGTGTCTCATTCTCAGCACAAAGTGGAGGTCTTCAGGTATCTGAGGATACAAGTGAACTTCCCATGAGATTAAAGTGTTCTGAAAATTTCATGGCGGGCCAATGTCAATCACCATTGGCACGCACGTGTGTATTAACTACACTCTTACAAGACCAAGGTTATAAAAGTTGTTTGTATAGCAGTAGTATTACTCTTTCTAAAAGTAAGATCACAAGAAGGTAAAAACAGAACAAACATGTCCATATATGTACTCACAATCTTGCAGGAACCTAGTTGCAGAAGGCCATGCCCAGCTTGTATTACAGCTATAGTCTGGTCAAGAGATATCCGAGGAAAACACAAACTAAGAGAGAGGTGGAAAGAAGAAAGAAAGAACTGCAGAAAAATGCAACAAATGCCAATAGGTGATAGCATTAAATGTTCTCAAGTTTAGATTCTCACCTGAATGCCCGACTCAAACTGATCAGTCCACTCAGGGGGGAGCTGAAATAAAAGAATCAGAAAGAAAAGGTTCATCAACCATGATCATAGTTCTACTACACCAAGTAACTAAAATAAGGTTCAACATTACAGTGCTTAATCAGTAAATATAAACTTAAAGGTTGTGGGGGTTTATATGCATACAGCATCAAAAGAGCTCTGCCAGTAATTGGAAATGTTTGCTTCACATTCTGAAGGTTCTTTGAAGACCCATTTATGACACTTATCAGAAGCAACTTTTCCCATCAACCTGCTCAACAAATTTACCCAATCAAAAGACAGACAAGATCGGAACTTTCACTAAAAGCCCTACTTTAATCTCCTAAAATCGAACCCATCCACCAGAAATAGAGAGAGAAGGGCAGAGACATAGAGGACTGAAATCCAAACTTAACAAACACCTACCCAGTACCCACCCTTCTCCATAATTATATAACTGAATGGACATTTTGCTGAAGGCCTTCCTGACAGGATCCTCCCCATCAATCTCTTCAATACACTCTGCAACTCTTCCTCTGCAAAACCCATCTTCCCACATCAACATCCTGCACAAAAACATCACCAGAAACTTCGTTCAAGCAGATGTCCATCAAATTAGAAAAATAAACCGACCTCTCAATTATCCATTTGTTTTCCATATTCAGTAAAGGAGCGCCATATACTCACAAGCTACCATTGTCATCCCCAACTTTACAGCCATTACCACCTCTAATTCTCCTGCAAGAACAGTGACAAATTTAAGAAAACATCATTAAATCAAAGAACTGAACTTTGTACTAGGTGAGTTTATTGAGGGGAGGACGGAGGGGGGCATACGGGCGAGGACGAATGGTCCAGAAGACTGAGTAAGTCCAGTCTGAGTTGAGACAGACTGTTCTGAGGGCCTCATGAAGGGCCATCATCCCAACTGCTTCTTTGCTCCTGTCTGTTGATCCTGAGCCCACCATCTCTTTCCTTCTTTATCTCTCTCTTCTCTCTCTCTCTTGCCCTTTTCTCTCCTTCACTTTGACAATCGAAATCCCTTTTGCTCTCTACCTCCGAAGCACAAGAATTTCTCTAACTGAGCATTTCTTTTTTATCTTCTTTAGCAACTCTACAAATGCTTAACAACCACAAGGGAGACGCTTTCTTCATCTCTATGCTTCTCTCTTTTCACCTTTTTACCTTCCTCTCTACTATAAGATTACCAACCTTGATTACTTGGGAGAAACAAAAGGAACAGTAAAGAGAAACAGGAGCTTTTGTTTGTTTTTTGTATTTTACTATGGGAAAACAGTGAGGACAGCTTTCATCCTCAGCCGGGGGGGAGGCAAAAAGTGGGGCGTGTGACTTTGGCAACAAAATCACCTTCTTACCCTTTTGTTGCCTACAAGAATTTCAGTTTGGATGCAAAGGGTTAGGTTTGCTTGCTCCACCAAACAATCTTTGTACCTTAATGCCTTGGAGAAACCCATGTTTACTTGGAATCTAACACTTGGGATCCGGTTCTTTTCTAAATTCACAAGAACAAGTACTATGCTCGACTAATCTCTGTAGTTGCTTTGACGTGTTTCGGTCATCAATGTATCAATTTTGGTACCGTGTCTATTAAAGGCCGAGCAAAGTTTATAAAGTTTGATCAATCCAAAGTGTAGATAATTAACTAGCTATAAGTATACTCAGTCATGCCTAATTTCCCTTAGAACTATAAGACATGTCTCCATTTAGATACACGGTTAAGTTGAAGATTCAACCCCTAGACATTACCTACAATTAATAGGCAAAAGAGTTGCATAAGTTTACGTAAATTACTTATGTTCACCTTTGATGAGATAAATCCATTCCAAGAAACATTTACATGTAGTTCATTGTTCGTCAAGTGACATATTGCTCTTACGTTGCAAACAAAATTTAGTTGTTTTGATAACAGCTCGTACTTGGTTCTCTTGCATATTTTTTTTCTTAGCAAGTTGCATTAATAAAATTAACCATTACAACCTAAAGGCAACACCCAAATGGACATTCCTGGAAAGACAGAGACATCGCATCCAAACGGATGGTCCCGAAAATGGCCAACATGACCTTGGAGGAAAACAACGAAAAACATAAGGGCTACCCGTATATGATGATCTTGATTTGGACAAAGCTTAAACAAGAAAATCAGGCTCAAGCCTCAACTTGAGTGGGCAGCAAAGCACTGCTAGATTGATTTGGACTGGCCTTGGCTCAATGATAAGGATCATTTAGTCAACAAACGATCAAGCTCCCCCTCATATTTGTGTGCGGGTGAGAAAGTGTGTGACGCTTGGTTTTATAAGAATCGTGAAACTTGAGAGTGCGATTATGTGGTATATATGAAAAAGGTGATTGAATAGAATGAAGCTGACTTGAAAGCTCCGACACTATATCCGAGTGTTCCTTTCGATACACAAAGCCAATACCCCGTCGAGCTTGCCAAACTTTATGCTAACTAGGATCAACTGCTTGAGTGCTACTCAAATGTTCACATACTTGGTCGATTGAGCGCAAACTCGCTTTCGACAAGTGACAAGTTGCTTGTGTCCTGAAGTGAGATTTAATTTGTCTTATACATTAATTTTGGAACTGAATTCGTCCATATTAGCTAACAAATGACAATTTACATACACCCTAAATTCAAGTTCCAACTTGTCTCGTACCTTAACAATTTCATCCATGTTGGCGCTAGCTCTTTACTCCCCCTATCACACTCAACGATATCCGAAGTATACCAAATGGAATTATCACTTCGGATGTTATCCATAATTTAGCGGCAATAACTACTCTCTCCGTCTCACATAAGTTGATCAATTTTTATTTTTTTTTGTACGCAGATCAAGGATTTAAGTTATATATTGTGTTTTTATTCTACCATTTAAAGAGAGGAAGAGAAGAAAGTAAGTAAAAAGAGAGAAGATGAGTTGATGTAAATTTAAATGTGAAGAGAAAAATATAATAAAAGAAATATAAAAGTGGTAAATATATAAAAATACCTACGAAATCTTTCTTTATTTGAAAATGAATAATTTTTGTGAGACGTTTAAAAAAAACTTATTAAATTATGTGAGACAGAACAAGTATTTATAAAAAAGTCGGCAAGTAACGTCGAAAGATGAAATAGATAATTGTGTAAAATACCCATGTGGTTTGAGGTAAAAAGACCACTTTTGTTACAAAAATTGCAAAAAGACACCCGAGATTGCAAAAGTGTTGCAACCGTCAAAAAAGTCGTCAAAACTAACGGCATGTGATGTTCACGCTCCTGATGAGTGCGTTTGGTAGAGATTATTCTAACGAAATGACAAAAATGCCTTCTATTTCTTCTCCCCTCTCCAAATCTTGATTTTTTTTCCTAATCCAATCACCCAAACCCTAACCGTCGCCACCTGCCTTATCATAATCGCCACGCCGCCACATGCTCCACCTGGATCTGTTTGCCAATTTTGGGTTCACATTTTGTTTTTGGCAGGATGTCGTGGTGGTGAAAGGCCGGAGTGTAGGGATCTGCGTTTACTTTGGCCGACCGTAGCTTCGGCCATTTCTTCCGCATGTTTGTTTCCGTCCGTAACTCGCCACGCCCCATCCACCACCATCACCACATATTTCTGCCGCCACCGGCCACCCTCACCACACCTTATCCACCACCACCGCCACCCATTTCTGCCGCCACCATCAACTCGAACCACTTGCGCCAAATCCACAAACCACGAGCTTAGATCTACAATTTGGATCCACAAACCATGAACGGCCCTCGCTAATGACCGACGTTCCGTTCCTTTCCCCCCCCCCCCATATTCCCCCTTCCTCTTCCATCCGGTCCCCTTTCTGTTGCATCATATGTTTGCTCGCACCGGCCCTAATGAGGGCTTGGGCTTGTGGCAAAGAAGGGTACTTTTTTCATTTGGACAATTTACAAGGGTATTTTGGACAATTTTTTTTATTTCGTAACGAAAACCGTGGATTGCAACACTTTTGCAATCTCATGTGTCTTTTTGTAACAAAAGGGGTATTTTTGCAACTACCCCAAATCAGGGGCGGACCTCCCCCATGACCGGGGGGCAGCCACGGCACCCCTCATTTTTTGGTAATCCCTTTCAGTTTTTTGAGTAATGAATAAATATATTTTAAATATATAAAACATTTATGAAAAAGCTACTATATTGTAGCATTAATTTGTTAAGATTTCGTTTTGTTGTGTTCTTTATTCTTTGTACCTTGTCATAGTCTTTGTTTTTATCTTTGTAATTGTCATTTTCTTATTCTATCATAAATTCTAAATCTCTGTATTATAAAAGGACAAGAATAAAATAAGGTTAGTTATTTTTATTATTTTAAATTCTTATAATTTGTTAACTTATACGTGATTAACGTACTCATACAATTGATAATTACATTAGTAATATATCTATAGAGTAAGTTAAGTTTTTTTCATGCGAAATTAGTAATTTATTGTTGACTATCCCTTAAATAAATAACTATGCATAACCGAAATATATTATTAGTAGTCAAATTGAGTAAATTATTTTGCATTTAATGTGTTCAATAGTGATGCTATTATAATGTGTTTTTGATTAGTCATATTTTATATAAACTTAAAGCTTTTGAATTCTTTGATGTTGGCTATGAGTAATTTTTTTTTTTACCACCCCCGATTAGATTTTTTGAATCCGCCTTTATCCCAAACGATAGGGATATTTTACGCAATTATTCCAAGATGAAAAGATGAACATTGCCAAGGGCATCTCTGAACAGGAAGGGCAACCAGGACATTTACGGTGGCACAGAATCTTTACTGGTCAAAAGTGACAGGGGATTCTGAGTGTTAGATTTGGATTATTATTCTAACCATTATTTTATTGTTGCCATTGTCAGTTTCAAAGACCAACTTATTAGTAAATTCACATAATGCCGTACGGACACTGCAAAAAAAAAAAAGTTTTGGTGACTCGGGACACCCCTTTAATCAATTGAGCGACCTCCCTTTGTGAACAGAAAGCATGATTTTGATTTGACATAAGTTACATGTTCTGATGTCTTAAAATTAGCTCCAGATAATCTCGTGGTATATATTTGAAGGATAAATTTTGCTCGAGATGATTTGCACAATCGAGAGCGCAATCTTGTATATGCAACGATGGTTTACGTAGCTGTTATAAGGGGGTCATAGGGCATTTGGATCTTTTAAAGTTTTATAACATGCAATTGATCTTTTTTTATGTCGTCTATACTCATAAGCAAAATCAAATCGTTCATTCATCAATAATTTTTAGCTAACTTTATCGGATATAGACGTACTACACTCACTTTGTTAGTACTTATAAATGAATACACTCAGTTTACTATCAAGCGAGACTGAATTCACACGACGTTCAATACAAGAGGTGGAAGGGAGAGCCACTTTGATCTTGGAGTTAGGAGTATCCAAAACACAAGAAAGCAAAAGAGAGGATCATTATGGTGTGGGGTGTGGTTAACAGAGGAGATTAAGGTGTCACGTGCGCACGTGGGTGCCAGTGAGACGGTGCATCGTTTCGCATAAAGAAAACAACGGGTGTCATGCCCACTTGCAAAAAGTCTCTTACTCTCTCATCCCTCTCCGTCACCACCGCCGGTTTCCCCGGCGCGTGGTGACGTGGTAGAGTAGATCGCTAGCCTAGGCTGTTAGCTTAGGGCTTTTTTTTTAGCGGATCGTGGTTTCTCCGGTGGACTAGCAGGCGTCCGTTGTTGCGATGGATCGCTTTTGGGTTGTCCGTCTGTCTTCCATGTTTTCCGGCGCCGGCCGTGGGTTGGCGATGGAAGCTGGGTAGAGCTGTTGGGTTCCCTGGGTGCTCCAAGGTGGGGTTGTGGTTGGCGAAGTGGCGAGGGTATTTGGCCGTCGGGTGTTTCGTTCTTGTTGTCTTCCATGTTCTCCGTCGTGTGTGCGGGTTTTCTCCCTGTCGGGGCCTTGGTAGTTTTGTTTTAGGTTTTTGCAGGAAGTTGAGACGGCGGTGGTAGCCGTAGGTGAACGACGGTGGTCTGCCGAGTTGATGGCCTACCGTGAAGACGGAGATTCCGGCGAGGTTCTAGTCTCTTTCTCGGTTTCGGCTGGTCACTTCGGGTTGGAATTGAGTGGTTGCTGTTTGGGGTACAGCAGGGCTCGGCAGCGGCGAGGTGGCCGGAAAAAGCGGAGATTCCGGCGCCGTCATGTGCCGGAGGCCGAGACGATGATGCAGCGTTTGGACGGCAGTGTGGTGGCATAAACACAAGACTTGATGGGCTGGAGTAAAATGGTCTGACGTGGGCTCCACGCTTGAACGGGGCGCGTGGGGATTGGCATCCCGTGCAAAATTAAGTAAACTGCTGCACGTCAAATCCTGTCATAATCTCTCTCTTAATCTGGCTCCGCATTGACCGGCCTAAAGGCCTCGGCTACAACCCGCACCCATGGACCGTATCTTTGTGGGTCCCCCGCCTCCCAAAAATCCCTAGCCTTAACCTTTACCTGAGCAAAGTCCTTAACCCCGACCCTGAACGGAGACGTTTTGGTCCGTCCGTTTATTACTTTTATTTTTAATTTTACTATAATAATGATAAATAAAATAAAATAAAAAGTCTTTTTTTACCGTGTATCTTTATTATTTTTATTTTTATCACAAAAAAATCAAACCCAAATAGTATGACAATATGAAAACGCGGCTTCTTCAACATTCTTGGTGAATTAGTCTAACACTGTAGTAGCTTCATTTGAATGAGAACAATTTTCTCCTATATTTGTTACATTTCCAAGTTTTATCAGATTTTTTGATAAATTGGGAACTTTTATCTGGCCGCATAGACTCCCAAAAAAAAATCGTAGGAGAACACTTGCCTTTTTATTAGGCCAATTTTGCTGTCAAAAACTGTAACATAATTTGTTACCAAATTTTTTTTCTTCTGGGAACGTTAGGAAAAATAGACACAAGTAAGAAAAAGCCATGCCATCGCAGTTTCAATTTTATAAAGATTACCATCATGTTCTATCATTCATGGCTTCTGTTGCAGCAATTAAGACGACTACGTATGAGGTAATGCTGTGACAAAATGGTTATCATTTTTTTTTTGGGGAGAATTACAAAATGGTTATCTAAGATTGTGATCTCATAACATTTATTTAATTCATTTTGTTCTCTTCTGTTTTTGTCATGTGAATAGCTCTATAAAATCAAAATATTTGCTGTTTTTATTCAAACGATCATGCCGTATCACTGGTCAACAAGCACGCGCATTATTAAATCGTTTTCCCAGTGTTAAATAGAGTATGTGTTTTTCAAACCATGTATTATGAGGCAATGGAGGCATTATCAAGCAAGAAACACGACTTACTGTTGTTAATCACGGATCAAAGACTTTTGTTCTCCAGAAACTGGAATGATTCAATACCAGGTACAGCTTTCATATGTCAAATTCAATACTAGGTACAGCTTTCATAGGTCAAAGACAAGTGTGTCATGTGCTCCTTTTTATTCATTTATTTCTTTTTGGACGGTACAAAGTATGATTAGATCAGGTTAAGTATCAGTCGAGGTTCAGTTGCCTATCTATAACCGATCTTACGAGTGCACTCCCCACATCAGCCTGCTCAACTTAGAGAATATATTTCATGTTTTTGCCCCAAGATTTGTACTCAGAAAGAACCGACCTCCTTGACCATCAGGGCAACATCTCGTGGTTTAGATTGTCAAGTGCTCGGATCTTGGGAGTGTGATACTTGTTGTGATATTGGGCATGAATTCATAACTGAAACAATTAAATTCAAAACATAGATTCATGGAAGCTTATTTGGGCTTGGGTTGAGGGGCCATGGAAGCAAAGTACTCCTCTTCCATGGTTTTGGGCTGATCCTTGCTTCAAAGTTCAAACAAACCCATCCAATATAAAGATCTCTATGGTTTTTCAACAAAATGTTGCATACTATGTTATGTAGTCCTCAACTCATCCTGTAATATAGTCCATTTCAAACTTACAAGAATCATATATTCAATCCCAAAGCACGCTCCAAACTTGCACAATGCATGTGAGAGACGACGGAGTCACGGAGGTGATTTTGTGGATTTTTCGTCGTTTCCCTCTGAAAACACACAAAAAAAATAAATAAGAGAATGCTACAATGGTAGATTAACGTTGACCTTGGTCTTTGCATAAATAATAATGATACATTCACTCCCAAAGGGCACACCAAACTTCTACACTTCATGTGAGAGACGACGGAGGGGATTTTGTTGATTTTCTTTTTTTTTCTAAATAAATTTTGTCATTTTCCACCAAAAAAACATTAAAAAGAGCAAGAGAATGCTTCATTGGTAGATTAACATTGACCTTGGTCCTTACATAAACGATGATATATTCATTCCCAAAGCGCGCTCCAAACTTGCATTGTTCATTTGAGAGACGACGGAGGGGATCTTGTTCATTTCTTGTAATAAATTCGTCGTTTTCCACCAGAAACTCAAAAAAAAAAAAAAAGAGTGCAAAAGTACAAAGGTGGACTTTGGATGTAAATCCAACAACTAGTCATTACTCTCATAAAGAAATATTTCAGTAATATGTTTCTTGGATTGGTGTAATCCTATTCAGATTCCTCATATCAGGTCCAGGATTCCCATGGATCCTGTCATGTCCAGAACATATGACTTGGACAGCGTAATCAAATGGGCCAAGAGATACCAACCAGTCTTGCTGTATCCAAGCAGAGCACCAAAACTAAGAACCCATTAACCCGTTTATATTATCAATTTCTTTGCAATAACGTGCAAAAAGCAAAAAAAAATATATTAAAAAAGTTTGAACGGGACAGTGATAAAAATAATGCGATACAACTTGTGAAGAAGAAGGTGAAACTTCACCTTCCAGTAACATGAGCGTTATTGTCGGGGTGAATTCTTTTTGTTCGACTCATACATTTACTTTGTTTAGCTCAAATGTGCTAACTCATATCTTTCTTGCTCAAAACAAATGTCAAAACAAAGTACGTGAGACTATATAATTGAATTTTTTAGTTATTCCCAATTGGTAATGAGTGTACATGTACTGTTTTCTTATTATGACTTGTGGGTTTATGTAGGGATAGTGATTTTGTGTATTTAGCATTTTAAAACGCAGGCCATTTGCATAACTTCTACGCATGATTTAAGTACCGTAAAGTATATATATATATATATATATATATAGAGAGAGAGAGAGAGAGAGGAGATTTTGCTAGCGCGATCTGGCCGTCCATCCTATGATGGACGGCTCAGATCTTTTTTTTTTTAAAAGCTGTCAGTCGTCCGCTACATAGTGTAGCGGACGGATTTTTTTACCAGATTGCCCCTCCTCCTTCGTCCGCTATACTGTATGGCGGACAACTTTTTTGTCCTGAGATGTGACAGTCAAAAAGTCGTCCGCTACACTATGTAGCAGACAACTTTTTGACTGACACACTGCGCTTAATTTATGTACGTTTATTTCTGCACACGTCAGAGTTGTCCCCAATATTGTCCGTCATACAGTATCACGGACATTATTGCACTTATACCCAAAAGTTCCTTAATTCTCAGCTCTTTTAGCATTTTCATCTCCAAGAGATTCGTTTGCTTCCATTTTTAGCTCCCTTCAAGCTTCGAGTAACACTTACTTCAAGCTTCTCTCAAGTAAGGTAAGTTTGTGAATGGTGAACAATTGATAAAGTATAAGAGTTTTTTTTTATGAATATATAGTTTTCTTTGGGATTTATCATTATATTCATCAAAGTAGTTTTTTTTTTTTTTGTGATGTTCAAGAAATTAATTTGTTAACTTCAAACAAATTTATTATAGTTAAATTTGAATTTTTTGAAATTCGTTAACTTCAAAAAATTTATGGAAGTTAAATTCGAATTTTTGGAGATTATGTTTATTGTGTTTTGGCATGATGAATTTGTCTATTTATCTTAATAATTTTAATTTGGTATGTTCAATAAATTAATAATTGTTAAATTGGAGACACTTTTGAGATTATGTTTTGTATATTTGTCATCCTAAATTGGTCTATTCATGAAGGTTGTTCAAGAAACGCCATTTGATAGTTAAGCGTAATCTATTTTCTACATAGGTCTTATTTCACAATGTCTGATTTCATGGCGAGCTCCAACACCCTCGTAGATGCTAGTGATCTGTATCTAGGACGAACATTTCAAACATTGGAAGAAGCCGAAGAATGTTTTCGAGCGTATTCATTGAGGGTTGGTTTTGGCATTAGAATAAAGATTACAAGAACAAGCAACATAACAAAAAAATATGATCTCGCTTATACGAGTGTCATAGGGGCAGAAACTCACTGTAAAATGAGACACACGTAGGCAATGATGATAGTGATGACGAAATAGGATATTCGCGTAGAAGACGGGACTGCTTTGCGCTCACGAATTGCCAGGTCAAGATGTTCGTAAGCCATAAACCCAAGAAAGATCATTGGCTTATTACTAGCCTGGAACTGGCACACAATCACCCGTTAGTAACCCCTTCTAAGAGGAGTCAGATGCATCAACACAAGAAGATGGGTAAGGTCGCAAGGAGCCTGATTCATACAATAAGCAATGCGCGGCTATGACCTACACATGATTAATGCCGAATAGGAGGGGGGAATTCAAAATCTAAACTTTAACACGACAGACGTTTGTAACGCTGTTTGAACCCAAAGACGAGCCGCGTATGACCTCAATGATGCTCAATCCACAATGAGCCTATTGAAGCGGATGCAGATTGAGGACCTACAGTTTATCTTCGATTATAAACTTGACGATGAGCATCGAGTTAGCACAAATTTTTAGGTCGACGGTTGTTCGAGGCTAGCTTATAAGCATTTTGGGGATGTCGTGACTTTCGACACCACATATCCTACCAACAAGTACTCGATGCCGTTCGTTCCTTTCACGGGCGTCAATCATCATTATCACTCCATCTTGTTCGGGTTCGCCTTGTTAAGGGACGAGAGCGAGGGTTCTTTTGTATGGTTGTTTAGGGCGTGGCTGGAAGCAATGAACTTCAAAGCACCCAAAGTTATCATCACCGATCAAGATTTGGCAATGAAGAAGGCTATTGCTACCGTCTTCCCAGACACTCGACACAACTTGTGCACTTGGCACATAAGCAACAAATATCCTGAACGTCTGCATCACGTGTATGCAAAGTATCCAGACTTTAAACATGATTTTGACAAGTGCGTTAACAAGTCGTTAACGATTGAGGAATTTGAGAAGAGGTGGGAAAAGTTTGTTGAGGATTACTCATTGCAAGACAACGAGTGGCTCCAACACTTATACGAGCTAAAAGAGCAATGGATTGACGTTTACACGAGGAGGTATTTTTCTGCGGGCATGAAAACGACGGGCAGGAGTGAATCAATGAATGCCACGTTCGATAATTATGTGGGTACATCTACCAATTTGAAGAGTTTCGTCACTTCCGCACAAAAAGCGGTTGCCTCGTTATTCGTAAAAGAAAGGGCTACAGACTTTGCAACTACGTACAAACAAATGAGAAGGTTGCTTGAGACCCCGCTGGAGCTTAACGGTGCCAAAGTCTATATGAAGGAGATCTTCAAGTTATACCAAGTAGAGCTGCGAAAATCGGGACGATACAGTATAAACAAGGTGGCAGAAAAGTCTACGCGTGAGTACAAGGTTTATTTGCTCGTGAATGACCTCGTCCCTGAGAAGCTGAGCATAATTTATACGGTGAGCCATGACACATTGACGGACTCGGTGACATGTGTTTGCAAGAAGTTTGAGTTCCATGGCATCCTGTGTAGACACATTCTGCGGTTTTTCACCCAGAAGAATATCAAGACAATCCCCGATAAATATGTCCTGCCACGGTGGACGAAAGGTGCAAACATGTTGCACGGTACCATTGCTTTTCCGGATCACCCGTATACTGACTTTGAAGAATCAGAGACGTTGCGGTATAATCATCTGGTGACAATGTTCACCCGTTTGTCCGTAAAAGGTGCTGCTACAATGGCCGGATATAAACATCTCCTCGAGGTAGCTCAGCAGCAAGATCCCATCGTCGACCAGTTAGAAGTAGCTTCAGTCAGCAACGCGGTTGACATTGAGTGTAACGACCTGGTCCACGGCCCCACCACAGGGCATTGCCTCGTTAAAAAAGGCTAGCCAATTAGGTACTTATGAGTTCATAGGTACGGTCTTATAAGGCCAATAACAAACTCTCCCACAACCGATGTGGGATATTACAATCTCCCCACCTTATTTCTTAGCGTCCTCGCTAAGGCTCGATCACACATAGTCCAGAATCTTCATCTCTAGCCAATATGGGATATACCCAGCTCACCATTTGTTGCCCCAACCATCATCTTGATGTGGGATATACCCGGGCTTGCCTTCGTTTTCCCCAACCATCGGGAACCCAACTTGACAGCCCAGCCCGAGCTTTTGAGAGTTGACTCTGATACCATTTGTAACGACCCGGTCCACGGCCCCACCACAGGGCATTGCCTCCCTCAAAAGAGCTAGCCAAGTAAGTACTTATGAGTTCATAGGCAGGGTCTTATAAGGCCAATCATAAACTCTCCCACAAACGATATGAGATATTACACTGAGCCTACAACGGGATCAGAAGATGACGAGCCGGGGGAGGAAGACGACAATGATATCCGGTCTTTGGATCGAATTATATCATAAACGAAAGGCCGCAAGAGATCTACGCGGATGAAGAGCTCTATTGAACAAGCAACTCAACCTAAAAAGCTGAGGAGGTGTGTATTGTGGAACAAAATGGCCGACCATGACAAGCGGAACCATTACAAGGCACTGGGGATAAGTCGAGGGGGGTTTGCAAGACGAGGAAGAAGATGACGCCGAAGATGAGGAAGAAGAAGCTGCAGTGGACCTTTAGTCTAATGAATTTTTCTTGTAATAATCTTTCATAAGCCATCAAATCTGTTTGACTTTTCTAATAATTTTTTTGTAATTTTTTTTCTAATAATCCTTTGAGAGTCATCAAATCTAAGTATCTCTTTTTTTTATTTGTTGTGCTATGTCCGCTACATTGTGTAGCGGACGGTTTCAATTGTGTGAACGACCACTACACTGTGTAGCAGACTCCCTAAACCCCAACACTTAGAGAATTTTTTGGGTTTTTCACACGTCCGCTACATTGTGTAGCGGACGGCGCAACAGAATCTCCAAACTCCAACACTTAGAAAATATCTTGATTTCTACACGTCCTCTACACTGTGTAACGGACGGTGCAGCAGACTCCATAAACTCCAACACTTAGAAACTTTTTGGGTTTTCTACACGTCCGCTACACGGTGCAGCAGAATCTCCAAACTCCAACACTTAGAAAATATCTTGATTTTTACACCTCCGCTACACTGTGTAGTGGACGGCGCAGCAGACTCCCTAAACTTTAACACTTAGAAATTTTTTGGGTTTTCCACACGTCCGCTACTCGGCGTAGCAGAATCTCCAAACTCCAACACTGAGAAAATATCTTGATTTATACACGTCCGCTACACTGTGTAGCGGACGACGCATCACACTTAGAGAAATTTTCTTGTTTTTTACACATCTGCTACACTGTGTAGCGAACGACGCAACAAACTCCCTAAACTCCAACACTTAGAAAAATTTTGGGTTTCCACACGTCCGCTACATTGTGTAGCGGACGGCGTAGCAGCTACATTGTGTAGCGGACGACGCATCACACTCCCTAAACTCCAACACTTAGAAAAATTTTGGGGGGTCTATGAATCTCCAAAATCCAACACTTCAAAAATTTATTGTTTTCTACACGTCCGCTACACTGTGTAGCGGACGGCGCAGCAGACTCCCTAAACTCCATTATTTAGATTTTTTTGGGTTTTCCACATGTCTGCTACATTGTGTAGCGGACGGCACAACATAATCTTTCTTGATTTCTACACGTCCGCTACACTGTGTACTTAGAAATTTTTTGGCTCTATGAACACCCCGCTCCCGCTACATTGTGTAGCGGACGGCGCAGCAGAATCTCACATTCCAACACTTGAAATTGTTTTTGTTTTCTCCACGTCCGCTACACTGTGTGGCGGACGGCGCAGCAGTAACCTTAAACTTCAACACTTAGAAAAATTTTGGGTTTATGAATCTCCAAACTCAAACACTTAGAATTTTTTTTGTTTTCCACAAGTCCGCTACACTGTGTGGCGGACGACGCAGCAGTAACTCCTAACTACAACACTTGGAATATTTCTTATTTTCTACACGTCCGCTACACTATGTAGTGGACGGTGCAACAAGAACAATTTATAGAACTTACCCCCATTTTGTTTTCCACCATTCAATCATTCTCAATGAGAGCAAAAAAATCACACAAACAATGCTATCTCAAAGCAAATCTAATCAAATCAACACATAAACAAATGTCAACTGATTTCAACACAAATCAGTCAAATCAATCATCTTCAACACAAATCAACTGATCTCAACATAAATCAAATCAATGACAGCTTTCATAAAAATAATAAAGATTTATTAAAAATTGATTCGAATGTTCACTCAATGGTCCTTACTCATATTAAGCCGAATTTTCAGTAAACCTAACCGCTCTAGGCCGGCCTTTCATAATTTGCCAAGCTATCATATAACTAAAGCCTTCTACGCATTCTTCATTCCAGACGGCCCACCTTGAGGCTCTCAGACCGACAAATGTAATCCATGTATATGTAGACAAAGACGCCGTAGTCCGAATTATTATGTTACTTGGGCCTTCTCTTCTTCAATCAGAATTGAAGTTTTGGCCGCGCCGGTACGAAACCATCACAGATAGAGTGGACCATGTCACAAAATAGATTCTGCGAGAAACAGAAAATGGCGTAAGACACGAGTTAACATTTACAATTGGCAAGTTACAATACGCATTAAACAACAATCGTAAGATTACCATAGCATCCAACTGGGCTTTGTACATCCGCAACACATGCATCTTGACGGTATCGTCGTGGAGACTATCGATGACTGATACGATTTTATGTGTTGGTTCATAGTAAACCAAGTACCAATGACTTTCCCTTAAAATGGGACTAGAAACACGTCGGCAACCCTTGCGCTCACGGGACTATCCCTAGTAAGATACGCTCGTAGGTTAGCAGACGGTCTCTACTCGCTCAATTTTTTCTTCCCCCTTAAATCGACCCACTCATGCCATTCAGATACTAGGAGCCCATGAAAAAAAACATCAACCATAAAAATGTGCGGATACTCGTTCGGCCGCTCCCGACTCTTTTGCTTCAGAATCTCCACGTAGTTCGAGATGTCACTGTTGTCTAACCAATCCCTCGGAGCCAGCGAGGCCATTTCACCCCACGAGTAATAGTAATCCAACCCATTCGGGTGATCCACACTATACGATACTTTGTCTCGGGGTCCCCGCTAAAGAATGCTCTCGGATTAGTTGGCGTTTATGCGGCTTTAGGGACTTCAATGGATGCCCTTTGTGATATTGCCCTCGGGGGTCGACCGAGGGATATTGCCCTCCTTCGGCAACATATGGTCCCGCCCATGGGACAATGGACAGTGTCTCATATAAACTAATGTTTCTGAAACCTCAGTCATGCTTGACTTGACTCTGAGAGAGGGGTTGGGGTTCCGAGTCCAGAAGCAAAGAGAATGAGGGTGCACTGTACTCTTCCCACGGCGCTTGAGCCTGTCCCATGGTGCTTGGCGGTCCCCAATCACCACCCATTCCCGGTACAGGGACCACCGTATCCCTGGCTCACCCCCGAAGTCTGTCCCAAGGGATCACCGTATCCCTCGCTCACATAAGGGGCCTACCATCCCGGATAACCCATTCTCGGGCTGACGCCCGAAGGCTGTCCCGATGCTTGGCGCAAAAAAATTCCCGAAGCCAAATGCCAACGCATCAGCCTGTTGCATCCACCAGATCCCTCCGCTCGCTTAACTTCTGGAAGAAGGCGAGCGAGGCATTAACCTACATCCCCAAAGAGATAATAAGTAAGTAAACTCAAACACCAACTTAAAATCATCAAATTCAATTAAAAGCAGTTGTTGGGAAACTTACCAGATCGCATGCCATACGCTCATCGATCTGACCTCTAGGGTGGTACCTCTCCCCGCGTTCAAACCTTACTGGGGCTACTCTCCTCGGGTGATGTGGTAGTAGCACTCATTGTACTGTTCGGTGCTGATCACGGGGTCAGGCTCCGACACAATGGCTGCTAGAGTGTCCTGCCAAGAACTCCAAACCTCTATTTCGACCACGCATAATTCGTGCGCATTTGCCTTGCCAAACCGTCCGAAACACGATGGGTTCCTGTTAACCCTTATATCTGGGGCATCGGCTGGCAACCCCTGCAAGCAATCAAAATGGCGCATTGCTCGGTCTGGGAGCTGCCACTCTGTGACCTCGAAGTGGATCAGGGGTGTGCGCTGCAACCCGAAGAGCGTGACGATGAATGACTCTCTCACCCGTCGCGTGTAGACAGGTCTGTACGGTGCCCAACGCATTTGGCCCGGAGATAACGAGTCGAACTCCCCTCGATAGTAGGTAATGTTGTGATGGAGATCGTCTCTCCTCGGGTAGTGGCTATCTTTCTGGTTGTACTCCCAAGCGCATAACCGAGGCCACACATATTCGGTTCCATCCTTACGCTTGGGTGCGCTGGGAGCAAAGTGTTCATAAGACCACACACAAGGACAAAGACAAATTATATTACCGATCCGTCAAAATTTATTGTTAACCGACTAATAAAAAAATATCGATAACGTAATCAACATTTATATAATATACCTGCAACAACGAGATACATGCACATATAGCCTTGGAGTCGGGCCTTGTTGCCTTGTGCAATGCTCGGTACAGGTACACAAGAGTTGCTGCACCCCAAGCATAATTCCCAACCTCTAGCAGGTTACCCAACAAAGGTAAATATTTGACGCTTCTTCGACGTCGTTGGGAATAAAATTGCCCCCATCACCCACAAGAGGAAGGCTTGTGTGTACAGCACAAGCATCTGATCCGTGTAGTTATCCGACAGAACCTTGTAGGTATCTAGCAACCACTTCAACTTGATACCACCAGTGCTAAATTGATCCTGGGGTATCGAAGTGAAGAAGTCCCTAGCGGTTCTCTTATTTGTTACTTCCGACGGAGGAGCTATTACCGGCCGCCCCGTCACCGGTAACCCTAAGATGAACCCTACATCTTCTAGGGTAATTGACATATCTCCGAGCGGGAAGTGAAACGTATTCGTTTCACTTCTCCACCTTTCAACAAGGGCACCTACTAAGTTTCGGTCAAGGTGTTGAAAGATTTGCCCATGCGTGAAAATCCCAAACCCAATTCCACGCAATAATCTTTTCTGGTATTTGTTCAATTTCCACAATTTGAAATTATCAGATACCTCTAATGTGTTGAGAAGTGCTATTTCCTACGAATAAATAAATACAATTTAAGCAAAACTATCGGTGTACAATGTTCGTGAGAATAAAAAAGTTGATAAAATAAGTATCTTACGTCACCATCCCATATGAGCGTACTGATATGGTTTGCTTGGTCGTATAATATGGAGGGATCCTCTGGTCCAGGGTTAAAATCCATTTTTTGCAAATGAAATGCATGGCAGCATATATATATATATATGTATATATATATACACACACACACACACACACACGGAATCGAATTTTACGAACGCTAGCACATGAACAAATAATACACAATTTATATGTATATATAAATTGACAAACGCTAACACATGCTACATACTTATTCAAAACCATGCATAAGTTGTAATACTCATAACAACTCTAGATTATGAACAAATAAATGATTGGTTTGTGAACTTACGAGATTGATGAGACGATTAAAGGATTTCTTGGGAAGAAATTGCGCAGATATGCTTGCCAACGCCG
Organism: Escallonia rubra; assembly: GCA_033065855.1. Classification (NCBI taxonomy): domain Eukaryota; kingdom Viridiplantae; phylum Streptophyta; class Magnoliopsida; order Escalloniales; family Escalloniaceae; genus Escallonia; species Escallonia rubra. The sequence continues at coordinate 480,115 of JAVXUO010002917.1, read as the reverse complement.
CTGGAAAAATTTGTGAGAAGAAAGAATGAATAAGAGTTTCGAAGTTAGATTTATGTGTATTTATATGTTCCGTCCGCTACATAGTATAGCGGACAGTAAAGTCTGTCCGCTACACAGTGTAGCAGACATAATTTATTTAGTATTTATTTAAAGCTCGTCCGCTACACTATGTAGCAGACGGTGAGATAAGACAAAATAACAGTCGTAACAGTCATGGGGGGACATGACTGATGTGACAACTGTCAGGGGGGATGTGGATGACTTGACCACCGTCAGGGAACAAGTTGTCCGCTACACAGTGTAGCAGACAACTTTTTGACTGACGGTTGTCAGTTGCCTATCAGTTGTCCGCTACACTGTATAGCGGACGAGATGGGAGGGGCAATCTGGTAAAAAATCATGTCCGCGAGACAGTGTCGCGGATCTGACAGCTTTTGAAAAAAAAAAAAAGATCTGGGCCATCCATCCCTTCAGGATGGACGGCCAGATTGCGCTAGCAAAATCTCAACGGATCAACTCCTATATATATATTTGTGCTAAAAAAGTAATTAAAATCTCCAAATGACGTTAAGCCCGTGGCATTACCCCATAACTGATACAAACAAAGCAACAATAATGGGAGAAATAAAGTGTATTTAACAATTGTAGGGCATTCCTCATAACCATCTTTCCAGGGGCGGACCTACGTGGTGACAACTTGACTTTTGAATTTTTTTTCTTCAAGAATTGCACCGAGACCCTGTTCCTGAGATCCCGTTCCCCAAGACGCCGTTCCCCGATACCCACACTTGGCAGTCACACTCTCTCTCTTATACCGTGACCGTGACTCCGTGAGTGATCGTCGGTGGAACTTTGACCAGATCTGGCCCCTGCCGGCGATCGCGAGTCTGCGACTAAAGCCACTTAGGCGACCCGCCGACGCCGCGATGAGCTCCACTCTTCAACTGCTACTGCGAAGTCCGACCAGATCTGGCCCCTCACCCCTGCCGGCGATCGCGACTGAAGCCGTTTAGGAGACGCCGCGACGACGCCGACGAGGCTCCCTGCTGGCTGCTTCGACTACTTGTGGAGTTATGGTCTGTCTCAGTGTCTCGGTAGACAGTGTGCCTTGTGATTTGTAAATATGAGTCTATGTTATCAGAGATAACATATTGAATTGTGCAATGCATGTGATATATTGTGCCTTGTAAATTGTAATTTATCACTCAACCAGAAAAAATTGTGCAATGCATGTGATATATTGAATTGTTTGACAAAAATATAACTGGATAAGGGTATGCACGGTTTTAATTAACTTTGAATAATTAAGATTGACTGAAAAAATTATCGAAGTATCTTACTATAAATCGTTATTATAGACATCATATTAATCATACATTATTTGGACATTTTATCATACTAGTCCTTTGAAAAATTTATCGAAGTGCATTTTGTTTTTAATATTATTTTAATAAATTTTTTTGGTGAATTCGATATAATTTTTGCACCCCCTGAAAAAATTTCCTGGTTCCGCCCCTGTATCCTTCAATCTCTTTTGTGATGCCATCTAGTGTATATACGCACTTGGTATGACGAGCTTCTGATAGGTATTACAAGTTGTTTCGCACAGTCTTTGGCTTTACATTGAAAAACAAAGAGTCTATTCATAAGAAATTTTACCATCTTCTATGACCTTTTTAAAGTGACATTCATAAATAAGCAACGCATCATACTTCACAATATTACATACATGAATAATTTTCAACGAGGGTAACCGTTAATGAATGACTTCCATTTAGTGCAATACGATGAATGATGAAATGCTCAAAGCACTACAATGAATGATGGGATGCACAACGTCGGTTTAAGTAGCATAGTCTTACTTGTCTTTTTCAAGTTCTATTATTCTTTTTTCCAAGTGTTTGCAAAAAATATTAATTTTTTATGATAATGTACCCTAAAATAGCACAACAGTCATGCTTAAATACGATTTTTCTTTTTGTGTACGAGTGTGACAACTTGAGTAATCGTAAGGATTTTTGTCTTTCATAACCTAACTGTTTATAACCCACGTAATTTCTTTAGCAATTATGGTATTGTTTCAGTATTTGAACCGCAACAGTTTATAAGCGAAAACCATACCTCTTGCATGCCAAAAGGAAGAGGAAAGCGGGCATGGCTTGATACTCTATTGTGAGATTGATAAAATTGGTCCACTCTGAATTTAAATCAGTTATCATGTTCCTTGTGAGTGGAATGCTTGTCCTACGTTGGCATTTTTCGATTACATTGAGTTTTCATGCCAAAATAAAAATTAGTACATCGTTAATTTTTTTTTTCAAAAGATGCAACTTTATAGAACACATGATATAAGCTCATGGTAACTAGTTCATACATATAAAAAAATGGATTATCGGCTTTATAATGTCCTATTTTTATTTCTTTTTTATGTTTCAACGTATCAAGAAATAATTGCGCATAAGTATTAGCTTGCACTTTCATGGATGAAAACGTCCAAATTGTAGGTTTAAATCTACGGGTTTCGGATATTAGATGTATTAAGTAATGATTTAGAATTACAATTCCAACTAATTTATATGTTTTTTGAGAAATACCCTTTTCCATTTTGTCAAATATAAAAAAAAAAAGTGACAGGTTAATCCGCCCAGGTATAAAAACACAAATTGTGGTGTCCGGGTGGTCTAACAAAACCAAAAAAAAAACACAAATTCACTTCGCAATTTACCAATCAAACCCAATGATTTACAGAACCAGAAAAGAACCAGCACTATATTTGCCAGACAAAATTCTTACAAATAAGAAACTATTCAAGGCCACCATCTTTCTTTGATCCCTCTTAAGTTGCAACTGGAAGCAAAGCCTCCCAAACGAGGCACTGCCAAGTGCCCAGATAGAGGGAAACAGAGATCCATGGCTTATTGGCACTTTCTTTGATCGAATTGTTGTAACGGGTTAGTTTCCAAATTCAAAACCCTAAATTCTCTTACAAACCCTAGAATGAGTTCAGGAAAGACCCACATTTCAAGAAACTGTCTTTGTTGTTGTTTCGCTTTCTTTTTGTTGTCACATGCTGAAATCAGTGACGTTATGCAAAGCCCATCAATTGTTGTTTGGTGGGCTGTTGTTTCAGCATGCTCCACTTTGCCTAATCAATCGTAGCCCTTAATCCTTCGCATTTATTTTGAGTTTTAAGATCTCAATTGTACCTATCTTCTGTATTCCATGCGTGTAGTTATGGGAGGAAGCCATTTTACTGATTGATATGGTGCTGTTATCGTTGTTTCAGATTTGATTTTGGAGCCAAATTTGGATATATGGCAAACCCTTTTCTGTGAAGCGGGGATTTAGGAATGCAGTTATATCTGAATTGAATTTGGCTATTGATATTTGTGGGAAGGTGGAGATGCTCCAGATAAGAGTGTGAGGAGGAGGGGAAAGGGTTTGTGTGAAGAGATGGCTGATGCAGCAGCTCTTGTGGAGGCCTCAGGGTCTAGGTTTAGTGACTTGGAGCTAATTGGAAGAGGGTCATTTGGAGATGTCTTCAAAGGGTAAGCATCAGAAATTTAATTCTTCTAATACGTGCTCATGTCGGTCAGAACACTCAAATATTTAATTTAGCACGTCCATTACGACGTTAAAATTTTCAATTTAGCTTTATACATGTTCCACATATCTGCCTCGCATTTCACTTCACGAGGATACTCTGATTCATGTTGTCTTCATTTGTATAAACCATGTTTTTTGTGTCTTGCAATCTTGCACATATGACGATATATGTAGTACTCAGATTTGAATAAGACAAGGATGTTTCAAAGCTTATAAATGGCGACCACATTTTGATATAAAGTGAACTTTATAAATGGTTTTGTTGACATTATTTGTTACCAATGAAGTTACTTGGCATCAATTTGATTTCTGAACACTTGATTGTCGGGTTTAGCAACAAATCCCAGTAACTGGACAATTGAAAAGAGTGGTGTTACTGATTTATTGCTGGGTACGTCAGGATGGGTATGAAAAGATTGGTTTTGAATAGCCTCTTCCAACCCCCCTCCCTCCGCCCGCCACTTCCTTTTTGTGAGGCGGATTTTGATTTGTTTTCTACTCTTTTGTTTGTTAACCCCATTTCTCTCCCTGCACGAGGGGCGACTGGGTCTTTAATTGCGTGAACAGATTTCCTAAATCCAATTAGAGAACAAAAAAAAGTACAAGTGAAGTCTTCTTTTGATAACGAGGGGTCAACAAACTGACAAAGTGAAACCATTTTTTCAGTTTTAGAGCTTGACTTGTTAGTCATTCTCATTTACTAATTGAAAGATTTTCCGTTGGATTTATTTATCCCAAATATCCATCTTCCATTGCAATAATTAATTATTTATGTTGGTGTATTTATTAGAGCAACCCTTTTGTATTTTTTGATTTGCAGGTTTGATAGGGAGCTCAACAAAGAGGTTGCTATTAAAGTTATTGATTTGGAAGAATCGTGAGTATTCACTTTAAATGCCCTTTACATTACCGAAGATACTTTGTTCATGATGAGCATCTGTGCTTGTATGATGTTATGTTCTTGGTCTTAAGAAGAACTAGACAGTCTATGATTTGCTCTAGTTCTTTCTATATGCATTGAGGAAAAAACAGTATATAAGAGGTTCTGTTACACTAAAGAATTATTCAAAAAATGGTTTCTACATTCACTAAAAGTAGCAGATGTGTTTAGAAACATGTATTAGGTGAACTGATTCACCGACAACAATGCGGAGTACCGTAGCCATCTAGTGTGGGACCTGCCCCAATGCCTGTGAATTCCGACAGTGGGGCTGATAGTGGCATTCTGAGCGTGACAATTGAAGCGATATGTTAAAGGTTAGGCCGTTAGAGTGCATATCAAATATATTCTTCTTTAATAAGTGTGCATACTAGTATGTGCAGAAAGGGGCAAAGGTAAGCATACACAGATGAATTAGTGAAACTTAAAAAAAGGGACTCCCCAATCTTATGCTCCAAATAAGTAAAGATTTACTAATTTCCGTGGAAGATATTTAACTCATGGATGGCGTTCAATTTGATTGAAGCCTGAACATGAGCTCAGGCACACAATACAACTTCTCCTCCTTGTCGTACCACTCATAACTTCTCTTTGTAACTTTTGTTTGATTTACTTAGTGGCCGTACCGGTGCTGGACCCGCCGGAGATTACCCCTTTACGTCCAAAAATTAAGGCTTCAGGCAGGAGAAGAAGGAAAGTTTTCTGAATCTATAGGAATCCATGTATGCATTTGTTTTTGTCTGCGAGGATGGGGTGGAGATGAGGTGGTAGGGCTTAGATAAGAGCAATTTTTAGAAGCAAAATTAGATTTCTTTAGCTTCCTCAGAATATTCTAGATGATCTGGTTTGTCTTCCTTTATGTGTGTGTGAGAGAGACACAAGGCCCCAGGGCACAAGGCTCCCACTAATGCGGGTCTGGTAGGGTTCGTAAATGCAGCCTTACCCCCACTATTCTCGAGAGGCTGTTTCTGTGTTTCGAACCTGTGACCTCCAGGTCACAGTGGAGCAACCTTCCTTTTGCATAAGGCTCACAAACTCCGAATGCAATTCGAGATGTTTCTTTTTCTTCTCCTTCCTATCTTCTTGAATACTAATTAATGCCCATAATTTGTGGGAAACTGAATATATTGAAGTAGCTTGCCTAGATTTTTTGTCCTTCAATTTTTCTGTTCCAGAACTGGCGGTATTTTCCTTGCAATGTTGTTTTGTATTTGATTTCTTCTGTTTTCCTGGATTGATAAATTAGCAGTTTTTTTTTCCCTTTCTGTATAGCATTATGACATGCCATTTCACCTTTAAGTAGTCATTTAGCTCTATTTGTGGAGTTCGTTCTAAAGTTTGCTGTGATTTTTACCTGCTTCAGAGAGGATGAGATCGAAGATATTCAAAAGGTATGCCATACATAGCTAAGATTCGATCGTCTAATAACAAGTGAAAGCGCACTGTCTCCATATCTATAAACTTTTATATTAAACTTTTGAAGTAATAATGATCAGGAATCTATTATCTTCCTTTCAGGAAATCGCAGTGTTGTCACAATGTCGATCTTCGTATATTACAGAGTACTACGGGTCCTACCTTCACCAAACCAAATTATGGATTATAATGGAATACATGGCTGGGGGCTCTGTTGCCGATCTAGTAGGTTTACTTTTTCTTTTCTTTTTTTTTTTGTGACTATTTTGTCCATTGAATCCAATAAATCCATTTTCACGATATTTGGGAATGTACGCACATCCTTATATTTTCCCGTCTTTTATATCCCATTGTCTAACGACCTGTATGTACTTCATACATGCATGTCTCGCATCCCAATGTTGTCTCTTGTCTATTATGGAATTTGGATTATATGTTCCATATGTCTTGGAATGGACTGCTGTTATGGACATATTGTTTTTTATATGTTGGAATGGAATGGGGTTGAAATAGAGGAATATATCAGTGGGAACAAGCATGCAGATCTTTCTCACAGCAGTGCTTACATATTGTAAAATTCCAGTTAATGAATGGTAGTTGAGGTGGAAAATAATTAGAAAACTGATGAGGAGTTTGACGTGTCGGTGGGAGCTATTCATTAGGTTGTTGTAAATGATGCCAATGGTCACGAAGTTGGTGTTACTTAATAGTTGGATGGCGATAATTTTGCCTAAAGATGATGCTCTTTTATCTGATAGTTTGTGTATTTTCATAGTATCATATTATGTCCCCTTTAGGAGTTTTGAAACCAGAACTTGCAATTTTATAAATTGTGAACCGTCTCTTCCATGGTAAGGATCAGCTGATGAAAATGTTTAGTTTTGTTTTTGCTTCAGCTTATGATGCCCCCTGTTTGTCAAGTAATGCTAATTAGAACTATCTGGCATATGATTACTTGCTCCCTTGTTATGGTGATTGCTTTACATGAAAGTGTCAACATGATTGGGAGTTTTTGTCAAAAAGTTTATAACTTAAAGGCCTTACAGTGATTTGTTGTGCCTTATCATCAAATATGGGAAAAAGAGTACCCAATTGGAGAATCATTATCTGGACACTGATGGTATTTTGCTTTTGCAGATACAACCAAATCAGCCATTGGATGATATGTCTATAGCTTGCATTTTACGCGACTTACTTCATGCAATTGAATATCTCCACACTGAAGGGAAAATTCACAGAGACATTAAAGGTTTTTGTCTCCTTCAACTATCTTTAGAATAAGTGCCACATTTTAAAGGGCCAATGCTTACCTGCTTGGTCAATGGCCAACGTTGAGTTGGGAAGATTGAGAGTTGGGGTTGCTGCCTGAGGGTAGCAACCTCGTGCAATTTTAGCCACAGGACAGGTCTGGCCCTGTGTATTCTTTCCAGCATTTGGATTGACTGAACGAGCACCGACTAATGGCCTTTTAGTAAAAGAAGAGTGATGCTAAGAACTTTTTTCTAGAAAATGTTCAAAGGACCTGCGTTTTATCTGTTTTGCTTGAAAAGTAATTTTGTTATTTCATCAATGTGCCTCATAAGAGTTTGCTTTCTTGTTTACATATATTGCCTTTGTATTGTATTTTGGCAGCGGCAAACATACTGTTGACGGAGAGTGGTGATGTTAAGGTATATTCTGTATGCTCAAAGAAACCCATGATCCCATGTATTTACTTGCGCTGAGTGTTAAAAATTGGAAGGAGGGCTAAATTAGATGCCTCAAATTTTTTATGCTCAAGCTAAGCTTTTACTTTGTCACAGGTTGCAGATTTTGGTGTTTCTGCGCAGCTAACGAGGACAATTTCAAGAAGAAAGGTACTTAGTTTGTTACATCTATAGGTTCATTTTCATCTAAGATGCATGAATAGCCTTTTCAGGACGTTGTTTCTGCTGTTGCAATTTGTTATCTTGGTATAGTAGGCAGCCTCAGTTAATGCCCAATCCTTTTGTCTGTTGCTTGGTGCTCTCTCAGAGTATATACATGTCTGTCTGCTAGTTTTATTACTAAGACATTATGTGTTGGAAAAGGCTATTTTTGGAAGTTGTAAGTAGGTTTTGAATCACTAATGTGCTCGTTTTCCTTCCGCTTATAGATCATCATCCCCCATGCAATATTTTGAAACACATTTTTCTTTTCATGTACTTTGTATGGGATACACATTGCTAGAAGTTTTCACTAATGCAAATAATGATGACAGACATTTGTAGGAACACCATTTTGGATGGCTCCTGAAGTAATTCAGAACTCGGAAGGATACAATGAGAAGGTAAATCTTGGTGCAGCGTACTAGAATCCATTCCTTTTGCATTCCTGTTTTCCTTACTTTTTTCATCAGCTTCGTCGAACTCCTCTCCCTCTTCTTCCCATTTCCTTTATTCTGGCATTAAGCAATTGCCATGCTGGGAGCCTTTGCTTGATGCAGGCAGATATTTGGTCTTTAGGAATAACTGCGATTGAGATGGCGAAAGGGGAACCTCCGCTTGCTGATCTCCACCCAATGAGAGTTCTTTTCATTATACCTCGAGAAAATCCACCACAGGTTTAGCTTATTTCTTATATCTCTATGTTTGGCTGCACCTGGAATGTGTGTGTCTGCAGATACCCGTTTATTTTATTACGTATTCATGTTTTTCCAACATTCTTCGTTTTGTCTCAGGGTCAAATGGCCTCTTATTTAGGTTTAGCAGCTTGAAGTAACTATGCAATAAAAGGAAAAATTTGGCAGGCCTAGTAGGGTGTCAAAAATAAACCTAGAACATTAATGGATACATAGAGAGTATGAGTGAGTTTTGGTTGAAATTTTTATTGTTAGGACTATTTTTCCGAACAGTCCCTCAAAGAGGCAACATTTTAGTCGCTCCATTTTAGTACTTTATGTTAGCAGCCCAAGTGACCTAGAAAAGGTTGGGGTGGGGGTGACAGAGTACTTTTTAGCGATGTATTAGTGATTATGAAAAATCTTCTCTTCTTTCCAGAAAAAGCTGTTTTTTGCTGTAATTTTAGTTTTTCCTTATTTCCAATGGGATATGTCACACACCTTACCTTAATCCAGGCTTCAAGCACCCAATGGAGGTATTTCACACGTATAGAGGAGTCCATGTAACATAGACGAAAGGCTCTTTTCCTTTACAAATTTAGACCTTTCTTTGTGTTGGTGTGCTGTTTAATCACATTTTCTTGATAGGTTTAAGTTATTACATACCCTCAATTTTAATTAGAAGATTCACATACATTGGTTATTTTGCAGCTGGATGAACATTTTTCTCGTCCTATGAAAGAATTTGTTTCGTTGTGCCTAAAGAAGGTTCCTGCTGAGGTTAGTGCTCATATGCTTTGATACTTGAGATTTTGTTTCTTCTTATAAGAAAGGGCTATGCCAAAACTGTACCCTAAAGTATCACTCCAGTTCAACTTAAGTACCCAATGCTTCAAATATGCCAAAGAAGTACCTAAGTTTTAAAAAATGAGCCAAATCAGTCTGGCGTGTAACAAATCACAGATGCCGTTAAAAAGTTCAGGGGTATGACTGTCAATAACGAAAAAATAAATATAAAAAACACGTGGCATTATCTCAGCCGTTCAATTTTTTCTCTACCTTAATTTAATTTAATCATTATAAAACAAACTCTGTGTGTGTGTGTGTGAGAGAGAGAGAGAACCCCATCACCCGTTACCACCATCACCCACCAATTGAGAGAGATCACCACCACCACCACTGTGTATCTGTTTATTCCATGGATTCCTCCTCAACTCTCCCCCTCTCTCAACTCTCCATTTTCCTTTCAATACCCCATATGTGTATATCTAACCCCCATCACTTCTCATGGACCTGCTGCGCTTTCCTGCCGGCAACAAGCCATCTCCGGCGAGAAGAGAGCTGCAGGGTCCCCGTCCCACCCTACTCAAAGTCCGCAAAGATTCCTACAAGATCAATAAACCCCCCATCCCCCCGCTACCCTCCCACCCACCACTTCTTCCTCCTCCTGCGCCGCACCTGGCCGAGCTCAATCGCCAACCAGTGATAATCTACGACGTCTCTTTAAAAGTCATCCACACCACCATTAGTGACTTCATGAACTTGGTCCAGCATCTCACCGACTCCTCCTCCGCCGGTGAAGCAGCAACTACCTACGACTTCGATGTATCTCTGGCGGCGATGTATCTCCAGCCCTTGTTTTTCAGTTTTATCGAAAGCTCGAATTTGTGAAATGGGTTCTGTCTAATTTTCTTTTTTCGATAGTGTTGGCTGAATTAGGTTGGTTTCTTAATTTAATAACTTTCAATTTGTGGACAACTGATTCTTTCAAAATTTGATCAGTGTCTTTTCCCCAAAGGATATGCAGAATTAGGTCAGATTGTGTGACTTGTGAGTAATTCTGTGTGTGTAGCGTGCGTGTGACGGTGAAATTGTGTGTGCGTGTGTTACGGGTGTGACAGTGTCAGTGTGTGTGTGTGTGTGTTTGTGTGTGTGACGGTGAAACTCTGTGTGTGTGTGTTACTATGTCATAGTGTGTGGGTATGTGAAATAGAAAAGAACACACACAGAGAGAGAGAGAGAGACTGTCTTTATGAACTTTTTGACGGATGTGAGCATCCTTTGGCTATCGGACTGATTTGGCTCATTTTTTGAAACTGAGGTACTTCTTTGACGTTGGGTACTTAAGCTATACTGAGATGATACTTTAGGGTACAGTTTTGACATTAGCCCTATAAGAAATTTCTATGGTATGATGAAGATTCCACAATCGAGCATTTTGAAAGTATGATTTATGCCAAATGGTCATGTGAGAAATATTGCTTGACACCGTGCATAAAAAGAATGCCATCTTATCTTTAGGGTGAACTAATATAATTAACAGGAAAAAAAGGAAAACCTTGAAATTGACTCTATGTCACCAAATAAAGTATCCAATATGCGGACTAGATTCAGATAAGGGAACTAAGTTTTATGACGAGAAGGTGTTAGGCGCATCATTGCTGGTCCCCTGTCCTTTCCTGCTTTATAACTTAAAAAGAGATAGTGGCCTTAGCATGATCCATTGAGGTTATCAGTCTCATTCCCTCACATGCAGATTTCGTATATATCGAGGATGAGTTATCTATTCTGCATATATCCCTTGGGATAGTTGAGGACATGAGTTACATACTTGCGGAGCTGATTGCATAGGCCTATGATATAGTCTATAAGGCTGAAACAGGGGATAGAGCCTTTGCGTTGTTTCATCTTGTTTCTCCCCAACTTAAGTCCTTGAGTTGATTGCCTTCTTTCATGGTAATTCAGTTAGTTTGATCCTCATACTAAGGCCTTGAAACTTGACCAAAGTTTTAGATGCCTTATAATTCCCATGCTGATCTAATGTACTCAGGTTTTACTCTCATCAACCTTCAAATATACGTCTGAGAAAAAAATTAATTGATCAGTGCACCATCCATGTAGTTTTTAGAAGCACATGTAGTCTCTCAAGCAAAAATCTAAAATTCATTCTTCAATGCGCAACATATTTATAGGTAGTAAAGCTGACTCGTAGCCTTTATTGACTTATCTGCAGCTGCTTCTTTAAACAAATGAAAACTCGGATGCTTGGAGTAAAGAACTGTTTGCACAAAATCTTATTGTTTTTCTTATGCTGTGTCTATATTTTTTTTTTCAATTTTAGAGACCAAGTGCAAAAGAACTTCTCAAGCATCGTTTTATTAGGAATGCTAGGAAGAGTCCAAAGCTTCTGGAGAGAATCAGGTGCGTGTTGTACTAGGCTCGTTATCATTTGAATGAAATTAACTCTTTCTTACTGCCTGTACTGTTATCGTGCCTGCTATGCCTATGGTGGATTGATCAAAGCGAACTGAGACACATTCTCATTATCTGAGATGAGAAATATCTATATCTCATGCTTTAGAGAGTCTTTGCCTTGTAGTTCCTACAAGGAAGAAAATTATGGCTGTATAGCACTTATTGGAAGATGATAGTTATGGAGATGTTGACCATATTTAAGAATTTGATATATTTAGTAGTAGAGTTGTTTGGAGATTCCTTATACTGGGTTTTTGTTATCTTGTCAGGGAACGGCCTAAGTTCCAACTGAAGGAAGATGTGGAAACCACTAGGAATGGTCCGAAAGCTCTGGGCGAGGCATCTGGGACGGTGAAGGTGACAAGAGATTCAAGAGTTGAAGATACCGTTCGAGTCAGGTGGGTTGATTGCGTGGCTTTCTCATGTTGCATCTGTTGTGCTATAGGATATTGACTTACTGGATCTACTTTGCCGCAGTCAGGGGAAAACCCTGAGAAATTCTGGATGGGATTTCAGCATCGGTGGGCCATCTAGTACTGGAACAGTGCGAAGTTTCGTAAGACCACCTCAGGTTAGAGATAGGAAACCTGAGGTTCCCCTTCATCAAGCTACACCAGAGAAAACTGTAGAGAGTGTTAACAGGTGGTCATCTGCTTCTGGAAATGTGCCATATGATCCTTCACAAGTGACCACTGGAAGAAATGATAGAGATTCATACCATGGAAAACACGATTATTACCGTGAAGATGTAAGACTCTCTCTCTCTCTCTGAGAGTTGATGCCCAAGCATTTTTCTTATTGGAAGATAGTTAACGGGTGTGCATGTTTCTCATTTTGTTTGGGAGTATGTGATAATAGATATGTATATCATCTACAGTAGTAGACGCTGATACTATGTATTCCTGTAGTGAAACTAATTTATATGTATTCTATTCTGCTCTGTATTACAAGATTGGTATTCTGTTATATCGAGGTTGATTCACAAGTTGACAGAGTGTAAAACATTCTCTATTCTTAGTGATGTGGAAGCAGTAGGGTAACTCTTGGAGAGGCAGCCCTCAGAGGAGGGAGAGATAGAAATGGAGAGAATAACTCCCAGAGGCAGAAACAGTATATTGATTATACTCTATTCACTTCTTTCATGAGTTGTTCTTTCATCACAAGTCAAATGTCATAAAACGAATTACATAAAATCCCTAATTGTTGGGATTTCCAATCAAATCTCTAACGGATGCAAGTTACTAAAACTCTGTTCCCTTCCTGAAAATACGCCTAAATCAAATGAAACCCTAAAACTTTTTCATTAGATCCTACTTGCATCTTGTTTTGTCATAGTAACTTCTTGCGTGTGGCATCCATCCCTCACTGGTTCCCATCAATTAGCTTTTGTTTTTTTTCTTCTTTGTTATTCATTTCTGTCTTCGACTTACCATAGTGAATGTCAAAGCAATGATATTATCAGCATGCCTTGGTATTTCCTCCTGATGTTATTTTAACTTTTAAGTGTTTTTACAGGATGAATTATCTGTGAGTGGAACAGGAACTGTTGTTGTACGCTCTCCTCGAGGAGGAGGTCAATCATCCTCTCTATTCAGTGATCAGAGTACCGTGGTAGGATTACAGTCTGGTTGAGACATGTAAAGATTATGTAGAGCAAATTTCTCTCTCCTTCTGAGTATGTCTTTGACTTGAGTTTCAATTTACCAGTCTAGCAGCACATTTGCTTCTTTTGAAGATGCTTCCATCAGTGGCACTGTTGTTTACCGTGGACAGCATGATGATTCAGATTCTCCTCGAACTCCAAAGTCCAGACTGGGTATCCAGGAGAGAACTTCTACTGCATCACTTGAAGACAGTGGAGTGAACCTTGCGGAGGTTATTTGGTTTAATATATTGGCTCTTGGTTTCTTCCTACTTTTGTGCACAGCTTCTGATTACCCAGGAGTTTTGCATGTCCTTAATATCATGTCTGAAATCATACTGGGTTGGTTTAAGATGCTTGTTTGGCTGTTGCGTTATTCAGGCCAAGGCTGCAATTCAAGGTGGACAGAAGAAAGGAAACTTCAAGGAAAGGTCTGCCCTGAGCAAGGTCAGCAAAGATGGGCAAGACCGTAAACAAACAGAGCAATCAACAAATAACTCTGATTCTTCAAGGTACAGTTGGCTTGTTACTAAGGCTTCTGCTATTAAAGCAAAAAAGTTGGTGTAAACTACCAATTTTGATCTAATTTTCTTTACTTCCATCCAAATTTTGGTATTGCTGCTACAGACATTCTCGAGATTACTTTGATGCACTGAAAGCATTTCCAAAACCACGGCAAGCAAGTGATGAAGAAGACAGTGCCAGAACAGCTGCATTATCCTCTTCTGCTCCATTATCTGTTCTGCTCATCCCTTCACTAAAAGAGGTGAGCTCTGTATTTATGTTTGAGGTTAACATCGTGTTTTGTGTAATTGTGTGATGGTTGACTATAAAGCTGAATATCAATCTATGAGGACTGTTGCTATCTGTTTAGGTTTGAGTGAAATTGGTATCGAATGGCGTTGTAGTGATTATGCACTGTTATTGATGACTCCTGTATGTAAGGATTACTATGCTATCCCTCGGTGACAAGCTAATCATGTAATATAGCTTAGTTTTACAGATGATCATTTTAAAACCTTAGAAAAAGTTCATAGCTCATACATCACGAGTCCCAGAAGTAGGTGGGGAGTTGTGATATTCAAAGACACAAGATATTTAAAGACATTACTTTAAAAGAAAAGAAACAGGATATTTAAAGACAAACAAGATTGGAGAAGAACCTTGTGATGTGTTGGGCAAGTCAACTCTAGGAGTCATCAACGGAAGGATAGGGATGTGCCGGGACAATAAGCCAAGGAAAAAGAATCACCATTTGATTTTGACACTCAAGTGCCTTGACCTGCCAACATATCCAAACATTGGTGACAAAGGAGATCTTTTGAAGAATCTAGAAAGAGCTCGTTGTGTAATTTAAGTCTTCATACGGACCCAAGCTGCTTATATGAAATGCCACTAGGAAGTATAAACAATAGAGTTACAAATAGACGGTTAGCGTGGATTACAGGCCATTAAAAGATGGGCCAAGAGATACCAAAGAGATAATTTTGTTTATTGTTAAGTAGATATTAAAGAGTTACTTAATGGGGTGGAAGAGCTTGGTGATGATGTTGCTTAAAGAATTGATATAGACTTGGTTTTGGCATATTTTGTAATTTACTGATTCTTGAAAAGTTATAATTTATTTTGAAAGTAAGTGGACCCAACACAACCATAGAGGTATCTCTCTTTCTTGCACTCTGATTATGGTATTACCTATAGAGAAAGTTACCGCTATTTTCGTCCTCTCCCTCCTCTCTTACTTTCTTGTCAAGATAGTTACTCTCCATTACCAGAGATGATACTCCTCAATTATGTCCTTCAAACCATCTAAGCTGAATGCGCCAATGAACCAACCGTCTTAGGAATGTACTGGTTTTTACATCAATCATTTCTTGTTTCAAAGTTGCTCTATCTTATGTGACCTGAGCAAGGAGCAGAATGGGTCTTATTCGACGTATAGGTGATTATCACACTTCGGAGTTTAGCCTGTCAAGTCCCAAATATGCTGTAGGATATTAACCATGCTTGATTGGGGAACTCACAGTGCACCCAGAAATGAGCATATCATGCGATTTTGGCGTTGATATATTATGTTAGGTTTACTGTGGATTCTAAGAATCTCTAATGCTCCTTTATTCCATGCTTAATCATGTTTAGGTTCTGATGCATTATTTTACCTCTGATTGTATATTGACAAATGGAATGTAGGCAGCTGCTGATTCAGAAGGGTCACATGTACGTGCAGTGGAAAATTCATTAACGGAAATGGAGCGCACAGAGCCTGGCTTTTCTAAAGTTTACGTCACCAGGTTGCTTGAGGGGCTAGCAAGGTTTAAGAGTTGATTCATTTGTCATCACCAGCTCGTTTCTCAGCATATTTTAAATTTGATGTTTATTTTAATATTATTTATTTCATATTTCGTGTTATCTCAGTTCAAAGGAATCTTCATTAAGAGATTTGCAAGAAGTAGCAGCTCGTGTGAGCAAGACAGTTTCTGAACAAACAGATAATAAAACTGCAGAAGCCCACAGCAAGAAAAAGCAACAGAACAAAGAGGCTCATTCAAATGCCAATATGAACCCACTCGCAAGGTTCTTATTATCAAGGTTCGTGAACTGAAGCCTTTTTTTTTTTTATAATTTCTTGAAGTTTTTGATCTAAACAAAAATTAACATCTGGTTAGTATAACTTTACAAGCAAGTTTTTTGACCCTATTGACTTGGAGAATGAAACAACAGATCTATTAACTATTGGTCAAACGCCCCAACCTTAGTTACATTTACAACTATATAAAGTTGAGATTCAAAATATCCGATTATCTCTCTCTCTAGTGCAAGAAACATCTTTCAATCATCGATTCCTTTGGAATTGAAGAGGTTTAAGATGAGGCATTTTGTGGTAGGAACTGAGCCATCTCGTGCATCACCGTGTGGCTGAAACTATTTTCCATGTAGTGCAGATGGCAAGGTCAAGTTTCCCGAGATCTAAATCCAACTTAGCAAAGAGGTTGAATTATTTTTTGCGCTTATTCTTTCGATAGTGCTCTCTTGCAGTGTACTACTATCAATGTACATAACATTTTAAAGAAACCTGTAATTCATAGTATCATTCAATTTTGGTCGTTTGGCCTCCGCACAAAGTTTTCACTTTCCTGGATGTACTGGGGATTAGGTTGCTAGTTCTACAGTCTGAATGTAATTTAAGCAACTCTATGTGCTTGCTATATTTTACAAGGTTGGTTACATGTTTCATGTTGATTTGTTATATCTTTCTTTTCTTTAATTGCTTTCCTCGAACCGTCGGATACTCCAAGTTGATACATTCTTTGACGTTTGGGGACGACCACCATCAGATGGCAATTGATAGCAAAACTGTTGAAGTCAGATAAAAGATAGATCTGGGTAACAGAAATGTGCCTAATCAGCATCACCAACTCGTTTAATGCTACGGTTCAAAATTGTTGGCTGATACTATCTTTTTTTTTTTTTTTGATAATAAGAGAATTGCATTGATAATTTAAAGATACACAGTCGCTCTGTTGTAGAGCTTACAGACATTATCGGTCACGACATTTCCGTGACTCAGTATACATGACCATAAAGGTCGACACTAACAATAAACTTAATAAATTTATACACATTACAATTGAATTAAAGCAGAGCATATCTTACACTTTAACTCAAATT
Source organism: Escallonia rubra (assembly GCA_033065855.1). Taxonomy (NCBI): domain Eukaryota; kingdom Viridiplantae; phylum Streptophyta; class Magnoliopsida; order Escalloniales; family Escalloniaceae; genus Escallonia; species Escallonia rubra. The sequence continues at coordinate 463,009 of JAVXUO010002917.1, read as the reverse complement.
AAAGTAACATGCAAAATTTACAGGTGAAAACTAAACATAAATAAAAAAACAAACTATAAGTGGTAGCAATAACGCAGACAATCGGTAACCGCACGATACAAATGTGAGCAAACTGTTTAAGAGTCCATCACACCTCCCAGGATCTACAACACCGCAATGTCCATCCTTCGACTAACCCGTAATTAATCCGAACCAACATGTCACAATATAGGGCGGAGGAACCACAACTCATCCAAATCTTACCAAACTACCCAAAGTAGACACATAGGATGCTCGAACCTAGAAAAGATCCCTAAAAATGCCCCCCCCCCCCACCCAACAAAAACCCCTGCCCAGAGCTGATTGCCCAAAACCCAAAGGCAAATCTCTACCCCCCCATCCCCCCTCCCCGGGTCCCGCAACCCCCCCCCCCCGCCCCCCATTACAAGCTCAACAGCTCACCCTGCACCCCCTTCCCCCCCCCCCCCGAGACCCTAGTCCCCCCAACCCCCCTCCCAAGACTCCCGGGACTCCAAGAAACAACCCTAGAACCACTGCTAAGCCCCTCGAACCCGAGCCCTCCTACTACTACAAGGACCAACCAACCAACCAACCACAACCCGAACCTCCACCACTGAAGAACAAGAAACAGATAAAAACGGAATTGAAAGCCTGAAGGAGAATTTGGAATGACAGTCAAAAAGCCCCGACGAAGATTCGGTCGCCGCCGGTGAGATTCCGGTCGCCGCCGGTGAGATTCCGGCCACAGCCGGCGAACATTGGAAAAAGCGTCGATCGAGCAGATCTACAGAGATCTACGTAGATCGACCAAGATCGGAGACAAACCAAGATGTTGTCGTCTCCGTTCAAATTCCGGTGAGACACCCCTTCACTGTCTTCCCGCCGCTTGTACCGCCGGCCACCAATCGACCACTTCCTAAAGCATACCACCACAGAAGACTAAAGACGAAGCTAAAGTTGAAACGCCGGAGTGGCTGCCGCCCCACACGCGTGGAGTCACGGTGGGGCGGCCATGGTGACTTCTGTGGGGTTGGGTGTTTAGAGAGAAGGCTGGGAGAAAGTTGACCGAAATTTTGATTTCTCGGCTGATACTATTAGTTGAGTGAAATTGTGCATAGATCGCATTGTTCTTGTAACATTGCAAGCTTTCTTTGAAGAAATGAAGGTCCCGTTTGATAGGGCTTTTTTTCCCAGTTTTAGAAACCGAAAAAAATTAAAGCGTTTGGTAACCATTTTCCCAAAGCTGTTTTTGAAAACTCCAAAAAGGAGTTTCGGTTTTCAGTTTTGGTTTTTTTTTTTTTAGACCACCACTCTCCCACCGTCGGCCACCGCCACCGCAAACCCACAAAAAAAATTCAAAATAAAAACTGGGTTATCAAACACCTATTTTTTTTTGTAAAAAAAAAAAATTTTAATTGCTATTTAGGTTTTTTTTTTGGAAACTGAAAAAAGGTGTTTTCAAACAGAGGTAAGGGTAAGTGGTTTTTTTATATTTTGCTATTAAGAGAGTGACATTAAATAGAAATTCTTCGTTACATAGTTTGTCTCGTTGTCATGACATCTTTATGACTACAAATTTAAAAAACAAATACTTCTAAAGATCGGGAATATAAATGATTTCACTGATCCAATTTTAATGTACCGGCATTCGGGCATGACAAATAAAAGCTGACAAAAGATATGCTTCTTTAAGTAGTCCAGATCCCACTTTATCGAACAAACTTTTGCTCCAACATGGGTCGTAGGAATCTTCCTCCAACCCTGTGTATAGTGACAATTAATAGTCTTCAAATGTTTATAGTGATTTTTCTTCTAACACTTCTACCGACAATTATTAACAGTATTTTTTTAGCGTCACTAAATAAAAGTCACTAGAAACATTTAGAGACGATTGATTGTCGCTATATAGGGGATAAGAAGAAGATTTTTTCAACCGGAGTAGCAACCAAATTTTTTTCCACTTTATCTATACAAAATGTGTGAAAGTCTAATAGGATATTGCAAAAGTCATATTAAGAAGGGGCCACGGCGTCCAATATATCTTTAAATTCAGACAGCCGTGAATACAAAAATTTGGAACATGTAAGTAACATAATATGTAAAATGTTTCATTCTATAGCTCATTTCGAAGTCATAAAAAGGCCCTAGCCAAATGCAGAGTATAAATCAGATGAGCAAAAAGTGAGAGCAGCTAAGCCACAACGAATCATTCTAGCGTTGAAGCAACAAAGGCCAATACCAGCTTTGAGGTTTTTTAAGGTCAAAAGTAATATGTATTCCAATGTTGATGTTATGCAGGTTTGTACAGGAGCACATGGTTGTGGTCAGAGGTAATTTGCAGCATGTTTGGTTATAATTAATACTCGGTGGACAACGAAGTTGGGGTAAATTTGAGAAGTCAAAAGAAAGATGCGTGTATATGCAATAATGGTTGAGGTCACTTGGTTAATTTACTCACTAACTACACTTTTGAAAGGTATTTGCCTAAAGGTGAGGTTATTTCGATGAATCCAAATATACCATAATATAGTCAAGATGTATACAGGGAAGGAGCATGGATTTTTTCCTTATTGGCCCACTAGTCCAAGCCAAGAGCCAGACCGCAAGAGAGCAAGTAACATTAGTAATTTTTATGCCTAACGGAATACCAAACCAAATTGGTCTAATCATACTGCATCGGAGGAAAAGGTGGTCAATAGTTTCAGGTAAAGAGTGACAAGAGAGCAGAAGCTTGAATTAGAGATATAGAGGTGATGGAGTTTCGTATGAAGAGGCAGACGATCCCAGATCAGTTGCCAAGCAAAGAATATCATTTTGAGAGGGATAGGCAAATGCCAAAGCCGTATCCAGTCTTGATCGCGCTATATTGAACTACCGGGCCTATACTTGTCATTGTTAGCCAACTTAAACGCGGATGCTACCGAGAAGATGTCATCCTTACTATGCCCCCAGACTTGCTGATCTTTATAGCCAGAAGCTGAGATGTGAATGGCTAAGATTTTTTGTGTGATTTCAGGTGGGAACATCTGAGATGTGAATGGCTAAGATTCCATTGATAGTTACAAATAAGATCACTTACGCTATTGACATTTGAAAGGTCGTCATTAGATATAGTATGAATTGGGATATTGGTATCATGAATCTACTTCGAGTTCCATACTGGAATTTGTGATTCTGACCCTACCTGCCATCTCAGACCTTGAAGTAACACTTGCCGACCTGCTAAAATACTCCTCCAGCCCCACGAAAAATTACCTTTTTGCGGCGAGGTAAAGATATTTTGTCAAACACAATACTTTCCCCAAAGCACACGTCTGATTAGGGACTTTGGAGCTCTAGATAGTCGCCAGCAAACCTTTGCCAACAAAGCTCGGTTAAAGAGATAAGGGATCTTTAAAACCAAGACCCCCCCCTATGCTTTTGAACCACACAAGGGCGTGCCAGTTGATCCAATGAATAGATCTCCGACATTCATCGCCAGACCACCAAAAATTGAGGCAGAAGAAATACATACCTGCACATGGTAGATTTAGATTAAAATAAAAAGAGAGTACCGATATGAGGAAGGTGGCTCGTCTAGCTTTGTTGAGGAGTAAGTCTTTCCACCCAGCACATCTATCTTGTACTCTACTATCTTGTACTCTTTAAAATAAGCCTTCTGATGAGTAATTATGAAATTCCCATAATAGTCTGGAAGATTTGTTTATCCCCGAGGTAGCATTTAGGGCTAATCATAAGGAAAGATTTTTGATAATTCACCAGTTGCCCTGACTCCAAGCAGTAGGAATCAAGTATGCGTCGCACTTTAGTACTCGATACGAGATTGAGTTTCGTGAAAATTAAGGAATCATCAGCAAAGAAGAGGTCATTAATTGCCGGACTTTGAAGATCTACTCTAATACCAGGGACCGTTCCGTGAAGCCGTGCAGCAGTAAAGGTAAATGAGAAGGCTTCCGCGCATATAATAAACCGATACGGCGATAAGGGGTCCTCCGGACGTAATCCGCACCTTGGGTTAGAACGAGCAGTTGGAGAGCCATTGACCAAGATTTCATAAGACACCGTTTTCGCGCATGTCATGATAAATGTGTCTGCAAGACCTCATTTTTACCCCGGAGGGTGCAAAATTGCAAGTTGCAACTGCACTAACGCAGAATATGGACGTGTTTCTGGCTTTCAACTGCAATGGCTTCATTTCAGTTCCCCTTTTTACTCGGGACTAAAATTTCAAGGAACACAGCAAAGCAGCGAGATGAAAGGCATTTCATACTATACAAGATTGTTAAAAGCTTTATAGCATCTCTCACACTTCAGAAAGTGAGATGTGATTACAACAATTTGAAACTCGACACCAGCAGCACCGCGGTTCAACTTTAAACTCCACTTAAATCCACAAGATGAACAACGCAGAACGGTCAACAGGCTTCTATTCCCTCCTTATCTCCGTCTACCATGAGCAGGTTGTTTGGCAGGAGTCAGCTTTCGGAACGAGGCATGTAAAATCAGAACTGCAAGGAAAGTAGCAAATAGGTTTCGTAGAAGAATGCTAGTAAGAGCTATTTTCTTTAATAAGAGGAATGCGAGAAAAGCACACATTAAAGGCCAAAAGTCACCTGCATAGCTGAAACCAAGAGCGCACAAGAGAGCCATTTGTACATTGGACAAAAATAGAACAACAGCAGTGGCTGCAATACTGTGACCATTTAGTACTTTGGAAGCAGTTTGAAGATAAGCTTGCTATGGAGTTCAATAACAGTTTGAAAGAGAAATAATTTCCTAATAAGTATTTGCAGTAAAAAAGACTCAACATAAGTGAACCATGGAAGAAGACACACAATGAAGAACGTTTTATGCAGTTTTATGCCAGGATATTTGCAAACACCAGGACACTCAAAGGATATTAGGATATTCCAACTATATCAAAGAATCCAAACACTATCTTAGTTCCCTTATAAAATAATAGCAACCTCGACCGTACACCTATCCTGGTGTATTTGCAGGTGAACATGAAGATCCTCCTATATGATAGGTGTCATGAACCACCTTTCAATAGAAACTTCTTTATGATTGTCAAAGCACTCTATGCTTTAGCTCATTAAGGCAAGAGCACCAATATGCGTTGGAAAAGCCTTTAAAAAAAGGAAACTTTGGAGTCTTTAAAGGTGGCAATTCATTATAAATATCCTGGGCTGGAGATTTCCCTATGGCTGTCCTTCAACCAGGGTGGAGCATCTTTAGGGAGGAGGTTCTCCTTTTCTGCTGACCATCTTGGGGCATAGCTCCTTTGTCAAGGGCTTGAATGCCACATTCCTCATCCTTACCCATAAAAAGGAGATATTGAAATAAAGGATTCAGAATTATTAGGTGCCAAACTCCTTTAAGTAGAATTGGCCAGTTTCTCGCTTGGGCCATCTCATCTTAAATGGCCAATCAAACCGAGGACCTAGCGAGGAGGCTAAGCTTGTGTGCAAGCTTGATGTGGAGAAGTGATGTGACCATATGCATTGTGGACTGTTGCACTTGGTGGTTGGTATGGGGTTCTGTATTGAGAGGAGGATATTGTTTTTCCGTATTTCCATGGCCAGATTTTACTTCAAAAATGGTTGTCCTGCAGGACTCCTTAAGAATTCGTGGCAACAGGAAACAAAGTCCCTTTTACCTTATTATGTCCCTTTACCTTGTTGATTGTGATGTAGGCTTTTAGCAAGTCGTTGGACATGAATGTAAGTAGTGACTTTTTTTTTAAGGCTTAGCAAGACAGTCCATCCCACTTCTTGTTCACTGAAGACACTAACAACTCTTGGTCAGAGGTTCATCAGATATATACAATGGGTTCGTGCTGCTTTCTCAGGCGTGCTTGGACTTGGAGATTAAGGTTCAATCTTGATTGATGAAGGAAGAGAATTCTTGGTTCAGTTCTCCACCTTGAAGACAGACGATATCATTGATCAGATCTTATGAAGTCTGACTCATAATTATCATTTGTCAAAGATTAGCTCCGGTTATTAAATTATTGAACAAATGGGAGCAATTTACTTTATAAAACTTAATTGACATCCTTAAGGTATCTCCTGAATTATGAGGTCAATAAATCGTAAAGCAGAAGGATAGATATTCCTTGCTCATTATCAAACAGCAAAGGGCAAGATAATCATTATGGGTGGCATTCCAGATGTGGCCTCGGTTTTCCAATAGTTGGGATGCTGGTAGGGTGTCTCCCCACCTAAGAAGCACAGATTTCGGTGCGGGTGCGGATGCGATACGGGTGCGGATACATCATTTTCTCAAAAAATAGGATACGGGTGCGGCGGGGATACGGCAAAAATTTATTAACATATATTATTTGTATATAACAAAAATAATGTTATTTTAGACAAATAATAAGATATTATGTTAATTTGGTGGGCTGCTTGAGAAATATTGTTAAGTGTATAGCCAAGTATGACAAAGTTTTATTATTTTTTTAAAAGTAGTGGGGCAATTTTAAAATATTGTCAATAGAGCTGGGAGTTAAACATAATAAACATAAAGTTTCATAAAAACCCTATTTCCCTATCTTATACACAACTGCCGTCAGAGACATAGAAAGCATCGACTGGCCGTCGCCTCTCCTGCCAGAAGCCCCTCGCTGGTCGCCTCTCCTGCCGGAAGTCCCTCGCCGTTCGCCTCTCCTGCCGGGAAGTCCCTCGCCGGTCGCCTCTCCTGCCGAAAGACCCTCGACGCTCCGGCGGAGTTATTTCTTCTCTTCTCCTTCTTTCTCTTCAGCTTCTCTTTCTTCTTCCTCTTCTACTCTCTGCCAAAAAACCCTGGGTGTGTGTCCAAGCCGCACCCAGATCCAGAAAATTAATTGAAAAAAAAAAGTTTTAGACACGCACCCATGCTGCACCCGACGCGCACCTGGTGCCGGTGCTTCTCCCAGACTGCCACACCGGTGCTTCATAGCTCCCCACTAATAGTCTTATGTTAGCGACCACATTATAAAAAAAATCAGCAGGATCGACTTGAATTTCATCAAGACAGTTTTATCCATCTCGCCAACCTACTCCATGCCTCTCTTTGGTATTCTTATCTTCACAGCGAAGCAGTTAGAGAAGAATATTACTATCAGCGGCTTCAGCATTACTTCCACAGAAGTAGTGGATTTTTACTCCTTATGCTTTGTCATGTCCCCAGGTCATGAAGCAGCTGATCAAACAGAGAAGAGAAGAATTGGATGGAAGAGCTGAAGGTCAGATTGAGAGCTTGTGGCCAAACTAGAAACATTAAAATTCGTATCAAGAGGCCAGTCGCAGCAACGGGAATCGACGAAGGAGATGAAGACGCAACTGTCAACAGAGGGGACCAACAGAATTACGTGCCATCACCATACGACATCGTTTGGAGGTTATTATGCCAAGTCCAGACGGCATCGTTTTGTGTTAATTTCAAATTCAAGTTAAAATGTCTTCAGCAACTATTGCTGTTAGTTAGTTGGCGCCAGATCCAAAATTACATTCGAACTTTCATATTGAAAATTACTACCTACCTACCTATATCTTTCCTTATCTCTCTTTCTCTGTTCCTCTGTTCAATCCTTCAATTTCCCGTACTCCATTTCCAGCTTGGTCAGCTGCATCATTCCAAGTAAAAGCATCTTTTCAACTAACTTGTAAGGGGCTTGCTGATGATACCATGTTGCTTCACAAACTTTCCGTAGTACCCGGTCAGTTCCAAGAATCCTCTCAAATCTTTGAGAGTCTTAGTGTAGGCCACTCCAACATAGCTGCTACTTTGCCTGGATCTGTAGCTACTCCTTGGCCATTGATCAAATGACCCAAGTACTCAACTTGCTTCTGAGCAAAGACACACTTGCTCTACTTGGCAAATAGGGTATTATCCCTAAGGACTTGCAAAACAATTCTCAAATGTTCCAAGTGAGTTTCCAAGTTCTTACTGTAAACAACTATGTCATCAAAAAAGACTAACACAAATCTTCTTAGATATTTTTGAACGATAGTGTTCATGATCAACTGGAATGTGGCAGGGGCATTGGTCAGCCCAAAAGGCATGATCCTAAATTCATAATGCCCAGTGTGTGTCTTAAAGACAGTTTTATGTAGATCTTCTTCAACTACTCTGATTTGGTGATAGCCACTCCTTAGATCCAATTTAGTGAAGATGTGTGACCACTTAACTCATCAAGTAGATCATCAATTACAAGAATGGGATATCTACCTTTCATAGTGAGCTTATTAAGCTCTCTATAGTCCACGCATAACCTCCAACTACCATCTTTTTTCTTGACTAAGAGAACAAGTGAAGCAAAAGGTGAGTTACTGTGTTGAATGATACCTGTTTATAGGAGCTCTGAGATGATCTTCTCTATCTCATTCTTTTAAACATAAGACACCGTTTATGGTTTAAATTCACTCGCTTGGCACCATCCACTTGCCTGATGTGATGATCTTGGCTTCTCTGAGGTGGAAGTCCTTTAGGCTCTTCAAATACATCTTGTACTCAGTTAACAGGCCTCTAACCTCAATTGGTAAGTCACTTCCCACTGGTTGCATTTTGATAGAGTAGACCTGCCCAAACATTGACCCCATATTGTTCTTGATCAATTTGTGCATGGCTTGGGCTGTGATCATTTTGATAGTGGTGCCCTTAAATTCTCCACCTTTCAAGATAATCAACCTGCCTTGATGCTTGAAGAAAATTTGATTACAATGAAAATTGAAGTTCATATTTCCAAACTGTCTCAGCCATTGCATTCCTAGCACACAGTCAAACCTCCCAAAGGTAGGATCCTAGTGTTAGAAACAAATTCCTGGGATCCCATTTCCCATGTGAAACCCTTGCACACAGTGTTAGTCCTCAATCTACCATTCTACCTCCATTGGCCACTGCCACTGTCAATGGTGTGGTGGGTTCCACAGTACATCCCAACTTTTTAGCTGATTTAGGGTCGAGGAAGTTGTCTGTTGACCCTGTGTCAATCAAGATACTAAACACCTTATTCCTCACTTGCCCAGGTATTCGTATGGTATTGTGTGTGTAATTACCAGCCACTGCGTGGACACTAATTTCAGGTTCTGGATTAGGTTCTTGAGGTGGTGTAGGAAGTGTTTCCTTGGCCATAGCTTCAGTTAACTCATCTGCTACATCAGTCTCATCATTGTTTTCTGCTATAGTCATAGCAATGGACCTCATTGGACAAACATTTTTGTGACCAGGTTCAAAGTTTGCCCCACATCTGAAACAAAGGCCTTGGGTGATTCTGCGGTGATGTTCTTCAGTTGAGAGTTGGTTGGTTCTGGGGGGTGGTCTTGGTGGTGTTGGTAGCAGTCCTTTTCGTGGGTTAATAGGATAAGACTTTGACGTAGGTTTGAGTGGAAGGGCTTGCAAAGGTGTAGGTTTCAATATAGGAGGGTTCTTAGGGGTCTTAGAAAAATTTGTCGAGGAACTAGGTCCCATAGGTGAGGAATTAGGCTTGATAAGGGTATGGTTTTGGCTCGGAGTTACAGTAGAGGTTTGCATTGGCCTGTGACTTTTGAACATACTGTGTATAGCTTCTTCTTCCCTTCTGGCTATCTGTATAGCCTTAGAGAGTGAGTCGACCTCAAATTGCTCTACTCTACTCTTAATTTCAGGTTTAAGGCCTACAATAATTCATTTCGGTAGTCACTCTTGGACCACCTGTGCCCTCATTGACTCAAACCTGTTAAAGTATCATCCACTCTACCTGTTTGTACCAATTTGTTAAAATGACCAATTACAATGATACCATTGGTTAAAGAGAATCTGGCATACAGATCTCTCACAAACTGTTCCCAGCTTACTCTGCCTAGTGGTTTAATGTAAGCTGCATACCAACACTCAGCTTGTGCATCAAAATGCACTGAAGCATATGAGACCTTGTAATCCTCATGGATAGGACAAAAATCAAAATATTGTTTGCATTTCCTGACCCATCCCCTAGGGTTCATCCCATCGAATCTAGGAAAAGCTAACTTAGGAAATTTTGGGAAGGAATTACCAGTTGGAGGTGGAGTCATGTTCTGGTGGTGCGTATAATCTATTCTTTGATTTCTGTGGCTGGGCTCTCCCCTCTCTGGGGTGGATCTTGGATTAGGATCTCCTTTAGCATGAATCTGCACTATCAGGTTTGCCAGCTCGAATTTGAGTTCAGATACCGTTTGGTAGATAGATGTGTTGTTCCTTTGCTGGTCTCCAATTTAGGCTTCTACTGAACTCATTCTTATGTCGTAGGCTGCTAACCTGTTCTCCATAGCTTCTTGAACTTCCTGGAGTTCACTCTCAGTTGTTTGGTTGTTCTTCAGCGGTCTTGGCATATGGTTTGATTATGTGAAGAAATTGTTTGGAGATGAATTGAAAATTTGGTGATTGTAGGCTTACTAGCACAGGCCTCAATGAAGAGGCTCTGATATCAGTTGTAGTGTATCAGATTGAGACACTACTTTTGCCAAACTCAAGCAGGCAATGGCCACCACCCTAGTCCTAGCCTCACCTGATTTCACACTATTGTTTGAGGTTGAGACAGATGCTTGTGATAATGGTATAGGGGCAGTTTTGATGCAAAGAAGCAGACCCCTGACTTACATAAGCAAGGCCTTGGGAAACAAGAATTTGGGATTATCTACATATGAAAAGGAGCTATTGTCATTGGTGCATGCATTGACTAAATAAAGTTCTTATCTATGTCATTCACATTTCATTATGAGAACTGACAATAGCAGTTTAAAGTTCCTCCTTGGTCAAAGGGTGACATCTTTGCTGCAACAGAAGCTGTTATCAAAGTTGCTAGGCTTTGATTTTGAAGTACAAGTATAAGAAAGGAGTGGACAATGCAGCTATTGATGCCTTGTCTAGGTTACCACAACCACAGCAAGTTGAATGTAATGCTGTCAGTACCATCACACCCATGTGGCAGCAGAAGTTACTAAACAGCTTGGAAGGTGATAATTTAGCACAACAGGCCATTCAAGAACTATTGGTGCTGCCCATGGCTACTTCATTTTACTCATATCAAATTGAGGGAAAAGTGTATTTGGGGAACACTAGCCAATTGAGAAATCAAATTGTGGAGGAACTACATGCCTCTGGCATTGGAGGGCACTCAGGATGCAAAACACTTACAAAGAGCAGCCATGTTCTTCTGTTAGCCAAGGATGAAACAGCAAGTCTTACAGATGGTGAGTGAATGTGGTGTATGCCATCAAAATAAAGAAGAGAATGTGCCTTACCCAAGGTTGCTATAACCACTGCCCATACCAATTCAGTTGTGGACTCACATCTCCACGGATTTTGTAGAAGGGCTACCTAAATCTCATGGAAAGGATGCAATGTTGGTAGTTGTTGACAGGTTGAGCAAGTACACACTTTGTGGCACTTACACATCCCTTCACAGCAGAAAGGGTAGCACATCAATTCTTTGGGGTGATCTTTAAATCATATGAGATGCCTGAGTCAATAGGCAGTGACAGAGACAAGATCTTCTTGTCTAATGTTTGGACTAAGCTCTTCAAATTAATGGAGACTAAGCTAGCACATAGCACTGCATATCACCCAGAAACTAATAGCCAGACAGAAAGGATCAACTATTGCCTAGAAAATTATCTCAGATGTATGTGCAGTGACAGGCCACAAAACTGAGCTAAGTGGCTGTCCTTAGCTGAATACTGGTACAACACAAGTTTCCACTCAGCCATTAAGATGACACCTTTTGAGACTGTTTATGAGTATAAGGACTTGAGTCTTACCACTTCTGAGACCACCAATTTGTAGGGAAGAAGCAAGGTGTTATGTCTTCTCAAGAATAATTTGACTAAGGCAGGGCAAGGATGCAACAATATGCAAACCTCACAGAAAGAGAATTCAAAGTAGGTGATTGGGTATACTTGAGACTGCAACCGTATAGCCAAACCTCCCTGGCACTAAGGAAGAATTTAAAACTTTCCCCAAAATTCTTTGGGCCTTATCAAGTGCTGCAAAAAGTGAGAAAGGTAGCTTATAAGCTACAGCTGCCAGAGACCAGCTCAGTCCACCCTGTCTTTCATGTGTCTCTCCTCAAGAAAAAGATTGGACACCATACTAAACCTTCACTTACCTTTCCTTCGCTAGGTAATGAAGGCCAATTCCTTATGGAAACTATAGCCATTCTCGATCACAGAATGATCGAGAGAGGTAACATAGGTTGCACAGATTTTCGTAAAATGGTCAAGTGCAAATCAAGGGGAGTAGACCTGGAAAGATTGGGATGTGATGAAGGCTAGATTTCCAAAATGGCACCCTTGGAGATAAGGGTTTGATAAAGGGGAGGGGAATGTCATGTCCCCAGGCCATGAAGCAGCTGATCAAACACAGAGAAGAGAAGAATTGGATGGAAGAGCTGAAGGTCAGGTTGAGAGAGCTCGTGGCCAAACTAGAACCATTAAAATTCGCATCAAGAGGCTAGGCGCAGCAACGGGAATCAACGAAGGAGATGAAGACACAACTGTCAACAGAGAGGACCAACAGAATTACGCGTCATCACCATACGACAGCGTCTGGAGATTATTGTGCCAAGTCCAGACGTCATCGTTTTGTGTTAATCAAAATTCAAGTTAAAATGTCTTTAGCGACTATCGTCGTTAGTTAGTTGGCGCCAAAGCCAAAATTACGTTTGATTTTCATTTTAAATTTCTGTTACAGAGGTCCATAAAAGGTGGGAAGAAAGAGAAGAGAGGCATGTAATCTTTGAAAAAACAATCCATCTCTTTGTGTGTGTGTGTGTGTGTGTGTGTGTTTGTTCAATTCTTCAATTTCACGTACTCCATTTCCACCATGGCAGCTGAGCTTAGTAGTGTCTCAATCTAATACACTACATGCTTTTATTCCTACAGCAGATCTGGGATCAGATTAGAATACATAATCCAGGGTTCTTTAGTGTGCTCTTGCTGTGCAGAGAATAAACTAGAGAGAAACTCAAAGCCTCGCAACTGGCAAGTCATCAATGTTGATCATTGCGTTTACTATAGTTCACAAGTGGTAAGATGTCCAACACAGCTGCACATGTTCGTTGCTTGCCCAATTAGTGCTGCAATCTGGAACCTATTCTAAGGAGGAAATTTTTTAAAAGATGCTAGCTGCTGATTAGAGCTGTGTTTTATCTATGGAATGAAAGGAATTCAAGAACTTTAAGAAGTTAGGCAATCTGGTGTAGCTTCTTTAGTTCAGGTATAATTGGGCTCCTGTCCATCTTAAAAGCCAAAGTTTTAGTTTTTATTTCGTTGTTTTGCTTGTGCTTGCTGCTGTATCTTAGAGTACCCCCATACCACTTCAAATTAGTCTGGTGGAGTTCACTTAATAAGGAAACAAAGATTAGTATTGGCAAACCTATGTTATCACATCAAGAAAGCATAGGCCTCCAGCCTACATTCATTCGTCAAGCACTCTCTCAAAAGTGCCGCTGGCGAGTTTTTCTAACCTCTTGCTTTGAATGGGTGGAAGAGGCAATAGTAAAAACCCACCTTCAAATATAAAGTTGAAGCTAGCTCTAGCTTCTCCGAGTATGAGTTCATACACGCTGCTATACTTGAAAAACACAAATGCAAAAAAGCAAGAATAGCCTGCCAAAAAAGCAATACAAAAAGCAATATAAGTGAAGTAACTCACTGATTTGGGCTACAAGAACCAAGGTCTGCCGAATTAGTGGGTGCCGATCTATTCCCCACCGCTCGCCACAAACTCTAAACGCATCCCAAAGCGCCAAACTTGACACTAACCCAACAAGAGCAAGAGGAATCTGATACCTATTAACATTACCAACAAAACAAAATCACTTGCCAAGACACAACTAAACAGAACGTGCTACATACTACAAATATAAAAACCTCAGCTTTTCTAGTTCTGAGGATGGTCCCAACACGTCATCCTTGGATCTCATCAATGAAGCTGCGTTGTGAACCTGCCCAAGTGGCGATCCTTCATTAGTTGGCTCCAAGGATGACGTCTTGGGGCCAGCCATGCAAGATTTACTCAAAAAAAAAAACGTTTAGTGAAAACCTATTGGGACTCCCAAATTTGCTAATGGCAGTCCAACAATGCTTATGAAAGAAGTACTCAGATGCATAGTGGTACATTGTTCATATACGATTGTACGTATAGATGAAGAGAGAGAATAGAGGGCATACAGAGAGCAAGCGAAGAAGAGGATGAAGAGAGAGGCGTAGTTGCGAGCATAGCGCTTGACGTTCTCGTGGACCCGCAGTCGAGCCTGCGACGGCGACGAAGGGAGCGAGTAGGACCCAAAGGAGCCGACGAATCCGGTGGTCCACGAAGGCGTGTCTCCGTTGAAGTCGTCGGCGGTGAGCTTGGAGAAGGGGTTGAAGGTGAAGAGGGAGAGTAGGGTTCCGATACATGAGAGATACGGTAGGAAGAACCCGGCGGTGGTAGTGCCGCCGGCGGCGGAGGGGTTTGTGGCGGCGGTGGTGGAGGTGTTTGCGGTGGTGGTGGTGGAGATGCGGTGGAGGTCGGAGGTTTTCTGGTCGAGGATGTCGAGGTAGCCGCTGTCGCGGAGCCACGACTCGAATGCCGGCTCAGGGACGCTTAGAGCTAACGGGTTCGCTGCAAATGCCATTATCGATTTTCTGGCTCTATAGTGAGGGTTTGTTCGTATACCAAAATTTTGAAACTGGGACATGTTGCTATGCCACTGGATAAGTATTATTATAGCCTAAAGCAAAAAAAGATAATTTTTTCTACATGTATTAGTTCACTAGAGTAAAAAGGTCATTCAAGTTATTGAATTTTAAGGAAAGTGGGTTCACGTGAAGGTATCACAAACAATGCAGTTCGAGTGAGATACCAAGTACGCTGATTTGGGACACAACCCAGACATAGCCTGAGGATGACAGTGTTGCGAGGACAATGGCGCGGGGTGAATACATCACGGCAGTCACAGTCTGATGCTTAGGTCAAGAGTCAAGATCCCGTATGTTTTTCTCTCTTAAATTTTAGACTGAGAAAGTGAATGTGAGAATGAGTTATGTCAAACTGAAGTCCTGAAATGAATTCTCAAGGTCCATATTTAAAAAGGTTGAGATGATAATGTCATCAACCGACACGTGGCGTTCCTAGGGAGTGACACATCACCAAGGGGTCCACAGGTGTGGGTGCTCCATGGACTATCAGATCGCATATTCGCCCCACCTGCCCCCACACAGCGTCGCTCTGTCTGTCTGAAAAGACTGTCCCACACAGCGCTGGTGTGGCTAGAGAGCCCCTTTTATCTACCCACCAGTTCAAAGCCCTTGCAAAGTCCCACATGGAGTCGAGAGACACCAAAGACTTGGCAGCGGTGGGGAAGACCCGATGCCCAACTGTCGGGCGGACTAGACGCGATACCCTCCGGAGATCTGCTCCTGTCTCGAAGCGACCCGGGGGTCATAGTCCTTAAGGGTGCCGATGAAAGCCCCCAATGCCGAAGCACGTAGGCTAGTCACGCAGACACCCTAGGCGAAGATAGTGCCTCGGAAGAGTCACCTATCCCACGGGTGAGTCCTTGTACTGGAGCACTCGAAGCGCGCCAAGGTAGTGTCTCGGAGAAGTCGCCTACCCGACGGGCCGAGGTAGCATCCCAGAGGAGCCGCCTACTTGGCAGAAGGGGAGTCTTCACTCCGGAGCACTTAGAGTTCCCTGGAGGAGATAATGTCTCGGAGGAGTCGTCTATCCCCGTGGGTGAGTCCTTGTACCGGAGCACTCGGAGCGTGCCAAGGTAGTGTCCCGGAGGAGTCGCCTATCCGACGGGCCAAGGTAGCATCCTGGATGAGCCATTTACTTGGTGGAAGGGGAGTCTTCATGCAAAGCACTTAGAGCTTCCTGGCAGAGATAATATCCCGGAAAAGTCGTCTATCCCTGCGGGATGCTGCACACTCTGTAGAGTGGGTCGAAGCATGTTCCACGGCCAAGGCAAGGTATGCATGGTGTGGTGAAAGGATGGACCAACGCCGGGGCGCGGTAGTGTGACAGGATGCCAAAAGGCACAACTGTATTAGCTGCACGACGCATGGACACGACGGACTGTGTGTAGTGTCGGGGGCACGGTAGTGTGACAAAGAGTCGGGGGGTGCGATTGCATCAGCAGTGCGGCGCATGGGCGCGACGGACTGTGCGGTGCTGGGGGTACGGTAGTGTGACATAGAGCTAGAAGGCGCGACTGTATCAGCGGCGCAGTGCATAGGCTTGGTAGAGTGTGTGCAGTGCCGGGCGCACTTGACATGAAAAACGGCGCACGGGAGCGGCGACAGGTGTCGCGGAGTCGGGCGTTGTGCTGGGGGCATGTGACGCATGAACAACGCATGGGCGCAGCGACATCTATCACTGAAGTGCCGGGACCACGTGACGCATGAATGACGCATGGGCGCGGCGATGGTCGTCACGGAGACGGCGCACAGTTGAGGGCGACGATTGTTGTCTGAAGAGAGTGATGGAGGTCCAAGGGGGAGGCCAAGCCCAACCCTTGGGGAAAGGCCATGGCCAACCCCGAGAGGGAGGCTGAGACCGACCACCCTTGGCGAAGATAAAGGCACGCCGACGTTGCTCACTTAGAGATTTTATGAAAAAAAGAGTAGCGTGCACATGACTTGAGCATGCATGTTGGTTTGACAGGCTTGGGAGCGTTGAACATTGACTGTTGAAAAGTTGACGTGTCGTGGGAGAGGGACCCAAGAGAGGTCCAAAAGTGCGTAGCCAGGATGGGATAACAACCACCCTAATTGTTAATTTTCCTAGCCGTCACAACCATTGAACAAGGAAGTAACAAAAGGTGGCAGTGACAAGCGCAACACATGACGATGGCGAGGAAGCAGCAAATGCCAGCGGCTTGTCCTTAAATTCCACCGGCGATTTGTTAGATCATGTCGGTGGTTCATCGTTGCGGTGGTGGAGAATGTGACAATGGGTAGGATGAAGAGTGGGGGGCTGCTATGGTGGGTAGGGATATGTCGTGGTGGTGATGGAATGTGGTGATGGGTTGTGGGTGGAGACCGACACTGGTGGTGGTGGATGATCAATAGTGGAGGCGACGGGTGCTAGAGGTGGTGGGTAATGGTGGCGTGTGCGGTGATCAATTGGAAGTGATAGTTGTGATCCAAGTGGATATACTAAAATAAGAAAAATACTCCATCCGTTCTAAAAAAAATTGAATATATTTTCTTTTTGGACTGTGGAAAAAAAAATTTGATCACTTTCAAAATTAAGAAATATTATGTTGGTGTTTTTTCGTGTGTACCCTCTATTTCTCTCTTCATACAACTCATTTTCTCTTTCCTGTCCCACTCTCTCCCCCCCCCCCACGTGGTAAATGAAAAATTCATAACACATGACTCATATCTTAAATAAGCGCGTAAGTCAACCTTGATAAAATAGTTTGAAACGCAAAAAGTATATATATCAAAAAGAAAAAAGCTACTTTGAAAGTGGCGTAACGGTTAATTTTAGAGTGTCACTCGCATAAAATCACTCACCAATGGCTAAAGGCTTGAAGTTCCCTTTGTGGCACGACTCAGAGAAACAGTGCCATGGCCGAACCCCTTCTTCCCCATACCAACCATCAGAAACACTGACGCAATAGAGAAACGGGATGATGATTATGATGCTAGTGGTGGTTGTCAGGCAGTAGTCGAGGTGATCGGCGGGAGAGAAGGAAGGAAGTGAGTTGTTGCCTTAAACTGATAAATGTGGAACTTCTATGTGAGTGATATAACTTATGATTTTGAGTCCAACTTTAGGTTATGTATGTAATTCTTTTGGTTACATTTAACCATTTGTAACCAAAACATGGACATTTCTTCCTTTGGTTACAAATGGTTAAATGTGACCGAAAAGAATCAGATTACATCCCTCCAATGTTTTAAGTGTCCGGGGGACCTTAATAATATGTTTTGGACAAAAGTAAGCTGAAGGTACCCCCTACTTCATTTGTTATTGTGGTTGCTCGAGCTGCATGGGCACTTGTTAACACTTGCGAGCCTTTCCTCCGTGTTGGTTTTGCATTCGTCTGTATACTCTCTCGCCGCTGCGGTTTGGTTTGCTTTCAAGGCGGTTTCGCCAGCAATTTCTGAGACTTGTAGGTCATCTATTGGATGAGAATCAACGAAATGAGGTAAAAAATATGTAGACAAAACTTCTTTTCTACAATTCGTAACAACAATCTATATGAGTTCTATCATCGGACAATCTTAACTTTGAGAACCATTCAAAGCATACTCTTTATAAATGCAGAAGGAAGATGCACCAGGCAATGAGAAAGGGATCCTGTTCATACAGACGAATAGACATGAGAAACAAATGCATGGATGCATAAAAAATGAATTTGAAATTTTGTGAGGACATGATATAAGAGAGGTAGAACTCACAATGGTGGAAGAGCTGTATATACTAGGAGGTGGGATGTCGATGGGATGAAGTAGTAATGATCATAACCAGCCAATTTGCTTTCCTTTTTTAGTTAAAGGTAAAGCCAACTTCCTTTTCTGAATTCACGGGAGCAAAATCTCCATGTAGCCTGCAGAATTTGAGAACATTATTTTGCCTGCTTGCTCTGCTCAACACAAGTTGGTAACGTAACACACACACGGAGACTGACATATAAACATAAATATACAGAGAGACCAAATATGTTACAGCATTTTATGTTATGCATTGTCCTACATGCCTACAGCTTACAGTTCGAAGAAAGTTGGCAACAAGGTCATAAGTTCTTGTAAACCTTAGCAATGAAAATAGTACATGCATTTACACACTACACAGTATTTCGGATGAAGTTGCAACAAGATATGTATGGGAGCAATTTTCTCCATTCAACATTTCATCAATATAAAATCTCATTCCTGCTATCATTAATGTTCCTTGCTCAAGTGCTCTCTGAGCTCATTAACTTTTCCTGTAGCTAAATTCCATTAACTAATTCCTACCTTCTGCTAGTCCACCAATTCCAACGAGCTACAAGACATCTCTGTAGCTTAAGCTGGGTGGTTCTTAAAACTTTGACCCCTTGATAGTTGATACCGACTTGTCATACCAAACAAGCTATGGTTTATGCACGTCAGAAGTAAAATTTGCGTTCAAAGGAACATTTCTTCCAGGAACTTACTTAAGCTGTACAGGTATAAGGCCCAAAATTGAGGATACAACATACAAACATATATACAATGTTTGAAGAGGGAAGAATCGAGAAACCCAACCAGCGAGAAACTCGTTTCTGTAGGGGAGCTCTTAGAAAGAAGAAACGACGGAACCGAAGAAGCTGCTTCTTTAACAGAAACTGATAAACACATATCACCAGTAATCACCACAAGAACATGAACCATCCAAGAAGTGGTGGAAACGGTTCCGATCCCTCACAACAATCTTACGTTCTGTGATTTTTGAGATTAGCTTGGTTACAGCATGACAATCTGAACACACCCGAAGGTTCTTGACAATTTTTATTGTAGTTCGTGGTCGAGTGCTAATAAGCCCAAAAGCAATAGCAAGCTTCTCGCTGTGAACTTCTAATGATCGCTCCTTTTCAGTCTGTCCAATATCATGTAATACTGTATGTGTCTGCGGATTGTAGCCATGGGCCTTGAGCCACCCATTTATCTCCTCCACCATCATATATATTTCTTTGCTCTTTGGGTGTTTCAAATCACCAGCAAGGAACTCATAGACCTTATTATTCACTTCAATTGAGCTACAACCCGGCTCCTTACGTACCCCATCATCTTTCATCATGGTCCGCACCCTTGCCACCCCATTCCAATCACCTGTGGCAGCATACATATTAGAAAGGAGGATGTACGTTCCTGAATTTGCAAAATTATGGTCCACAAGAAACTTTACAATTTCCTCTCCTAAACCAATATTATCATGGAGCCTACAGGCACCAAGTAAAGTTCCCCAAATAACAGGATCAGGGTCAATCTTCATGCCCTTGACAAGCTCATATGCTTCTTCTAGGTACCCAGCTCGACCTAGAAGATTTACCATACATCCATAGTGCTCAACTTTGGGTTCAATGCCGTATTCATCTTCCATGGAATGAAAGAAACTCCATCCCTCAGATACCAACCCTGCATGAGCACAGGCGCTCAAGATGCCGATGAAGGTGATGTCGCTAGGGTGGAGACACATCCTACGCATCTCGTTGAATAGTCGCAATGCTTCTCGACTAAATCCATGCATTGCATACCCTACAATCATCGAATTCCACAAAACAACGTCCTTATCAACGATCTTATCAAAAACCAAGCAAGACTGCTCTAAACTACCACATTTGCTATACATATCAACCAAAGCAGTACCCACACGGCCATTTATCCTAATTCCTTTACCATTGATGTAAGAATGGACCCACCTACCCAACTCCAACGCCCCAAGCTGCCCGCAAGCCGATAGAACTGCTACTACAGTTACTTCATCCGGCCTCATATTCACGGATAACATATGCCTAAAGAGGGCCAAAGCTTCATTTGGCCTCGCATTCTGAGTATACCCATCAATCATCACATTCCAAGACACAACATCCCTCTCTTTCTCGTCCATTTTTTCAAACAATAAACGTGCCCCTTCGAGGTCCCCCTGCTTCACATACCCATTTATCATAGCCGTCCTAGACACCAAATTCTTATCAAGATTTTTATCGAACAGCTGGCGTGCAGAGGCCAGGTCACCACCTCTAGCATAAACATCGACAAGGGCAGTCCTGACATAAGCATTCGCATCAAGGCCAAGTTTTACAACTTGGGAATGTAATGTTTTTGCGATTTTCAATGGGCAAGATTTCAGTAAAGCCGAATACGTGAACGCGTTGGGCTCGACGTTTTGGGCTAGCATTTGGATGTAGTAACAAAGGGCTTCTTGGTGGAGGTTTTTGACAGCGTGGCAGTGGACGATGGCTGTGTAGAAGTAAACATCGGGGTTTTCGGTGAGGTGGAAGAGCACAACCGAGTAATTAACCCGGTCGAACGAGGCATATGAGCGCTGGAGCTTGAAGTTCAAGACCTTTTGTGTTTCGAGGCCGTGACGGATAAGATAAGCGTGGATTTGGAGGACTCGGGTGGTGGTTTTGGACCTGTCGATTAGGGTTGCGAGTCTTTCCGGTGATAGAGAGCGGTGGTGTTTGGTGGTCGTGGTAATCGGTGGGATGGATGGCTTGGCTGGAATGGTGGTGAAGAGTGTAGCGCAGGACATGCTTCCGTTGATTTTCAATCTCCTTTGGCGCCATTAGACAATTTATACGAGGAAAGATTTTTGTGACAACAATGTCATAGCTGTCGCTAATATCTGTAACGAGCGTCGTCTTTTTGGCACCATCCAATATTAGTCACTGCTCTTTTCTTTTTCAGGTACCAACAAATTCCACATATTTTTTACATCTAGGATTTACACATCTAACGTATACCATTACCAAGAGGAAATTTCATAAAAATTATTTCTCACTAAATAGAGAACTACAGCCTTTAAATAGACCTACGATTGTAATAACATTTTTTTCTTTACATTAAAAAGACAGTTCTTTTAGTTTTTCCTGAATTTTAGGTTCTATAACGATCATATGAGTCCAGACCATACAACAATCGAGCAATCATCTTAAAGTAGCTACCCTTTATAGAAATAAGATTTTCAATATCAATAGTGGACAGGGATAGTTACAGCAAAATTCCTGAGGTTAGTGTGAAATTACAGGCGTGTCCATTAGTTTAGACAAATTACAATTATGTTCATGGATCAAACAGAATCTTAAAAAATCTAACGGTTTTAGGAAAATGACTTTGTTGCCCTTAAGTTTGAAGGCTATTTTTTTTTTCCAAATGTCATTACTCCATCTAAAAGAAAAAACCAGACTTTGTTTTTGGGGAACCTTTACTGACCTTCTCTCTCTCTCCCCCCCTACCCCTCCCCCACCCTCCTCCCCCCCCCCCCCAACACCCCCCACCTCCCAATTATGTCTCTCCAACTCCCCCGTACACCTTTGTCCCCCACCCCTTTGTCGCCCCCCCACCCTTCGCCCACACCCATTATGTCTCTTCGACCCTTTTCTCCCCTTCGCTGCCCCCCACCTTCCTTGCCTCCCCGTCGCCCGCCCCTACCTTACTCCCCAACCATGTCTGCCTCCCCCTTACTCGTCACCGCACCCACCCTCCCCATTTCATGTCGCTGCACCCATTCCTCCCCCTTCCTCATCGC
The DNA here is from genome assembly GCA_033065855.1 of Escallonia rubra. Lineage (NCBI taxonomy): Eukaryota > Viridiplantae > Streptophyta > Magnoliopsida > Escalloniales > Escalloniaceae > Escallonia > Escallonia rubra. Next base: position 440,800 of record JAVXUO010002917.1, on the reverse strand, counting down.
CAACGGATATATGAACTAGACGTTTAACTCGTACGGCAACAAGGCCCTCGGCGCCAACGGGGTTGGCGAGGCAGGGGGCTGTGACGGGGTGGGGGGAAGGAGGGCGTGGCGGCAGGGTAGGGGTGTGTGTGTGATAGTGTTTGAAAATTAGTATTTTCAAACCCTAATTTGAAAATAAGGTGCAATTATTCAGTGTATATAGTACAAGGACAATATTGTCATTCTAAAAATACATAATGATGATATTATAAAAAATATATACTTTTTGGACGGAATCTTGACGGATGAACAATTTTTTTACTTTTTTTTATCACGGCATGTTACATTTTGAAACTTAGTGTCCTTTACTATAGTTTCACACTAACTTCAGGAATTTTGCTGTAATTATTCTCAAATATTATATACTTTGTGACTTTACGGAATGAAGTAGTGATCCACATTTTAGCGTATACAAGTACACTTCTTTAGCTGAATAGAGTTTAAATAGTACAAAATTTTGCTAAACATTGATTCTTCCCGTGCCTAAACTCATTCTTACGTTTAAACTTATGATATAACTTAAGTCACCGGTTCGTGGAAGGAATGAAAAGACCACACGAGTGTTAAAGTGGAAGTTTGTGGACAAATAAGGTTTACAAGTACGTGATAGCAAGAGCGTAAAGCTATGCCGAGACCGCGAGAACCGAGAGCGAACGTGTCGCTCCCGCTGTGGCTTTCATATGCTTCATAAACTGGCGCGTAAGACTCAAATTTGACTGCACTTTCTTTCTTTAGAGCTCGATAATGTCAGTGCTACTGTGTTCCCTTCGGGCGCATTTCATCAAACACCTTCCCTGCACTTCCTTCTTCTCCACCCGTAACGTCCACCATTTCACTCCTCGCTTTACACATCCCTCCACTCATTCCTCCTCATCCTCTCAACTCTTCAAACCGCCCAATTTCAGGAAGCTCGGTTCAATAACCGCTACATTTGGGACCTCCTCTTCTTCTTCTACGGACACTCCAGCGACCAATTCACCTGCCTCGCCTTATCTTTCCGTTCACATTCGCTGTCGTAAAGATGCCGCTGTAATTTGCTCTTGCTCTCATTTATTATTGTCACCATTATTCTGTCATTTGACTTTTTGCGAATTCTTATGAAATAATATGAATATCCAAACATTGACTTTATTAGTTGTATTGTTTGACCAGTCAGGAAGCTTTGACTTTGTCTGACCGGTAAAAAATATAGCAAAAACAATGAGGAGAGTTAATGTTCAAATTATGTAGTAATGTTCAAATTATGTAGTAGGATTCGCAAAAAGGTCATAGGGGACAGATAATGTGAAACTGAGGGAAGGATTGTCTCATGTCATGTTCCTTATTGTGTTTGGTCAGGATATGCTTTCAGAAGCTCTTATGTGTTTTGGCGCTAGTTCGACCAGTATAGATGAAGAAGACAGGAGTAGCGAAAATGATGAGGCAAACCCTCTGTGACATTGGTTAACTATGAATTCCAAAATGCTTTATGTTGCACTGAATGTATTCTCGCAATCCTATACATGTAGCATCCTTGTTTTTGTGCATAGCTCTTCGATTGTGTTTCTTGTTTCAGTTTCTCTAGTTAGGAAACATTCAGTCGGATAGTACAGATGCCGGTCTGTGAAGGTTCTCTTCCTTTACTGTAATCTGTTTATTTTAATTCATTTGAATGCTTGGTTTCAAACATTTGATTGTGTTTCTTCGTTTTCGGCATATCGGGAGAAAAGTTGGATGATCATCACCTTGTATAACCCAAGTAAAAGATGAACTACCTTTACTTTGTCATTAGCTTTCTTGTCTTCTTGTAATACCTCATCTGCTACTGCCAAAAGCATGCATAAACAGTGCGTATGATGAGTGGCTTAGTATTCCACAATAAGATCACTTATATCTATGCCTATGATGCCACCTTCCTCGATGTCTAGTTCAGTAAACTGAGCATCAAAATGCAAATGCAGAAGTGAGCATTAGCAGTCGGCAGATTGTCAATGGCTAAACTCATAGAGCACTAGCTGGTTCTAAGTTTCAACACTAGGAAGCTTCACGTGTAACTCTGCAACTCTCAAGCGGATCTAAAGAACAATAACCAATACACGTGATAGGTAACTGAGAAGAATTATGCAACAGTAACCAAACCAGGTCATCTGAAAGACTAAGGAAGAAACCCAAGCATCAACAAGTGGTTTCCTCCAACCACTGATGGCATTAGCTGCCAAAAGACTTGCTAAATTTCTCTCACGCAAAAGTTCATGTAGTTGCAAAATAGTTTTTAGAAAATTATCTAGACATGATAAGAAGACAGTATTGAACCAAGGGTTTATCACCTTACAAGGGGTGTAATCTCCACTTAAAGATGCTCTAGATGCTGATATTCAGACAAGGCTTGATTCATCTGTGTTACACAGGCTTCATAGTCTTGAAATACTTGATCACATGCCTTGATGCTGCCATGTTGTCTCCTTTCACTAATGTGGAAAAAGGTCATGCATCAATACCCATCATCACTTCACTGGCTTTATGGTAACTAAGAGCCTTCCTTAGAGACCTGCACCTCAAATCTGCTGTGTGGAAGAACAATGTATTATCTATGCTTTTCTAATTACCCGGTTACTCTAATGATGGCTCACTAGTACTTTTTATGCAGATATGCATTAGTTCGATATTCTCTATAGACCAGGATGTGCATAGGAGCATTTCACATGCTGTTGATTCCATAGACTTGACAGAGGCACCTACTTATGATGTCATAATGGGTTACCAATCAGACTGGATTAAAGAAACTCAGGTTATATTACTGCTCTTTTGCTTTATCGACAATCTATCCTCCAACGAGAATGCAATTTTCTGTAGTGGGGTCCTTGTGCGTGAAGGTTTTGTGAAATTCAAACCCTAATGTATGTCGTGCTATGACTCTTATGCTTATCTTAGTAAAACAAGATGGTTATAATCATACTTTCCCACTATTTTATGTCATCTATTTAGATATTAAGTTACACAGCTGGGGATGAAAATGATGGGAAATTGTCGTCGCAACTTCTCCCCCTTATGAAGCTAATTTTTGAAGATCGGGCAGATTTTCATATTGATTTAAACCCATATTTCACAAATACACCAAATATGTTGAAGTTGATGGCCAGTTTGTGAGGGAAAAGTTATTGAGGGAAGATAGTTGTGCAGGTTACATTTCACTGAGATGCAAGTTTTGAGATTTGTTCACGAAGGGATTAGCCTTGGTCGAGTTAAGTTTTCGGTAACTAGCTTGGAATATTGTCTTCCAGCTTGAGGGGAGTGCTATAAGGGAACTTTTGTGTATTAGCTATTAGAGGTGTAGCATAGAATAGAAATAAGGATGGAATACGTTCTGATCCCCTCCCCCCCCCCCCCCCTTCCTCCTCTTACGACAATTTCAAATTATGGCCGTATGTCAGATAATCAGCTCATGTCTTAAACTATGCTGATCAACTCTGCTTAATAATCTCTTTTTGCAGGAATCATTTCATCCGGTTGAAGTTACAGAGGGAATTTGGATTGTGCCTGAATGGAGAACTCCCCCAGTATGATAAAACCTGTAGTTTCCATTTTACAGGTTCTGTTGCAATTTAAGTATTGCTCTTTACTCGTAGGCAACTCTTGTTTTTAGATGCTGTTAACATCTATCAGGCCTCTTTATCTAATAAATGCACTACTTGATTTTTCTGCATATAAAACTAACAAATCCTCCCCATCTCTATGTAATTTATTTCCCGCTGGATGTTTGGTTTACCAAAATTATTTGCTTTCAGAAAAAAGTAGACCATGACATATACCGCCCCATTAGCTTTTAAAGTTAAAGTCTTTTCGTTTGCATATGGCACCCAATTATGTTACAGCAGTCCGCACCTTTTTCATGATTGTGCACTCGACACACCTTGATTTCTCTGATTCTCTCTATATGTGAGCATGGTCACGCTTGAGGGGGAGCTCTAGTGAATGGTATACATTATTAGGTCCTTAAGGGTGTTTAACAGAAACATTATCTAGTTTAACTGAACTGCCACAGGACCTTCAAGCAACCAATATTATTCTTAATCCTGGGTTGGCATTTGGAACTGGGGACCACCCAACAACTAAGTTGTGTCTATTGCTGTTGCACAACTTGATTAAAGGAGGAGAATTCTTTTTGGACTATGGCACGGGTTCTGGAATTCTTGCAATTGCAGCACTGAAGGTACTCCATTTATTTTTGATACATAACCATGCTAGGGTTTTCTGGAGATCCTCAAGGTTGTCATGAACTAAATTCTAATAGACTGGTTATTTACTTGGTCCATCAGAAAGCTACCCTTTCCGTCTTATTTACTTTCTTTTACTACCCTTCTTGAGAGAGAGAGAGAGAGAGAGAGGTTGCCTTATATCTACTCTTTCTTTTGTCTTTAAGACATGAAACAAATTATTGCTTAGTGGATGAAAGGGAATTAGTAAATTGTAGTTGATGGTTCGTCAACAATATGCTTGAACCGAACTTACTGGATGCAGTGGGTATCAGCTAGTTCAGCCGTAACCAAGCGACCAGAGACAATCAAAAGAATTATTTGGATGTCCGTTACTAAGTAAGCTGCCGGAAAACTTTAAGTAACACAAGATTGGGAGAAAAATGCTTACATTAGTGAAAGAAGTCTCCTGTGTTTCTCTAAACAAATAACTTTAAGATAAACGATAAAGTGCCGTTAGATGTTAACCTTTGCCCCTAAGCCTTTATAGGTTTGACTTACTTTTTAAATAGCGTGTATGGATACTATTGGTTTCAGTTCAAATAAACTAGTTCTTCCTTCCTGTGTAATGAGGTGCAAGTGTAACAAATTTGTTTGGAATAAGCCCAATGAGAACCAAGTATTGAAAGCTGGCTCGCAAAGTCTCGTCGGTTAGAACTACTAATAGCTTCCAGTTGTTTTGTTCCTGGAATTTTTTAGTGGTTGCTAGTGGCTTCCTCTAATTCAGATAACTGACCTGTGCACTCTACTCATAATCGTCAACCTTCCCAATAAAGAGGAAAGGACGAGGATCAACTACTTGGTCACGAATCCACTTAGGGTTCAGCACTCCTTTGGGTTGACAAAACAAGTTAGCAGAGAATTGACTTTTTCAAGCTTACATGGTTGGGCAAAAATGTAACAAGGATCAATAATCAGAAGCAATCAACTAAGAGAGAAGGATGTAAATGAGCCAAAAGAAATGTTGCGGGTATGTAAAGAGTAAAAAAAACACTAATGTAAGTGGAAGGTGTATACTTTATCGGAAGGTAAAACGTATAATCCTTATATACGATATCACAGTGTTCTGTTCCCCTACATGTACATGTAGGAATTATAAACTCGTTAGCCTTGTTTAAGTACATGCTTTAAGGGGGATGATGCTTTAGGAGCTGTTTCCCTAGCAGTAGCTCTTTCTTGAATGCCTTGCTGGAAAACTGCCAACAGCTTCCTAAATTTCCACTTGTCATTTTGAGCGGACTGCAGTTTGGTGCAGCCTTGTCAGTCGGATTGGATGTAGACCCCCAAGCTATTACGGCTTCCCGCCAGAATGCTGCTCTGAACAACATAGGACCAGAGAAACTGCAGTTACTCCTTGTTCCCAGTAAGAATGATCCTCCAGTAATAGATAAAACGGCAATGAATGATGTGGAGAGGCAGAACTCAAGTGGCATGGGAATCATATCTGAGACAGAGAAGTATGATGTGGTTATTGCAAATATTCTTCTGAATCCACTGCTAGATTTAGCAGACCACATTGTTTCATATGCCAAGCCTGGAGCTGTGGTTGGTCTATCTGGTATCATATCTGAGCAGGTATTTTATGATGACTTGGCATTTACCCCATAAATTATTGGTTAGTAATTTTATGAGGAGACGTATATGTGAAGTTTTGGTTACTGAAAGCACACCATACGTCTTGCACAAGTTATCATCTTCATGCTTCCACTCCCCAAACCACCTGAAACATTTTACAGCATTTCTTCACCTTGTTGGGACATGCTATGTTACATGGACAATAATTTCACCTCGGATGTGAAGCGAATTGGACAAGTACCTGCTCATCTGGAATTTACATTTATAATCATGTAATCCCATGTCTCATTGTGCTTGGACCAGTCTAATCTTGCCTCCCGTAAACAAGTCATTTAATGATGGATTAGATTCCTCGGTGGCTAAAAGGCCAGTGGGTCTCTCTTCTCACGCATGTTATGCTTTCTACTTTCATTCATGCAAGACCCCTTGAAGTTATAATCAGCATACCGGCAGTTAATGTTTGCTTCAAGCTGATTTAACGTTAATCCTGCTGCAGCTTCCACATATTATGGAACGTTACTCGCAACTTTTGGAAGGCGTGACAGTGTCAGAGATGGAGGATTGGGCATGCGTAAGTGGCATTAAGAAAAAAAAATTCTCACTTGTAGCTGAAAATTGAGAATGCGGAAATTGTAAGCTCATGCCTCATTCGTAAAGTTGAGCTCATGATGTGAAGCTATTTGATCTTAGAGGAGAGGAACTGCTTGGATGTAATATACACATCAATCATATGCTACACAACCTTAGACCTAACATAATTTTCTGTATTAAGCTAACAGTTAGAGCAACTCAGAAAGACTTGCAAAACGAAATTGCAAGTTTGAAAGATACGGTTACGGTTTTGGTTCGAGCGGAGCCTTATAATCTCATGGCTTTCTTGTCTTCCTTTAATTTCATTTAAAGCTGTGACTGCTTTCACTACAGCTCGTCTGTTGTCCGACAGTTCCCAGTTTCCGACTAAACTACATTTTTTGTAAAATCAAAAAGTTAACGTTCTTCTCTATTACTGTCAAAGTCGTTTACTGCAAAAATGTGTTGCTATTGGGTGGGGTGAATTGAAGCCCTTTTTGAAGAATGAACGCCACTTAATTACAATCTCGCTACTTTCAGTTTTGCACACTTTCTTTTCAAAAGTGTGGAATCAACCCCATTCTGGACATATTGTCACAGTTAAGTTCTTACAACAATTTCAGTAGAGCTTCCAGATACCAAGAAGTTCAGAGCGCACAAATTCTCAGGAACAAATGGAAAGTCAGGTTCAAAAAGTAAAGATAAACAAGCAGACAAGTTGAGCAAAAATGTTGAGTATATTATACCAACAGTTATTTGCATAACAAAGTAGCTCGATAACATCCTCTGCCAAAAGTTCCATCCATCAACGTTTAAAGTGCAGTGGGAAAACAAGCCGACCCCTTCACCAAAACTCGCAATCCGTTTGTATGTAAGCAGACGTAGCCTCACTTCGATGGCATGAGAAGATAAGAATCTCAAAGCTGGTGGCGCTGGTCGATAATCACCGCTGGAGTTTCCTCCTAGCCAGAGCAGGGGCTCTCTTGGGAATGTACACCTTGTAGCTAGCCTGCAAACAAGATTTCAATAATCATGACATCAGACCTTAGTAAATTAGAAAAGCTACTTAATTCAAGCGATGCAATTGAACATTGATGCACGTCTTCTTAGATTGACATCCATATTAGATGACAACCCTCACCTGCACCAATTCACCATCCCTTATCCTTGTTATCGTCTTCTGCTCAAACTGTGAGCTGCCCTTTCCTTCACCTTGCCCTTCTCTGGGGCTATGCTCTTCAGCTGATTTAATGCAAGAAAAGGGTTCGGATGCAGCAGAACCACGGGTATCGCTACTACTATTAACCAAGGTTCGAGAAGTTTCAGCTGCACTAGTATTCCCAGTATTCAGTTCATACTCGATATCAGCAGTTGGAGCGATATGGCCCTTTTCATTGGGATTACCAGAGACAGTCGTTGCATCGGGCAAATAGCTAACAGTCTGTTTGGCAGCTCGAGATTCAGTTCTAACGAATCTTCCATCAGGAGTCTTTACTTCAGTCCACACAGGACGAATGTAATCCCTCCGCAACGCTGGCTTACCTTTTTGATCAGCCAATTGGGTTTGACCAACCTCACTAGAACCATCCTGCTCAGACGACTTGTTTGGAACAATTTCGTCCTTTGCAGAGGCAAAATGATTCACAATAAAAGAATCCCCAGGCAATGTTGGCTTACCTTTTTTGTCCTCTAATTGGGTTTGACCTACCACATTAGAAACATCCTGCTCAGTCAACTTGTTTTGAACAATTTCGTCTTTTGCAGAGGACGAATTTTTCACATTATTGTCAATCTTGATTTTCTGATCAGCGGGAGCTTGTGCAATTGTTTGAGATTCTACTCGGAACCTCCTTAAATTTTCCAAAGCCTTTTGCCTCAATATTAACTCCAGATCCTCGCCACCTGGTCCAGCAACGGTAGCAGAAACGTCACTCTCATGTTCGATTATAGGACCAAATCCATCAGAAGGAGCAGAAAGCCCATCATACTGGATACTGCCATCCTCGCAACCAATCATTGGTTCGCCTTTTGAAAGGCTAGAAACAAAAGATTCTTCTCTAACGACATTTTCTAACCGTTTTCTCTTCTCGGATCCTGCGTAAGAATGATGAACTATTTCATTTTTACTCACACCATCATTACTATCATTGCTTCTGCAGGAAGGGTAATCATCATGATCATATACAATCTCTTCGTTATGCTCATTCTCGTGCACTTCATTCTCATTCTTGTCATGTGGTTGTCTCACAACAGTAATAACAGATTTCAGACGTCTTGAACTAATATCACTGGCCACTTTCTCCTCGCCCAGATCATCACTGCTGTCACCAGTCCTACTGCATGAAGAACAGCTCCTCGACCTATTTTCCTCCTTTCGAGTTTCACTTAAAGCCTTACGTGGATCTCTATTATATTTCTTGTTTTCTCTAGACCTTCCCCTTGGTCTCTCGGATTCACTTTCCCCACTACTAGTACTCTCAGCTCGACAAGTCGAGCAGCTCCATGAATCAGTGCTCATGGAACTAACACTAGAATCTCTCCTAGGCTTCTTCTTTTGCCTTTTCTTCTTCATGGGATCGCGATTTCTCTTCGACCCTTTTCCCTTCTTTCCATGAGGCGAATCCTCTCTCTTAGAGGAACTTCTTCTCACTCTCTTCCTACTACTCTTTACAATACTTCGCCTGCGAGATCGTGACTTCCTACTTTTATAGTCATCCTCAGAACTAGAGGAAACAGATTGAGAACTCGTTAACTCATCATAAGAATAAGAAGCAGAATCGTCACGACGACGAAGCTTCTTGGATTTAATTCTCCTACTTGTTTTCTTCCGTCCAGCCTAACCATGAAATTAAACATACATATACAGAAAAAATTAGACAAACACAAACTTTTATGAATTCCAGAAACCTAAAATCAATTTATCGCCGAGTAAAATGTAAAAGAAAAGCAATACAAGAACTATTCTCAATGTCAAACAATACTTATCGTTACTTTTGTCTAACCCTAAAAATTTAAATTCTAATCAAAGTCAAACTTTAGACACTCGGAGGAAGATGACTTTTCAAATCTACACTGCTATGAAATCAAGGGTAGCCGAATTGGCACTCACATTTCCCTAATGGTTACGATGACATGTAACTGTGAAATGCCAGCGTCCATGGTTACGATGACATGTAACTGTAAAAGATAAGTCGTGGGTTCATAGTCCAGAAAACTAATACTACACGAAGTCACAAATTAGTAAAAGGCTGAATCTTAGCCTGAAATTTTTCAAGAAAACAATGGGTAACTTGTTAAGCACCAATCCAGAACCATGGTAAACGCAACATGAAACCAAAACCCTAAAAGAGCATTCTGTGAGGCTAAAAAGACAACCCTAGAAAGAAAAGCAAATATGCAATATACATACTCAATTGAACATAGATGGGGGGATGAGAAGGGACCTTAGAAGAAGAAATCTTGGAGAGTTTCTTCTTGGAAGAAGATTTTCTTTTTGACGAGGAAGCAGTGCGTGCCATTGGCGGTTGGTTGTTGATTTTGCTTCTACTTCGACCTGCAAGAAAGCGAATGAATTTCCTAGCGAAACAGACACCAACTAATGGGTAGGAAGGAAATCTAAGAAGCGTTAATGGGTACAGAGAGAATCGAAAAAAGCAGAATTGAAGCTTTGCAAAATCAAAGGGGGCGACGATTTGTTGAAAGTCGGGAGTTGAAGAAGGGAGCTCTCTCCCTGTATATCTTGAATCTACCCGGAAAGGCAAATAACAAAGGGTAATTTACTCCATAATATTTGAGTCCAACTCCAAAAATTTATCATACAAATTCGCAAAATTTAATGCTAAAGTCTTTATTGGGTACAGCAGTATTTGACGCTCTATGAAAGCCCAATAACACTTATAGCCAGTTTTGAGATGGAGAAAAAAAAAAAAAAGAGACGGTCTTCTTCTTCTTGTTCGTGAGTTTAAGAGAGAAAAGAAAATATCATTCGTTTCTCTCGTTTGTGAGTTCAGGTGAAAATAAAATAAAAGACACCCGATTAAGTATATATCCGTATACTATATTGATGTATGGTCTTAAAAAGAACATAATTTTGATGGAAAAACATATTAGTGATTAATGACATCATACAAATTTCATACCATACTAATTTATAAGGCTTACGTCAATGGTTATTTTTACTACAGAAAAAACACAAATTTACCATGAGTTGGCTAAAAACATTCGAACATCCAAATCTAATTAATGTTCACATCAAAAGCAAAACAATCAGTCATGAGTCAACTCTAATTTTTAAAACATTCAACTGTTTGTAAGTAAAATGGTAAGTTCTTGTAATGAACTCCTAAAACCTAAAAGTCATTAAAATTTTAGTTTCCATTATCTTAAGAGTAATATGAACATTATTAAAATATTACTTATGAGAGTTTTCTTTCTATCTGTTTCTTCCCAATTTTGAAAGGAAAAATTTAGAGACAAAAGATGCCCAAACTTTTCTCTCTTTTCTGCCCTTATAAAAACTCACAAACTAGAGAAACAAGAGGAAATGAGCCACTTTTTTTCTTTTCTTTTCCTCTCTTTTCTCTCCAAAAAAACAAAAACTTGCAAGCAAGCTATTAATGGAAATGTTGACTATGATCCCAGGCTGTGCAACTATGTTTAATAGAAAAATATTGTTACATTTAATGATAAAAGATTATCACTTTAAATTTTAACAACAGTGACACAATTCTTTTAGTTATAAACTGTTTCTAGCAGAAGTGTTGTACAAAAAAGGCTTCTAATCCTGGAAATGTGGTTCATTGGTCGACTCCAATTTGTGAAGCTAGAGTATTTTGTCTTTTCATATACCAAGAAATATTTAGTACAACATTTATAAATAATTAAATAGAAATGATACAATTTAAAAATGAGAGAGGAGGATTATAAACACTTAGGCCAATATTGTTGTAAAGTTTCATGGACTCGTTAGATCCCGTCACCATTGTAACGCTTGGGGCTATTACATTGTTCTTCGAGTGTGGAGCTTTAAGTCTTTCACGAACTTAAAAGACAAGGAACGCCAAATAATTTCGGCTTCTAAATTCACCTATAAATAATTCCCTTTCTAGGTATAAGATTCGTCGATACGAATGCTGAATCTCAATCGTATTGCTTAAGAACTACAGTTTCGAGCACAAGTAGAATGAAGTTTATATCTACAAGGAATTGCTTTATGCAAGAAAGGAGAAAAATGACAAATTAGAACGATTTTCCTTGGCTCGCTTGGACAGATCGCCCTTGTTTGCGTGCGTAACGGGCTGGCCCATGGCATGTTAATTAGACCACCTAATAACATATCCAAAGTCCTCTGCGATACCTACATAGGAGCAATTTTGCGAGTTGTTAAAGATACAACTTTCGGGTAAGGCAATTTTTTTTATATATAGAAATAGAGAATTGTATTGAAATTTTCAAAAGATTACGGTAATTTTCAGATCAAGCCATCGCAAGTTTACATAAGAGTCAAACATCCAACAATAAGAACGTTCAAAAGTCAAAGTACAACATAACAAATAATTTACACAAAATATCGCATTACATCAAAATTTATCAACCCAGTCGTGATATACAGCGATGCGGGCGTGACATGCAAAAGCTGATAATGATCTGGCCTCCTTCATGGGCAGTCCACCAGTCCTGCTAATACTAAAGTAGTGCATATCGATAGTAATATAACATATATCATACATAATCGGTGCCTCTGTATTAGCGATGTCTTCAGAGTTGGTCATATGTGAGAGTAAATTTTTTGAATAAGTAACAACTTTAATATGCAGTAACTTCTTCTTATGTGCCCAACATAATAATGTTAGTAGCGCCTTTGCATAAGCAGTCATTTCATCAGATGCCATAAACGAGATAACAGCTGACCCACATCTATGATTCCCTTGAGATAGACAAGTGATGCCAAGTCCGGCTTTGAATAGCTCCTTATCAAAACAAACAACCAAACAAATGGTCACAAGCCTTTTATTCCGGCATCTGCACTCATGTGTAGTCTGGCGTACCAGAAAAGGTGGGTCAAGCATACGTGACTGTCTAATAGGCAGTGGTGTATCAGGTTTTTTAGAAATGAGGGCTTGTATTTGTGCTGAAAGAGAACCTATAGATTGGATTACACAACTAGGAATAAAAGGTTCTAACTGAAAAATATGTTTGTTTCTATGAATCCAAATACCCCAAATTGTTGTGACGATAAAAATAGTTTTGTTTAAATAAGTACTTTTATATTTGATGTTAGAGAACCATGCAATAAGCCATTCTCGAAAAGGTGAGGTGATAGCGTCAGATTTGATGCCAGAAGGTCCTCCAAACCAGACAGGTCTAACTTTGGGGCAAGAAAGAACCAGTTGATCCAAGTTTCCTGCTCACTTAAGCATAAAGGGCAAAGATTTGATGGGGTAATTTTGAAACGATGCAATTTAAGTTGGATTGGTAGTCGGTTCCACAGGATTTGGCAGATGAGGAAGCAAATTTTGGATGGAATTGGCAGAGACCAGATTTTGAGCCAGGTTTTACTATCCACTAATCTGTTTCCTTGAATTCGTCCTTCCGCCAAGAATTTTTCTGTTTTTTGCTGGAATAGCATGAGAAAGGCAGATTTAGTAGAATAAATTTCAGATGGTGTATGCTTCCAAACCAGTTGATCACTGATTGTATGAGGAGGGGATAGCTTTAATCTTTTGGACAACGCTTGTTGAAAAAAGTTGTCGCAGTAGGTCCTCGTCCCAGGATCCATATCTTATAAGTTGTTGTACTTTGTCCGGAGGATGAGGAGGGTGTGGAGTTATAAGGAGTGGCTTCCCAATACAGTTGGGAATCCAGTCATCTTGTCATATGGAAATTTGCGACCCCGTACCTACCTGTCATCGCAGCCTAGTTTTAATGACCATACGTCTTGCCAGAATACTTCGCCAATCCCAAGAAAAATTTTCATGATCCAGACTAAACAGGAATTTTCTCCTGATGACAATATTTTCCCAAAAGGATTCTGGCAATCAAGGTGTCCGATTATGTCCACAGTCTCCAACTTGTCTTTGCCAGAAGAACTTTGTTGAAGATCTCAGTATCCTTGAATCCAATGCCCCCCATATGACGTGGTAAGGCAAATTTGTCATTGTCTTACAACCACAATAGGGGTTTCAACGACCGGCTTTTACTTTAAGCAACGAACTACTGTAGATGATCCTTATTTCCTTTGGCCACATTTCCATCTTTTTAGCAAACTATACTAACAATATTTTATGTCAGTGCAAAAAGATAACCAAACCACACAAGAACAAATTCACTTCTTCATTGGGCATTATGGAAGCAATCTGTAGTCTTTGACAGTCACCAGGGGTACGAGGGTTGCAAGAAAAATAAGAGGTAAGTAGCCATGTAGCATGGTGACTATGATCCAAACAGAACCTAATTTCCCTTGATGTTTGGAAAGAAAATAAGGGCCTTACCAGTCCCTCGCACGTTTACGGTCCTTCTGCGGCAAACTTCGGGTTGACTTGCGCTCATATCCTCTCTCCCTCCATAGATTTCTTATAGGTATTGATGATTTGCCCTTTGCTTTGTAGCAGCCCAATTCTCTAGCACCTGGTTTGGCATTTCACCTGGCTTTCATGTCCAGACGACGGTGACTCCATTTCAGGGACGGTCAACTGCAGGAATTCGATCGTTGGGGAACAAGTTTGATCACTGCTCTCTAGCACCTGGTATATGTGGGACTAATGAGCTTTCATCCAGATGGGAGAATTCTGGGCATATTTTCCGGTCCTTATCCCTCTTTGGATCGCTCTCCAGCACAAGTAACGACCATTTTCTTTCGTGTTTGAGCTCAGAGTAGACTCAAATATGCACATGATGCCAACCGATTAACTTGAAATTCATGGTTTATTACATGCTAGATGAACGTAGAACAGGTGCTGTCACAAGAAGCTAGATCCATTGCTGCGTATGCCTCTCCATCCAGGAAGCCCCAGATGGACTCTGCAGGCTATGGTTCAACTACCCCTCCTTTGCGCTTTTCATTTTTGTATAGGCCGCATGAATAATGCTACTTAATTTGTAAGCCTAGTTAATTCAATTCAACTCAACTCATCATCTTTGGTGCGAGCCACATGAGAATTGTTTCCCATGAAGTAGCTTTGAAATGGATGATATTTTAACTCCAGTAAGGAAATCGCCATGTTAGCAAATGCGTCACCATTGCAAGGAGTAAGTTACAGCAGCATACATTCCAATTATCCAGCATTTTGTAGGATTTATGTCAACAGACGAAACACATTTCATCAAGCTAATGACATTTATTTCGAAGTTCTCAACAAAATTCTCAACTAGTACTAAAAGCAAAGTTTAGTCTACACATCTTCACCATCGCTCATACTAGGACGGGAATCAATGTAGAACTCCGAATCAAGCCCATCAAGGATCCTCGCCCTGGTTCAGAAGCATGTGTTAGCGTAAAAAGAAGATGGGAATTAGCCCAAGGAAATAGAAAAATTAGTACCTTTCGAGAACAAATTTCCCTTCTTTATACTTCTGGCTTTTCTCATGTGCAGCCTCCTGGGTGGTAAAATGGAAATATGTGATGCAAAGTGATAGCTACCAATAGTAACTGTCCCATAAAAACTCAAGTATGTGACGCGTGTGCAAGTGCTTATGTACAGAGAGATGGAGAGAGTACATATTTCCAGCCAACAATTTGTCCGCAACAGCAGCAAAATATATCTGCTACCGTATGCATTCCGGAGAGCATCATCCTCTCCTCATGAGGTCCAACAGTGATATTTACCCTAGATCAGAAACTCGTACGTAAAAGCCAAGTAAACTCTTAAGTAATTTTTACGAAAGACAAATGTTGTCCAAAATGCATAATTTTGGAAACAGGAATTAGAACAATGTAGCCAACACACAATTTAATCTTGCATTACAGGTGTATACAAACAAAATGATCCATACCTCTCATATCTTTCTATATAAACTAAAATAATTTCTTTCTAAACCATCATGCCTTTTCATAGTGACGTAAAATAATCTTCCTGTTGCCATCGTTGATTGAATCATATTTTTATCTGTTGACCTGGTCTAGTTTCACTGACCCCTGATACTGATTCAAAACTAGCATATAGTAGTAGTTAGATTTTAACAAAGTATCACTCCATCTAAATGTTTTATTGGGGTTTATAATAAATTGTCGTATAAGTTACTGTTTCATATTCATTTGCTCCACAGCGGTGATTGAGCAACAACGGCTACAAGGCTCGTGGATTGACATTATGTGAATGTACAGCTATATTCTTCGAGCAAACAGGGAACGAAGTTCATGGGCGCAAGTGATGCCTTGGTTGGGAAAAGACAAAATTGAATCTGTTTTCTATATAAACAAGGAAGCTAAAGGTAATGAGATATGGACCATTCGATGTTTCACTGTGAGATGGGTCAACGGGTTGTGGAGTCGATGGTGAGCTCTTGCAGGAATTCTGAGAGGATGCAGTGGGTTTAGGGTGCAGTAAGCAAAGTGGGTTCTCAAGTTACGAAGGCTGGCACGCTCGTGCCTCATGTCTCCATCTGGGGAGAGGTATTTGAGAACCGTTTATGGCGAAGAGCTTCCAATTCACCTTTTACAGATTTTGTTGATAGGTTTGTTTTTTAGTCCCAGCTGTGTGGAGCCTTCTCGGTTCCTTTTATAGTTTGTACAAAAAATTAGTAACAAAGTTTTAACCTAGATGTACTTATAGGGAAAATAAAAGAAAGGAAATAAAAAGTCAAACGAGCCTATGGATCTTACAGGATTTATGATCCTGGTTCTGGAAGAGGCTGCAGGCAAGGGGAAATCTTTACTGGCAGACAGGTGAGTAATGCATGAGAACCTGTCCTTGGGTTAAGGCAAAGATAAGGGGATGATTATTGCTCTGTTATAATGAGATCCTCCAGTAACAAGTACTTCGTGACAACCACGAGAAAGAAGAGAAAATGTCAGCAGCAGCAGATACTAGAAGTCAGACAAATACTTTGGGCAATTTCACAACTTTCCAACAATGCCTAGTTTCACTCACAGTAACTTGGAAGAACGACCTTTCAAAGAAATTTGCAGGGTAAACACTATAATTAACGGAATTTATGCTTTTCATCCTATACAATCAAAGCTAAAGGTTGCCAGATGGTGCATGGCTTAGACTCTAGCTTAAGTCTAAGATCTACTATTGAGCTGAGTAAAATGAAACTTGTTGTTGGAGAGTAAAATGAAAGCAACCACCTTATTTTAACAGAAATTACGATATTTAAACGCTACAAAATAGAGTTTTCTCATTCCTGCAACCAGTTCTCATTTGGACATATACAACACCAACTAACTAGTTTGTTTTTATAAAACGTTAAACAAACATAATGATTTGAAGTATGGAAAAATTAAAATATAGTCACCGATATAAATCCTGACAGCTTAAACATCAAACCAGAATCTTTAAAGCCATGATTGTTAAAATACTCCCTCCGCGTCCAAAATTTTGGTCGCATCACTACAACAGAATTTTGACATGAAAAGACTGACTTTAGTCATTGTGTCTCGTTTGACTTGTCAAACACCACTTGTGCTATGCATGATTACTATCCAAGTTTAGTTCAGTCATTTCATCAACAACAAAATCCTCAGCAATCAAAATACAACATGGGGCATGGACAAAGATGAACAACTCACGCACTGCTGAAGAGGTATGCTTTTCCCCTGCGGCAATGAAAACTCTGATCAAAATCATAAAACAGCCAGTAAGATTCAAAAAGCAGTACTCTGGCGATACAACTGAAGAAATGAGTGAAGCACATATGAAGAAGATAGCCGAAATATTTACAATGACAAGAAGTTCACTTTCTTTGAGGGCACAACTCACCTAATTGTGCGCGCGTGTGTGGCTGTGTTTGCTTGATTTAAGACGAACAAGAATTCAATTGCTGTGTAACTGAGAGCTGAAGCATTTACGCCTCACGTTTACAGTATTATCTCTAGCTCTGTTCTCGAGCTAATTCTATCCAAAACCCACATCGAATAAAGCCCCAATAACCCATTTTTAAGACCCAGTTGCAGCTAAAATCATATAACCTACTTAGTCTTTCCGTTCAAAAATTGGTACTTCGCCAGCCACTAATAAGATCCATGGGGAAAACGAAAATTTGACATTACATAGCGGACAAGGGCACAAAGCAGCACGTATATCATACATGTAGCAAGCACTACTGCATACACAAACGAGAAACGGATAGAAGTTCATAAAGAGGAATACCCGGGACACAACATCATCAACAAGGGCCAAGTGGGTCTTGCAGAACTTGCACCTGTAAGTCCTTCCTTCCAGCTCCACCACAAATATCCTCCCCATCTCTTTCTCCCTCGCACCCCCAAACACGCACTCAAATTCACTACTAAACCCGGTAGAAAGGTGATCGAATTCGATAAATCCTGAACCCCAGAAGAAAGCAAATGGGTGAGGGGGAAGATTTTTAGAGCCATCGCACACCTTGGGCCCATTCCAAAACATCCACTCTGCCAGGTCCGTGCCGAGTTCTGCTTTGGGCCTCTAAATGAGATAGGCCCAAGTTCCTGACTATGGGGCATATGCTCTGCCTCTGCCCCGTCCACAACCTTGGCCACCGTAAAGCGAACGAAGCTACTCCGGCTCGGTCCATGGATCTCTGGAATCAGATTTAACAACTTTTAAGCTTGTGTTCCCTAATTCGGCTTTAGTAAGGGAATGTTTGATCAACTCGGAATTCATATTCTGAAAATTTAATCCCTAAATTTATAAAAGTGAAAACCCTAAGCAACTGGATTTCTATCATTGAAAAATAATAAAATTAATTTGTTGAAAAATCAAAAATAGAAAATTGTTCCATTTTACCACAAGTGTACATTCGTATATGTATTTTACAATTATTTAGTTTCAAAACTGTGATAATCGCGGTGGTGGCTGTGATGACAGTGGTGATGGACTAATAATGGTGATGGTTGAAAGATATTAATGCAATGGTGGTGGTGTATAAATATGTGGTGTTGATAATTGTAGTTGTGACTACATGGGAGTCGTGATAATTGTTGTAGTGGTTGGCATGGAGATGATTTTGGCGACATGGACATGGCGGTGGCGATTGTTGGGTGGAGGTTGCAATGTCCTCGTGGTGGTGATGGTATTGGTGTTGGCCATGGTGGGGTAGTGGTGGCAATTGCGACTGCTAGGTCATGACAATTGTGGTGAGTGGTAGCAAAAAGGACATAATAGTTGTAGTAGCGATTCCGGTATGTGATTGTGGTGTCGCCAGCAAATTGATCGCGGCAACATCTTGGTGATAATTATACCTCTTACATCAAGTTTTTTTTTTTCTTTTTTTCTTTACAATTATATTAGTGATAACTTTTGACCATCTCACACGAGCATCAAGTAAGTTCACCGTTACTTAAAATTTCAGTTTATCTCGTTGATAACTTTTGAATGAAACTATTGCGAAATTATAGCACCATAAAATTTTGCAATGTCAAAAAGTATGTTAGTTGGGAGTACACATCTAAGTTCAAAAAAAGGTAAGGAAATTTAAATGTGAAATGCATTAAAAAGGGAAAAGAAAAACAAGTGCATCTTGTGGGAGGGAAAGGGTACGTGGGTCGGTCAACAGACAAGGCAACAAACTTTAGGTTTAAAACGCGGGCCATGGGGGGCCCAGGAGGAGGAGGAGGCGGCAGCCGCCGCCCACAAGTTGGATGAAAACCCTAAAAAGGGGCTCATCTCCTTTTGGCGGTTGCCTTTAATGTCTTCGGGCAACCACACACGTACCATGAACCACCCTTTCTTAGTAACTACACGTGTCACCCAGCCACGGGTCCACTTATCCATGCTCGCTCTTAACCGTGCAGTGTGGTTGTTTCTAGAGCCCACAGCTTTGGGTTGTAACTGAGCTGACGAGTTTAGAGTAGCTCAAGCTTGTCCTAAGCTTTTCTATGTATATAGCAGTGAGCCTAAACCCTCTTGGAATTGATCCAAAATATAATTGATACATTTATATTATTATTTATAAAATTACGAATCTTGTAAATTATTTCTGGACGATTATGTCATCCGTTAATAACACTCAAACCCTCCCTTTTATGACTCTCTTTTCAAAATTGGTTGAAATTAAATGAATATTGGATAATGAATCTATTATAAACATTAAGAAACGAAAAGTATGATAAAAAAGAAAAACAAAACGAAAAAAATCCATTTATACTCCATTTTTAGTTTGGTTGAATTAAAATCAACATTGGATAAAGATCGAGAACTGTGATTTTTTTATTTATTTTCTGCATTTTTGTTAGTAACACAATTAATCAATTGAAAAACTAAAAAATAAAATCAAAACAAAGAAAATTGAAATACGTGAAGAATCAGTTAAGAAACAAAAAGCCGAAGGAAAAACAAAAACAGGAAAAAAAAACAAAAAACATGTTTAAATATGCATAAAGAAATGGAAAGAAGAAGAAAAAACACAAGGCTTAAATATGACGTCAATTTGAAATGAAAACCTGTTAAGTTATTACAGTTGAAGACTAGATTGATGAATTGCAAAACACCTGATCTTGAAAATTACAAATCTTGAGTGTATACCATAAACCGATTTTAACAGATTAGAAAAACAAAGACGTAAATTATTCTTTTAATTTCTCTATTTGTTTTTCTTTTCAGCAGAATGATCAAACATTCCTTTAATCCAAAAACCTAAAAAGAAGATTTTTCAAACATTGAACTGATTACGGCTGCGAAAAATCAAATATATATTTATTCTAAAACAAGTCACAAAAGAAATGAGAACATAATTCAATTACATTATTTGATCTCATAAAGCTAATAATATAATATAATTTTAAAAATTACTTTCGATCACGGTCTACGTTTAACACATCTTCTGCTCCGCACACCGGTGTCTTTAAGTATCAAATCAAATCACAAGAAATCAATTTGTTCAAAATAAATGTAAAAAGAGCTGGTGAAACTAAAAAATAGGATGGGGCCAAATTTTTAGTCGCTAAAAAAAAAAATGTAACTGACACGTGCGCGAGTGGGTGACGACGGAAAAAGATACATGGATTTAAACACTACCACTGGCGTATAAAAAGGCCAAACCACTTAAGCAGGGCGCGCCGGCTTAAGGGTCTGGTCTACATCACGTGATGTTCCACCTGTCAGCAGGATCCGTACGACAGCCCACGTGAAACTGGAGGTCGTGTCGCCCTCTGATTGCACTCGCGTCTGCATCACCATTTGCCCCTGCATGCAAGTCGCGTAAGACACCGCATAACCTTACCTCTCTCTCTGTATATATATATATATATATACTCTCTATATACATATAGAGAGAGAGAGAGGTGTAGACAGAGGAGAGAGAGTAGAAAAGTGCGGAAAATCTTGTCCATAGATTCCAGAGCATGAAAGACCTGGTCCCACCTAAAGCGGCCGTCCACACCCCCCGGCCAAAAGACTCTTTCGTACACCATGACCATCCCCTCTCTTTGTTTTTAATATAGAATTGTTATTGATTGGACGTTACTTCTTTCGGCTTTTGTCTTGTTAAGTAAATTTGGTCTTTTAGTTTTAGGACTAATCAATATCTTAAGAACAATCCTGATCATGAAAAGCAAAGTTCTTGTAAAGGGGATTACATTTTTCCTTTTCACTATTTTAGCTTTTAAAGCGCCATAAACATGTCCCGTTCTTACGACCTTCACCAAGAAAACACACGAGGAAATATGAACAATCGGAAGAGCATGGCACAGAGACTATTGCCATATAAGGATAGATGATCGACTTTTGATTAGACCGTCAAAAAAAATATTTATCGTAACTAGAGATCTTTTATGTTTGTATGTTTACGAGAGCTTTTGCTCATACTTCAAAACAATTAAGAGTTTTCTTAAAGTGATGAAAGTACTTCATAATGTGACTTTTCATATTTTTAAAAGTTTTTGCTTTGTTGCTAACGTAAATAACAAAGCTTCTTCCTATATAATATCTTTGGAATGGACGATTTAGCTTTAGTGAAGAATATATATCACGTCGTCAATAATGACTAATTATAATGTGTCATGTAAGGTGGGTGAAATAAAGTAGGTCCCAAAAGTCCAAATAATTTTACTCCACTTTGTTAGCACCTTATTAACAAGTCACTATCATGTGCATCAAATCACTAACAATTATAAATAAAGTTTTGAAATGTTTTTTTTTTTTTTTACTTTTTAGTACACTATTTTTGTTTTGTTCATCATTTAATAATTTACATCTGACATTTTAGTGTATTTTTTAAACAAAGAGGGAAATCAAAAAATCACTTAAAATAGTGGAAATAATATTTTCTCAAAGTTTCCTAGTAGTAATATGCAGGCTCGTCCAAAGCCCATATTCCTTTATAAAGGCAGCCTTGGAAGAATGACATTCATTAATCATGAAAATTTGCTTATCAAAATATCGTTACAAGTTAAGTCAGTTATAATCCGAGTGCGTATTAATTAATTAACCTAGTGTCTCCAGGCCTAATCAGACCAACTTTAATGGCTACCTTTGCTTCAACTTTCTAAGACCATTTTCACCATTAATGACGCACAGATAGTGACGCGGTCTCTCTAATACTCCAGTAAGTTAGAGCTTCGCTAGGGGACGACTTTATTAGGTAATCATATTCATTGCAGAATAAATAAGCATTAATATAAGATCCCAATAATGCACAAATAAAACTGCTAGTGTTTGACCTATTTTCCACTTTTGACCTATTAATGACATTTACAAAAAATGGAAATCTCGCATGCTGCATAAAAAAATATGTTCGATGAGTAGATGATAATTATAGCAGTTGCACGTTTAGTACTGGAAAAAATTCTAGCTGCAATCGCCATTATAAAAAGAATTTGTAAGTTTTCAACACAATGACAAATATTAATTACGGTAACAAAGGAGGTTTGCAAAAGACTTAAACAAGTTTCAATTATTTGACTACTAGTCCGGCCCTAACATTCATAAGACACCGTTGGGATAAAGCTGAGAAGGGGACGGAATAAAGTAATTTTCGCTTATAACTTTTGACTTTTCTTCTAAGTCCACTTTCAAATAAAGCAATTATATTCAATCACTCTAAACAATTATTTATAGTTATTGTACAGTCTAAAATTACTCTTTTTCGTTCCACATAATATATCACTTAAAATTTTATTTTTACGTATAAAAAATTGATCTAATTATATAAAATGAAAGAAACATAAATTATTTTTGCCGTAAAAAGTGCTGATAAAATTGCCGTCAGATTACATTGTCCTAATAACAAATAGGTACCTTTAGTTTGCATTGCCTCCAAGAACAATCCAGTACTAAAAATACATCAATTTCAAACTATTATTATTATAATAATTACAAATAAAAAAGGCAAGAAAAAGGGAAAAGGCCGCAAGGAATTAAGAATGATGATGACAGCTTTAACAGTTTTTTTTATTTTTTTTTTATTTCCTTCTTTAACTAATCATTTGTTGCTGAAGGTTTACAGCAATGGTAAGATTAGACAAGGAAAGTTGGGTCAAAAGTTATAAAGAAATCTTAAAAACATTAGCTTAGGCAGCCACAAAGGCATCCCAAAATTCGAACTGTGGATAAACACGTGACGGCACGACAAATCCCGACAAGTACGTCGTCACCACGTAACTCACCCCAGCGTGGGCCCCCACAACCCAAAAAAACCGGCCCCTTGTGATTCGGTCACATAAATTAAAGCGGCACTCGCCGTCGGTGCCGTCCTGCTTATTTTTTTAATTACAGCTCTAAGAAACCGACCCGAGCTGATCCCGAACGCAGTTATCACGGTCTCCACCTCACGGGGTGGTCCTGTTCTCGACCGTCCGATAGAGTGACGCCTCGAGATCCGCGCGCAAAAAGACGAAGCGTAACCGAATCTCGAGGGCGTCCTCTTATCCGACAGCCGAGGCAGAGGAGAGCCCATGCCCCTCATCATGAGGCCGCCCCTTTTCCACACCCGGCACGTCACTGCGGTGTCCGTACAACCTGGGCCCCACACGTGCAACTCGTTCAAACAGCACCTAAACTCGGTTCTTTTTTTTAATTTAATTTAATTTTATTTTTGGAGAACTGTTCTTCATCTTCTCCGGGTTGAGATGCAGAATATAGCCGCTTGCTTACGCTTATTTCTTCGTAAACAATCGGTTCATACGAATTTGAAGTCTGAAACTTAAAATTCATGTACATAAATTAATGGGCAACGAGTTAATCGTGGATTGAATCACGAAAACATGGAACAACGGTGATGAGATATGCATGAGAGATAAGAAGAGACAGACAGAATAATCAAATGAGTGAACTTTAATAAAATTGATCCGGTGAAACAAATTAACAAAGATTCTGAGGGATACCGGTAGCCAACATCTGAGAAAATATGCATTTACCCAGCTGCAAAAAGAGGGAGGGGTCTCGGTTATCTATGTACATATTGGGAGCTTTCTAACATGTAAATCAGCTCATCAGGAAGTTTGGTCAGGCTGCGCGCTCGCTCTCTCTAAATTCCTCCACTAACATCTTTAAACCTTTCCTTGTTTTAATTGAAACGGTGAAAGGTACTAAGAGTGGTAAAAAGAAACGGGGAACGGGAGGCAAGGTCGGAATTGTCGCCGGCGATCTGGTTGGAATCCGATCAGGCAACTTCAGGCGGCGGAGGTTGATTCAGATCGAGGTCGAATGACTTTCTCGGCGAAATTCGGCTAGTGTAGCTGAAATCCACGACGGAGGAGGAGTCGGAGTCGCTCTGGGCAGCGCCGGCAACGGTTGGGTGGAAAGGAGCGAACGAACTGCCGGATCTGAACATGCTGAGGTGGTTGTTCATGGCGTCAGATCGCGACAGGGCGTGGAACAGGAAAACCGGACGAGCCGCTGGGTAAGCGGTTGAGAAGTGCGCTGCGCCGCGGCCTCCGCCTCCGCCGAGGTGAGAGAGGCTGAGGTCGAGAGAAGGCGGGGCAGGAGGAGCAGGAACGGCGGAGATCTGGGGAGCGGAGCTGGACGACTCGACGGTGCTGCTCTGGCTGGGGCTCCGGCGGCCGGCCGCCGCGGCAGCAGCTTTGTTGGTGACTATGAGCTCGGAGGGGGAGGGAAAGTTCGTCTTGGCCTTCACGCCGCGGAACTCGCGGGCGGCGGTATCATAAGCACGCGCCGCCTCCTCGGCTGTATCGAAGGTGCCAAGCCAGACGCGGCTCTTCTTGCCGGGATCTCTGATCTCGGCGGCGTACCGGCCCCACGGCCTCTTCCGCACGCCTCTGTACCGGGATTCCTTGCCGTTAACGGCGGCGCCGGCGGCAGAGACGACGCCGCTAACGGCGTTGGATTTTGCTCTCGGAGCCATGGTCTCGTGACGTGGGGTTGCCTTTTAGGTTACTACGAGGGGAGAGACGAGGAGAAAAGGAGGCCTTGAGGTAAATGGGTGGGCAACGGGGGTTTGGTTTTTATAGAAGGGAATTCTACGAAGGGTCCCCCCCGACCACGCTCTATCAAAGGGCGTGTTGCTCTATCCTGTGGGGGATTTGGCTCCTGCTCCGCAGGGCTAGGGCTGCATTCAAGGTGTTTTACCACCACTCAAAACTCTCCACGTCAACTTACATCCATAAATGACATCAAATATGAAACAAGGAAGCAATTTCCTTCATGACTAATGGTTTTTAATTTATTTGTCATTGATTTAAAATATATATTTTAACTGGTCTCAAAATCAGATTGAATCTACTGTTACCAGAACTAGTTTGTTGTCTGGCAAGAGTAGAGTGATAAACTAGCTTAAAGTTACCAAAAAATCTTTTGTCAAAAAGTGATCAAATCAGTTTTATCAAAATAAGATGACCATAGAAGACACTTAATAAATAATTTTTTGATATCCATTGAGTAAATTAATGTCTACATAATTTTCATTTGTGAATAACTATAATATACACATAAATTATGAAATAAGTTATTTTTAGCTACATATGAAAGTTGTTACTTTTCATTTCAAATAAAAAAACACTTTTAATCTCAAATAATGCTTATAGTACATTAACTTCTCCAAATTAGTTAAAAGGGTACGGGATGTCCTATTGTGAGAAATGCGGGGTGGGTTAAGTAAATTAAGAGGCCAAGGATTACAAGAAAAGTGATCATTCTATAATTCTCATTTTTCAGAATTATGGATTTAATCAGATTTTTTAGGCAGATTAGCGCTCTTAATCTTATTTGCCAAACATTCACTAAAATACCATTAATCATATATGCAGAGATGCTATTAGAGAAAATGAAGCGTTAAGAAGAGTTTTCGTTCGCCGTTGAATAGTGTGTAATAAAAAAGGTGAATTTATGGTTGCACATTGTGTGTTGCATTGCGGTTGCGCGTTTGGATAATTTATTGACAATATTAACAAATAGGAGCGCTTCGCAATTAAAGATAGTGTATTTTCTATAAGTCTATTAGCGTACGATTCTTTTATTATGCTTCTTAAGGAAGGAAAGAGAGGTGAGATTGCAATTCGTGTGACTCGAGTGCCACAATCCGGGAATATAAAGGAATAAAAAGGAAAGTTTTATCTAAAACAAGTCAATGAGAAAATCATTTTTCTATTGTATTAAACTTTTACCAAATTTGGCGAAGCTTGTTTTGAACAGCTAAGAGGGGCTTAATGCATTGTCTACAACAGCTTGAATTCTCACATTAATTATTAGAAACTAAATTTACTACCCAGATTGCTCCAATTAAACTGTTAGATACACGAGGGTTTGGTGAATTATTCACGGTCAACCATTTTCTACCCTTCTAAATATACGGCTTACATTTTAGTCAAGATTAAATTCACATCTATGTTATGTGGAAGTCGACCACTTCCGCCATTGGCATCGGTGATCTGGCATCCATACATAGTGGATGGACCGATCATATCACTTTTTAAAAAAAAATTCCGTCCTCGTATTTCTCATTATACCGCCCACGTCGACAATGTTGACACTCATATCTCCACTGACAATTTAGCTAAGTTGTTAGTACTGTCATTATATATAGGGTCGTGATCCATTATTAGCGCTAGCACGTTGCTAGCGCTGTTTTGTCGTCCGCTATATAATGTAGCGGACGATAATTCACCGTCCACTACATTATATAGCGGACGGTGCTAGCGCTGCTAGCGCGAGCAACGGATCAGCTCCCAACGGATCAGCTTATATATATATATATAACTTTCAAGTGCCGCGAAAGTGTCTTTGATTAACAAAAGAATGTGCATGTAGTAAAAATAAAAATTGTGTGCTAACTAGCTCCCAGGGATAAAGTTATGCATGAACAAAATTAAAGTATGGGAGACTGGGAGTGAATATAATATGATAGTTAAGGATTCTATTTTGTCTAGGAGTAAAATTCTTTAATGCAATCCCAAAAGGTTGTCATGACGAAATTTCATTCCCAATAAATTCAGGATTATGAAATGATGGTCATATGAAGCCATGAGCAAAAGACATTAAAAATACCAAAATTAATAAGTTTAGTTAATTAAATATTGTGGAGACCAAGTGCAAAAGCATAGAGTTTAAACTTTTTGCAACGGCCAAAAAGCTTTGTTTAAGTTTGTTGTGGAAATTCTTAAACCAAATATATATAGATAGCGATATCATTACTGAAAGTATTTTGCCGCTAAAACTGGCCAAAAAAAAAATAACACCAATAAGCTTTGATGATATTGGTCAACCAGCCAAGGGATCGGAGTGGCACCATTTCTCTTTCGTAGAGCAATCTGTAAGGCAAGTTGCAAAGTAGGTGGGTCAGCGCTAGGAACATACTCGGGAACGGGCACAGCCTTGCCGATGCCTATCTCGTCAAACTTGTTGCTCATTGCGAAGTAACAGTGCTTGGTCCACATATTGCGAACTGCTCCACTGCTCGTGGTGGTGGTAGGTCGTGCTTTTGATGGGTTCTTATCTCCGAGCACCATAGCATACCAATCTTGTCGCCATACAACCTACCACTACCAAAAAGTCGACCCATATGAATTTTCAACACCGCCTATCAAGAGTGGACTTATGATGGTTGTAGGTGGTGCATTTGAGGGTTAGTTCTGGCGACAATTGTTTTGTTGCGGTGGTCATAGATGCGTAAAATAACGGGAAAAGAGGGTGGACTTGTGACAGTGGTAAGTGGTGCGTTCAAGAGTTGGTCCTAGCGGCAAGATTTGCGGTGTGGTGGTCAGATGTGTAAAAGTAACGAAAGCAAAGAAGGCAAGGAAGTCTTTAATAAAAAAAAGTTCTGCGTGAATGCACACATCTTCAGAATTGTTATTTTCTGTTAAATGTGCAGTATTTTCATTATTGGCAAGACAAATGTATAATTTAAAGTGAGAGAATAAATTTAAACGGGAGAGGTAGCTTCAAAAAATTTAGGCCCCGTACGCTTACCATATTTGTTTTCTGTTTTCATTTTCTGTTTTCATTTTCACGATTTTCATATTCAGTTTGAAAACATGTTCCTGTACTTTTATCATTTTCACAAAAAAAAATTTAGCTATTTTTTCTTATATTGGGTTAAGTTTGAGTGAAAAACAGCTGAAAACACCTTTTAGGTGTTTTCAGTTTTTTGCTACTATTTGAGTAATTTTATCCAAAACGAAAACAGAAAATGGTAAAAGTACGCAAAAAAAGAATCTTTTTCATCATCATTACTAAAAACAGAAAATGAATATGGTAAACGTACGGTAAATAACTCTGCCTTGAATAATATATTAACCTTTTTTAAGGTAAAAGATCATTCACTATAAAGACTTTAAAAAGAAATATATATATATATATATATATATACACAATTACGAAAAGAAATCGGCATTATTATGTATGTAAGAGATAGGCAGCATTGATGGCAAAGGGACAGAAGCGTGTGTTTTTGGGACGGTGCCAGAAGGAGGGTTGGGGGTTCACGCGCCACACGTGCAAGTGCGTCACCCGATGGGTAAATATTCGGCGCGGTCAGCGAGAGGTTTGACCGTAAGCAGGAGGCGCCGCCCTGCCGCGGGCGTGGGTGCTTGCAAAGCGCATCACAATAATTGCGTTTTGTGTGGTGCTGGTCACGTGGCACACGGGTGGGGTGTCAAGCCACGCGGCGACCTGCCGTGCCGGATCTCGCGCTTGGCTGCTGCTTTTGGAGCGCTTTCGCCGTTATTTTTCTTCACGCCGTTTACCCGCGGTTGCCCAGACAAGTTTCCGCGTGGATTTTAACGAATTGGACGGTGTACTTAAACTACTAGAGGAGTAATCCTCTCGTTTATTTAATTCTCTTTCTTTATTGCTGAAACTCGGTGCGTACAAGAACTAATCACTTTTCTTTAATTTTTCACTTGTCTATACGTATAAATTAAATTACAACTTTTATTGAATGATTTTTTCGTTATTTATCATAAACCTATACCATATTCATTTTAATGTAACTTTAGGATAAAATTGTGCGTTTCTTGACGTTCAGTACACACAAAAGGTGAGATAATACTTGAAATCTGTAACATGAGGAGCTAATCTATGTTTATAAAAAGGGGGCGAGAGAGAGTTTTTCGGCATCACGGTTGAGCTAAGGACTTTTTTATGAGACTGAATTGTTAGTATTGAAAACTAAACCTTAATTTTTTTACTCACTAAATAACAAGTTACCCTGTTCATTAAAATGATGGTGGACACGTAAATGGTTTTGATGGCGTGGTAGTGGTGGAGATGGCAGTGTCCTTGTGGTTGTGACGGAGTTGGTGGCGTGGTTGTAGGAGTGGCAAAAGGGGTATAGCGTTTATGGTGGCGGTCTAGCATGTTGGAGGTGGTGTTGTCATTATACCTTCTTACGTATAATTGTGCTCAATTTTTTCATCTCATGTAAATTTGTCTTTGGTTTTGCAAGAACAAAATTTTTAATTACAATACAAGATTAAGCGTCATCATCAAATGTACTCGAATAGATGCTATTTTAAATTTTAGGCTTCAAATATTTAATTGTGTAATTAAACATACTCGTACTAATGTTTACATGTGTCATTCAGAAGTATTATAAGGGAAAAGGAAGGAATTTGGCATTAAAAAAGGGACAAATTGGTGGATGGCAGAAAGAAAAAGGTGGGGTGTCAGTGAGTCTTTTGGCATGTTTCCGTCATATCGGCGCATGGGTCGGATCGGGACGAATCTCCTTTCGAACCGCTCTCCTGTCATTTGTTTTCAAATCGTCATCACGCGTACAAATTTGTGATGCCGACACGTTTTGCTGGTCGAAATGACGCATCACCAGATCTTGCCACGTACTGGGCCACACGTGTGCAGTGTCTGCAGTACTTGATATTCGGATTCTGATTGCAATAGAAGCCGGGCGACCCACCTCGATCCCAAGAAGTCAACGTGACTTATTGACTACTAAAGTACATCTTATTTCCATTTCAATAGTATAGTGGTTACTGGTGTACCCCCAGTAGAAGTTTCACTTAGTATTATTGATTTTTGAAAGACAAAATGTTGTTTCTACTTTATATATATATATATATATATATATATATATATATATATTGTGATGTAGATGGTTTATAACTTAGAACTAAGAACAAGGACCCTCTTCCGTATAGGATTTATGTTATAATAAAAAAATTCAGTAACTAAGATTGGGGTGAGCGTCAAACCGTTTAAACCAATCCGAACTATTCAAACCAATCAAACTGAACCAATTCAATTCGAACCGTTTAAATGTCTTGACTGTTTGGTTTCACATTTCTCAAACTGACATCGATTCTGTTTGGTTCACGGTTCATATTTTTGAAACCGATCACGAACCAAACGGACCTCTGATATACTAATTTATTTTTAGTGACATTCGTTGATAATTTTCACATACATTGTACTAAAGAAATCTAAATAAACAAAACCTTGAAAATCAAAAGAAAGGAAAATAATCGCTGTGTCTTGTGTTATTCATTCTTTCTCGTACATCAATAACAAATGTATGACTAAGTTTTTATAATAACACATATCTTAAAAAATGATCAAAACTTATGTTAACACGAGCATTTAAATCTTGAATATAATAAGGTTATGTGCCCTTTTAAAAGAACCGCTAACTTCAATTTTGAAGGACATTTGGATCCATTAATACATGATGTGCATAGCGAAAACTTTTTAAAACTGGCACAACCGATGCAAACCAACCAAACCGAGCCGTCCAAATCGATAATGTTTGGTTCGGTTCAAGATTTTTCAAACCTAGGGGTTACGGTTTGGTTTGAGATTTGACCTCCAAACCAAACCAAATTAGGCCGTGCTCACTCCTAACTAAGACTGTCACTAAAAATTCAAATAACAACGACGACGTATTTTTGAAGAGAATTTGTTATTATTAGAGTTCTTAATCCTTCTTCAAAGAAAAGATGGACCATAGAACTGAAGGGTAATGGAGCAGGCATGCTCCTCAAATAAAATAATATGACTAGCAGTCTCTCATCAGCGGTTACCAGGTGCAATGATGGTCATGGCCGTCTAGAATTTGGCCTAAACTGGATAATGTTTTTTTTTTCCCTCTTTTTATAAGATGTCATTAAATGTAGTCATCTTCTTATCACTGCAACTTGCAAAGATTAGTGCTTTGCTTGTGAAGCTTTTAACATTTCAATTTCTTAATCTATATTTAAAAATTATTTTCAGTTTGCCAAAAAATTGGATAATACATTTAAAAATTTAAGTAGAATTCTAAGGTTGGTTTGACCGAGTCTAAATATCGGTGGGCTATTTCATATAGACCTCGTGGCTGTGTTTGTTGAATTAATAATTTAAACGATAATAAGACTCAGGGCACATCAGGTTTAGGACTATTGCACTTAACCCCATGAGGTTTGAGAAATAACCTTCCAGCCACCAAGTTTAATCTTTTCTGACACTTGACACCAAAAAAAGTGGTGATGTAGTATTATTCAACACACATGCTGTCCAAATTACGCTTTGATAAATTTTGTGACAGGAAGGATAACAATATCAGAATTCAAAAAGATGTACCGGCGTGGACACCTTCTCCAACTACAACCATCGAATTATCTGCTATTTGCAGATCTAAGTTTTGTATGAAGCCAACACTACTTTTTGTAATGTATCAGAGAGACTTCGGTTATTTGAGGAATCTAGATGGCATGAACTAATGGAGTTTGGCTGAAAATTCTTTTACTATGAATTTTGAAAAAGATAAACAGAGAGAACAGACTTGAGAGAAAATGTAGTTCATGTTTTATTTCATTAGTAAAAATAAACATCCGTGTGATCGTCTTTTTCACCTTTAAAAGGTGCTTACTATTCAAAGTGGAAATGAAAATTCGAGCGGGAGGCAAGGCTAATTGATTAATGCCGGCACCCTCAACCTATTGTGCTTAAAACTAGATATTAAAAGAAAAGTAAAATAAGAACAAATGACTGTCATGGTTGAAAGGACAATGGTGCCCTCGTCTATGTCTTTGTTCTTGTGCTTTTCTCGATCTTGATCTCCAGCCTGTTTGTGGGTTATGTCACGACCCAAACCCTCTGTCGGTTCGAAGGAGCTCGAGGGTGACTAGCCGTTGCGCCATTTGACAATCTCTATGGAAACTACGGGTCCTGAGTCTTTAAAACTAATACAAATAGTAGCGAAAAATAAAACAATTACAATTTTTGATATAAATTTCATTTAAAATTTCACTACAAATCCTTTGTAATATCATAGTCCTTGAAAGTTCACTTTGTTTTGCTCTAAATATTCTAAAGTCCACGATCAACATCATCACCTTGACTTTTAAACCAGAAAAGTTAAGTAAGGAGTGAATTTTCTACGTGATTAATAAGTAACCAATGATTCAACTAATTGAACCAAAATCTGTTAAAAAATATTGCAGTTTACATAACTCAATTCGACAACAAGCAACAAGTCATTTATGAGAAACTATTAGTAACAACAATGTAAATAATACTTGTATTGGAGTTTAAAGAACTCAATTTTGTAAGAGGCAATAGATCATAGATGCGCAAAAATTACCGGTAAGAAAATCAAATCAACAATTTACAAAACAGTGACGATAAACTGACCACGTCCAACAATTTCATATTAGTTGCATACAGATATTCAACCGAAAGATCATTTTGGCTCAAAGTCTAAGCATAAGTCCCTTCAGAGTAACTTATCAGAGTCATGTCGACAAGTAACAGACACAAATGTCCTACAAAGGAAGTAACAATAAAGAAATAGTATTAAGAACAATGTCAAGAATGGTAATGCAGTGAGACACTGAGCCAAGAAATATAAATACTACTAATTTATAGCAGTTTCTAGAAAAAATATTTTTTGCATGTCGGTCTGATTTTAATGAAAACAAGCGTCACTAGAAGTACTTCATTTTTGTAAGATGGCTTTCTTTAATAAACACACTCTAATTTTCTTTTCCTTCTATTCCTCGTCCAAGGTGCTAGATTAGCTCATGCAGTTGAATGCAAGACGTTCAAACCTCACGAGGTGCCGTTGTGATTATCTCATTCTAATTAACCAGTGATTGCAAGCGTTATCTGTTTTTCGGTTTTATGAACTCTTGCACATAAGATCTTATCTTATCGTTTTAGTTTTATAAAGACGACATAAGATTAGGTAGCGTTTGAAATCTATTCTGTTTCAGTTTTTTAAAAAAAAATGTGTTTGACACATTTTTTTTTCTTCCAAGTTTTGAAAATCAAATTTTGAAACCCCCCACTGGCCACCTCCCCCAGTTGGCCACCGCCGCCGGCCACTGCCACCAACCGACTATTACCATCGCCACTAAAGAAAAAACTGGGTAATCAAACACCCATTTATTTTTGTAAAAAATAAAAACTAAACTGGTTTTTGTTTTTTTGAAAATAAAAAAGGATAATTACACTTATGTCCCTGAGGTTAGGATGTAATTACAGTCAAGGACATTAAATTTCAAAATGTAACATTCCGTGACAAAAAACCCTAATTTTATAATTCTTGTGTCCATCCGTTAGTGTTCCGTCCAAAAAGTATATATTTTTTATGATGTGGTTACGTATTTTCAAAATGGCAATACTGCCCTTTACTGCATATACTAAATAATTACACTTATATTCCTGAGGTTATGGTATAATTACAGGTAAGGACAATAGTTTGGACAAATTATACTTATGTCAAATATAATGATTTAAATGTTCAAATTAGGATTAGGGTTTTTACGCAAATTACACTTATGTCCAATATAATGGTTTAAA
The DNA here is from genome assembly GCA_033065855.1 of Escallonia rubra. Classification (NCBI taxonomy): domain Eukaryota; kingdom Viridiplantae; phylum Streptophyta; class Magnoliopsida; order Escalloniales; family Escalloniaceae; genus Escallonia; species Escallonia rubra. The sequence continues at coordinate 407,061 of JAVXUO010002917.1, read as the reverse complement.
TGTACAAATTATGATTTTTTAGGGTTTGTATAAAAACCCTAATTTTCAAAATGGTTTTTAAATTACCGCCGGCTACCAATCTTCTGCCGGCGTCTCCTTTCCCCCTCCATCTCTTCTCTCCCCCCACCTCGTCCCCCACAGCAGCCCCCTCCCTCGCCTTACGCTGGGAGCTCCATCGCCCTATCCCTCCCTGCCCCACCCTCCCCTACCCCCGTAGCCGCCCCCCCACCATACCTACACACCACTGCCAACCTCCGTGACCCAACTACCCGACACCACCGTCGTTACCCACCACCCGACACCACTGCCATAACCCACTCTTCTTTCTTCCCAAACCAAAACCCACCATCAATTCAACAAACTAAAAAACAAACCTAATGTGATTCTGAGTTGTGGCATGAGAGAGAGAGAGAAGGGCGATTCCCGGTGGGTTAGAGAGGGTTCGAGCGGCGGGGTGGGGAGGGAGGGACATCGGCGGCGTGGGGGGGAGGGGGGAGAGCGGGGGCGACGTGGGGGGAGCATGGGGGTACGACAGCGGGGTGGGGAGAGAGGAGGGGGCGGGGTGGGGGTTGGGGGGAGCGTGGAGAGATTGCATCTGAGATGAGAGATTGAATTGGAGAGAGAAAGGACATAACAAAAAAAGATAAAAGAAAAAAGGAATTTTAATTTCAATTAGGGGTAATAAAGTCTTTTCGTCAAAATCGTTATGTATTTTTGTATTCCGTCTGGTCAACGGACATAAGTGTAATGTGTTCAAACTATTGTCCTTACCTGTAATTACACCTAACCTCAGGGACATAAGTGTAATTGATCCTTAAAAAACCAAAACTTGAAGTGATTTCAAACATACCCTTATCGAATTATTGTTTTTGTTGCCATTGCAACGTTATGTCCGATCGTTCCGGAAAACACTCGTATCTCGTGTATTATCACAGCTGCTCGCACAGAGTTAGCAGTTTCTTATTTTCTGGATACCATTGTGGTAAAAAAGTTCATATCGCTCCTGTTTTTTCTTGATAAAATGCAGGTGATATCAGTGATATCGTATCATAAGCCTGCTTATGCACAGTGATCAAAGACAAGTCATTCGCGTCTAGCCGTACTACGAACCGAAATGTTCAGATTGAACCCCAGATTCCGGCCACTGCAAGTCCTTTCCAGGAATACTGCAATGACATTCAAATCTCATCCTTCAACCCAGCTAAGCAACAGTCACCCTCACAGTATCCTTCCCTGTCTACTCATTCGTTATTTCCGCCACCGAAATTCCCATCACTCCCGTACAGACCATCACGAATTCGTAAATTCAGACGGAAACTCCACCACAGACAATGAAGCAATCAATCTCAAAAACGTCCTCAAGACTGAAGGCAACAAACCAGCGTTCGAGATCGAACGAGCTCTCACGCAATGCAAGCCAACAGTAACCGAGGATTTGGTGCTCAATGTCCTTCGACGACATCGTTTCGATTGGAAACCCGCTTATACATTCTTCAACTGGGTGTCAAAAGATGGAAGGGGAAGTGGGTATTCCCCTGGGTCTGATGTTTTCAATGAGATTCTCGACATTTTGGGCCGAATGAAGAGGTTCAAGGAAGTTCACCAACTGCTCGACGAAATGTCTCAAAGAAAGGGTACCATAGATGAAACCACATTCGGCATCGTTCTTAACAGATATGCTGCCGCACACAAGGTGGATGAGACAATCGAGCTGTTTTACAAGAGGAAAGAGTTCGGGCTTGGGATTGATTTGGCTGCCTTTCAGACACTTTTGCTATCTCTATGCCGGTATAAGCATGTAGAAGCTGCAGAGACTTTGTATCACACGAAAAAAAATGAGTTTCGGCCTGAGACAAAGACGATGAATATTATTCTCAACGGGTGGTGTGTTTTGGGTAACTTACGCGAGGCAAAAAGAGTATGGAAGGATATTTTTGCATCTGAATGCAAGCCGAATAGGTTTACGTATGGGATTTTTGTGCATGCGCTGACAAAGAATGGGAAGATCAACACGGCCTTGAAGCTGTTTCGAGCAATGTGGAAGGAGGGCTCTAATCCTGATGTGGCCATTTGTAACTGCATTATCGATGGGTTGTGTTTCAAGAAGAGGATCCCCGAGGCTCTGGAGATCTTTAATCAAATGAGTGAGCGCGAATGTCTTCCTAATGCCGCTACTTATAACTCGCTCATAAAGCACTTGTGCAAGATTCAGAGGATGAATAAGGTTTACGAGCTTTTGAACGAGATGGAACAGAAGGGGGAGGGGTGTTCACCGAATGCTAGGACGTATGTTTACTTGTTGAAATATACAAAGAAACCGGAGGAAGTTTTTGAAATCTTGGAGAGGATGAAGAGAAGCGGTTGCAAGATGAATAGCGACATGTACAACATGGTTTTGAGGCTGTTTATGGATTGGGACTCTCAAGAAAGAGTGAAATCTACGTGGGTTGAGATGGAGAAGAGCGGTTTGGGACCTGACCGGAGATCTTACACGATCATGATTCACGGGCTTTATGATAAGGGTAGGATGGAGGATGCATTGTACTATTTCAATGAAATGACATCAAAGGGAATGATACCGGAGCCGAGGACTGAGGGGTTGGTGAAAGCTATAAACGTTAAGGCGCAAGATGGAGGGAGTTAACCAGACAATTCGCTTTTGAGTTTTTGTACAAGCAACTAAAGAAGAATGTTATTGACAACTCTGCTCATCTCTGAGAAGTTGGCAGTGGTTGAGTTGGACACTAACATGGAAGAAGACACTCTTTGGACCATACTAGCAGCTCTTAAGAGTTATTTAACAAATCTCTCTCTATTTCTTCCTCAAGAATTATTAATTCTAGCAACCAATCTGACTGTTTATATACTATTACACTTAAGAAAAACTTGTAATGGAGTTTGATCTCGTTTAGAAGCAGTGAAACTCCCAGAGGACAAGTTCACGTCATTGCGAGTGCAAAACTTTTTCCATGTCAACTTTTAAACCTTGATCTGTGATGCATGTGCCGAAAGCTCCCCTCTGCCCACAAAAATAAATACATGACAGAAATTTGATTGCAGGGGAAAGAAAGATAGGATGATTATATTCATTGAAAGAATTGAACATCAACTAAAACAGTCAGTATTATCCTCCAAAAGTACAGGTGTATAGACCAGAATCCAATCGACAAGGAAAGCATGAATTATATTAGGCTGCAGCGGAAGGTGTGTACCATCCATGATGGATCTCAACTGCTTTCTTTCTCCTTGCAAGACGAGACTTCCTCCGTGCTCCAGTGTTTCTGTGCAGCGCTCCTGCTTTCACAGCTTTGTCAATTGCTGAATAGGCCTCTGCAATCAGTTTTTCAGTAAAGAGAACTTCCTCCTGTTGGGCATCAGGCTTCTTTTTGAGTAAATCAAGAGTTTCCAAAGCCTGGAAGACAAAGAAGCTGGATTTAGCATCTGCAAGATTCTTGCGTCTTGAATACTTCTTTTATATCTATCTTATGTCATACATCATATTCCACCTTTGCTCTCTTTTTCAATGTTTCTGGTTTGAGCCGCTCTTGCATAATGCATCAATTTATACACAGCACACAGAAACTCTATAATGCATAATGCACCAGAACATTCTCGCTGGAATAACGAAGAACACTAAAAGGCAAACAATTCCTACAGAAGAATAACAAAAGGAAGACAAAGTATAAAAAGAAGACAAAGGCATTGCTCAGTGCCGGTAAATTAGGAGGCCTAGTGCACAAGGCTCCCGCTATTGTAGGGAGGACTCAGCCTTATCCCCATTATTGTTGAGGGACTGTTTCCGTGCTTCAAACCAGTGACGTCCAGGTTACGATGGAGCAACCTTAACTTTGCGACACGTCTCAATGGCAGCTTAATAAAGACACACATTGAAGCACACTATTCTTTTTCTGATACTGAACATGATAGTTTATCCTTCATAATTCGCATATATTCACATGAAGAATTAGGGAACCACGGGACAACATGAAATAAACAGACATAGCACGTCCTTCTCCAAAGTACAGACCTTCATAACTTTTAGCCATATTAGTTAATTCTACACAACAGCACCTCAAATTACACCTGGACAACGTGAGCTACTTTTGGTCCTAAAATTGGGCTATCTAGCATTATCCATGTGAACAAGAATAGGATTGTTTCCACATTCCAATTGTCTTCAAATTTGGTGTTAATTAGCACCTTCCCCATCCTCTCTCTTTCACCGTCTCCGCTGTACTTGACCGAACTACAGAAACCATCGGAACTGCCTACATGCCTATAAAAGCTTTATAATTATGGGCAAGCAAGCCATCGGCTTTACTGCTAGCACAAGTGATCTTCGGCTTTCAAACTATCAAGTATGTCAAAACTCAGATGCTGCATATATAAAAATGAATAGCACATTCATGCAGCAAAGACAAGAAACTAACTTCACGAAGAACTGAAACTTTACATGACAACAATACTTCAGTAACTAAGCTATGACATGCCCATTGCAACTACATTTGCCTTTGAAACCTTCTTGCAGCCTATTTCTATTACTGAATACAGTTAAGTTCTCTGAATTTTTATAAACCATCAAGTGATGTTTCTCCGCTATTATGCTCTTTGCAATATGCATACCTTTTCTTTTGGTTAAAGATAGTCAAATGATATATCCCCCATGATGTTAGCCAAATAATTTAAATAGTTTCGAAGAAGGGTTAGCCATTCAGAACACTCAAGCCACTTTCTCAATTCTGGACATGCCCAAGTTGTGGCGCTCTTGGATGGTATACCTATTATACTTTGATTAGACGTGTTCATATCTTTTTACACCTTACATTCCCTCTTTAATCAGACAAATCTCTTCCAGGATTTCTCAAGATATGCTTAAATAATTAATTAAATCAACAAAGTTTCGATAGACGCACAATCAGCAGTATCCTGATAAAGGCAATATTTAAAAAACGTGGAAAACTTCAGACCTCAATATCAAATTGAAAAACTCTCTGCATTCCAGGGACTGTATTTCTCCAACTTTAAGAAGGTGCACTGATAGCTGTCGAAAGTTTCCCTACCCCATCTAAGCATTATACTAGAACCAACAACTTCCAACAACTAGCAGAATTCAGTTTCCATTCAAGTAAAAGCACAAATTAGTCATGTGGGGAAGAAGAATTAACCTTCTTCATCCGGGTTTTGAACTCGGACTTCTTAGCTTTATTATAGACACGCCTCTTTTCCGATTGTCTAGCCCTCTTGGCTGCGGAATCCGGCTTTTTTGGAGCCGCTTCGCACACCACTAACTGGCTAGTCCTCCGGACCGGGACAATCGAAACAAACCCTGCAATATTTCCGCAAATTAAAACAAGAATTTTGTCACTTTACACTGAAATTGCAAGAGAAAAAAGAGTGAAACCCGAATGGGGAAATGGGTGTTGTGTATTGAGTTACCTGTGGAGAAGAGGTTATGTGATGTATTCGCGGAGAAGCCGAGAGGCTTGAAGGCAGTGGCAGAGGAAGAGGAAGAGGCGGTGAGTGATAGGGTGTTGAATCTGCTGGGAAGGCCCAGGCAAGGAGTGAGACATTGTAAAGCTGCAGCCATTTTTCTCTTCTATATAAACTCCTACTTTTGACAAGAAGAAGAAGAAGAAGAAGAAGGAGAAGAAATAGAAACCTTCAACAGATTACAGATGAAAACCCCCTCCTATCTTATCCAGACAAAAGTTAAAAGGGTAAAGTGCAAATAACCCTCCGAGGTTTGTATGGAAATCTCACTTAAGACCCTGAGGTATCAATTGGAATATATAACCCTCTAAGATTTTAAAAATTGATTCAGTTGGGCCCAAATAAAGAAACATTATAATTTTAAACCAACCATTCTATAAATTCAATTCAAGCAATGATTTATTTTTTATTTTTTATCATTTCTCTGTTTATTCTTTTCCTCTTCTGTTATATGCTTCATTCTTTTCCTCTTCTGTTTCATCAACCCACCACCATCGCGCTATTGACAACACCAGTGGAACAAATTCAATCCACCCAAAGCTAGAGAGAGAGAAAAAATCCGCCGCCCCCTGCCAGCACCATAGTTACATCACCACCAATCTGTCCCTACCCCCAGTCACGTCATCACCACCAAATCGCTAAATACCTACTATAGCACCGCGACGCCCAGATCACCGTCGCGGGTCTGTACTTCGCCGTTGACCTCTACTTTCACTTTCTAATAGCCACTCACCATCTTCGTCTAGTGTGTGTTTTAATCATTAGAGAGAGAGATGGGTTTTAGAATGTTTATGTGAGACAGTGGTGGTGGTGGTGGTGATGGTGATGGTGGCGGTCGATGGAGATAGGAATTTGGGTTGGGGGAAAGAGGGCTTCCAGTGTGTGCACTGGTGGTGGCTGATGTGGGATAGAAAATAGGGGATTTATGGTGTATGCACTGGTTGGTTGATGATGGCGGCTGGGGGACGATATTGTATGGTGGTTCAATTGAAGGGATGGGAGCGGAGGGGCAAAATGAGGGTGCTAACGAGTGGAGTGTTAGGTGGGAGTGTGTGTTAATCTTCTAACGACACCTTTGCCCTTCCATGTGAATGATTGTCCACCTTTTTTACGAACATTAACTTTAGGGTCCAATGTTCAAACGTTAGGGTGGTATGTATTGAAATTGAAACCATATGGTTTTAATTGAAATAACAATGTAAACCATAAGAGGTTCAGTGCAATTTACCCTAACATCATGTTACTCAAGCCATTATAGCCAATCAAGAGACTACTTTCTCAGTTCAAAAGTAATTATAGGTTCTCACAAATACGATTGAATGAACGTCCGGAGTTCAAAAGTAATTTAAGGTTCTCACAAACTACCATTTTTTGTCTGAATGAGAGCACTCCGTATTACCAAACAACACAAATATTAGAATGCATGCCAACTTTTTTCATTCATGAGCGAGTTTAGGTGAGAAATTATTGAGGTTTGAAATAAAAAAAACGGAGATGGAGTAATTTGTACATGAGAAACACCAACGCTAATCTATCTGTCTCAACACCAGGAAGAAATTAAAATCTCTCGGCTGTCATTACTGCAGGTTGTGCTTCACGATGCTGTTTTCTTCCAAGGTAAGGACCCTTTTTAAAAGCTTCCTGCAACTGCAGGCAGAGAAAAGATAAAAGAGAAACATATAAAGACACAAGAAATAATTTCCACGTCTAACAAGAATGGCCATTTTGTTAGTAAGTTTCACTTTATTCCAAGTTTCCTCAGGCGATTGACAACACGAGCACTCGCAATGAAGATGTACATGTGCGATGTCTTGAATATAATTCTGCCAACCAGTTGCCAAAATGCCAAACCAACTTTTCCAACTAGATTTTCACAGTGGTGGTGGTCTCGCGATCCGATATGTGTGTGTGTGGGGGGGGGGACGTTTAGGGCCGTGGTCTAAGGTATGAGAATTCGCACCTTTTCAGCTACGACAGCAAGAGCAGGGTCACCGATTAGTTTACTTGATGACATGAAGGCCTTGTAAATTGCCTGGCAACAGTTATGTCTAGCTTCCATACCTGAAAATTTATGACATTCCATGCTGAAGACATATATACATGATATTACCATATGAAAAGCCGAAAATGATATTACAAACAACAGAATCCAGTTTCCATCTCATCATTAGAACTCAACAATCACTAAGTACACCAGAAATCAGAGTGGAAACTGATAGAAGTAAATAAAATGTGGGACAGAGAAATTAACAAAAGTCGAATGAAAGAGAGTCAAGAATTGCATCAGATGAGAACTTTTTTCCAGAGCTTTCTTACTATGCCTCGGTCAAATACATCATTATCTGATTGTAAAACTAAAACATTAGAATGTACTTCAGATGTTCCTGCATGAACAAAAACCAGTTAGCCATTGAAATTTTCTTTTCCAACCTATGATAGTCACGTGATTAATGGAGAAACTTCTTGAATGTCCCAGAAAATAGGAATACAGTTTGAAGAGGTCAGTAGCAAGGACAACGCCTGATGGTTATGCCCTTGAAAGGAGGTTAACTATGGCATTCATTTCATAATTTCAATGCTGACCTGGTATTGGTTTTTCTTTTCATCAGTTTCGTAGTAGAGGAACAATAGTCATAAGCAGTTCTGTTACTTTTGTAACGTTTGCTAGTCATATTTAGACTAAATTGGAAGGGGAAGTTGCATAGGTAAGTATGAAATGCGTGATGACAAGGACGACACAAGGAATGCCGAATAATAAGAAACTGGTGCTGGAAGACTGACCTATCTTAGTTGTTTCAGTATACGTGTCAGTCACAATATCTATGATTTCTTGTCTTGAGCAGATCTCCATCAAGCACCATGACCGAGCCGCCAATCCAGTTATCAATCTATAGCCCTGTTATGTTCAAATGGATTTTTACACATCAAGTCTCCAGAATAAAATGGTAATTAGCAATACTGGAACCCAAATACAGACACAACTTTGTTGAATGAACTAGTGGAATCCCTCCCAACTTATATGGCAAACATAAAACAGTTCGTCTGAGTATGTTCTTTTCTTGTTGATAGTGCCAAGACTTGAAGCTCTAACCCAACCTCTTTCTTTGAATGCCAATCACAATATAATCTTCCATCCCCTGTAAAGGTTTTCTTTGGGAGATCAAGGAAGTGAGACCAATAAGGCCCCCTCCAGAAATGAGAACATTCATCCAGGTGAAGGCATTTCTACATGCTGTAGTCATTGGCTCAGAGGGCAAACTTATGAATGAAGTTAAAAAATGTTCAACGCTTGGAAAAAAAGCAAAAGATAACTCTTTTGTTCCTCCCACCACACTTAACAAATAAACAGATTTTATCCTAGCGGATAACAAGGAGAATTTAAATGGTACAAGTTGTCTAAGGAATTCCGACATTACAACTCTAGTGCAACTGGAAGAGAAATCTAAACAAGATAATTAAATGTTCTAAAACTCTCAAATAACAAAGTAAGTTGTGGAGGTAAAACTCTAACCGCCAAGCGAATTTCTGACACCTCTTGAAGAACCGAAAGAAAAAGGCCCTGCCACATGCAACAATTTGGTAAACATTCAAACAATTTAAAGGTGCAGCCAAATGAGCAAAACATTTATAAAAGAAAACCTCCGCTTTGACAACATTCCCAGAATAAGCAATGACAACAAAAAATACACTCTCATAAGATTCACACATATGAAGACAAAATCTGAAGACTCGGTGGCCAAAGCTTATGTTGTTCTTCTACCTTCTATGAATAGGACAAACAAAATAAACTGAAGTGCTTCCAAATATAGAGAAGAGCTAATTAACTAACCGATGGAGTCAACTTTGATGTCTTCGATGCTGTTTCATAGATCAGTCGCCGTAGGCTTTCTTCAGCGCCACTGTTCAACATCTTTGTGTTGTCGGATCTAGTTCCTCCACAGATGTTCCCAAGCGCATGCAGTGCAGCCTGAATTTCCAAGGAACAACCATCGCGGTATAGATGAATATAAATTATCTAGGATACACCATGAAAAATTAAAAGACAAGAAAATCTTGTTGACAAAATTTGTTAGCCCGTATAAATTGAATGTTAAAGCTTGATCGTCATGAGTTACCAAATAGACAAAGCAAAGCTGTCTAAAACACACACATAACTGTCACCAAGACAACCATGATGGGCACAGCTGTGCAACTGGTCGAATCTTAGCCATGTTAATCTTGAGTGGGCATCAATGGAGGAAGGTTGTCAGTAGAGTGGACCTTGCATTAGTATTAACCTTTTATATAAGTAGACATAGATAAGTATAATTTAGGAACTCATCAAAACGGATATACCTAAGTTATTGTTGTACATGCACATTCATTTTACCATTTGGCTTCTTGATAAAACTATAGAACCTCCAGCAAACCTAACTGACGACTTCAAACATAAAAGAGCAGCATATATAAACCAAAGAGATGTTATAAATTCCAAGAATGAAATATGTGGAGAAAGCATCATAAAGAACCACATAAATGACCGCGATGAAAGCCAAAGCCAGCTTCGTATGGTGCCAAAGCATCTCAGGTTCGTCATACGGCCGGAAAGAAACAAAAAAGTACAATTACGATGTAAAAAGGCAGCTCACCAACTGTTTACCACGGCCTTGCCAATTGAAGGCGGCATGAACAACACGTCTGGCAGCAGGAGGTCCACTTAACAGTAGCAATGTAGCTCCTTGGATTGCTATAACCAGCATGACAACAACATCCAAGTTAGGATCCAGGTTTCAACAATCCAACAGCTGAGTAGAGAAAAAGGCATATATATATATAAGCCGAGTGCACAAGGCTCCCGCCATTGCAGGGTCCGGTTTTTGAAGGGCTAGATGTATGCAGCGTTACACCCTCACTGCAAAGAGGTTGTTCGGGTTTCAGTGAATCACCTTTGCTTAAAAACACACAAATGCATGTGCGCTCACAAACATAACTACAACAGATACTTTTGGATAGTTGATCGCCACCATTGATAAGCTACTTCTCAACCTTGTAACAAACACGTGGGCAACTCAAGTTTACCTGTGGCATTAAGTTACCATCCTTTTATAAGAGTAGCACTGCAATGTTCATTCAATGCAGAACAATACACATGTTATCCACTAATGTTCCCTAATGTAACCATCCTACTCTCGACTCCTGCCCCTGCTAACATTTAAATTAAATAGTTACGCTGTTCAGGAAACATCAAACTCAAGTACTGACATGAATTACCTACCCAATCACATGATATCCACCTTAGCTAACCATCCTACTTTCTACTCCTGCCCTTACTAACATGGAGTTAAATCAAATAGTTACTTTGTTCACGAAACATCGAACTCAAGTATTGACACGAATTACCTACCAAATCACATTTTGATACATGTACACAAATTCGTAAAATATTAGAAAAGATATAAGTTGCTTCAATAATGTGTTATAATACCATGTTATAATAACAATAGGATGCTATTTAAAACCACTGTATAAGAAGATGGTCCCATCTAATGGCAGCAGTTTCATTAGCATAAAAACTAAGTGGCTTGCTTACATGAGCCTATCTGACCCAATGCTTCGAGTGCACATTCGCATTCATCTGGGTCTGGACTTTCCAGCACTCCAAGTCTTTCATCTATGGCTGAGATCACAGTTTTAACACCTAAAGATAAAGCGAGATTAGTGCAGCCATAAATCACCTCTCTACTATTTAATAGGAAGAGATGATATATACTACCACCATGAAGCATATAAAAATCTTACAAAGAGTCACTATAAACCAAGCTTGCAGAGAATCTTTAGCATACAGCATGTGACATCACTATCATTCGGTTCCGAGTACCCAAGCATCACAGCAATTTTGTTCCGATGTGGAGCATGGTCACAGACATGCAGGCAAAGTAATCACAGAAAACAGGACACATACATAGTGAAGCATAGGCACTGACGCCAACACTTAATTTTTAACGTGGAAGAAAAAATGAAGGAAACATTAACTCAGTGCATTACACAATGATATTACACATGAAAATAATACTTATTAAAGATATAACTTATTGGCTATTAAGATTAGTGCATCATATCCTGGGACTATCCAACTCAACATTGCAACTAAACCCAACTCAACAACAGTTTATTTAACTACCAAGGGTTGGATGCATGAGTCCTTGAACACCATTCTTCGTTGTGGGAAGATAACATGGATATGTATATAGCCAAATATATGCTAAAGCTACTACGACTACTAGAGTAAGTATATATTCAAGTTCACCGATAACCTAATTTGAGGATGGATACCACTGCGTCCAACATACCATAAAATAGCCTAGACACTGTAACTACTTCTGCATTACGATTAAAGAGTCCACCATATCCCTGGATACAACAGCAACTCCAGTTCATCCAAGTTTCTTGGTACAATGAACCTAACTTTTCATTTAATCTTTACAATCATATTTCTGCAAGTATTGATATCATTGGAGTCCTAAACTAGCATATAACAAAGCTCCAGTACCCACACACATATTAGACCAGACTAATTGGAGGTTCAAATGTGTGATTGTCCCATTGTTCATACATAGGAGACTGCTACAGAAGGCTGCCCGCCCCAGCCTTGAAAAGAGGTAACGAGCAATTAGCAAGAAGCAGTCAACCATATACAGCCCAAACATATAGATAGTTATCATAAAATGCAAAAGAATAACTTCTATACGACTTGTTGAAAAAAAGATAGCAGCACACATCAAAGCAAACAACGCCAACAATGCTAAAAGATCAGGATTCACAATACGAAAGCCAACTTATGTTTTCAAAAGCAAGAACTAGAAAGAAATATTGTCTTACTAGATTCGTCAATGAACATAAAAGTATTCTCCTTTGACAGAAGCCTTCCACTTATCATCATAACTCTTGATCTTACTATTGACTCAGTTGATGCATTGCTATAAAAGATATGCAAGTAGAAAACTATCCATCAAGGCATGATGACAATATAAAATGAAAGCATACAAATGAGACATTCCGTCATGTAGTACCAGATTATAGAACCAAGTAGTTGAAGGAGGCTGGTCCTTGACAAGAACTCTGTACTATGCTGAACTTCTGCCAACTTCATCCCACAGAACGCGGATAATAAGAATGAGAAGCACAACTCAGTAACTTATTTCGGAAAAGTGTATACTCGAGCCAAATCACTGAAGGATGCAGCGGAAAAAGAAGATACAAAGAAGCCAAGGCTTGCTTTTCTTTAATATGTAAATATGTAGTTCAAAGGAAAATGAAGTTGAATAAAGCGATCCAGAGATGACGGAACCTCAGATCCCATCATGGACAGTTTCTTTCCGTGCGTGCTTTAGGCGGTTGTGTTAATGGTTGGGGGTGGAGAGTAAGTGGATGCTGATTAACTTTAGATTATTTGTAAAAAGTATGTTCACAAATGGAAAGCAATCACAAAAGTATTTTACAGCAAATTCTCATAAACTGTCCCGTTCAGAGTAAAGCAGCCTAGCTCTTTCTTTTGCCTAGAAGACAACGTGTCAATTGGTTTTCTATACTTGTTATTAGTTTTTGGAATCAGTATGTTGATCTAATCTAATTCTTTGCCACTGAATTTGGCAAGGTCTTGGGTTCAAGTATCCCAGCTTGCATTTGGTGAGCACCTCTGGTTTGTCTTTCCCTGATCCTTTCGAGCTCGCACACGAGGAGAGCGGTAAGCATGAATACATTGGGGCACCCATTGCCTTCAACTTGGTACGAAAACTTCGGTTTAGCAAGGTCCTGGTTCAAGTCAATTGCTACCGAATTTGAAGGATTATGAGCAATGTTATAATTTGCCACAGTAATGGTGTATTTGATCATTCAGCCTTTTGGGGTGTGGCATTAAATCATATGTATGTAACGTACAACTCAACAGCAGTATAGGTCATACAGCTATTTGAATGTGTAAGCCCAATATTCCGACTCCAATTTCTTACCACAAAGGAAAAAAGAGTAATGTATATACAGATAGTCCAGTCACCAGTGCCATAGCAGTGTACCTTTTGGTTCTCCATGTTGAATAGTTTCACATAGAAAGAAATCAAAACTGCATCTGCCTCTATACAATGTAATTTTCAATCGTCAATATGTGCTTTCTGCTTGTATTAACAATAACGCCCGTGTGTTGCCAAGAAATGCGTAAACACCATAATTCTTTGACAAATTTAATGTATCATATAGAATACTTTTGATTTAGCAGCATATATAGATACATGTATACACACACAGAACACGGAGAGAGAGAGAGAGAGAGAGAGAGAGAGACTATAATACAAGTTACGAATGTCTGACCTCATACAGAAGCTCCAAAACACTCAATGTCATGAGTGTATCATTAGCATTGCGGACGTCTGCTTCTAATAGAGTAAGAAGATTGGTCCTGTAAATTACTGATGCCACAGAGCTGGAAATAGAGAATAACTTTACTATCAAAGCCAAAACTCGGACACGTCCCTGAAACATGCCAAAATTACAAACAATTCACATGTGATCTTAATTGACACACAAAGGATACACATAAGCGGTAGCACTCATTGAAGAATTCTGCTTTAGTCAGCAATTTTGGCACCAGTAGTAGCTAATACGTGTTCCACAGTTCGTTATAGTCCAGTGAGATAGCATTCAGACATCATAATCTGGTGGTAACAATTTAAAATTGGGTGAAAAGTAACATTTCTCGAATACTCAACAGTGCTATGCTATGAGTCATACATACACAAGAACAAAGAGCTATAATGTCAAGAATTATACTAATTTAAATTGTTTTATGCTGTCTAATATGCAGAAACTGAACTGACCGATCATAAGATAACAACTACCTACCAGTGATGAACACCTTGCAGCTAAATTTCCAAGGTGTCTGGGTTCATTGACATCAGCTGGAAACACTATCTCCTACATAATGCAAGTGAAAACTATTACCACATCGGGCAGTACAACTCAAAAGAAGAATGAACCTATGAACCATTGCAAGCTACGTCCATACCATGCCCTCTGAAGTGCTGGCCAATCTCTTAATTGCATCCATTGATGCAGTTGCGACTTGTTCATCGCTAGAGAAAAGAGAAAAATAGGTCTTAACTATTCTTGGCAGAATGAAACATTGAAAAAAAGGATGGAGAAATAGAAAAATAGCAAAAACATAATGTCTAATGCAATGTTGGTTGTATTTTATTAGATTTCAAAAGTTTTAACCAAGCAAATATAATCTTTTCTCTTCTTTTTTGTTGGGGTATGGGGCAAGTAACTACAAGACAGAGGAGCCAAAAGGGACTGAGCACTGCGGGAACACACTCCCCAGACCTTGACAAGCATAATGGAGATGGTAAAATACATCTAGCAGAACCTAAAATTGACCAATAACTTTTGCAATTTCTTGCAAAAAGTGGAAGCGAGCTTGGAGCATCGTAGCGAGATTCCAAATCATGTAAAACGAGATATCTACTTCAGATAGACAAGCCTTGGTTGCTGCCTTTGCAATTTGGGCCGGTCGTATTGGAGTTTTTTACTGTTAAAGCGGTAGGGTGCTTATATTGCAAGCAACGCTGAACTTACTGACCATATTGTGAACACTGCCATATATGCTTGATCGGTTCAACTTCTACCAGAATGATGTTCATTATTACAGGGTATCTGCAGCTCGCTTATATACTAATACCTGATACTGACTGAAGTTAAATTATTTTGACTAGAAACCAAATTCATGTTTAGGTGCGGATATGGAGTAGTGAAGGATAGATATTTTAAAGGAGGGAATGTCCAGCATTGACAGTGAAAAGGACCTAGCGGGTCTTAACTTTCTACAGAGTTGACTAGAGGTCTACATGGCAAGTTTAGAAACAAGAATTACATAACATAGATGAAGCACAAATCCGTGTCTGAAACAGTAAGCTATATGGTCAGGCTGCATATAGGAAGCAACTTCGCTAATAAACATAGCGTAGTGTACATAAAGAAATGTATCTAATTGAAAACTGCAGAGGAAGATTTAACAATTCTACAATTATGAGGGGAGGGATGAACAGGAAAATCTCTATTATCTAGCTTCTTCCACCAAGGATAACTTAGATCAAGAGGTTTACACAGAAGATTGGGACCATTATTCTTGTGACATGGCTTTAATATCTTCGAGAGGTAAAATCAGCGGATGAAGGATATGTTGCCAAACTCCCTCCACCTTACGAAGTCTCTTAAGACAAAAACAAGTGATTTGGTCCATCATATAATAGTTGGATTATCATCCACTATCCACTCAGCTGAATCCTCATCATATTCAAAATCTTCCTGCTTCTTTATCCTATACTGTTTGCCCCAACCAAAGAACTAAATGACGACTATAAAAGGATTATGGCAAGTCAACATACAGATCACTTAAACAAAAAAAGAAAAAAAAATGTGATGGATGCAAAGTGCAAGCAAATAAGTTGAAAGCTTACCCATCAGTGAGGCAATTAAGCAAAAGTGGATATACATTATACTCACGAACTAGCTGTGGGGCTTCTTCATAATTCTCGGAAAGGAAATAAACCTGGACATAATGGGTATAATATCAGCAATCATTTGTGATGAGGGATTTAAACGGTGCAATAACATGCAATGAAGAACCCAACAGGGTCCATATGATAACCTCGACAATTATTAAGGGCATAACCACATGAGTAAGATACCCTCACAGATAACATAAACCATTATCTTAAATACTATGATATTTTATCTACCAGGTCTGTTAACGTGCAGAATACGGTATTACCATAATTATTAGCAAAACTATGTTACAGACAGAACAGTACATGCACATCCATACATCACATTAGCATATAAGTAAAAGAGGCAAAGGAGGTAATAAGCAAACCACCCTTTAAAATGTCAATGGTTCCAGTACAGAAGTTAGCTGGCACATGTAGATTAAATCTTTTTAAGATCAAAAAAGTGGTCTGTGGAAAATAAGTGAAAACTTGAAACAGATATTATCACGTTGAAAGTGCCAATCACGCAAGAAAATAAAGAAATGACGAAGCTAATTAGTCACTAGCGTACCTACCGTTTTACAAGCTAAGCCTCTGACCTTTTGAGAATCTGCACCAAGCCCAATTACAACAAAAGGCTGCAAAAAAGGCAAACACAACTCAGAAGTGTAAGGTTAATCATACTGTTGCTCAATTATGCTTTGATAGATAACAAAGTTGTCTTACAATAACTAGAGAAAAGACAGTACTTTGGAAGTAGATTCACACACAAACACTTGTACACGCGAGACTTGAATCATAGAACAGTGTGGTATACACAGGGATTGCAGGGTGGGGAAGTGTTTAAGGTAGTCCACTTGCACTTTGCCGACTACACCATCACTTTTATGAAGCTGATGGTTCTAAAACACACCCAAGTTGTGTGGTATGCAGCGAAGAGTAAACCATCCTAAAAGGAGTGGCCAGTTGAGAATCATTGCCAGTTTAAAAACGGTGATGCATCTGGCTCGGGTATGTGTCATATATTCTCAGAATATATGACAGCTTTTTAGTCCACAAAGCGGCTGATAACGGATGCAATAACTAAAATGCCAAAGCGGCTGATAACGTATGCAATAATCATCTTAGTAATTAGTGCAACCATAGAAATGAAAATTTCTTTTAGCATGTTATATATGCAAAGAAAGTGAGAGCACAAATTTGTCGAAAGCATGGCCAGTTGAGAATTATTACCAAACAGTTGGCTGCCGAGTAAAAATAAATGGATGTCGATATTTTTGAAATGTTAATCGGCTCCCCTAATAGTCAGCTTGTGATGAACTTGATTTGCTGTGATGATTTGTCAACCTAAGCTAGTCCATAAAGTATATACCAATGCCATAAAGTATCATTCCTTAATGTAATTAAGTAGTTGTACAAAGCACCAAATTGAGCAAAATGAATTCAACATAGCATGATTTGTTCATCTTCTTCGCGAAACAAAAACACACCATGAAATGTGGAAGGAGAGAGGCCCCGTACTTCGTCTTAAACACCCTCTCCAGACAAGTAACCAGAGCATCCTCTAGACCGGGCACATCCGCTTTAGTTTGTAAAGCACTGCAACCAAAATCACCGTATGTAAAAAAGGAAATGGAAGTGACCGCCCATCGGAGGGAACAAATACTCCATTCATCTAATAATCTTAGTACCCTTTCACGTTTTGCGAGTTCCTAATAGAGTTCAAACCCGTAACTGTTTACTTGCTCATTATCTTCCCGGTAATTTCGCATAGTTTTCATCAGAGTTTAATTCAATGTATAGATGTTTAACAATTCTAATCTGGAAATCCGCAAGAAGTCAAAAGGGGACAAAAGATATGGAACATGGGAGTGTGTGCGTACTTGAGGATGACCGGGAGAGGGAAGCGATTGAGGAAGTCCTTTACAGAGGCGTCAGACTGAAAGCCTGTGATTAGAGCCGCAAATTAAGTGACGAGGTCGAGGTAGAATGCATAAACCCTAAAATTGTGGTGGTGGGGGGGGTAAAACCTGGGTCATATGCAAAATCTGAAGCAGCCTGCAGCAACTGAGCTGGGTCTGCAACCGAGTATTCCTCATGCATATCCATGCCTTTACACTTACTTCCAGAGAGTGATCTTAGAGACTAGACTGCAGAAAGAGATACCAAAACCCTAGTTCTCCCAAACCAAAAAACTTTCTTTGAATTTACCTCCTCCTACACATTTATTTAAAGTTAAGTTTGCACTTTTTATGGCTCACTAATCACTAATTGCAGAAGTTGAGAGTGCCAATAGTTTTTTTAGGAGTGCTAATAGGCCACCTATTGTCTCTTCTTTCTTTTTTTCCTTTTTTGGAAAAATCAAAACTTGTTTTAGGCGATTATGCAAACGGTTATTAAAATTGCTCGTTAAAATAATATTTTTAATTTAAATAATCAAATGATTTGGCAGTGCGATAATTGGAAATCAATAGCTATGGCGGCAGGAAGAAAAGTCATAGAAATTTAGGAAGACGGATAATCGTAATACAACGGCATACCGTATCTTAAGAGACTATGGGTTGGTTGTGTGATAATGAAAATTGGTAGTAACGATGGCCGCAAAAAGAATTTGCTGAAGACTCTGACGCGGTAGCATTACATAAACTTGACTTGATGCTGTCGTAAGTAACAATATGATGGCACCTTATACATAATCTAAATACGTATCTCATCAATGAGTATAAATTGCTCATTAAAATAATATTTTTAATTTAAATAATCAAATGATTTTTGACAGTGCGATAATTAGAAATCAATAGCTATGACGGCGGGAAGAAAAGTCATAGAAATTTAGGAAGACGGATAATCGTAATACAACGGCATACCGTATCTTAAGAGACTATGGCTTGGTTGTGTGATAATGAAAATTGGTAGTAACGATGGCCGCAAAAAGAATTTGTTAAAGACTCTGACGCGGTAGCATTACATAAACTTGACTTGATGCTGTCGTAAGTAACAATATGATGGCACCTTATACATAATCTAAATACGTATCTCATCAATGAGTATATATTATAATCCAAGTTATTGATCTTCAATTATTTACGATGGTTGAGTAGAAAAGACCAGTGAGACGGGTAATTGTTACACAATATACAACGATAGATACACCGTATTTTCTAATCATCATCATTGAGATACTATCAAAACCTTTTTTAATCAAACAAAAGAAGCCACATGACACGCTAAACCACGTGTCCAGAGCTGATGCACTGTGTATGCACCTAAATTTTCTCCGATGAAAACCAAGAAATTTGTCTTCGGGGCTGCCAAGAAGTTGGCAGACCGAGTCCAGACTCCAGAGGAGGCTCATAAGCAGCCATGATTGCTTTTCGGACGCTTTCCTTTTGTCCGTTTCCGCTTACTAAACTTGTACATGTCCCGTATATCAGGCCCAACTCATCACAGCGCGAGCCCACAAAACTTGCATAAATATGGCAAAGCGGCGTGCGAGTAAAGTGCCCGTGCCACACCACACTCATCATGAGTCATCAACTATTTTGTCATGCTGGACCTCTGTTATCTTTGGTACTGTCAGGTAATATTAGATCAATTTAAAACTGTTAAAATTAATTTTTAAATAAGAAATAATTAGTTATATTTGAAGATAATATTGTTAGGTTGAGTTTTGTTTGATTTGAATTATTCTCATCACCTATATACGGTACTTGTACTCAACCAATATTGTGTGAATAGGGTCCTATTTTTTTAATTTCTATATGGTATCAAGTTTTTTAGAGTCCCTTCAAAGTGTTTCTGCATCTAGGCAGACGGCCTCACGCTGTGGCCGTCACATCTAGGCAGATAGCCTCACCCAGTTCGCCCTGACCACACATAGGTTTTCTTTATTTTTTGTTGTTCTTGCTTATCCAGGTCCAATAAGCTATGTTCTCAAGTTTCTAGGTTTTTGGTTTGATCTAGTCAGTCATTCGACATCCCTTACTTGATCTTAAGCCTAAAAATATCTTTGTCAACTAGCTATGATTCTCTAGTATTTTTGTTACTCCTCCACTAAAGCGTACATAACCTCCTTTCATACTTATGAATCGTCTCTTTGGCATATAATTTCAATCTCATTCTATTTTTTCTATATCCTTCTTTCCGAGTAATTGGAAAGCTTTTTCTATTTTTCCTTTCTTGTTCTATTTTTTATTTTTGATTTCTAAATCTATTGATTATCGAAGAGCTTTTCTCTTTAAGCTCACACCTTTTTGTGTTTATGCACTTATTTTTTACATAATGTTGATAGTCTGCTCACAACCTTTAGTCGGCTTGCTTTACATTGGCGTACGGATTATAATGAAGAGATCTCTTAAGCTAGAGTTACATGCACTATGGAGCAATTATGAGAAGCTTCTTACTAGATATATGTGTTTCTTTTTTCTTTTTTGGGTTGATTTTTGTAACCAAGCGCATGGAATTTTTTATTCGAAATACCATGTGTTTGAGAGGGGATATATTAGATAATTGTTAAGTTTAATTTTTAGATAATAACTGATTAGTTATTTTTGGAGATAATGTTGTTAGATTGAGTTATTGTTTGATTTGAATTATCATCTCCGCCTATATGTAGGTGATTGTACTCAACCAACATTATGTCAATGAAATTCTATTTTTATATTTCTATAGGTACATTGCGAAAGCTTATTGTGGTGGTTTATTTTTTGTTACCGAAGTTATTGTTATTTTGAAAAAAGAAAAATTATGGCTCCTACCTAGAAATTACCCCTGTTACTCTTACTGAAGAAGACTCTAGTATCTTAGTCGATCAAAAGATGGAGCCGCCTTGGAACAAAGGTGGGCCACGTCTTTCCCCCACCCCTCTTTTGTGTATTGTAATATATATTTTAGCTTTATATTTGTACAATCTTCCTCTTGGTCTCTTGACAAATAATAGATGAAAATGTCATTTTTCTTCCTGTACACACTATTGTATCCTTTTTTTTTATCGCTAAAAAGATAACAATTGTAATAAATTGTATATGTAGCGACAAAAAGAGTGAAAAAAAATACAAGAACGTCAAAATCCCATTACCACTTCGACCCCTCCAAAATAAAATTACTGCTCCGTCCCTGATCTTAACCATGCTAAAAAGAATTTCAGAGTGTTGTTACTTTAGGATTCATCCCATATCTCAAAGACGATATATATAGTCCATATTTTACAAAGCATGCAATTCTAGTTCTAAACCCAAAAGACCTGAGTCATGCCATATAGTACCTTACCGATAGATGTTCGTACAAAATGTGATGTTAGGAAAAGGTGGTTATGGCCGGCCCTTGTTCCTTTATTCTTAAAACTCATTCTCTCTCCCTACATACTACGTTTTCGCCGCCATCGCTGGTTTTTACAAGCGGGTGGTCGCATTGTACTTCTTTTATTTACTTTCTAGGTTTTCGTTTTGTTGGTATTCCCCTCAGCCAGTGTAGCGATTGAAAAAATTCACGGGACTCCGAAAAATAGGTCTAAAGATTTTAGGCTACTTAGTTAGCCTATGTATGCATGGCATGTCTATAGTAAATCTCTGTGCTTGGAAGTAGTCATAAAGTGTTCTCCTGTCCTCAGCCTTTGCCTTCATTTTATTTTATGAATGGAAATTTCTCTCTCTCTCTCTCTCTCTCTCTCTCTCTCTCTCTCTCTCTCTCTCTCTCTCTCTCTCTCTCTCTCTCTCTCCGGATGCTTCGTCAACGTCATCTGAGCCAGAGGAGCTACACAATAATTTTATAACGATCTCAAATTTTTTGGTATAAACAAGAATCAATCATAAAAATTTATTTCTACAACGCAAACACGTAACTGATTGAACTGACTGGAACCTATGGGCATGCTTGCGCACGTGTAGGAATATTTTTTGTTTCTTCATCCCCCTCCCACCGGCCCTCTCTACTGTGTCATATATTGTACTTTTGTCAATTATACGTTACCAAAAAGTCCAAGATCAGTGTGCACTATGTCAAAAAAAAATAACGGCTTGACATCAAAAGTACAGTCCAAAATGACTATCGTAAAATTCCTTAAGAAGTTTCCTTTAATCACTTCTTCCACATACATAAACAATAAAAATGTACATGTTGGTAAATTTTCTTCTCTCTCCCTCAAGAAAGGGTTGTCTAGCTATAGTTTAATTTCTTGAAGAATGACACCTAAATTTTCAAAGTGGGATATGGTGCTGGAAGAAAAGGAAAGGACAGACAAAAATTCTGCCTCCTATGGGCTATGGGGCCCATGTACATCATCCTTTATCCAACTTCCTCTTACTTATTTCCACACACCCAAATAAGAGTAGAATAGATGATGTTGTTTTCAACGCATCGAACCGGTGAAAATGCGCGCTCCCAAGCCGCTTATATTTCTCGTTTTGCACGTGGCTTAGGTGCCAATTACTTCACGTTAACGTCGCTCACGATAACACGATCGTCACGCCAAGACCGCCAGAACACCTTGTCACCAAAAATATTGGCCGACGGCACATTTTGGAGCAACGGGGTCAAGGGGCAATGGCCTTGGCCAACCCCAGAGGGTCGGCCTCGGCCTTCCCATTGCCATGGGGGTCGGCCTCGGCCTCCTGGAGGGATTGGCCTTGGCCATTTTCCCCCGATGGTTAACCCCTCTGTGCAAACTCCTTTTCGCACTTTATTCGCTTCGTGTGCTCCATATGTAACCTTGGCACCTCGTCCGCTATGTGGGTATGGTTCTTGGCAACGCACTCGTCATAACGTAACTTCCGGATTCATCATTGCTTATCAAAACACCTACCGACAGCGCACCCGAAGTTCGCAAAAGGAGAAGTGACCTTGGGCTCCGAAAATGGAAGACAACCATTTGGCCTTGGCCAACCCCAGGGGGTCGGCCTCGGCCTTCCCCAGGCCATGGGGGTCGGCCTCGGCCTCCTGGAGGGCTTGGCCTCGGCCATTTTCCCCCTGTGGTTCACCCCTCCGCGCAAACCCATTTTCGGCATGATACGTGCCTGGCACCAAGTATTGCTCCGCGACGTTTGTCGCCGCGCCCTCGCGCCATCGTCATGATACGAGCCCCCGGCACCAAGTATTGCCCCGCGACGTTCGTCGCCGCGCCCTCGCGCCACCGTCATGATACGTGCCCCCGGCACCAAGTATTGCCCCGCGACGTTCGTCGCCGCGCCCTCGCGCCACCGTCATGATACGTGCCCCGGCACCAAGTATTGCCCCGCGACGTTCGTCGCCGCGCCCTCTCGCCACCGTCATGATACGTGCCCCCGGCACCAAGTATTGCCCCGCGACGTTCGTCGCCGCGCCCTCGCGCCACCGTCATGATACGTGCCCCCGGCACCAAGTATTGCCCCGCGACGTTCGTCGCCGCGCCCTCGCGCCACCGTCATGATACGTGCCCCGGCACCAAGTATTGCCCCGCCACGTTCGTCGCCGCGCCCTCTCGCCACCGTCATGATACGTGCCCCCGACACCAAGTATTGCCCCGCGACGTTCGTCGCCGCGCCCTCGCGCCACCGTCATGATACGTGCCCCCGGCACCAAGTATTGCCCCGCGACGTTCGTCGCCGCGCCCTCGCGCCACCGTCATGATACGTGCCACCGGCACCTTACGCACTTCGCCGCGCCCATGCGCCGCGCCGCTGATACAGCCGTGCCCCCAGGCTCTCTGTCACACTACCGTGCCCCCGGCACTATACGCACTATGTCGCGCCCATGCGCCACCATTGACACCAACGTGCCCCCGGCACCTTACGCACTCTGTCGCGCCCATGCGCCACCATTGACACCAGCGTGCCCCCGGCACCTTACGCACTCCATCGCGCCCATGCGCCACAATCATGTCATCATGCCCCCAGGCACCACACTCATTCATCACACCATGCGCACCTTGCCTTGGTCATGGAACATGCTTCAACCCACTCTCCGGAGTGTACATCATCCGCGGGGATAGGCGACTCCTCCGGGACACTATCTCTGACAGGGAGCTCTTCAACTCCCCTTCCGCCAGGTAGACGGCTCCTCCGGGATGCTACCTCGGCCAGTCGGGTAGACGGCTCCTCCAGGATGCTACCTTGACATGCTTCGAGTGCTCCGACACAAGGACTCACCCGCGGGGATAGGCGACTCCTCCGGGACACTATCTCTGCCAGGGAGCTCTTCAACTCCCCTTCCGCCAGGTAGACGGCTCCTCCGGGATGCTACCTCGGCCAGTCGGGTAGACGGCTCCTCCGGGATGCTACCTTGACTCGCTCCAAGTGCTCCGGCATAAGGACTCACCCGCAGGGATAGGCGACTCCTCCGGGACACTATCTCTGCCAGGGAGCTCTTCAACTCCCCTTCCGCCAGGTAGACGGCTCCTCAGGGATGCTACCTTGGCCGGCCGGGTAGACGGCTCCTCCGGGATGCTACCTTGGCCTGCGGAATAGACGACTCCTCCGGGACACTATCTCTGCCAGGGAGCTTTTCAACTCCCCTTCCGCCAGGTAGACGGCTCATCCGGGATGCTACCTTGGCCGGCCGGGTAGACGGCTCCTCCGGGATGCTACCTTGGCCTGCGGAATAGACGACTCCTCCGGGACACTATCTCCGTCAGGGTGCCTGCGTGACTGGCCTACGTGCTCCGGCACTGGGGGCTTGCGTCGGCACCCCTAGGGACTATGACCCCCGGGTCACTCCGAGAAGGGAGCAGGTCTTCGGAGGGCATCTGGGGGCTTGCGTCGGCACCCCTAGGGACTATGACCCCCGGGTCACTCCGAGACGGGAGCAGGTCTTCGGAGGGCATCGCGCCTAGTTCACCTGGCAGTTGGGCGTCGGGTCTTCCCCACCGCTGCCAGGCCTGTGGGACTCCGCAAGGGCTTGGATTGGAGGCTAGATCAAGGGGGTTCTTTGGCCACACCGATGCGGTGGGAGCCAGTCTTTCCAGACAGACAGAGCGACGCTGTGAGGACCAGGCCGGTTGAATATGCGATCTGACAGTCCATAGAGCACCGGCACTCGTGGACCCCCCGGTGACGTGTCACTCCCGGGGAGCACCACGTGTCGGTTAATGACATCATTATCTCAATCTCTATAAATAGAGGTCTTGAGAATTCATAACAACGGTTTTTTTTGGACTTCTTCTTCACTCTCACATTTTCACTTTCTCACTCTAGAATCCTAGAGAGAGAAACATACATGACCCTGACTTCGGACCTAAGCATCGGACTGTGACTGTCGTCGTATATTCATCCTGCGCTATCGCCCTCGCAGTACTGCCACCCTCAAGCTCTGTCTGGGAAGCCCTTGGTCTCTGCCCTTGTTCCACCCTTGCTGTCTCTCACTTTACATACTTGGAAGCTGACTCGGACTGCAGCCTTTGTGGCACCTCCACGTAAGTACGAACCCACTTTCCTTGGCATCACTCTTTAATATCATTGGTTTTAATTCGACATCGGGAGTCAAATGGTCTACGTATCAAGTCAGACAGGCCAAAATCAAAGTCATCGTAATTCGACTAGGACCCTACGGGAAGCGATCTACATTTCGATATTAGTTTAAGTAGTTTTATACTATAAATGAAAAATGTGATCGCAAGAAAGGGAAATTACTCTAGACCATTATACTAAACTAGCCTAGAAAGTAATAAAATATACCTCGCGAGTCCGCTTGCCTGAATTATTGAGGGACCGCTTTGTGAAGGATCCATGATTTAAGTGACTTGAAAGTCTATAGAAATGATTACGAAGTGTTAATTCCTCTTAAAAGATGATATGCCACTTTTATAGGAAATTGTATAAAAGCTCTAGGGATAAAAGGTTGATCATTGGAAAATGTAGCCTAAATGCTCTATTAATAGAGATCTGGGGTGCTAGAAATGATAAAGATAACTATCACGATATGTGATCTGGAGATAAAGAAGAATATTTGACACAAATTAAGAAAAGTCAACTAACCGGCCGATATTTTTTAAAAATTGGTAGGTTTATTCCATAATCTTTTTTTATATATATGAATTTCGAGACATTGGTGCTCTTAATTTCATTGTTTATCTCTTATTTTTATTAAAACAGGATGTACCCGATTCAGAAAATAATCCCTGCATTCCATGTAAATCAAGAATTAAATTACTTACATCAATGATAAATAATAAATAATCCTAAAATCTGCTAAGTAAATCACACTTTAATGCTTGGACTGGACTTATTTAAATGGATTAAATTTAGCCCAATTACTGACTGGACTAGATTGGACAACTTGGTTGAAAAACTGGACTGGACTGGATTGGGTAGTTGGACTAATTAATGGACAATATTAAGTTAAATATGTTATTAGCCTGCACCTATAATAATAAATTTTAATTATTAATAAATTATAATAATCATTTAATAAATAAAAATTACAACAATGGGGTTTCTACGGCCAGAATTTTCATTTGATGGCTTGGTAGATTAGTTCATGGATCTGTGGTAGGCTTTAAGGGTCAATCTGAGATCTGCCCATCTCCGGTGTCTCGGGTTGGTTTGCCAAGTGGGTGCGGTTGGTGGGTTAGGTGGTCGAGTTGCTTCTTCCCGCCGGTGTTTAGGGTGTGTTGGGTGGGTGACACAAGACAATGGCAATGGAGACGACAGCGTTCGAGGCGATAATGTAGTTTTCAATTAGGTTTAATCCCCCCCCTAACTTGATGCCCTTCCTTTTTTAATTTGTGGTATATGTTTAATTTGGCTGTAATTTGGTTGTTGGGGGCAGGCGTAATTCCAGGCTAACTTTTTTCATCCCTACCTTGGTGCCCATGTTAGTTTGTTGAGTTTGGTTTAGTGGTTCGTGGCTCCGATTTGTCAGGTGTTGGGTGCTGGGTTTGTGTTCGTTGTCTTGTGTCGTCGCATGGTATGGGAAAATGATCTCCTCAGTTTGTTAGTATCGGGTTTCTGAAGAAGTCCTCGGTTCAACAGTGGAGCCCAGTTGTAGGTTTAAGGTTTATCTGGTTGTGTTTTAATTTGCACTTTGGTGCTTGTTTCTTAATCCCTATAGGTCCAAGGGTGTTTTGGCCTTCGACTTTGTTGTTTATTGGTCTTTTGTTTTTTACATTGGTTCCCATTTGTTGCAATGTACTCCCTGACACCACGGATGTTGGCCTAATTTAGATGTTTGATATATATATATATATATATATATATATATAAGAAGTGATATTTTGCATTGGATGTAGAATAGTTTTTGATAATTCTTATGGAACCTGCCAAAGATTCCAGTACTTACTTTGTTAGCTCTTTAAAGGGAGGCATTACCCTGTCATGAGATCGAATACAGATAGTACCAGAAGGGACTCTCGAAAACTCCGATTATGCTATCTAGTTGGGTTACCCGAGACTAGAACAGGAAGACAGACTCGAATTGGGCTGATTCAGATAATATAATACCCGTGTGATTAGGCTTATAAAACATTGTCAGGGACTTCACTAATACTTAGTCCTTTGATTCGTACTTTACGAGTAGAATATTACCTTACCGTAAATTCGTGAAGGTTAAATTTTTTTTTAGTCGTCTATAGATATAGATTGTCCGGCTGAGATGATCAATAATGCCATGTAAGCGGCAGGGTGCAAAATCAGGACCACAGTCAGTGATTGGGAGAGATGAAGACGGCAACCGGGACCATCCCAGCCGGAAGGGGTTGTACGACCTACTCTCGTTTGTAGGCTGCCCAGGAAAGGTTTACAACGTTACGGAGCAGTGTGTATTTAATTTGTCCTTTCTCAGAATAGAGGTGATCTTTGCTCACTTTTTCAACCTTTGGGCTCAGAGACGCCACATGGGGCTGCACATTGATATAATAAGACAGAAATTCTATGCACCAATCAACCCACAACAACTTATTAAATGAGCATTTGCTCTGCGGAGGCCATGCTAGAGTGCCCTTATATTCATCTTCATCCTCATGCTTCGGAAATTATAAACCTTCAAGTTTTTGAACTCTTACGTTAATAATTTGAGGACAAAATTCTTTTTGCCTTCATGCAATCGTCATTCTGTTCTAATTCTACCATGAAAGAATACAAACCCACCAATGGGCTTCTGCGAAAGCATTCAAACTAAAAAGCAGTGTAGACTACACGCGGTCAGAGGCTCGCAAGCTTACTTCAATGTTCACAGATTAAACTTACTTGCATTACCAATGCCCAAAACGATAAAAAAAAAAACAATGCCGTCGATGTGATCATAATCGTTAATGAAACAACTAAAAGGAAGTTTAGACATGACAAGAAGATAGCTCAATGTCGGCCACCTGCAACAACCCCACGTAATAAAATCACGGAATACCACAATGTATCTTATGTGTGATCGTTTTCCATACTGTTAGTTCTGCGGCCTTGGGGCATAATTCATCAGGTGGCTGGGCAACTTTCATTAGATCTACGTACGAAGAAAGATGCACTACAATAACTAGTCATTGCATATTATGATTCCAGAAGCAGACCAAATAATGCAGGTAATAACTTGGCCTGAGTCAATAAAGTAACAAGGCAACTCTTCTTAAATTTCCTGCCAATACATAGACTAGACATTCAATATAACTAAAAGCACTTCCAATATTGCAGCAGACTAAAAGAGGAAGGTGTCATATAGCACAAAAGTGAGAACTTTGAGAACTCACAAGCCAAGTGATCACCTACGTTACTGCATAAGCAAGCAGTTAATGACGAGTTCAGTAGCAATCCTAACTTCCTAATACAGATTACAAACCACAGAACTAAAACCACCTAGTCGTTATTAGGTAACACAACACTTAGGATATGTTAATCCTTCACAAACTGGAACCTGCTGCATGATATAGAGAGGAGTTGACTCAGAAACTCCAAATGCAGTCAAGCTCGGTGGGGCCGGGCTTCTGACTCTCCGGCGCAGGCCAGCTAATGGCAGGAGTAGCGTAACCACCCATCTCTCCGCCACCCTGCATTGGCGGTGGCGCCACTGAAGAGAGGAAGAACGGAAGCTGAAGGTTGTCCTGCAGTGACCTCAAGCTGGGGAAGGCTGAGATGCCGCCAATGTTCCTTGAAAACCTAGACGGCAACGGCTCCATCGCGTTGAAAGCGGTAGGGGGCGGCAGAGGAAGGTCGAACATAGAGTGAGGGTTGTAGCTGGCAGCAGCAGATGTGGAGAAACAGGGCACGTGCTCCTTATTGTCGTAGGAGCAGCTCTCGCGGTCACCGGATGCGGCGGTGGCATAAGAAGATGCATCGAGTAGCGGTGGGAGAGAAACCGATGACGGAGAGCTGACTTCAGGGTAGAGGTTTATGACGGAGCCATGTCTTTTCTTGCTGCCACTGGCACCACCACCAGCTCCACTCTTCTTAAACACCCGGGATATGACCCATTCGTCCTACGGTTAAATTAATACATTTGATCCATCAAGGTGTATGGAAGCTTTAGCAAGGGGTGATATAATGCAATTAAAATCATATATCTGGACTCTGAGATTTCTTAGTTTACCGCTAGTTATGAATCTCTGATTTCCATGAACATGCAAGATGTTTAATGAAATTTCAGTAAGTAACAGACAGCAGTGTGGCAAGACTGAAGACTTTAATACACTGATAGTACTTAATACTACATTAAGCAGCATTATAATGCTGAAAGATCCTTGATTACATGACATAGTAGAGGTACCCCTAGAAGATTAGATGCAACCAGAAGCTGGAACGATGGCTGTAAGCATGACTTATCATTTTAAGAACTCTTATGATGAAGTTAAATCAATTTGTGAGAAGTTAAAACTGAATCATGATTAAGGATATATTAAACACTAATATTTGTTCCATTAAGGTGCATGACCGACATGTAAAATAAAGCCCATATACTTAGCCTCTAATGCCTAAGATTGTGATTACAAAAGGTTCACAAAACCCAGCATTTCAAAAGTAATGCAAGGGACAAACAGTGTGACGACACCTTACTTCGTTAAAATCTCATAATGACGCTTACTGGTGTTCCTAGAAGATTAGGTTCCTACGAGCCTTAACAAAGACATTTAGCTGCAAGTAGGTGGAATAATGGCTATGCATAAATTGTCACCACCATGCAATGCTTGCTCCACAATTTTAAGAACCTCCTAATGCAATGGATTAGTTGAAAGCAACTTGCTTATGATAGAAGAATGTGGAAGATTATCCCAAGTGCATCAGATGCGCAAGATGATTATGTAATCCAAGCTCGAGTACAGCCATTTAGTGCACCTGTGCAAGTGAAATTAGTAGTTTCCATGCTTGATCCTCTAGCTGTGCCTATGGAACTGGATTTCTGTTAAACTATAAACTGTGATTGTACAACCTAAATAGGTGAACAAGCAGTTGTAACAGCAACCATTAGCATAAATGCTAAAGGTTACAAGCAACAGCACCAGAACAAAAAGATAAAGTACTCTGTACAATTCATAGCTAGGAACAAAGTAGCCATGTCAACAACTGAACAACCTAACCTCGTCCAACTTCAAGCAAAGATTTCCTCTTCAAAGTTCAAAACCTAACGCTAGAGTGATGAATTTTATATGTACCTTGGAACTCCTGGAGAGATAATGGTAAGCAAATTTTCCTTCAAGGCGATATTCATGCATGACCCAGTTGCTCTTCTCTCCCTTTGGAGCCCTCCCCCTGTAGAAAACTAGGGTTTTCTTCATGCCCACAAGGGAACAAGTCTTGGAGCTGTAAATCTCCCTATCTTTCCCAGTAGCCTTCCAGTATCCAGCTTCAGTTGCTCTGTTAGTCCTCAGCCCAGTTGGATACTTCCTGTCCCTGAGACTAAAGAAGTACCACTCCTTCTCTCCCATCTTAGCTTTCTCTGTGCCAGAACTTTTATCATGAGACTAACAAATTCAACTATAAAGTGCATAATAGAGAACCAGGAAAAGTACCAGGAAGCTCCCAAGGCTCGCATTTGTTGAGATCAACTTCAGCAATGGCTCGGCCGGTGAAGTTGCTGTCGAGGACTTTCTTGAGCAGGTAAAAAGTGATGAGTTCTTCGTCAGTTGGGTGGAACCTGAACCCTGGTGGCAAGTGTGCATCGCCGTTGTCAAAATGATGAAACATTTCCATTGAAACTCAGTCGCAGAAAACAAAGAAATAAACTTTATGCTCAGATAAAGTTAGAGAAGATCAAGGGGGGATGCTAAAAAGTCTTCTTGTATATCAAGACTCATCCATGAAAACCCAGATGGAAAACATTCCAAAAGTAAGTGTGAAACGAGACAAAATGTCAATGAGGCTTACAAAACAAATGTTGCCACAACAGAGCTCGGTTTATATATACGAATTTCCGTAGTGTTGGGTGGGGTGTTTATGGGGATTTGCAGAAACGAGTGGCAGAGAGGAGGAGAGGCGAAATAATAACTTATGATATGGCTGGATGGCAAAAATAAAAATCTGGGCTTTCTGAGGAGTGTCCTCTTCTCTGAATCTCTGATCTCTCTGCACTCTGCAGCGGCCCTTATCATATCCATATGGCTAGATAGAGAGAGAGAGAGAGAGGGGGAGGGTGATGTATGGGGTCTGAGGGCAGTGGGGTTCTGCTTTGAGTATGCGTGCGTGCGTGAGGAAGTGTGCAGGTATTCCTCTGTCAGTGAAGAAAATGAAAGGGAAGGAACAGAAAGTAGTTTCTGAGGGGAAAGTGTAGGTCCTTTTCTACTGAGTTTTCCCAGTATGTGTATTTGTGTGTGAGAGAGAAACAGAGAGCGAGGGTAAAGATTTCTTCACCACCCATGGATCAATAAAGCTGCTTCATATCTCCATATGTCAGCACAGTACAAGATTAATTAAATCGGATGGACAGAGACAGGGTAAATCTATCCATGCCTCTCTTCTTCTTTATTTCTCCCCCATCTTCCCTTCTCTCTGCGTGGCCTTACTGATTTGATTCACTTGGTTTGTTCTTATTGTGCTTGTCTTTTATGCTTGTTGCAAGAGATTATGACTCTCCAAACAAAGGATTACATGATTTAACTGCTGCTGCTGCACAGTAATAATATCTCCCAATCCTCATGATGGGCTGGCTTCTGAATTTGTGATCATTTTGACATATCATTAGTCTCTTTATTGATAGTTAGTTGACAAAGACAATACCCCATAAATGCAGGGAATTACCTCAAATGTTTGTGCACCTTATTATTTTCAAGCTGCATATTCAAGAGCACAAATTAAGATACAAGAAACAGTATGGCTACCAAAACAGTTTCACTGTGCCAAATAGTCAAAGAAATGTGTTAAGATAGTTTAACTCAAACATTCTATTCTATTCTATTCTCGTAGAGTACTCTTACACCTAAACGTTCTCTAAGTGATATCACATGATTAGTCAGAGCAGTTTAGATTTTGGTAACCAATTTTAAGTTTTTACTATCACAATTCGGACCTCCTGCCACCGCTATCGGTATTTGTTGCAAAAGGGCACTGCATTGTAGTTAAGGACAAATATTATCTCATCGTGAACTAATTGGGTTGTCATTTTTCGATGATAATTTAAAACTAAGGGCTATATATCTGGAAAAAAATTAATATAAAGGACACGATGATAGTACTATATTATCTATCTCTGAATGGCAATCTAATAACAAGTCAGTTGTATCCGGTTGGAAATCCAAAAGTCTGATTGCTCTCTCAACAAATTACAAGCAAAAGCTTGGCTACAGCACTCAAAATGACATTAAATATGAGAACCACACAGTTACGCAGTTCACTCTGTCGACTATCAGTTTGATTACTATTTACACTGAACATTTTGTACTGTTGCCAAGAAAAATCATACTGGGAATGGGGCAGTTAACACCAGAACAGTGGGAATAATTTGTAAAAGTTGGAGAAAAAGCTGAGAGGAGTTGTTAAAGGGGTTTGTTGGGTTATTGATTTTATATCCGAAAGTACCACATAAAATATGTGTTTTTTGAAAAAAATTGACTGTTGGGTCATAGACAAAAAGCTATATCTTCTCATATAATAATAATTATTGGTCCTTAAATTTTATTTATTAACTCTTGTAGTACTGCAAAAAAAGTGTAACCAAATATTGTTGTTAAATATTAACAAAAATGATACTAACTATATTTTTGTGACTAATACTTATCGCTGTCCGAAAAATTTTAGTTAACTTCTTGGCAAAAATTTTGCTTCTTTTTTTATTTTTTTATACTTTTGTTGTAAGAAAGTACTTTGGGAAAATAGGTTGGAGGGGGGGTAGAGGAGGAAATGATGATAAATTTCATGCATGCATGCATCAATTCAGCAATCACATCCAACCACACGTCCTTCCATCCATCTATCACCATCTGAAAAGAAGGGGGGGATTGATGCTCCCAGATTTTGACGCGTCATGCTCAGGTTTTGAGAACCCAAAAAGGCCCCTCTCCCTCCTCCTCCTCTCTCTCTCTCTCTCGCAGTGTGACAGGCTTTACATCAAATCATCTCATCAATCTGCATGCCATTGTAGTGTTGATGAAGGGAAACTTTAATGGTTTGTCAAGGGAGTCTTCACAAAGAGAGTGGGTTACCATTGACAGCCCACAAAATCTCTGCAGATCTTGGTTCCATTTTTGGCTATTTGAGTAACTTGGCTTAATATGGCTGTTCCTGTGTTGCCATTTTCAGGCGTGATCGGGCGGCTCACCCACGGTTCTTGAACGTTGTGAAAATCTTGTACGTGACCGGCCATGACATCCCTTTTTCTCCCGTTTAATGGAATTAGGGTAGCACCAGGCACAAAGGACACTTGTGTCTAATTAACAAAAATATCTGTGAGCTTGATTGACACAAATAATACCAATTGATAATACCACTAAAGTTTCTAAATTTAGTGACAAATTATAGTAAAAAATACAGTTTTTATAAAGTAAATACCGATATCAAGATATGTAAAAATTGTATCGAACTCTCTTAACGTCTGCAACACTAACCAATGATTTTCACTGAAGTGACCGCTGTGTGTTTTGAAAATATTGATATTATCCTTAAGTGTATAAATATGTATCCTTTAGCTAATATAATTAGGCTCTGTTTGACAAATTTTTTTTATTTCAGTTTTTGGAAAGAAAAAAAATTAAAGAACATCTTAAAAAAAAAATTTACAAAAACAAGTGAGTGTTTGATAACCCTATTTCATTTTGAATATTTTTTTTTTGTGTTTGATAACCCAGTTTTATTTTGAGTTTTTTTGTGGTTTGCCGTGACAGTGGCCGACGGTGGCTGGTGGCCGCCAGTAGTCGCCGGAGGTGGTCATTTGAGGTGGACTGATTTTTTAAACTGAAGAATAAATAAAAAATGGTTACCAAACGCGACTTTAGTAACCATGGTTTTTTAAACGCATTTCCCCTGCATCCACCATTATCCCCCGCCATCACTCCATCACAGCGCAGCCTCTATGGCCATGCCACCCACCATGGCAGCCCCCACAATTGCCCAACCATCATAACAATCCCACCACCTCAGCACCACCACCATCATACCAGTCGTCGCCACCATCACATTCCCCCCACATCTACCACTATCCCCCACCATCACTCCATCTTGCCGGCAGCCCCCTATGGTTGCCGCACCACCTCAACACCACCACCTTTGTAACGAACCACTAGCGGGATCTAAAAGTATGCCGGTGGTATTCAAGCACTATAGGGGGTGGGGGCAAGTGCATGCCCAGATATCTCACCACTGTTATTGTGCCCCCTGTTGTCACCATCGTTGCCTTACCCTATTATCACCGCTATTTGCGTGCGATTGACGTCAGCGTCGCTGTGCGTTGCGGGTGGTGGTGACGTCGAAGGAAGAAAGTAAAACCTAGGGTTGTTAAAATTTGATTATGATATTACGTTTTATGCTTAAGGACTTAATATATTTGGGTTTAATATAAGAGTGCGATTGTCTTTTCACTGTTATACCATAGTAAACTTTTCTACGACATACCAACACAAAGTTATATATATATATATATATATTATATGGTGGATTTAGTTAGTGGTGTTGAGGTGGTACGATGATCGTGGTTGGTGATGTCGTGCGCGGTGGTTAGAATTGACGGGGTCATATTGACGATGGAGAGAGATGATAGTGGTGGTGGTGACTTGTGTATGATATATATTTGAGAGAAAACATGTCAGATGATAACTATGCTTTTCAAAAGCAATTTAAATGCCATTGCTATTTCGTTATCTTAATAGGCAGATGTGTATTATGACAAAAAAACTATGTATAGGTCATTTCCTTCAAATTGTTTATAGGTATTGATTCTCAAAATCTATACTACTTATAAAAATACGAATCATGTAAATCATTTATGAATGATTATATTATATGTTAATTACCTCAATAAAACTCCTACCTTTTCTTTTTAAATGTGGTTGAAATTAAATTAACATTGGGTAATGAATCTATTATAAACATTGAAAAATGAAAAGCGTGATGAGAACTAAAAACAAAAAAGAAAAGAAAAGAAATCCATTTGTTACTCCATTTCTTAATTTGGTTGAAAGGAAATAAATATTGGATAATGAATTGGGTAATGAAGCTGTGAATTTTTATTTATTTTTGGTTAGCAAATAATTAACTAATTGAAAAACTGAAAAAATAGATTAAAACAAATAAACAAAAACACGCGAAAGAATTAGTTAAGAAATAAAAAACTGTTGAAAAAAAAAACGAATTAATATGCATAAAAAATGAGAAAAAAGACAAGACTTAAATATCGTGCCAGTTTGAACATAAAATCTGTGTAGTTAATGCAGTTGAAGAAGACCAAGTGTTTTGCACCATTTCATTTCATCATATTGATGAAATGAAATCACATGTTATTGAAAATTATAAATGTTAAGTGTATATACCATAGATCAAATTAACAGGTTATAAAAATAAAGAAGTAGACTTATTATTATTTTTTTAATTCTCTATTTGTTTTTCTTTTCAGTAGCACCATCAAACATATATTCAATCCAGAAACTTATAAAGAAGATTTCTAAATATTAAACTGATTACAATTACGAATATAAAATATATATTTATGCTAAAACAAGTCACAACAAGAATAATAGCACAATTGAATTATATTATCTGCTCTCAAAAAAATTAACAATATTGCTTAAAAAATTACGTTCGATAATATTCACGTGCAACGCATGCGTCCATACTGATATACAAAAACAGATCTCTTCTCTCGGACCGGTTAGGCGTATGAACCGACTGGGTGGGGCTATGACTAGTGAATTGTCACTTCCAGATTTTACATTCAAATTTTTGATTAGAGCCTCTACAGAGAGCCGTTGACTTTTGAGACCAAAAAAAAAGGTAAAAGGTCGGTAATGTTTTTTTTTTTTTTTTTTCAGGATTCTGAAAATAAGTTATTATCATTTGCTGGAATTTAGCTGTGTAAG
This sequence comes from Escallonia rubra, assembly GCA_033065855.1. Lineage (NCBI taxonomy): Eukaryota > Viridiplantae > Streptophyta > Magnoliopsida > Escalloniales > Escalloniaceae > Escallonia > Escallonia rubra. The sequence continues at coordinate 370,668 of JAVXUO010002917.1, read as the reverse complement.
GAACAAAACAAAGGGGCACAAAGATCAAGACAAGGATGCGAGGATCGCAGGTGACGACGACCTGAAGTCACCTCCCGCCGCCCTCCACACCACCCCTACGGCGCGGGACCCCACACTCGTCCTGCCCACTAAATTATTTTTTGGCCCTTTGGCGTGAGCACTTGGTTAACCGCAGGTGGTTAACCCCGTGTTGTGTCCTGCTGTCTTTTGATCATAGTTAGTTGGTGTGGGGTGGACGGATAAAATTTGGTTTTTTTTTTTTTTTTAAATAATAGATATATGTATCAAAGATATAGAGATATATCATGTCTAACGGGAAATAACAAGATATTTATAGATGACATCTTTATTTGATAGGAATCACAATGAAAAGACAAACCGACTTACAAAAGTGACAAAATAAAATAGTAACAAAATTAAAAGCTTAAAAAACCTACAAAATATAGGAACTTTTTTTTTTTTGAGAAATGCACTAACCACCGAAGAAAAAAAAAACAAGATAAAACCTACTACAAACAAAATGTGTTTGATAACTCTTAACATTGAATCACTTAAAATTAATTCATGTCTAAAATATATCAAAATTTTAAAGTTAAAGGTACTTGAGTGAGATGACCAAAAACTGTTTAAGAAAATATTACATTAATTTTCTTACCACCATAACGCTGTAACAATTGCACAAACACCATTTCCACCACATCGTCGCCGCCACCACCATTGCCACTACCATTTTGTCGGCAAGGCCGCCTCCACAATACAAGAGCTACCACCGTAACAACAATGTCCATACTTCCATTGCAATTATCACCTAACAGTTGTCACCGGTACAACCACTAGAATGATGTTGTCATCTCCGGCACACAATCGCCAATGTTATTACCACCACCCAAGTTGCCACCTCCACCACATCGTTGTTACCATCTATATCACCGCCGCCATGTGGTCGCTAACATCACATCAACCTCTACCATATTACAATCACTACTATTACCACTGCATTTCGCATGTCACCTCCACCACTATGCCATTATTACTTCTCCAACCACCACCAGAGTTACAAGCACCCTTCTGGTGGCACTTCCATCATTACTCAATCACCACCACCATCACCAACTTTTTATAGACCAGTACACAAACATAAGTGTGCAATTCTAATAAAATGAATTATATTCTCAAAATGGAATAATTTTCAGATACCTTCTTTTAGTTTACCAAACATGTGTAACTCATTTTTTGGTGCTATAATTTCAACCACTTAAGTTTCTTATTTTACAATTTAATGTTTAACTTTTTAGTATTTAAATTTCAATTTTGTTGAACAATTTGTTCGTCTGCCCTCTTGAGTAGCAAGTACTAAAAATGCGTTTAGAATAACATTTTTATAAAATTAAATGCCGGGTTTCGCCAAGTTAAAAAATGGAAATGAATAGACAATGTTGGGTTTCGCATCGTTTGCTCTTTAAGGCGGATTGAAGCCCAATTATCTAGTGGGCCTGGTCCTTATTAAGCCTTCTGGGTTTGATTTGCTTACTCGAATAAGAGAATGTACGTCAAAGCTGGGTCGGCTTCTTTTGCTCATTTAGGCAGAGCCCAATTACTTACTGGGCTTGGTCTTGACTAATTTTGTCTACAGCTACACATTTATAGTGATAACTGATGGTCGCTAAACATGTTAAGTTGTATTTTTATTGACACCTCCAGCGATAATTCTTCACGATACCTTTTCAGGGCCACTTAATATACAATAACAAGTAACTGTCGCTACGTAGGAGTTATAGACACCTTTTAGTATCCAGCTAACGACCAAAATTTTCCCTTGGGAATATATATTCAATCTCTCCATTTTCTAGCTATACAAATTACCAACTAACTTAATTTTTCCGATTCAAAATTATAATAGAGTTTCGCTCTCTTATAATTAATAATCACGGGACATGAAAATTATTGATTATTAAAAATATTAGTATATTAAGTTTATTCACAAACGTTTCGTCAAAAAGTTCATTTTACAAATGATTTCACCAACACTGGAGTCGAGAAATACAAATTAAATCCGGTAAAAGATTTAAAAAGGGCTCGTAATATTTTTTTAAACTAGCACAGGTCAACTTATATCACATTTTGTAACTTTCACAATTCCAAATGTGGGACCTTAACACAAAAATGAGACATCTCACATATAGTACTCTTTTTTTTTAAGTCCTGTGTTTTAGTTGTAATTATTTTTGTCTGTTAATCAAGTTGAATAGAAAAAGGAAGAATTTATTGTAGAATTTTTAACTGTTCATATCGTATATAATAACCTATATAAAAATTTTCAAAACTTATTAAGTATGAAGTACTAAAGTATACTTACTAAGTTCACCCTGGGGGGTGGTGGGCATGGCACCCCTCAAGATTTTTGGAAATTTTTTATAGCTTCTTAAATAATGGATAAATATATTTAAAATGTGTAAAATATTTATAAAAATGCCACTATATTGTAATATTAATTTATTAGGATTTCATTTTATTGTGTTTTTTATTCTTCGTGCCACCGACTACCATAGTAAAACCAAAAAGATAACCCTAGAGGGGGAGTGAATATGATTTTAAGACTACTTTAAAAATTAACAAACAACAAACCTCAATCTTAATAACTTAAATAAGCAAACAACTAATCTCAACACAAATGTAAAACGATAATGTAAAGAGAGAAGGGTTTAGAGATACTTGACAAGGAAAATTAAATGATTCAGCTTGATATACCCTCAAGCCTACGTCCACCCCTTCAAGGAAGTCCCTAGAATCCACTAGTATGATCTTCCTTACGGGTCAAGATCGAACCTCTTACAATCCCTTGATGCTATGCCCACATCAAGAACAAGCTTTGACAAACCCAAAGCTCCAAAGCTTGACAACCCCAAGCTTTGATACAAGAACCTTTAGATGAAGAATTGTGTACAAGATTTCACTCTCAATAAGTAGATGAGTACAAGTTTAAGCACTAGAACAAAAGAGATGAGTGTATGATGACTTATGAAAGTGTATATCTCTCAAATGTAAGCTCACAATAAATGCTCTCTTGAAATGGATGAGAAATCAATGAAAACCAAGAGAGATTGAACAATTGCTTTGATCTTTGGGAATATGAAAGATAAGAGAGCTTTGAATGCAATTGATGAATCAAAACTATGCCCAAGATGAGTATTTATAGAGGTGGGAATAAATATGACCGTATGGGGTAGGTGGAGCATTAAATGCGCCAAAACGGTAAATGCAGTCGACTGTAATCCCAAAGTAGCCGTTGAAAATTCAAATTTTTAACTTGCAGTCGACTGTAATATCTCACTGCCCAACTTGCAGTCGACTGCATTTAAAAAATGCAATTTCCTAGTTTTTAAAGAATGAAAAACTTTTATGTATACAAGGGAAACTTATGGGCAAATTCTAGGTATATAGTCATCGTAACGATCATCTCTTTATGTCTAGTTTACCAAGAAGGAAATAAAGCATTGTAAAATTCAATCGACGAATTCCTTCTTTGATGCGTTTCGTTGAGAGTCTTTGACCGTGTTGCTCGTCTAATAATCCGTTTGCATGAGTATGAGATTGTTCCTATTGCTTCATTAACTCAATGCATGTTCGACAACATAAACATCGATGTTAGTTATCATCAAAACTAAATATAATCCTAGGGTAAATAACCGTAGGGTTAACACATAGTATTTGTCTTTGCCATTTTCTTGCTCTATTTTTCGTTCTTTCAAATCCCAAATTCTAAATCTCTATATTACAAAATAAAAAAAAAACAACAACAATAGAGTAAGGTTAGTTTTTTTTTAAATATATATATATAGTTTAAATTCTTATAATTTGTTAACGTATACGTGACTGTACCGACACAATTGATAATCACATTAGTAATATATCTATATAGTAAGAATTAAGCGTCTTTCATGCAAAATTACTAATTTATTGTTGACTAACCTTAACAAGTTAAATAAATCACTATGCATAATGAAAATATATTGTTAGTAGTCAAATTGAGCAATCTATTTGTATTTAACGTATTTCACAGTGACGCTAATTATAATGTGTTTTTGATTATTCATGTTTTATGTTAAATCTTTTATGTTGGCCATCAAATCTTTTTTATGATTTTTTGTCAACCCCCCTCCCCCTCTCATTAGACTTTCTAAATCTGCCCCTACTATCAAACAAAGTTAGCTCCCCAAAAAATTATTTAGCATTAGACATTATTTAATTATTACATACTAATGATTAGAATTGTAATATAAACTAACAAGATCTCAGTGGGGCATAATAATTGCCTTATCCTTCTGGTAAATAAAATAGATCATAATAGCAAAAGTTACAATGACAAGTTGAAGCTTGCATATTGGTCAATAAGATCGAACTACCTAGACACCTCCTAGATCGTAAACATATTACAATAAAACGAAGCCAAAGTATATTCTACTGTTTAAAGCAACACCTGAAGGTTTTTTTTTTGTTAAGAGGATAAATACACATAAAAGAGCCGTCCCGGCCATACAGAGTACATAAATATATTATAGACTATTAAAGCAGATGGAAGCTAATCATTGCCCATATATGCATGAATAGATCTAAAAGCATCTAATATATCTAAAGGTTTGTGAGAGTAAAACCAAGAAGGTGACCTGATGAACCTAAAGTAAAACCCTAAAAGTTACACTGGGATAAACCTCCATGGATCTGAACAAAGAATCAGAATAAGGATCACCTGCACTATAACATTTCCTTGTAATATCATTAGCGATAAAAAATTGACACTAAAATTTTCTTTATTGCTGTTGTTAAAATTTTGTAGTTACAAAATTTTAAAGTTAAAATGTATGAGCAAATTCTTTTTAATTATAGCAAAGATGCTACACGGTAGAGATCCTAATTCCAAAAATCAAACCTCGTGCATATGAACAGTCTAAAGCAACATGTGAAAAACAAGACTAAACTCTTCCGATGGTATAGAGATTGAAAAATATTATAATTAATTGATCCACACAGTATCCAAAATAAAGTAAACAATTAATTCAAATAAAAAATTTGGCTACTACCTCGGTCGGAGGAATCTTCCTCCTACCCCTTATATAGCGACAATCAATTTTCTCTAAATGTTTCTAGTGGCTTTTATTTGGTGACGCTAAAAAAATGCTGCTAATAATTGTTACTGAAAGTGTTAGAAGAAAAGTCGCTTGAAACATTTAGCGACTATTAATTGTCACTATACATGGGGTTGAAAGAAGATTTCTACAACTCGGGTATGAGCCAAAGTTTGTTCTTAATTAAATCATATGCCAGTCACAATACCACTAAAACTTTTATCGACAAGAAAAGTATAAACAACATACTCCAAAAAAAAAAAAAAGAAGAAGAAGAAGAAAAAAAAAAACTTTTACATCTAAAGTTTGCCCCAACACAACAAGAAATTTAAGAATTTTTGCTCTAACTCTAGATTTTAAGAATGTAAGCAATGATAACGTAGTAATGCACACAAAACTCACTTTTTAGTGCAAAGTCATAAATTCAAGTCTAACTATCGTTATGATATTTGGGTTATAGTATGATTGGACATAAACTTTGGGTATGCAATTATCCATGACTACTAAACTGTAACCTTACATTACTTCGCATTCGCAATGCACCGGTGCTAAATCCACATATATTTTTTTTATGTTTGTCATAATTGTACAGTCCCTAATTATCTGTACAAGTGTTTCACTATGATTGTTTTCTTTTTTCCTACAAAGAACCAGACACAAGAATACCACTTTGATCCAAAGGTAAAAAAATAAAATGCGTTGCCACAATCATCCTAAAATAGTAAAATTAAACAAACAGAATCCTGAGAATAGGGTTGAGCTGAACATGTTCCTGGTAGCTCGTTGGCTACTCGTATTAGAGTACAGTTGATTCACTTGCACTCAAACGTGATGATAGACTCTGAAAGTGGTTCTTAAAAGGATGAGGCTTTGACTAGACAGGGCAGAGGCTTTCAGCAAGAATCCAAGTCATTATAGCGTAGACAACGATATCATACTTGTCTGTCTAGTTTTAATTTATGGGTCGCAGTAGCTAAGCAACGCACGTAATAGCTAACGTGGAAAATATAACGCGAAGACCAAAGCGGCCGGTAACAAAGACAATGCATTGGAATGAGTGGCTCTTATTTGCCGCAGATTATTATGCAAAGCAAGGATAGGAAAGGATGCTGCAACCAGACTTATCCTAGCAGCCATGGCGTGATTAAATTCAATATGGATGCTGCAATGCAACCAACGATAACGATAGGAAAGGATGTTCATTTTGCAGTGTAGTGTCACATAATCAGTCCGGAATTGTTCAAGAATATTTTGCCCGCCATCTTGGAATTTCAATCAAGAAGAGAGAGAGGCTATTTTTAAGGCAAGGAGCTGAAGAACGATGACGTCATAGTAGAGAGCGATGCCAAGACCAGAGTGGATGCGTCGATGGGAATGCGCTACCAAAATGTGACGAGGGGAAGTACTAGTGTGGGATATAAAACATCCGACGGAGGAAGTGTGAGTTGGTTTTTTTTACTCCTTGACAGTATAATGAATTAGCGTACAAGTTTGCTCGCGTTGATCTTACAATCGAAAGGGGTTATGGATATTTGATCTGAATCTCCAGACCTTGTAGGCTGTTTGGCCAACTTAAGCCTTATTAGCGACGTTTATTTTGCCGTGTAGGGAAAAACAAAATACATGGGTTATAGAAGGAATGTGTAATTTCATGCCTTGTTATGCTTCTTAGCTCTTTATCATTTGTTGCTAAAATTTTTATTTTTGTTCTTAATGCATGCTTTGACGATAAAATGAGGATGCAACAAAGCATATATGGTGTAAAAATAGACGCTTGCTTAAAGAACAAATATAAAAGTAGTACAAAAGCTTCTACTGATGGAGGTATTTGAGACTTACTTGAATATGTGCGCGTGTCCATAACTCATATACTACTTACGGACAAAAAAATCACGTGTACCAATCTTTAGGATCTCGTCATTATTTCACATGCAACGAACATCACAAACAATTGCTCCACAGTAAATTAGACTAGCGAGCCAATCCACATTTCTACCGTGAGAGAGTCAATATCTCTCAATCTAACTTCTAGTCGGGTGTGGAAAAAAATGAAAAAGGTTGAGAAATATGTCCCACCCTCTCCCTTGCGTGCGTCCTTTTTTGTATATATATATTTCTCCAGCCAAGAGACACCTATCGGCAATATCTCCCAAAGAGATATTATTAAGGAACAATCTTAAGACTTACAGTATTCTTAAAGTTATTAACCACCACCAAGCCTTTTGACTTTACCCATCATGAGCTGGACTCGAGACGAGTGTACGAGATAAATCAAAGACAATAGCGCTTATCAATTATGTTTCATCAATCCACTTCATCCCTACTAATTAGACAAAGAAGATTTTTCCTACCACGGTGACCATCAACGCCGTCGCCACTATCACCATAACCACCATTCTTATTTTAATGTTATGAAGGGTAACTTAACTGGCACCCTATGAATAATAGGCAATCTGAATGTGCTTGTCAAGAGTTACAATTTTGTAAGGCAAGAAAAATATCATCAGTCATAACGAGAACAGTGCTGCTCTTTTGTGAAAGACTACAAGTGGCCGGCCTTTTTCCTATAAATGTGCTCACAGAACTACTTGCTACTTAGAAATCTTCTTTTCTTACATTCGTGTCCTTCACAGAGACGTCAGAAATTAGTCTTCTTTGAGCTAATCTCAAGGCATAGAATACTCACTCATCTCCACCCCAAATTCTGTCATTCATTCCCTAGAGAACCCCCCAGCTTAACTCCTTACGAAGAGATTCAGCTGCTGAAGAAGCCACAGTTTTTGAGAGATTGCAGGTATTTTTATTCTGTTTTTATCTTCTTCCAATTGACTTACTTCAATTATGTTCTGCAATTGTTTGCTAGATGGAAAGTTGCCTGAGATAGTCAAATCACTTTAGCAACTTAATAGGGAAGATTAGAAAATGAGGAGTTTTGGGAATAAATATGTGTGGAAGGTGAGTTTTTTTTTTTTATGAACTTAAGAAAAAGTGGGTTTAGTTTTCTAAATTTCTGAACAAGGGAGGGGCTTTAAAAAAAATGGGTTTTTTCAAAATTTCAAATTTTGTCTAGTCTACCCAAACTACCCTTCCCCCATCTTCCTTCCAAACTACCCAACTTCAGTACGTGCCCCCCACCCCCTCCTCTCCCCTTCCCACCCCAACCCCGCCTTAACCCACCCGTCCGCCCAAGTCCCGCATCAGATTTCCCTTACATCTAGACATTGATGATGGATTTGTTGGATGAAATTGAGGATTAAGTGAGGGGATTTGCGAAAGGTTGAAGAGGGGCGCCAACTGTTTGATGAAATGCCACTGAGAAGACTTGATGAGTGAGTTGTGTGTGGGTTCAAGGTTATGAGATTATGGTGGTCGTGACACAAGTCTTTCTCAGCAAAAGAACAAGTAATTAAATGCAATTGTATTCGTTCGTTTGTATCAGTATCCAACTACTCAGCAAAAGAATTTTCAGATTTTCCCTAGATTTAGACATTGAGGATTGATTTGTTGGATCAATTAAGGATTAGGTAAGGGGATTTGTGGAAGTTGAAGAGGGGCGCCAACTGTTTGATGAAATGCTGTTAAAAAGATTTGATGAGTGAGTTGTGTGTGGGTTTAAGGTTAGGAGGATATGGTGGTCGTGACACTAGTCTTACTCTGCAAAAAACAAGTAACTAGATGCAACTGTATTCATCCATTTGTATCAATATTCAACTACTATGTAAAAAAGTAAGAATTTTCAGATTTTTCCTAGATCTAGACATTGAGGATTGATTTGTTGAATGAAATTAAGAATTAGGTGAGGGGATTTGTGGAGGTTGTAAATTTTTTGTTAGCCATATGAGGCTTCAAAATTGTTCATTTTTTTATGTATCTTGTACAATTTGAGATTCACATCATATAGAAACGAAGATTTTGTTATAATTAGGGAAGTTCTTTATAAGAGGGGTTCATCGTTTTAATCCCGGACACTCCGTCAATTCCTTATTTCCTCTACTCATGTTGTGTAAAGTTCATTTATGTCAGCAGCAAAGCACTTCATCATTTTTTAGATTATTTTCATCACTTACATGGGAAAAGTTTACCTAATTTTTTAATTTAGTGGTAATCTTTTCGTAGTCCTTCACCGAATCATGATATCTAAGGTATGATGCCTGAAATGTTACAAAGATATATGTCGAAATTCACTTAATATTAATATGAAAACATCACATCTTATCATTTTCATATGATTTTAAAATATGCTAAGAGGAGTTTTGCCAAACCTCCAAGTCCTTTGTACTAACCTTTTAACACTAAGGAGCACCAAATATCTCAATCCTGTCATGGTTGAAAAAAATACTTACATCTTATAAAGGCAAACAAGAACGTGGTTGGAAGGAAAATGAAATAATATAACAGAGTATAATTTTTTTCTAACTTTTGGCAGGACAAAAAATATGATATGTAACACTAGAACTTGAAAATCAAATGCCAAAACTATTTGCATAAACACAATTTCATTAATTAGTTGTTTTCATGGTCTAGAACAACCCATGATATGTATATAAGGCCATCTTTAAGTAAATTTATCAAGTTTAGTTATGCACACTTCGAGATATTCAAATAATACAAAGAAAATACTACGGAAGAAAACACTAATTGTTTTTTTACAGAGTAGTTGAATATTGATACAAACGGGCGAATACAATTGCATCTAATTACTTATTTTTTTACAGAGTAAAACTTGTGTCACGACTGCCATATCCTCATAATCTTAAATCCACACACAACTCACTCATTAAATCTTCTCAGCGGCATTTTATCAAACATGTGGTGCCCCTCTTCAACCTCTACAAATCCTTAATTTAATCCAACAAATCAATCATCAATGCCTAGATCTAGGAGAAATATGAAAATTCTTGCTTTTTTGCATGGTAGTTGGATATTGATACAAACAAACTAACACAGTTGCATCTAATTACTTTTTTTTTTGTTTTGCAGAGTAAGACTTGTGTCACGGCCACCATAACCTGCTAACCTTAAATCCACACACAACTCACTCATCAAGTCTTCTCAGCGGCATTTCATCAAACAGTTGGCGCGTCTCTTCAGTCTCTGCAAACTCCCTAACGTAATCCTCAATTTCATCCAACAAATTAGTCCTCAATGTCTAGATGCAGGGAAAATCTGATGCGAGACTTGGGCCGGTTGGTGGGTGGGTAGGGGCGAGGAGGGGGGTGGGGTGAGGGAGCTTGTACGTATTGAAGTTTGGGTAGTTTGGAGGGAAGATGGGGGAATGGTAGTTTGGGTAAACAGAAATTGAAGTTTTGAAAGAACTCATTTTTTTTAAGACCCTCCCTTGTTCAGAAATTTAGAAAACTAAACCCACTTTCTCTTAAGTTTATAAAAAAGACCCACCTTCCACAAAATATTTATTCCTAAAACCCTTCATTTCCTAATTTTCCCAACTTCATAATAGATAATTTTTTTTGACTGATATCCGAGTTGAAAGAATATTTCTCCTACCCCATATAGCGATGATTAATAGTCCTTAAGTAGCTTTTATTTAGCGTTACAAAAAATATTGTTAAGAAGTATTGCTGAAAGTGTTAGCAGAAAAGCTATTAAAAATATTTAGCGACTATATCACTATATACGGGGTTGGAAGAATATTCTTATAACCCGGATAGCAGCTAAAATTTATTCATAACTGGTGTTAGTTTGCAAGACAAATAAGTCACTTATGTAGCAATAAGTCGACAAATACGAAATTTTGAACTCTATGCTATCGGTTTAAACAAGTTCAACCCAACTCACCCGACTTCAAATACGGTCCAAATTAGTGAATTTTCTTGTGTTGGTTCAAGCCTCAATACGACGAGTAGTTTGGTTTCAAATATGCATCATCCTGAGCCTTCCCACCGGCCCTAAATCGATTCGGATCTCTTGATGTTATATTTTGGATCCGTTTGATCCTTCAAACCCCCACAACACACTTTTTTCGGTTATAAGCCTTTGAAACTTTTTTTTTTGAATCCTCTCTTCTTATGGAAAAATAAGGAACTGATATTAGCGACAAATAGTTTCAAAGAAGCAGGTACCAAAGGCCAGAGCCCACACGAACATATGGGCTTTCCGGGGGACAATATAGGCCTCTTATATAAATCATTTCTGTTTAGGCCTTACTTATATCTCGGACCAAATCTAGAAGTCAAAATAGAGTACAAAAAATTTGGTTAGCTCGCTATGCATATTACACATGATCTCATTACTATATCAACTGCACTTGTCAATTATCAAGCTTATAACTTTTATACCGTCAAACATCTTAGAGACAATAATCGTACACCCGATTCTAGAAGGGCAAATACGTAGTGTTATGAAGTTTTACACCGCAACATTAGCAACATGACGAAAGTCTTGAAACCCCAAAAAGAAAAAAGGAATATGGAAGTTATGAAACCGGTAGAGTTTATCAAATCTTCTCATGTCGATCATGTTTTAGCGCTTCATGTAAGTGTTGCACGAGAACAATGAGCTTACCGAGTCCCATATTTTGAGGTATCGTCGCCGACAAAACAATTACAATAGACAAACACCCCCCAACCCACCCCTCAAAGAAAAGCAAATGAGAAGCTGGAAATTCCTCGACCGTTGCTAAGAAGCAACACAACAACATTATCAGTTCATGCTAAATCAAATTGAGCCATCACTTTCTCGACAAAATTGGCCTAAAACAGTCGGGCTCGTGGTAATCTCTCAGCCACACACATGAACCTTAAAAGAGTCGTGTAAACTAACTTCGTGCAAATTTCACATTAGAAGACTGCGTATTCTGGTCCACTTCTCTAACCAACAAATTTTGTTCCCCCATGCAGACTAAGACAAAAAGATTGCTTTGGAGCTTCAAACAAGTGGTGCTGCTTTTCAAGGTACATTCCCCAATCAGTCATCCCTCTCACCATCCCACTATAAATTCACTCCTTATCTGTCTCTTCGGGAACAGTAAGAAATGGAGAATGGGGTATTGAAGAAGTGTGGTTGTGCTAATAGTAAGGTGCAACAAGAGATGGAGACACCTTCTAATATCACCATTAAGGGGATTCTTGGACTGTTGATGTCCAATATTGATGGTGATGACAAGAGGAGGGCGATATCTTTGGGCATGGGTGACCCAACTGCCTATTCTTGCTTCCACACCAGTGCTGTTGTTGAAGATGCTGTTGTTGACACACTGCGCTCTCAGAAGTTCAATGGCTACAGCCCCACCTCTGGTCTTCCCCAAACCAGAACGTAATATCTCAATTCTTTTCTTTTCAATCTGTGCATGTGTTGATGTTATGAATCATATATGTGGGTAGTCGTTAATTCCAGAAATTTCTTCTATATCCATGTTGAATTATCATAAATTTTATCTATCCGTGAGTTGGGGTGCAGATAAATTGGAAGTAGTAATTTAGGATTCTGCTATATCTGTTATAAGAGCCTTTCCATTTCACCAATGATTTCACTCTCAATTTAGCCTGAATTGAATCGTTATTGCAGTGGCCAGTGGCCACATATTTGACATTTTGTGGCCTCTCACTAGGATTACCAAACTGGACCTACCAAGAAAGAAGAAAGTAGAGTTACTGTTGAACTGGTCATCCGAAACTTGATACATTAACTGGATATTCTGCTGAAACTAAAGTTGGTCTGCTTGAGTTACTCTTATCATCTGAATATGCTAACTTTGGCACCTTCCATTTAGTTAGAGTTCGAAATTTGTCATGCTAAATCCCGTTAGAGCTTCACTTAACATTACGACTCGTTAAACAGGGCAATTGCTGGATATTTGACCTGTAATCTTCCGTACAAGTTAGCACCTGATGATGTCTTTGTGACAGCTGGTTGCACTCAAGCTATCGAAGTAGCATTGTCGATTTTAGCTCGCCCTGGTGCTAATATATTGGTTCCAAAACCGGGGTTCCCAATTTATGAACTTTGCGCTGCCTTTAGACACCTTGAAGTTCGCCATTTTGACCTTATGCCTGATAAGGGCTGGGAGGTTGATCTCAATGCCGTTGAAGCTCTCGCTGACCATAATACAGTTGCAATGGTCATAATAAACCCTGGAAATCCCTGTGGCAATGTCTATTCTTATCAACATTTAAGGAAGGTGAGTATAGGCCTTACACTCCAATACTGTCTTAAATATGCTTTAATTGTTGCCATCGAGCTAAAGCTGAAAGCGTGTTTGTATTGAAATTAGATTGCGGAAAGTGCAAAGAAGCTTAAAATTCCCGTAATTGCTGACGAAGTTTATGGTCACTTGGCTTTTGGGGGTAAACCATTTGTGCCTATGGGAGTTTTCGGATCCATTGCCCCAGTTCTTACTCTTGGGTCATTGTCAAAGAGATGGCTAGTGCCAGGTTGGCGGCTTGGTTGGCTTGTGACAACTGATCCTAATAATGCCTTCAAAAGCCCCAAGGTATGCAAGAAGTGTTTTACTGTTGTTAATTTGTTGACAGTGGACAATTGCAGCAACCTGATGCTGCTGCATTTTACCAGTTCTAAATATGATCGAATACCTATTTCTCTTGCGTGAATGGCGGTTTATCGATAAATACCTCTCCCTTTCTACCGAGGTTTATCTTAGGCAACTGATTGCATGGTAGTTACCTACAATAAGGTGATCACAAATGAGCAGCATCCTTTTGCTGAACCTCTTAGCGAAAAGTTGGGCACTTGACAATGCCTGACGTTGTCAATTGCTCCCCAATTCTCTCGTGACTCATGGCTTTATATTGAGAGCAGAGGGAAAATGTTTCTCAACTAAATATTGGCTAACCTTTTGCACCTTTCCTAGGCCAATTCATGAATAGGAACTGGAGTGTTTTATAAGAATGTTGGGGTCTTGATTGCTTTGCTCCTGCTTTCATTTTAACTGTGACGGTTCTTTTCTTAGGTTGTTGAGCGCATCAAGAAGTATTTTGATATTTGCGGCGGTCCTGCAACCTTTATACAGGTTTTTATCGTATTTCTTTTATGTTTACTAAGAATGTATAAAGATGTTTAGCTTACTGTTTTCCTACTTCAAGTTTGTTTTTCCATTTCGGAGGATGATGTTGGGATTCAAACCCCTAAAACTGACACAATAAGAAAAATAGGAAATATAAAAACTGTCACACACAAAAATATGGACACGGATATTTAACGTGGTTCGGCCTCTTGCCTACGTCCACAGGAAGACAACGAGAATGTGGCACTATAAAGTGGAGAAGTTACAAGGAAACTTTCACTCAGTCACTCAGACCCAATTCCCGAATATACCCAAACTCACCTCACTATCTTTCTCTCAGTGAATAAAATCTCTCAGTGATTTTTCTCACTCACTAGTGCTATTACAAAATCACTTAGCCACTTTTACAACAATGGCAATCCATTTAGTCAGATTGATACACTCTTCAATACTTGGCTTGATGTGGAAACTTGAACTCTTCATTTACTCCAAGTTGGTATGTGGGTTCCATGCGTTGAGACTTTCTTCTCCACTTCTCATTCACGTGTGATGGCATAATGTGAAGCCAACACCAACAGATGAAACTCCGCTCCCCATCAGTTGATAACTTTGTCTCTGACTAGTAAAAAATAACCATTCCTCTGTACTGACATGGTAGATATGACTACCAACAGTTTGCAGTTAGAGCTCCAATACGAGCATGAATCCATTCAGAACAAGCAGCTGAAAAAATTTAATGTAGAAGAGTTCACCATAAACTGCCAATTTCTATTATCAAGTACTACTCTAGGTCCTTAGAAACACAGTGAAACTATTATAAATGAGTAAACCTCAGAGTTACCTCCCCCCTCCTCCCAAACCACTCCTTGTCCTAGTTTTGCGTCTCTTCATATGAGGTGTCCCAGGATAAAAGATTGAGAAGTGAAATTCGAACTTGACTCATAAGTCAGGAAAGGACTTGAATTTTTTGAAATAACAAAAATGAAATGGTTTGAATTACATGTCGTGCTAGTAGTTTTCTGTTTTTTCCTGCGCTAAACTGGGCTCCTAGTTTAGCTGAAAATATTGTTTGCACTAAAGTTGAATTAATGTGCCAGGCAGCAGTCCCTCGTATTCTTGAGCAAACTGAAGAGGTGTTCTTCAGGAAAACTTTGAGTATACTGAAGCAGTCCTCAGATATTTGTTGCGATAGGATAAAGGAAATACCTTGCATTACTTGCCCACACAAACCAGAGGGATCCATGGCTCTAATGGTGAGGAATGAACAAATTTTGCACTTCTGACCCGCAGATAGGATGTGGTATTAAGTGATTTTCCTTTCGGATGTAGGTGAAACTAAATCTTTCGAAGCTGAAAGATATCAGCGATGATATTGACTTCTGTTTCAAACTGGTCAAGGAAGAATCTGTAATCATTCTTCCAGGTGAGTAGAAATGATTGAACACCTAATCTACTGCTATGAATTTGGGTTACATGTTTTTGTACATATATTTCCTAGAAATGTTCAGATTCATTAGAGAACAAGCATAACTGGGGGGGTTAAAGGGCGGCAAGAGAGATTGATAGCCTAATACCTTCTACATAGGGCGTTGCATTACTTCATTTCCAATTCCAGGGAGAAGCTTTATGCCTCACGAAACAAGAGTACCAACGATTTGTGGCATTTGATTCTGCGAACAGTTAGGCAATTGCCTCTTTCTTTTTGGCTTAATTTGAATTAAGGATAACTAGTAAACTCCATCCCCGTGTATTAGTATTACCTAGGAATTGATCAAAAGTCTTTTCCTATAATGCATTCACCATTTCCCATTTGAAAATGAAACATGCAAGTTGATTTGATATCACAAGACTGTTGTCTTTCTTATATTCTCTCGTGATGAACCCTAAAGATCTCCACATGTTCAAGCCTATAAACTTCCATGAGTAATATGAGAGGAAGGGCTAAAGTTAATGGTTGCATTTGGAATGAGGGATGCACCTGTATATAAATAAAGGGCGTATTCTGTAACCAACTATATGCAATAAATCTACCAACCAAAACTTCTATATATCTTAGTAGGAGTTTGAGAACAGATACCAAAGTCTGTTGTAATTCGAAATTTCTAGATAGTGCTTTATATGCCATGAAACGTACTTGCAGGCCACATTAAAATGAACTTTCATGGTGCGTACTGAAGTGGTATTCCTAAAACGGAGACATTGTTTTGCAGGACTCACTGTCGGTCTTAAAAACTGGCTTCGAATAACTTTTGCCGCTGAGCGATCCTCTCTCGAAGAAGCTCTGGGAAGGGTGAAGTCTTTCTGTGAAAGGCACTCAAACCAACAAGATACCGATAATAGTGCAGCGAGTCCAATAAGCATGAAGAACATCAGATGAATTCTTGCTCCGTTACATAGCTAGAGTTCTTAACTGTATGGTAGTTCCCCACAGCTCCAACAGTATAGCCAATTCTGTTAATTTGTTAACTACAAGCTATTCATATCGCACAATATGAGGTGATATTTGTTGAACATCATAGAAAGTTTATACAGAAGCTTCCTAGCACGCATCATTTCCTTGGGTACTTCTTCTATGTGAAATGAAGATCAATAAGTGGTCATGTAAACAAGTGTTGTAGATTGGTTTGTATAGTTCAATATTTATCCTTAGTCAAGGAAATTAAACGCTACTTCTCTTCTTATAAAATCTTGTGCTATTTTCGCGCCCTTTTCATCTGTCGCTCTATCCATTCATTGTTGCTAGAGGTGTCTAAATTATAAACAAAAGCTTGCCTTATATGATATTATACGGAGGAAAGCTCTGTCAAATGGGACAGGGGAGTATGCTTAATCTTCTTTTATATTGGATTCATGGCAACAGCCAGGATCATGCCCATTGGTTTCTAGTATTCCTTGCCATAAGGTCAGGTTTCGAGTTTGTCTTGCATCTTGTATTGGCTCTGCACAAGAACAACACTAGAGCTATTTATGGTTGTTCGGTCATTGATTCCAAGTTCCATTATATCTGTCCTTTTCTTGCTTGGTAATATTATTGTCACAGTTTTTTGGATCTTATATTGATTATGATTTTATGTACCGATCCTTTTAGAATTACTTTTAGTTGATCTATTGTCAAAAGTTTTATTCATTGAGTTCATCCCTGATTATTTTTCATAAGGGATAAGTTATTTTCACTCCTTATAAGATACTCCACTTCTTAATTGTTACTAAAAGATTAACGGTTGTTATCTAATGGACTTGTTAGCCCAAAAAAAAAAAAAAAGAGAGAGATGAAAATGCGTATAAGAGGATAAAAAAAGCGATTCCCTTTTGATAATCTCTAGAATGATTCCAACGACGTAATGTTAAAGCATCATATACATGATTGAGTCCATTCTCTAACAACGTTTTTTGAGCAGATGATAACTTAATCACAGTATCAGAGCTCTCGTTTGTTAATGTTTTGGGTTCGATTTTTTCCACTTGCATATTTGGTCCCCCCTTGCATGATTGCCGCATGAGAGGAGTGTTAAAGCAAGAAATACATGATGAGTGCTAAATTAAGATAAGCATGATTGCCCTCATTCTCTAGTAACTTATATTGCACAGTTTCTTGAATCTTATACTGATTATAATTTTTTATATACATCCTTACTAGTATTACTTTTAGTTGAAGAATGTCTTCCCAAAATTTCTACTCATAGAGTTCCTCCATTACTTTTCTTATAGGGGAGAAGCTATTTTCACCTCCTTATATAAGACACTCTAGTCGCTTAATTGTTATTTAACGATTAGCAATTTTTTATCCCTCTCATCGGCCTTGGCAGCTTTTGTATTCCGAGCTGGTAAAGGTGTTCAACATGAGTACTTTGATCATGTATAGCCTGTGCGGGCCCTTCCTCGTCTTGGGATGTCCCTCTGATGATTTCCTTGTGGTATTTTTGGTTCTTGTAGTTAGTTGTTGGCTGTTTGTTGCCTGGATGGAGCTATCGTCCATCTTTTCTTTATGACATGTATTTTCGGTCTTATAAACAAATCCTGATATAAATTCCTGATTTTCCTAAAAAAAAAAAAGGATTAGCAATTTTTAATAAAATGCATTTTTTTTTCTAAAACTGAGATGAAAAAGCATATAACAGGATACAAGTAGCATTCCCTTTTGTAGCATCTTGAATGATTCCAATCATAATATTGAAGCATCATATATAATTAGGTCCATTTTCTAACAGTTTAAACTTTTAGAACAGAAGATAAATTAAAATGATATCAGAACTCTGATTCGAGGAGATCTCTCGGGTTTGATTCTTGGTCCCCTCTTATCATAACACATGTCGCACCCTATCCACTTGTGCAATGGTGCACCTTGATTTGTCTCTGCACGTGTAATCATGGAAGATGGATTGCACGTGAGGGAGGGAGAGTGTTAAAACATGATATATCTGGTTAAATCTATTCTCTAACAGTTTTATCTGACTTAAACATAATATGGTTTTCTTGTTTTTTTTTTTTTTTTTATATTTGGAAAAAATGTGCACAAAAGTAAACATGTTTCTTTGGATCAAGACCCATGTTTCTAAAGGTTTGTGTATGAGTCATTAGGATCACGAAAACAACAAAAACAGAGAGTTCTTTCTTTTCTTCTGACCAAGAAAGGCATATGACAATGGTACTTCACCTAAATCATATTCTTTTGAATATTGCTGCCAACTACACAACATTGGTAAATGCTTCCCTTTTAGCCACTTATATATTGTTTGCGATTGGAAATTATTGGCGGCAACTTTTCTTAGGGAAAAAATAAAATAAAATTTGTAAAGGCGTTGGAAACCCACAGGACTAAACATAATTTTCATTTAGTATGGTCGGAACAACTATTGAGCAAACATTCATTAAGTGATTATTGTCGGTGACATTTCGTTTTCTCACATGCGTGACAAAATTCATTGATTACTCAGAAAAGAAAAAAAAAAAACACCTATCTACAGTAAAAGCAGAACTTTGGTTCAAAGTACATCCCATACTTCTTAACTTCTATGAGTTGAGCACTTAATGACTTAAAACTTCTGTAACTTCTAACATTTTTGTTATCAACAGCAGCTGAAATAATGTTATATCGTCTTAAAATATTTAGCGACAAAAATTTAACTAAGGCATGGAATTGGAGATTTTACTTTTAGATAAAAGACCTAAAACCAGAAGAATGGGACAAGAGTTAGTCGCCAGCTTTCGTCGGGCTTGTTAGACTTCAGTGAAGTGTTTGAGAGCAAAAATGGATTCCTTCATCAGACATCCAACTATTGTATCCTCATACCATAAACTATGACATTCTTTAGTCCCATATATTCTACTTTTGGCTCCTTTTATATCTCCACGGATCTCCAGTTATCCACCATCTTTTCCCTGTTCTCTCCCCTTCTCTGAATACCCATCTATTGCAAGTGGTCAGCCATGGCAGCCTGTCAGAAATCAGGTACTCTACTCATTTTAATGTCGTTTTTTTTTTTTGGGAATCCCGTTTACTATCTTGAAATTAAGTAGTGGGTTCGTGCTTGATTTGGGTTTATGCATTTGGTTGTACCAGAGGTGGAGAAAGAGGAAGACCTTAAGGTTCACGTATTTTCATCTGCATCAGAGGTAAATAAGCAAACCCTGATCCCAATTTTGGTCTTGACCCTGGTTTGTCTTTTAAGTAACTTCAGTGCTAAACTAGTTACTAATGCAATAGTGTCAACTGTCAACTAAAGAATAAACAAAAGAGCTCCCGGGCTTGGTCCCAAGAGTTGATCCCTATTGATGTGGCAGTGACGATTTTGAGATAACTCTAAACCTCAATCGCAGACTGTTGGACCAACACGTTTCGCCGTGGTCCAGAATTTTGTAGTGATTCATATTCAATGTAGAAAATGAGTGAGCACTGATGTGAAAGAGTTGGTTCCAGTTCGTGGCAATTCCCTATAAGCTCCTAATTATTTGTTTCTTAGCTTATTTGTGTTTTGAACTGGACTTATTACTGGTTTAAATTTTGTAAGTTGCAAAGTTTATTTGTTGAAGTCAAAGGAAGAGAAAGAGCTATAAATCAGATGATACATAGTGCCCTTATGTAACTGTCCCAATATAAATGGCCGATAACTAGCAGTGTAGTCGTACCTTCAAAATTCCAGCTAGGTGGCTCTGCTGTCACTCTATGGTGCCATGACTCGACTTATCCGAAACATAGAACTTTTGCACGACTGTCACATGAAATGAAAAGACCGAGTCATACTTCAAAGAAGTGCTCTTTAGATACTGAAACGCAGAAGAACCCAAGTGGAATATTATGTATTGGAAGAAATGGATGCGACATTAAAGATTATGTATGATGGAATATGCAAGGGTAATATCGTTATGGTACGGTAAAATTGCTTTTCACTGTTTAGCGATATTTCTCTTTGGAGTAAACAGAAGTAATAGACAAACGTCAAACGGAAAATTTACTAATGTCATACTATCACGGTCAAGCCAGGGGAAACTCTCTCTCTCTCGCTCGCTCCGTCCTCCTCCCACCCCCCCAAAAAAAAAAAAAAAATCATGTAAAAACTTTGGCCCAATAAATAGAGTTTATTCTCATTGTAAAGCTTCATATTGAAACAATGATGAGAAGAATGATTTTGAGGAATATTTGTTTGTACTTTAACAAGTTCTCAGTTACTCTCTGAGAGGATGGCAGCAGATATTTGCTCAGGGTTGTATCAGTATGGGTCTAAAGTAGCAGAATTATGCTGTTTCATGGTAGCCAAAAGCCAACTGCTTGTTGCTTTGTCATATTGATCTTACTCCAGAACTCTCAAATGCATTTTTCATACAATTTTTTGCTGTACAACCTGTTATTCAGATTTTCAGTTTCCATTTACCCTTGCCTCGCGTTGTTCTATAGTTGCTTGAAAAGCTGCACGGAAATTGGAATCCAGGAAAGAAGCCGCCATACCCAGCAATGTATTCTAGTGTTTTTGGCGGAATTATTCTTGATCCAGCAATGATGGTTATCCCAATGGATGATCATATGGTTCATCGAGGTCATGGTGTGTTTGATACTGCTATCATTCTTAATGGGTATGCCTTGCAATTCTCTTTCACAGATGTCTATAATCTGGCTTGCTATGAGCAACATTGTCGAGGATACTTGAAAAGAGATGAAGAAACTGCATGTCATTTTTGAGTTGAAGTTCGTTTTATATGTAACCATTGACTCTTTGACATAAGAGATTGTCTTTGCCCTATTAATTTCTGGCTTTCTGAAACCATTTATCCTTTGAAAGGGGTTTGCTCTAATGTTTGCTTTTTGGTGAAAGTTTTCACTGCAAACTAGTGCATTTATGTTCAAATTTCAAACTGATTATTCTGCTGCCGGCAGCTTCTTTTGAAAAGGTTTTTCAAATCTTATTCCCATATCTTCCTCCTCTGCTTGAGAACATTTAAATATTGAATTCATTGTATTTATCAGATACCTCTATGAGCTTGATGTCCACCTGGATCGTTTCCTCAGATCAGCCTCAAAAGCAAGAATCTCATCTCCGTTTCCTCAGGCTACTCTTCGAAGCATTCTTATTCAGCTTACGGTGGCATCAAAGTGCAAGAAAGGAACTCTAAGGTACTGGTTGACTGCAGGGCCTGGGGATTTCTTACTCTCTCCTGCAGGATGTCCCACATCTGCATTTTATGCTGTAGTAATTGACGAAGGTTTCTCCCAATGCAAAGAAGGGGTCAAAGTGATA
This sequence comes from Escallonia rubra, assembly GCA_033065855.1. Classification (NCBI taxonomy): domain Eukaryota; kingdom Viridiplantae; phylum Streptophyta; class Magnoliopsida; order Escalloniales; family Escalloniaceae; genus Escallonia; species Escallonia rubra. The sequence continues at coordinate 348,835 of JAVXUO010002917.1, read as the reverse complement.
ACTTCTTCTATCCCCATGAAGACACCTCTATTCGCGACAAGTAAGAATGTAAATTACCTCCCAAATGTCCTTTCGAAAATGGAAGCCGAAGATAATGGAGCATTCGCTTCCATCTGGATTGACGACGAGGGATATATTGCAGAGGGTCCAAATGTGAATGTGGCTTTTATAACCCATGACAAGGAGCTTATCTCGCCTTTCTTTGATAAGATTCTTAGTGGGTGCACAGCGAGAAGGCTTCTTGAACTAGCACCCAAGTTGGTTGAACAGGGACGTCTGAAAAGCGTTAGAACTGCTAATCTTACTGTGGAGGAAGCCAAAGGAGCAGCTGAAATGATGTATGTTGGAAGCACACTTCCCATATTACCGATCATCACATGGGATGAAAAACCCATTGGAGATGGTAAGTAACTTCAGAACTTTGTTTTAACCTGCAACATATTTAGGAGGATCAAATCTTGCACGGAACACAGTAAGGCTTACCTTGCATAAAATCTTGTTGAAACGATCCCATGTTCTTTGGACCAAATTGCCCGAGTCCGTTGATAACAGTGGTGTTCTGTGGTGGTCCTTCACTACAAAAGTGAATGGAATATTCTACCTATGTGGGACAGTGTAGCCCTTCACTAGCAAAACAAATCTAAATTCTAGCTTCCATATAGTTTATAACTTTATAGAACCAAGTATATGTAAATTCTTTTAACTCTAGTAGAGTAGAAAATGTTGTACAGTCCAGACCATTAGTCCCGACCATCTAGAACCGTTGGGTATGTTGTAATAATGTTTTGGCCCGGCTACTATCACACCGTCCCCCTCCCTTCCGACAGATCAAGATGGTCATGGCCATGCAATATTTGCTAAAGACGAAAGTGTTTTGCACTTGTTTGACCTGCAAATTGGCTATAGCCAAGATTTTAAGAGAGATAATGAGCGGGGTCATGTCTATGTTTGTGGCAGGAACGGTCGGAGAATTGACAATGGCGTTGTCGGATCTGCTCTGGGAAGACATGGTAGCTGGTCCTGAACCACAAAGGTTACAAGTTCCTTATGTGTAGGCTACACAAGATATTGAAGTTAAAAGAAGACACCAAAGAAGGCACTGGATGCTGCAGAAGGTGCCTCGCTGATGATGATACTTGTCGTTCATTACTCAAAAGAAATGCCTTGTTTAGGCTTGTACCAATTGCTTTCTGTGTGGAACTCATCTAGCATTACTTCATGTTTGGTTACCAAGCATTCCACAATGCGATGTTCAGAGTTGAAAATGGAAAATAAACTTTTGGGGCTAGATGCATACAGAACCTTTGGGTTTCGTTTGTGAAAAGGTCTGCACTTCTAATTTTTGAAAAGGAACTTTTTTTTTGATAATAAGAGAATTGCATTGATAAGAAAGTAGCAATACAAGTCATAAAAGTACAGCCTTATGGCCTTACAGAGCATAGCAAGGAAAAGGCTATTAATAAAAGTATCCACTAAGTAGTCCATCATCAATAAAAACCTTAGTTGCGTAGGTTGTCAAGCACTTAGTCTTGGTAAACAGAACTTCGTGCTTGACATGCAAAAAGAACTGTGTTTGGATATGGGATTTTGAAATACTGGGTATTTCTAAATGCCCTCATTTCGAAATCCCTTAATTTACAAATTCTATCATTTTGAAATATTTTGTTTGGAAGAAAGGAAGCAAAAGGTTGTTAAAAAAGGTGAGAGGCCAGATTCTTAAAATATAGGGAACTGGTTATTGTGGGTTTGTAAATTACTGATTGGAGTGGATTTGACAAATAACTAGTTCAAACTAGTGATTTGAACTGTGGATTTAGGAACCCCAAATCCATAGTTCAAATCACTTCGAAATTTTAAAAATTTCCTTTTGAACTATCCAAACAAGATATTTTGTCCAAGTGATTTATAAATACCTTACCAAAGTCAAATCCTCAGTTCAAATCCTATATCCAAAGCGTGCTTCCTTCAGGAGGTGTGTGCATGTCCTGTTCATACTGTAATGATGGAACTGAGTCAAAATATGGTACAAGTCATAGATAATAGGTATCACCGTATCCAGAATATCCTCATATCCTGACATCTGTTATAAGAGGAATTGAGACGATGTCAGTACATGAATATGCAAGAATTTATTTTTCAAAACCCAAGTAGATGTTAGAAGGAGGCAATGCGATAAAGCAGTATAGGTGTCAGACGAGGTAGTAGCAATGGCAGGCAGATCCACAGTGGATATTATTGTTGTAGCATACTAAGCCAATTCCAACCCGTAAACGTTGAGGGTCAAAACAGGAATAGATGATCATTGTAATGTGGACCGGCTCTTCACATGAACATGATATTGGCTGGAATGTACAGTTATGGATCCTGAGCTCATAAACGAATTAGTGGTTGCAAGTCTCGATGAACAGTTAGGTTGTGGTAGCTGTCTAGGTGAGCTTGGTAAATTATGAGAATATTGATGAATGGTATTAGATATATCAAGGATTTGGCGAATCACAAACAAAGGTTGGAAATGGGTTTGCCTAAAGACGAGGTTGTTTATATTGTTCCAAATGGACCATATTGTAACAAAAAACCACAAAGTCGGACGCCATTTTTGCGGGGATTTAGCTCGTGGATTGATCCAAGTAATGAGCCATTCTTTAAAAGTGCTGCCCATTTCTTCTATTCTGATACCAAGTGGTATTCCAAACCAGACAGGTCAGACCTTTGGGCAGGTTAGGAAAAGATGGTTTAGGTCCTCAAGTAGAAGTTGGCAAAGGGGACACAAGTTGGAGGGAGTGATGTGGCGCTTATAAAGATTTGTAGATAGGGGTAACCGATCCCATAAAATTTGCCAGATTAGGAAGTTAACTTTTAGCGGTAGGTTTAGCTTCCAAATTTTCACCCAAGTGTCATTGGTGTAGAGAGATGGTTTTGACGGACTTCTCCCGAGCTTGGAGAGGCATTCTACTGGGCCGACAAACGCTCTCTAAGGGGCTCTGCTGGTAGGTAGGTAATGGTAAGAAAATAAATATCTGGAATGACTCTTGGGTGCCGTGTGAGCCCAGAGTCACCTATCTCGATCTCGCATCAACTGCACATCAGCCTTAACTTGTATGCGAGCAAAGGAACTTTCTTAAACACCCCATAGTCACCACATGTCAGGGGCTTGATTTTGGTTTGTGGATAACATTTGCAGAAGGTACCAAAGTATAATTCTTCCACTAAATTCTAATAAAAGCATCTGATTAGTAGACCTAAAACTTGAACCCTTGAACTGGGAATGCATAACCATGAGCTTGGACAATTAGTAGTTAGGACGACAAAAGGATGGACAAATCTATGAGCTGCTTTAGCATAGTTTTATCGAATGACAAGCTTATCAATCCTTATCAACAATAGGGAAGGAGGTGAGCTCAGATAACTTGGTACATCACAGAGTCGCAAACGAACTACAGATCACAAAAATATCAGATGAATAAGAGAGTTTTATACTCTGAGAAGTTTACATGGAAATGACAATCGGAATCATGATAAATCGAACCACATAATTGAAGACAAAGAAGATAACTAGGATGTGAGTTACAACACCCGTGACCCAAAAGCCAAATCATGGTAGCGGGATGTCACGGAACGAACTTCTCTAAGTCGAAACCGTGCGGCACCTAGCGTGATCAAGCCCCTGCTTGTGCGCTAAGTCAGCCTAACCGTAGAGCTGGGCGATGTAAGAAGCTTATTGAACAGAGTAAGGGACACGAGTTTGGGAGAATGTAAGCTTTGTATTTACTTGGAGAATGCTTGTGTACAAGATTGCTTGAATGCCTTAGCCAAGTATGGCTTTGCCTATTTATACAAGTCCACTTTCTCTAGAAGTTTCTCCACACTATCTAGATATTTGCAAGCTCTCTACCATTCTAGAACTTACAAGCTCTCTACCTTTCTAGAATTTACAAGCTCTCTACCTTTCTAGAAATCTTCTAGGTTTCTCTCCATATATACAAGAAGAGTAGAGAATATTCTGGAAGCCTTGCCTCTTTGCTGTAAGCGTTCTTCATTATGCGTTTGCGTGGAACAGCTTCTAACGGTGGCCTCCAAAACAGTGCGGGACAGGGAGGTGAAAAAGTTGTAGCCAAAAATGGCTACTTTAAGGCTAGGATGGACTTGGCCATTTTGTACTTAGATTTCATATTTCTAGTGCATATATGTTTTTCAATTTCTATACTTCAGCGTATTGTTTGTATAACACTTGAACAAGTTCATGGTTTGTATATTCCGGATGTTTTTATGACAATGTACATTTGATTCTTATGTCGAAAAAGAGTTCTTTCATGGTATTCAAAATGATGTAATTATTAATCGCTTTCAGAAGATGCAACATCGTCGTGATCAAATGTAGAATTTCATGGTTCAAGTTTAATATATAATTAATTTTTGTGATAATTTTTCTCTTGTGCATTTTGTGCCCAGCTTGAATAAAAATCATGCCTCCGCCACTGGCCTTAATGGCGGAACAATAGAAGCCATAATGGCCAAGTCCACCATAATTTTGGGGCTTGTAAATTAGTCTCTAGTCTTTTTGTTTTGCTTGGCCGTCAATTAGTCACTACGTCTACGGCGTACAACAATTATTACATAATAAACAGATAATAAAGTTCTTCTAAGGCTACAAACGAATATGAGATAATACAACAGCAAATTCAAAATGCAATCAATTAGAAAGGGCAAAACAAATGGACTGGAGTTTCACTCACCTCATACAAGATGCAGTCATAACCTATCTGATAGGTTCTTTTGTCAAACTTAAATCACGTAGTGAAATGTATTAAAAAGACTGTTCCCAACTTATTCTGGTCGCACCCAAAGGCCCACTGGGGTCCCATTTTCCATGACACATTCGCACAAGCAACAATCATTTTCAACGCTCACAGCCGGTCAAAGCATGTACGCTCAAGTCACGTGCACTTCTCATTTTCGTTACGTTACTTCGTCACTAAGAAGCTCATTTTCGCGCAAAGCCTCATGACACTTCGACCGTCGCACTTCGCATGTCGCCCATCGGCGCACCATGGCACTTGCCCAAGGAAGTTGGCCTTGGCCTTCCCCTTGGGGTCGGCCTCGGCCTTGGCCTTCCCTTTGGGGTCGGCCTCGGCCTCGGCCTACCCTTGGGGGTCGGCCTCGGCCTTCCCTTGGCGTTGGCCTTGGCCTCCCCCTAAGGGTTGGCCTTGGCCTCCCCCTAAGGGTTGGCCTTGGCCTCCCCCTAAGGGTTGGCCTTGGACTTCCCCTATGGGTTGGCCTTTGGTCTCCATACTTAACACATTCACTTCTCTTCAAGGGACCATACATAACTCCGCGACCACGTCGCCCGGACACAACTCCGCGACCACGTCGCCCGGACACAACTCCGCGACCCCCGTCGCCGGTGTCCCGGCGCCGCACTTCAACACTCCACTGCGCCCGTGCGTCGCGCCGCTGATACAGTCGTGCCACCAGGCTCTCTGTCACACTACCGTGCCCCCGGCACCATACGCACTACGCCGCGCCCATGCGCCGCGCCACTAACAAAGACGTGCCCCCGGCACCTTACTCACAGCATCGCGCCCATGCGCCACAATCATGTTACATGCCCCCGGGCACCACACTCATTCACCACACCATGTGCACCTTGCCTTGGTCGTGGAACATGCTTCGACCCACTCTCCGGAGTGTACATCACCCGCGGGGATATGCGACTCCTCCGGGACACTATCACCGCCAGGGAGCTCTTCAACTCCCTTTTCGCCAGGTAGACGGCTCTTCCGGGATGCTACCTCGGCCAGTCGGGTAGACGGCTCCTCCGGGATGCTACCTTGACGCGCTCCGAGTGCTCCGGCACAAGGACTCACCCGCGGGGATAGGCGACTCATTCGGGACACTATCTCCGCCAGGGAGCTCTTCAACTCCCCTTCCACCAGGTAGACGGCTCCTTCGGGATGCTACCTTGACGCGCTTCGAGTGCTCTGGCACAAGGACTCACATACGGGGATAGACGACTCCTCCGGAACACTATCTCAACCAGAGAGCTCTTCAACTCCCCTTCCGCCAGGTAGACGACTCCTCCGGGATGCTACCTCGGCCAGTCGGGTAGACGGCTCCTCCGGGATGCTACCTTGACGTGCTCCGAGTGCTCCGGCACAAGGACTCACCCGCGGGGATAGGCGACTCCTCCGGGACACTATCTCTGCCAGGGAGCTCTTCAACTCCCCTTCCGCCAGGTAGACGGCTCCTCCGGGATGCTACCTTGACATGCTCTAAGTGCTCCGGCATAAGGACTCACCCGCGGGGATAGGCGACTCCGCCAGGGAGCTCTTCAATTCCCCTTCCGCCAGGTAGATGGCTCCTCCGGGATGCTACCACAAGCAGTCGGGTAGACGACTCCTCCGGGATGCTACCTTGACGTGCTCCGAGTGCTCCGGCACAAGGACTCACCCGCGGGGATAGGCGACTCCTCCGGGACACTATCTCTGTTAGGGAGCTCCAAGTGCTTCGGCACGAAGACTCCCCTTCTGCCAGGTAGACGGCTCCTCCGGGATGCTACCTCGGCCTGCGGAATAGGCGACTCCTCCGGGACACTATCTCCGCCAAGGTGCCTGCGTGACTGGCCTACGTGCTCCGGCACTGGGGGCTTGCGTCGGCACCCCTAGGGACTATGAGCCCCAGGTCATTCTGAGACGTGAGCATGTCTTCGGAGGGCATCACGCCTAGTTCACCTGGTAGTTGGGCGTCGGGTCTTCCCCACCGCTGCCAGGCCTGTAGGACTCTGCAAGGGCTTGGATTGGTGGCTAGATCAATGGGGTTCTCTGGCCACACTGATGTTGTGGGAGCCAGTATTTCCATACAGACAGAGCGACGCTGTGTGGGGCATGCCGGTTGAATATACGATCCGACAGTCCGTGGACCCCCCGTTGACGTGTCATTTCCGGGGAGTGCCAATGTTTCGGTTAATGACATCATCATCTCAACCTCTATAAATAGGGGTCTTGAGAATTCTTTCAGGACGGAACATTAAGGTGGGACATTTTCAGAACATATTTTCACTTCCTCACTCTAGAATCCTAGAGAGAGAAACATACAGGATCCTAACTCTGGACCTAAGCATCGGACTGTGACTGTCATCGTGTATTCATCCTGCGCTATCGCCCTCGCAGCACTGCCACCCTCAAACTTTGTCTGGGAAGCCCTTGGTCTCTGCTTCTATCGAAACCAACAATAAGAACTCAAGTTTTAACCTCATAACGTACCAAACTTACTTTTAAACTTCTAGAAACTGGTATTTAGATTATTAGTTCTGCATATGCTAAACTAATGAACTTTTATGATATGTGTTTTACTGTGCAAACTTAATCAATCCTAAGAGTACATAAAAAATATATTAAAAAATACTCCGGAGTTGTTCGGAGAGTACCGTACTAGGAATCGCATGTCAAAAAACTCTTTGGAAGAAGCTTGACTTTTTAGCCTTTTTAATACTGTATTCAGTAGCTAATTATTTTACCAAAGAGACTACACCAGGAAAAAAAATTGTCTAAATAAGTTATAAAATTTTAAGAGTAACTTTAAGCTCATTTCATTATAATCTTCCATGTACCCAAGTTCCTAAATTTATCTTTGTGTGTTTGTGCATACTAAACAACCACTCAGAATACTCATTGAAACGCAATTAATGTGTTGATATTATTATTATCAAATAAGATATAAGCCTAACTGGTCCAAGTGTAAGCCCCACAATAAGCTTGAAAAAAAGACTCGGAGGGTCTTTTCCAAACTTTAAACATGGATGAGATAATAAGACATGCCTAGTCTTGTCCACTCTTCAGCTTGGGTTGCCTTTATATCCAAGTGCATGATGTTCATCAAGCATGTCGTGATATCGGCCCTTACACTCTGATGCTAAGGAAAGTGAGTTTGTACCTATGTGGAGGTGTCACAAAGAATGCAATCCGAGTCAGCTGCCAGATGTACAAGGTGAGAGACAGTGAGGGTGGAGTAAGAGCAGAGAGTAAGGCTTCCCAGACATGTCATGAGGAGTGGCAGTGATGTGGAGACGAGGCTAAGACGAACATGCCTGATAGTCGACAGTCCAAGCTAGGGTCCGAGTCGGGGTCCAATGTCACGATCAATGTTATGTCCAATGTCACAATCTAATTGTGTTTCTCTATCTAGAATTCAAGAGCTCTGGATTCTAGAGTGAGAAAGTGCTTTGTCAAATGAGAGAAAAATTATGTCCAAAATAAATTACAAAGTCCACTATTTAGGCAAAAGTATGCATGTGTCATCAATTGCCACATGTCATCCCCTGGGAGTGACACGTCATATGGGGTCCAAAAATATCGGTGCTCTGTTGGACTGTCGGTCCCCATATTTGCGCTGCTTACCCCACACAACGTCGATATACCTATCTGAGAAAATTGACCACATAATGTTGGCATGATCAGAGTAAGCCTGTTGCCCTAGCCACTAGTCCAAGCCCTTACTGAATCCCACAAGGGTGCATCAAGAGACGCGGGGAGAACCTGACAGTGGTAAGGGAATGTCTCTGTGCCCAACTGTCAGGCGGACTAGGCGTGATGCCCTTCGAAGATCTACTCCCATCTCGGAGTGACTCAGGGGTCATCGTCCGGGGGGCGCTGATGATCACTGGTAACGTGAGTGGACGTGGTCACAGCTCAGACGTGCTTAGTGTCATGCAAGTCACCCCAGGCGACGATAACTTATGTGGTAGCGAGCTCATCCCGCTGTGAAGGGTCCTCATGCCGGAGCATTGCGAGCGGAGCCCTTCATAATGTTGCACACTCCAGAGAGTGGGTCAAAGCATGTTCCACGTCCACGGCGGGGGCACATGGTTAGGTGAATGAGTATGGTGCCCAGAGGCATGTAACATGACTGTGGCGCACGGGCGCTTTGCCAACGGCACGATACATGATTGTGGCGCATGGGCGCGGTACCAATGGCATGAGACATGATTGTGGCGTGTGAGCGAGGTGACATCTGTCGCGAGACAATACTTGGTGCCGGGGGAACAAGTCATGGAAGTGGCGCATGGGTGCTAGTGACAGTTGTTGCGAAAGTGGGCGTCGTGCCGGGGGCACGTGATGTATGGGAGCACGTTGAGTGTCCTAAAGATGGCGCACGAGTCGATGGTGATGGGCATCGCAGAGGTGATGCACGGTTGTGGGCGATTGTAAGCGGCCATGAGCAATGGGTGAGCATTGCAAGCAATATGGTGTTTAAACGAGTACAAAAAAGGGACGTGCACTAGTGGGTGAGTGAGAAGGCTATGGAAGGGAAACACGCTGGCCCATCGATAAGGGAAGGCGGCTGATCCTCAGAGAAGGAAGGCGGTCGACCCTTCTTAAGGGAAGGTGGCCGACTCCTAAGGGGGGAAGGCGGCTGACCCTCCTTAAGGGAAGGCGGCCGACCCCAAGGGGGAAGGCCCGCCGACCCTTTTTGAGGGAAGGTGGACGATCCCATGGGTGAAGCCCCGCCGACCCTCTTTGAGGGAAGTTGAGGGAAGGTGGACGACCCCCATGGGGGAAGGCCCGCCGACCCTCTTTGAGGGAAGGTGGCCGACCCCCTTAAGGGGGGAGGCACGCTAATGGCCAATGTTCACGTTCTCGTTAAGTTTGGGCCCGCCGAGGTTGTTACACCGGTGACCATGGTTCGTGCAAAAAATAACTTTTAGTTGTAAATTGTCGTGAAATCGAAGAAATGTGCACGTGACTTAAGCGTGTGTATTTTGACCAGTTGAAAGAGTTGAAAAATTGACCGTTGACTATGGTTATGTGTCGCGTAAAACGGGATCTCTAGTGGGCCTTTGGGTGCGGCCAAAGTAGGTTGGAACACACTCTCAAGTATAATTTGACTCTTTTATTTCTTATCCTGCAACGGTCGTATTTGAAATTCACATATTCTACTAATCTCTTATATTCTGTATTATTTAACTTACTTATATCTCCTGAGCGATTGTTCAAAATTAACGTAAACGCATCATGTTTACAACATATTATTATTAATATCTTAAAATAAAAGCGTGGAAATCGGGATAGTAGCTGATTATTATTTTTGGGGTAAATTACACTAAACCCCCTGAGGTTTACACCCGTGTCTCACAAAGGACCCTAAGGTTCCAATTTCAACAACTAACACCCCAACTTTGCATTTTCGATCCAATTGGACCCAAAATCGATTTTCCGTCTAAAAAATGGTGGATGTCCATCCACCTTGAGGGGTAATTTTGGCAACACACATTTATTGGTGTCTCTCTCTCTCTCTCTCTCTCTCTCTCTCCCGTTTGCTCTCCGGTCAAGGATGCAGCCATGAGAGCTCGCCGCGGTGGACGGACTCCACGCAAGTCATCAGCACATGGACCAACCTATGCCAGAATCTTCCTCGATTTTGGTTCCCGTCGGTAACTTGCGGTGACCATCGGGTTCAGATCCGAGAAGGTTGATGGGTCGGGTACGGTTTTTTGGGCTGGTGGAGCTTGGAGAGGAGTGAGTCGACCCAGGAGGCCACGTCCGATGGGTTGTACCGTTGTAGTGAATGGCGTCGTTCGCGAGGTGCGAGACCTCCGTGGGGGCATTGACCATGACGGTCTCGAGGCACCGAGTGACTTGCCAGAGCTCCGAGGACAGGACCCTGTACCCAGCTCCGGCAAGGAGGCCGTCGATCATGTCGGTGGAAATCATAGATCTACGGCTTTTCGCAGAAGAGGAGGCGGCGGAAGAGGAGGCGGATAAGCACTTCTGGCACATGTTTTTGGTGGCGGGGCTGCCAGTCACACCGCAGTTGTTGATGCAGAGGGTCAATATCTCGGGGACGGCCTTGAAATCGACGTCTTCTTTCTCCGTCTTCTGCACCATTTTTACCACAAGACAAGACTATCAACTGATTTATTTTGGGGTTTGATTCAATACGAAAGATCAATCTGAGAGGAAGAGAGAAATTGAGAGGGGGAGGTTGGGGGTTGAGAGGATGGAGGTACGGGTGAGGGTGCGGGTGGGGAGGGGAAGATGATTTTTATGGGTGCTGAGAGAGGTCGGTAATGGCAGAAGAGATAGAGAGAGAGGGAGTGTGTGTGTGTGTGTGCAGAAGAGAGAGTGGCGAGAAAAATCATATTTTCCCTCCAAATGCTTTCTTTTTGTTGGTTACCGAAAATCCCCCTCAAGGTGAACGGCCATCCATAGCTCTTGTAACGGAAAATCGATTTTGGGTCCAATTGGATCGAAAATGCAAAGTTGGGGTATTAGTTGTTGAAATTGGAACCTTAAGGTCCTTTGTGAGACACGGGTGTAAACCTCAGAGGGTTTAGTGTAATTCACCCTTATTTTTGACAGAACCGAGGTCTTATGGGCAAAATTACCCGAACGAAAGTGGAACCATTAGTGTGTGAGAAGGAGGTCTAGGGCTCCAAAAATAGCAGTCTTCGAGTTCGAGGCTTAGAAAATGAAGAGCCGGATTGAATATGAACCGACTCAACTCACTCACAGTAGCACTAATAAGAGACACAAACGCCAGAGAAATCGTCACCTCAATTTTTCGATCAGGGTTAGGGTTTTGTCTTACCATCCATGGCGATGAATTCTGCACAGAGGGGCGCCGCAAAACCCGGGCTGAGGAAGCCGGTATTTACCAAGGTGGATAGCCTGCAACCGGGGACTAGGGGCCACACACTCGTTGTGAAGGTTCTGAGCTCCGACGTCGTTTTGCAGAAGGGCCGATCAGTGTCTCTGCGCCTACGCGACATGAGGGTTTCGGAGTGCCTGGTCGGGGACGAAACCGGTGCGATCCTCTTCACTGCCCGTAACGATCAAGGTACCTACTTATCTTAAGGGTTAGGGTTTTTCCTCTGTTTTTTTATTTCTTCTAATGACGAGATTTGAGTATCTAATTAAGTTCATCGGCGTTAATTTTGCGACTAGACTATGCCAATATATGTTATATCTTCCTTGGTTTATACTTTATTTTGTACTGAATTACTTTTCGAATGTAGCATGATTTGGGAATATACATAGTGGGTAAAGTATTGGTTTGGAACCACCAAACGCGTATGTCAGTTGGTAAGGGGCTGTCCTAGCTTAACCAGAGGTCTCCCTCGGAATGCAGCTGCGTTAAAAACTTGGTAGGGAGAGCTTTACCGCCCATGTGGTCCTGCCCGGCTCGAACCCGGATTAATCGGCTCCCAATGTGGTGTCTGGAAACCGGGTGGTCTAACAAAAAAAAAAAAGTATTGGTTTGGAACCTGAAGACTAGTATTTCGGGTTTAGTTTGGAAGGCTTGTTGGAAGTTTTGAAACCCTGGGACTAATATTTGGGGTTTAGTTGGAAGTTTTGTGATGCTTCAAATATATTATCATTTTGTAATTTATATTTGTTAGGCAAGGGATGCAGAGTTTGAGTTTGTTGTATTTGATCATCGTGACGAGATTGTTTTCCTTTGCTGCTTGTAACTTTTTAGTCTACGTCATCAAGTGCTTTTGTTTCATGTTGCCCATTTCATCGTTGTAGTGCTAAATTGTTAACATTTATTTTGCTTTTCGGGGTTTTCGTTTTAGTGAACAGCTTTGTGAATAACTAGAAGCGGTATTTAGACATCTAGTATGAACTCTGGTTCAAGAGCCTAAAATTCACACACACACAGGCATAGGTATATGTCTATATATGTTTGTTGGGAGTTTGTTACAAATCGAACTCCGATTTTTCCATATACTTTTATGATTAGGAGACCGCTTGTGCTAATGGATGAGTTGTTTGAGTATTTGTACCTGATTAAATATGTTTATTCTACATTTTCTTTGTGCTTATGGACATGATTCTATTCAAGAGTTGAGATTCCCTTGCTGTTTCCCATTTTTTTATCTCTAAAATCTGAAATACTTGTTTCTTCCGCTGAAAGTTGTTTTTTTCTCTCTGGTATGAATTTTGGGCTTTTGTGGAGATCATAGTTACCAGACTCATGCTTTGGCAGTTGGTTTTAACATACTATATTTAGGCTTCAACATAGTTTGGTTTCAACTGGATTTTTCATTATAGTGCTGGTTACCTCAATACCATGTAATTTTTGGGGGCTATTGGCGGACAGCACTTGGTTTTCCTACAGAAATTATTTAAACCTTAGTCTTTTTGGTTTTGGGAAGCTTAGTTACTCTTATATTGGTCATTTAGTATACTATCACTTTGATCTAGCCACAAATTCCCTTTGTTCTATATCTTAATCTGTACGAGGGACGTTCAGCCTGGCTGACTCTCGAGTGTAGATTTCCTGAAATTTCTGAATTAACCACACACAGACACAGTGTATCCCAGTTGATTTTACTGAATTGGAATATCCAACAATTTGCCATCTAGATGCTGAGTCTTGTAGCTGTTGCAACTTGCACATCAGCAGAGTGGCTGAATCTTAGTCGAACCTTTTTCTGTCTGAATTATTGGCCTCATCCAGCTTATCTAAATGCAAGAGTTACTCCGCGTACCCTTAACTCAACCTCTGGTTATATTGGCCCTGAAGCTTTGCATGTACCAACATTTTTAAGTGACCACAAAGTCTATAGACGCTGCAAACTATCTATTTGGTTGAGCAAAAGATGATTGGTATTTCCTATAGTGATGATTGGTAATCCACCCTCCTTGGTGAAATATGCTTGCATGGAGACAATATAGCTTTCACTTCCTTTATTTCATTCTATTGGTGAGATTTCTCTATGTTGTGGCACCACTGGCTTCCAAGTATTGCAGAGCTACCACCATGTCTACCTCCCACATAAATGGCCATAACCTCGTGCCGCACCCTTAAACCATGCACATACATACTTGGGTCCATACAAACATCAAATGAGAGGCCCTGTTCCAGATTGTTCACCTTCATCACCAATGTCCCTAGATCATCATCAGTCTTGACTGCCTACATAGTTCTTTAGCGGAGACCCATAGCCTGGGATTCATCCCTTTGCTGCCGATCTCTCTTCAGTATACATCAGACATATGAGAAGATATGATGCAGCTTTCTCTTGATTACACCTTGTTGAACAGATAACGTATTTGGGCTTTAATGGCATCAAATCCAATATCTGCTTGGCATTAGCAGCTTACCTCTAGAACGTGGAGTGTGCATTTATGTGTAGATGTGTTTTATATATTTTGTACTGTGAGTGAGAAGATAGTAATCTAAAGTTTCAGGTTTCCTCTAGCTTGTGGTTTCTGGACTTAAGTAAAAAGATACAGAGAAATCAGAGCTGGAAAAATATGTTGACCACTAATCTAACAGTGAGGTATATTGGTCTATAACTTGGTTTCTTATGCCTTTTGTTCCTAACGCTGTAGCAATTGTATCGAGTTTTTTTAATGCTATAAGGGTCTTGGAGATCACCTTGAATTTGATACTGTTGATTCCAATTAACAATATATAAGAAGGTTTTCTTGGTTTTCATGCTGTAAGTAGGAAATAAATTTGAACTTGCCTAGAATCTCCTGGTCATGCAGGTCCGGACTTCTATACATAAGTATCTTAATGCTTCAAATGTTTTGTGGTGATGCACCAAGTATTAATGGTGAAAAGTGCAGAAAGATTAGCCGAGTCTCTAGCTGTTGAGTTTTTCTTACGGTGGGAAGTATTGCAAGAAGCGGGTCCAATCTACAGAATTATTGTTGAGTTGGTTCATTTCTTGACTGCCTGCAGTATTGCGGTGTGTTAACTAACAATCTTTGGGATGATTCCTCCTTTGCAGTTGATTTGATGAAGCCTGGCTCCAGTGTTATAATTCGAAATGCAAAGATTGACATGTTCAAGGGGTCAATGAGGCTGGCAGTTGACAAATGGGGTCGTATAGAAGTCACCGAACCTGTCAATTTTGAAGTTAAGGAGGATAACAACCTTTCTCTCATTGAGTATGAGTTGGTGAATGTTGTGGAGTAGTCAGAAGTTTGATAACCATTACATTGAGATGTAGGAAGCTCAGAAATTTTATAGCTGCACTGTTTAGCGTTAATTAAAATGGTAATATGCTAATATGGGTTTAGAAAGTGATTAGAAACCAGGGGTTATCTTTATTTGCTTTGAACTTTTGGTTAATCCTGGGTAATTTATGGAGGTTGAAGCAGAGAAACTCCACAGCTAATGATTATAATATATTTGTCCCTCCCGAGTTTGTGCACAGCACTTGGTTTACATATTTGTGCATGTATGAAAAACGGGGGAAGAAAGTTAAATATCTCAAATTGAGTAAATTTAAAATTACTGTCTGATCATGCCGTTGCCTTGTTAAATGATTTATTTTCCTGCCCTTATGTATAGGTTTAATTAGACATGTTTATTTTCCATTAAATTTTTTATTTTTTTTGTTTTTAGAATGTTCTGGCATTCTTTTTTCTGTTGATGACGCTTCAAGCACAGGTAGTTGTTTCGCATGGGACATACATGCAACGCATGATATCTGCCGCCAACAAATTCTGTAGAAAATTGTTTGAAGATAATTTTGAATGTGAAGAAGCACGGCCTTGGTAAGTTTGAGCCTGAAATGACTCAAACTTGCCTAAAAGAAATGCCAAGCTTCTGTTTGGGATTGGTAATACGCGAATGATTTCTGGTATGCCTGGGTCCTTGTTTAAAATGGGCTTCATGAGGAAACTTAAAAAGCCAGTCATAGCCATGGATGGGGAACGGAAGGGAACGAGAAACCGATAAGCAATTGTCCCTCCTTCCATGGCTGGTTTTCTAGTTTAACACCTTTGGCCCCTCTCGAAGAAAGTGATCAGCTGATTGATTAGTGCGCCAAATATACGAAGTTGTTGCCTAGAAGGAGCATCTAAGGACCAAGACCGATAATACTCGGAGAGGAGGACCTAGGTCAAGGGAGAATTGTCCTTGATCCACACACTGAAACTTTCTCCAACTTTATCCTCTGGTATCCAATACCTGGTGAACGATGTAGCGAAGAGGAATTCTGTAAAATTTATTCTCTTCCCGCGCCCTCTATCTTCTTTCTAATGGAAGCTCTTCATTTGGTTGAGTTACCTATGGTTGAAGGCTTTAGTGAGTGAGTGAGGTCAAATTTATCATTCAATGTGCTTCCACGGTGATCAATCACCACCAATCTAGAATAGGGAAAATTTGTCATTCAATGTACTTCTACGGTGATCGATCACCGATCAATCACCTACTTTTGGAATACAAGTGGAAGCGACCGATGCTTTGGTCATTCATTATTTTTAGATAGATTCAAATGAGAGAAAAATACTCTTTCTTGGTTGCTCAACACACCGATGAAGGTAAAGTCTATTGCTTGTGGAAAAAAATGAAGACCAAACTATCTTCGCTTTGGCGCTTCAAAATGCAGTACGTACCAACACTTGGCCTCTTTGGTTGGAAGCTCTACGCTTCAATGAATACCGTTAACCAAAGGCTAATCGTGATCAATTTGCTTGCACATTTAACCCAATGAATAGTTTCCAACACGTGAAGCCGACTCAACCATGTTTACATAACATAAACGAATGTCTCGGCATTACAGTGCAATGGGCTCGAGAAAAGAACTTTACATCGGCTAGATTGGATTTGCAAAGTGTAACACGGTTTGCGATATAGTGAAAAACTTGGCGCATAAGAGAATTCCATATGCTTCTCTTTTAATTTTTTCAACCGATTTATTCTTTTTCTCTTTACAATGAAGAAAAAGACAATTGATACCCTTAAAAAGACAAGCGATGCTCCAACTTTGTCACCAAAGATACAAAATGTGTCGCTGCAAGACAGACTAATTATTTTCTTTGAGGGTATCCTTGTCAACGTAAATGTTTAGGGGTGAAAAAAAAGTGTGTAATTATAGAAGTAAACCGCCATAAGAAGAACGGTTAATGCACAACCGCACCCTCTTTCTGTTTCTGAATCAAAGCCTTAGAAGGAGAACTCATTCTACCCGGAAAGGACTCTCATTCTTCAAAAACAAAAAGGCTCAAGGAGAAGAGAAAGAGAGGGGGTGAAAACTTCTGCAAGAAAGCCATGGAGTGCAGGCCGTTGGCTTTCTTGATAGGCCTGCCTTTTGCGCTCCTTGCATTAGTGTTATCTGTTGTTGGTGCCGTTATTTGGTTCATCGGGTTTGTGTTTCTTCTTCCATCTTTCTTTCTTGTAATGCCCACATGATTTCTCGACTGTGTTCTGAGTTTCGTATGACCATCTCTTTATGTGCATGGTAAAAAGGTATACGTTGGTTTGTGTAGAAACAATGTGAAACATGTTCTTTGTTGATGAAAAGGAAATTCATTAATTATTCAGAGGGTTAAGGAATATGGGAGTGTGTAATGGATTCAATTGTAGAGACAATTAATGTTGTTTTTAGGTTACAACGTTTGCTTCTTCCGTCTTTTGATATCGCACCATATCTGTTCATGACTTGTGTCTAAATCCTGCTTTGTTTATACGTGTGTTATGAAGACGTTGCCATGTGCAATATGGTAATGGAAGCTATTTTGAAATCTTCGCATTTTGCATGCAATGATCAAAAGTTTTAGGCAAAAAGGCCTCGTATTCTTTTTTTTTATATATACAAATTTCGTTATATTAAATGTTTAGGGGTGAAAAAAAAGTGTGTAATTATAGAAGTAAACCGCCATAAGAAGAACGGTTAATGCACAACCGCACCCTCTTTCTGTTTCTGAATCAAAGCCTTAGAAGGAGAACTCATTCTACCCGGAAAGGACTCTCATTCTTCAAAAACAAAAAGGCTCAAGGAGAAGAGAAAGAGAGGGGGTGAAAACTTCTGCAAGAAAGCCATGGAGTGCAGGCCGTTGGCTTTCTTGATAGGCCTGCCTTTTGCGCTCCTTGCATTAGTGTTATCTGTTGTTGGTGCCGTTATTTGGTTCATCGGGTTTGTGTTTCTTCTTCCATCTTTCTTTCTTGAAGCCTACATGATTTCTCGACTGTGTTCTGAGTTTCGTATGACCA
Organism: Escallonia rubra; assembly: GCA_033065855.1. Lineage (NCBI taxonomy): Eukaryota > Viridiplantae > Streptophyta > Magnoliopsida > Escalloniales > Escalloniaceae > Escallonia > Escallonia rubra. Next base: position 330,883 of record JAVXUO010002917.1, on the reverse strand, counting down.
TCTCTTTATGTGCATGGTAAAAAGGTATACGTTGGTTTGTGTAGAAACAATGTGAAACATGTTCTTTGTTGATGAAAAGGAAATTCATTAATTATTCAGAGGGTTAAGGAATATGGGAGTGTGTAATGGATTCAATTGTAGAGACAATTAATGTTGTTTTTAGGTTACAACGTTTGCTTCTTCCGTCTTTTGATATCGCACCATATCTGTTCATGACTTGTGTCTAAATCCTGCTTTGTTTATAGACGATGCCATGTGCAATATGGTAATGGAAGCTATTTTGAAATCTTCGCATTTTGCATGCAATGATCAAAAGTTTTAGGCAAAAAGGCCTCGTATTCTTTTTCTTTCAATGCGTGTTTACAAATTTCATTATAGTTTTCCATGATATTCTCGAATGTCATGATATCAAAATCCTTGTTAGGTTTTCTGGATGTAACAAATTATATAACTCTATGAAATAGAAACTTTTACCGATGGATCTCTCCCTTGATCTATAGAACCATTCCAAACCTGCAGCCTTGTGTCCAGTGGTGCAACGTGGGTGGGTTGGGTTAGGTGATAAAAACCCAATCCAAGTTAACTCATGTACTTTTTAAAACCAACCTACTTTAATACCCAAAAAACAATTGGATTGCTTGGGTTGGGTTGGGTTGGTTTGGATTTGAATAGTTGATGAAAACACAGAATTAACTTTTTTACATAAAACAAAAAATAAGTGGTGATGGATGATTGAGCAGGGTGGTGGCGGCCGGCATCGGGCTGGTGGTGGCAACTGAGAGCGGTGAATACTGGAGGTTGCGACTGGTACAGGCCAGCAACCAGCTGCCGACGTCGGTAGGGTGTTGGACGACAGTTGGCTGCCGGTGGTGGCAACCGGGGGAGGGAGGTGGAGGCGGTCGGTGACAGTAGCCGACGGACGGTGACTGCTGGAGGTGGAGACCAACAAATGCTAGCATCTGGCTACTATTGGTAGGGTGGTGGTGACCAATGGCGAGAAATTGCAACGGTGAATGGAGAGAGTCGGGGGTAGAGGCGGCGGCTGGCGATGAAGGTGGTGGCCTGCCGTGGAGACATACCTGTGGTGGAAACGCCCGTCGGCAGTGGAGGCAGTGGCCGACGGTGGAGACGGCGCACTGCCTGTGGTGGAAACGCCCGTCGGCAGTGGAGGCGACAGCAGGTAGATGGCGGAGTAGTCATCGGTGTTGCCGGTGGTGAAAATAACCAAAAAAAAATGTAAATTTTACAAAATTGTGATTTCATTCCTAACCCAGTATAACCTGACCAATTTTGTAATTAAGTGAGTAGGGTTGGATTGGTAAAATCAAATATTTTTTTGTGTTGGGTAGGTAAAATGCATCAAAATTCACCCCAACTAGCAGCTCTACTTTCGTCATTTTTCCTCCACATTTTCGCACTTCATATAAGTTGTAGGTTGATTCGCCATTATATGATGTTCAATTACCTGATTTTTCTGTTTATGTAATGACAGATCTCTATTGAGTTGTTTGTGCCCTTGTTGCATATGTTGCACCGGAGTTGCGAATTTGGCGGTAAGCCTGGTGAAACTTCCGATGAAGATAATTCAATGCTTCGTTGATATGATACCTTGTTGATTAAGCTAATCTCCTTGTGCGTGGAGGGTGTGATCATGGACGTGCATATGCATGCATGGACGTCAGCCCTGTAGTATTCATTCATTCGCCTGATCTGTACTCTTTAGAAGTCGTACTTACCTGCTCCTCGATCGGCCTTAATTTTGATATGCTCGTTTGATAACACTACGAACAAGGATTTATTATATTAACTTCGCGGTTTGCTCAGTTCTTTTGGTGTTATTTTCTTTTTCATCGTTTCTTAGTGTTAATAACAACGTCAGACCAATCTAAACGTGAGAATCAAGACCTTTATCGGTTTGATCTTTTCCTCATGCTCTGTGATGGCATCCTTCTCATTCTCAAGTGACAAGTTGGAAGCCTGCACCTCTCAAGTGACTGTTCAATGTCAAACAGGTTAGGTCCTTGGTAGTATATGTAGCCATCAAGCCCAGAACTGATCAACAGTTTGAAGTTTGTCGGACCTCAACGCAAACCCTTGGACGGAAGGTTGGTTTGCAAAGAGAACATGCAAATTTACTAGATACGAGTATAATGATTTAGCAGATCATATAAATCAAGCTGAGGTAGCAGTCGGTGCATACAATTATACACTCCAATCATTCAATTTGTAACAATCAGAATGGTACTTGCAATGAGGTCTCCTTTATGTCCACATCAAAAACGCTCGTATGCTAACCATACCATCTCTCTTTCTTCAATTCATGCTGTGGAGCCAAGAGCTAGGGGTCTCGACTCTTGACCAAATTTATGTTCATGCATATGAAAAGCAAAGGTATAGGGCCTTAGAAATGGCAATAGACATTGTCAACATCAGTTTCTAAATCAGAGCAACTGTTTCGTAGAGGCCTGTAGAAGCTAAGTGACGTACTCGGTATTGTGCTTTAGATGCATGAACAAAGATTTTAACCAGCAAATTAAAGCGTTGTGTGGGGAAGCCTGTACCCTTCCAAACGACATACAACATTTATGTAGCATAGTCAATAGAGGCTATAGCAGCATCTTAATCCATTGGTTAAGCTTCAAACAAGAAAACTTAAATGCCACAGGAGAAGTGAAAGCTGGGCAAATATGAGTGGGCTTGGTGTGAAGAACTGTTAAGACTGTGGTAAGCGATTATTCAGGTTGCAGGAAGCTAGCGGTTTAAGTTCCGTGTAGCAAAAACTAATAGTCGTTAAATTAAGTTAGTGGCACTTTTAATTTGTCAACACGTTCAGCGATAATTTTTATCAACACTCTCTTAACGCTAAGGTAACGAAAACATTTAGTGTTTATCAGTTGTCGCTATACGAGGGTTGTAATAGCAGTTAAAATTATATCATGGTAAAATTACAGCAAGGTGACGTATGTTTTCAGTAGCATCTAAAGGTCGAGCGACCTTGTTTTAAAGGACATCCTTTCTTGCGAGAATCTCAATAGCCACTTTTTTTTTGTCACAGCAGAGATCCCGAATTTGTGCCTGCTTTGTTTCAATTGGTCTATATGCTCTTAAGACTTTGAACATTTATTAACTTAAGTTTTCGGTTTTTTTTCCTTGTTTTTAAATGGAAAACATGAGATGATTTTCCCTAACATTTTGAAAATAAAAAATAGGAAAGTTACGTCAATAAGAAAAGTTAACACGTAAGCCTCACGCCAAATAGAACTTTAGAACAAAATTAAAATTGACATTGTTTCCCTTGTTTTGGTTTTCATCAAGAGATCACCCCTGGATACAATGTCATCGTTTGTTTCAACTCTCTTTTTCTTGTCTCCAAACAAGTTAAAGGGCGAAAGAGAAATTGCGATACAAAAGAAAATTACAATGAATATATAATAGAACACCGAAAAAAATTGGTCTTCTAGTTACATTTTTAAAAGTTTAAAACTAAAACTGTCACTAACACCACGAAAAAAGTGCACAGGAAAATAATTCCTCCTCGTCTTATTTTCTTTTTGCTTCACAGAGTATCTGTATTCCCACTTTAATTTTGCACTAAAGATAAAAAAAAGTGCCACCAAATATCATATACAAGTGCCACCAAAAGAGAAACGAGATGGATTAGTGCAAATTTGGATAAAAAAAAAGTGGAACCGATATGCCTAATTAAGAATGTTGACTGATTCTAGTCAGAACTACATTCGTGAGGTTGAGACAGTGATGTATAGTTTACTGGTCAACAATTTTTAAGCATATCTACTGGGAACTGGGAGCTCCACAACTCCCAAAAAGAACAAGAAATCATACAAGATCAAAGCGACTTGCCAGATGAGGAAATAAATTTATTACACATACATGTATCCACTACAGATTTTCGTTAACTCGTTTCCTTGACGAGTAAGATGAGCTTATAATATAGCGATAAATAGTGACCGCTCAACTTTTATAGCGGATTTGAATCAGTAACAATACAAATTACTGTTAAAAATTATCGTTAAAGATACTTACAAAATTGTCAGTAACAATAATTGACGATAATTAGTGATCACTATATAGGTGTTTGTAGGTTATTCTTAATTACTACCGGTGTTATAGCCAAAATTTTCATTCTATTGTGCTTGCATTGCATCTTTGACGATGAATACTTAGAATCTCTTAAGAGAAAAATGGAGAGTTTCAGTGACAATCCACAAAAAAGTTTCCTTACAATGTTCACAAAGGTCAACTATAACAAGCTGGAGAGCTATTCCATTCGCCGGCAATACTAAACTTGTTCACTTAACTCGAGGCAGTAATTGTTTTTACAGCTAATGCAAGTCCATATATATATAGATAACCAACATATGGATAACCAACAGCTTATGATAAGATTATAACTCACACGTTACATGTCATAAGCATATGATAATCCATTTTTATAAGAACCCCAAACACGCGCATTGTCCCAAACATAAGGATTTAGAATTGGCATAGTTTGGTCATGTAGTGGAGACACTAAAAAGTCGTCCAAATTCATGATCCTTGAAGGTTTGTTTGGTGATATTATTGTGGATAACTATTTTTTAAGTGACCTTAACCTAAAGTAGATAAAGTTTTATAATCAAATGTTTGCCTTAACAACCCGATGTTGTACTCGTTAGTAGGACCATGCCCACGTGAACACCATGCTCCTATGCTTGAATACCAAGTCAGCCGCCCTCCCCCCACCCCAATAAAAGGACACACATGCCCCCAACTTTTGTTCCATATATAGTGACCCTTTGGTCACACCCCACCTCATAACTCGATCAACACATGAATGTCATGAACTTCCAAAGCCAAAAACCCTACTCATCCAAGCACAAGAGGAAGAGGTTAAATGAGGACCAGGTGAGGCTCCTGGAGGCGAGCTTTGGCTACAACAAGAAGCTCGAGCCGGAGCGAAAGCTCCAGCTGGCGCGTGCGGTAGGGATTCCTCCGAGGCAGGTCGCGATTTGGTACCAGAACAAGCGCGCCCGGTGGAAGAACCAGAGCCTTGAGGTCGACTACCACACGCTGCAGGTGAGGCTAGAAAGTGCATTAGCCGAGAAAGTGCAGTTCCAGAAGGAGGTGGAACGTCTTCGTGTCGAAGTGCTTGCTTTAAAACAAGCTCAAGCACAAGCACAAGGTCATTTTTCTTCTTCTCTATCTAGTTGTGGCGATGAAGCAGGGAGTTCTAGCTTGCATGATGATGTGAACTGTTCTTGGGTGAATGGAGAGGTCTTACAAGTTGAGGAGCTATACGCTTGTTTGATGGGCCAAGATGGAGCAAAGTATTATGGTTAAAAGGGGCCAAGACGGATAGGTTTTGGACAACACCAAGCCGTGGTAACCACGGCCAAGCTATTTGTGAATGCGCTCTAAATTGATTGTACGCTATGCATAACATGTGAATACCTCATCTATGGTTTCTTTTATAAATTTATGAGGTACAATGTGCAATGTATAAAGTAAAAAAGTTCGTGGTGCAGACACATATTGACCATAATGTATGTTTGCATCAAACTAACAAATGATCGATCGTTTGCTGTGTTTGGACTTTGGAGCGGCTTCAACGTGGAAATCTTGTAAAGTTACATATTTTATATCACCTTCTTTAATCGGATTTGTGAGCTAAAATTTGGTGACAAAATTGAAAGCTTTTAATTGCTATCACCACCTTTACATTTTTTGCTTATGAGTATTGATCCTTTTTTTGTTAATAAAAGTACAAGAACAAACACTGTGTTCCTAGTCTAGGTTTTTGCTATAAATCATCATGTTCGGAACATGATGATTTATATTGATCCGTTTAATCTTCGAATGGATGGAAAGCCAAGAAGAGTATCCAAAGCTTGGAACAGTTAGTTTGATTGAAAAGAAACCCAATTCCAAACATTTTGCTATACTATTTTAGATTACTCAAATATAAAGAAAAATCCAAGGTGACATGGAGGTTGAAATCAGGCAGGGGCGGAGCACCCCCATGAATGCCGGGGGGGGGGGGGGGGCGTCTGGGGGCAGTTGGTGCCACGGCAACCCCCAAAATTTTCGATTTTTTTTTTTCAATTTTCGTATAATGGGTAATCGCATTTAAAAATATTTATATTATGAAAATGCTATTATATTGTAACATTAATGTATTAGGATTTTATTTTATTGTGTTTTTTAGTTTTCATGCCCGTCATAATCTTTGTCTTCCCGGTTTCCTTACTCCATCTTCATTCTTCCAAATTTCAAATCTCATATCTTCAGATTACAAAGAAACACGAACTTAAATAAATCACTATAAATAGTGAAATTATATGATTAATAGTCAAATTTAGCAATCTATTTTGCATTTAACGTCTTCAATATGTCGCGAATTCTATTATGTTAATTATCAATTTTTTATGACCTTTTTTTATCTCATCGATTGTACTTTCTGGATTTGCCTCTCAAATCAGACTTAGGTAAGATTTTTTTTTTCTTCTTTTGTTCATGAAAGTGACTCTTTCAGTAGAACAAAAAGTCTTGAACAACAAGTGGCTTCGTTCATTGAAAAGCTCTGCAATGATTTTGCATGCCAAATTGGAAAACGCTCTGGCCGCCAGTCAACCGCTGACATATATATGGGAGAAATATGACTTTTCTAGATGACAAAAGAGCATTTAAACCGTTTGCTCCCACTTGATATCGGGCTGTCGAGGGTTCATAACTCAAGTCAACGTTGTGGTTGCAGAAATTACAGTCGCTTTGGGAATTTGATGAGGTGGGTTTGAAATTTCGATCCAGTAACCAGACTTTGTGGTGGATACTGTCTATAGCAGTCATGAAAACCAAAACAAGTAGCAGCTCCAGCTGAAGGCAATTTTTTGTGGTCCTTTAAGAATCTTTCTCATCATCTTGTTGTCAACTTTTGATGCTTTGGGAAGGAGAAGAAGAAGGCTTATTGAGGGGGTTTGGTGTCTCTGTGTCACCACTTGTTGGAATGATAGTGAGGTTTGAGTCTCACATAATCTATAAGGTGGAATACATTAAGGATGTGTTTTGAGTCTCACATAATCTATAAGGTGTAATACATTAAGGATGTGTTTTGAAACCTTTGATTTTTAGTTTTCAAAAATATAAAAATCAAAACCACTTTTAGGTTTTGTTTTTACCAAAAAGATGGATGTGTTTAGTTAGGAGTTTTTATTTTAGAGTTCTTTTTAAACTATTTTTCTTCTATCGACCCTTGTATATATATTGAATTGCTTCTCAACATAACACTCCCTCCCACCATAACCGTCAAACTCACAATACCACCACAACGAATTCCCCCTTCCCTTGCTACCACCATGAACCGATCTACCACTAGATACTTATCGACATCCCACAACGTCATGGGCACCTTTGGAATTGGCGCATATATCTAGGGTGGCTGACGGAGGTGGGGTTGCAACGGCGGCATGCAGGGTATTGATGGAGGGAGCTTGAATTGAAGATTGGTGGCCAGTTGTGGTGGTTTTGTTGTTGTTGTTGTGTTTGCTAGGAAGATGATAGGATTTGGCTAATTATCTCTTTCTTTGTTAGAATTGATTGTTGCGTTCACTACTCGGTAAAGTGGAAAGTTGGCTGGTGGTGGTGGTGTCAGTGCCTATGTTGGTTGGCGGCGGCGGTGGTTGTATCATTAGTGATAGGAGTTGGTGATGAAAATGAGTGATAAAGATGAAAGGAATAAGAGAATTATGAATGCTTCCAACAAAAGAAAGGTGGATGTAAGAGAAAAAAAATGAAAACTGAAAATTTTAAATTTTAAATTAGAGTAAATGACATTTCTTCTTTTCCAGCTGGAGAAGGAGATTATATCTTCGTCGAACGGCAGTAGCTACAAATGAGAATCCCTTAACAATCCCCGTAGGAGAACCAGAGGGAGGCGGCCATCGTCCAAGAGATTGTGTTAATGTTCAGTGTCCGGGGGGCCATGGTTTGTCTATTCTAGTTTTTCATACCCGCTCCCTACAAGAAACCCTTAAACAACTATAAGAAAACCTTAAAGAACTAAAAGGTTCTTAAGGAAGGCATATAAATAGAAAAATGGTAGGTAATATAAAATAAGACCTCCGTTATCTCTTTTCTATAAGAAAATATGGAAGTTGTGTACAAATAATGGTCTAGGAAAGACCAGCTCCTTCATTCACTGTAAGTTAACTCAAGCATAGAACTTCATTTCACATTTTCTAAATCTATAATATGATCAAAGAAACCGCATAATAGTGTGATTCATAGGTTGTTGCATTGGAGTCGATGATATAATTATTCTCCATACTAGGAGGACCCTTTCAAGTACTACTCCTTAGCTTGATGTTCAGTTATTCGGTCCGATTCCGAATGTAAAGCCGCGAGGAATGGAGCCATATCACAAGCATGCAATCACAACCATGATGTCATGCGCAGATAAGAAGGTCTTGATTAGGGACCTCGAGTAAGTCGATCTTACTCTGCTTCTTAAGAGTAAAAAGAGTGGTGACCCTTTACTCTTACGCCATGAGCGATAGTGGCTCCTAAAAAACAGCCCCATACTGAAAAATGGTTTGTAAAATTGAACAGGAAAAAAAAAAGAAACTAAAATTGTTTGCCAAATGTCAAATTTTTTTTCCCAGTTTTTAAAACTGAAGGAAAAATTGAGAACAACAATTGTTTCAAACACCACCTAATTTTTTTTGTTAAAGTTGAGTTCTCGTATTATGGTACGGAAGAGGGTCCTTCATTCCAAAACTCTACTCCTATTTTTCTAAAAAAAAACAAAATTAAATACAACTAAATAGGTGTTCAACTATAATTGGTCAGAAAGTAACATCTCATCCCATGACCTCCCTTCACCCGCTTCATAATTAACTACCTCATTTCCATGCATAGCACATGATTATGGCTAGTTATGCAATAACTGGGATATCTCCTATCCTGGTGATTTCCAAACACGAAGGTCTCAATCTTGGTAAGTGCCTTTGCGCTGCCACTTTGTTAGCTTCTCTCCACTGTTTTGGATCTAACTTGCATTCCCACGGTTCCTTCGACACTTTCTGTAATTCTCTAATTATAAGATTGAAAAGAATCATAAGTAGATTCTATTGCTAAGGAAATATGGACCCACAAAATATCTGCCACGACTCTAAACCTATCACTACTAGGACTGTAAATGAATCGAGATGTTCATGAACAGCTCGTTGTTTGTTCTCATAAAAGCTCGTTCTTATTCATTCACAACTTAATGAGCCGAACATGAACACATTTTTAGAGCTCGGTTATTAAACAAGCCGAGCATGAACATTAACAATGGTTCGTGAATATGTTCGCGAACAACTTGTGTGTGTGTGTGTGTATATATATGTATATGTATCATATATTTCTCTAATGCATTTTACATGTCTAAATACAACTTATTATAACTTGTAGTTTAAACTCAAAATATGTTGTCGTTTGATCCCACTCAACTCAAAGAGAGTCCAACTACACTAATAGTCCAACAGTCCAACTACACTAACAAACCAATTACACTAAAAGCCCAACAGCCCCAAAAACCACCTAAAGATCCTAGAGAGTCCTAATTTATTTTTTATCCTTGTTAGATTTTCAATTGAAAATCTCAAGAGATGCCACAATACCCTTCAACACGTGCATTGATTCACCTTTTCTGAGAGCTTTCAAGGCTTCATCTCCTCATCTATCTTCTCTCCTTTTGATATGGGTAAAAATATACACCCGTGGGAGAGCGACACGTGTCGCAATCAGAGAAGTCTGAAACTGCCCCATGACTCTTGGAGAGGTAGGAAGTGGAGTTTACCCACTCTCCCACTCTCCCATTATGGGTAAATAACTACCCATCAATTTTGTTAACTCCCCATTAAGGGGACGTAACCGACCATTTAATACTTTCCTATAAAATGGAAGTGAAAATGAGGAAAATGGTAAGGTCTGACACTTTATAATATTATCATATACTCTCTCAAAATGATGGACTGACTTAAGCATCGGAGGCTCCCCGCCGGAGCCCCCTCCGGGGGTCCCGGCGCGTCACCGTTTGCTCGTGTTGTGCTTTGCAGGTCTGCTCGCGTGCTCGTTTGGTCCCAACCGACGCTCGTTCGGTCCCGGTCAGTTTTTGGCCACAACACATTTCATCTCCAGAGAAACAAAAACGATGTAGATCACTTGACTTTACGTCAATTGGTTCTTCTACATGGCATTGCCTCAGAGACGATGAAATGCAAGGTTGATTTCATTTCGCTTACAGAGTTTCTCCGGTCAATTTCTTCCCCGTATGTTTTATTTTAGGCGATTTACAGTTAATAGCTTGATTGATTGAAAGAGTATGGGATCTTAGCAAAATTAGGGATTTAATGAGAGATTGAACACGAACAAGCTGAGCTTTCGGGCTCGTGTTTGGCTCGTATAATTAGACGAGCCGAACGAGCCGAGTATGAGTTTGATGGAAACGAACTCGAGCCGAGTTCAAACATTATCTTTTAGCTTTTAGACAAACTTGACCTGAGTTTGAATGAAGTAATACTTACACGAATAAGCTCGATAACTGGCATGTTCGGCTCGAACTCGGTTCGTATACAACTCTAATCACGGACAGGATCTCGAAGTCTCACTAGCAACAAGATGCAAGTACACATTCTCCAAAATGATCACATTTTTTAGAATTGAGCAATCCATCAACTACACTACCCCCTCCATTTCTTACACTTGTATCTCATGGTCCATGAGATTTCGAGATCCCGACAAGTTCAATTATCAAGATTTTTCGTGATGAATCTATTCTTTGCAAAGAAACAATGGTGGGGACGAATTTGGAGTGGTGACAGATGATTTGTGTGACCATTTTTCATTGGCATTAGTTTTGAAATCAATGCACGTGTATATGGATGGTTATGCTAACATTATTTGACGTATATATGTTTTGATATTAAGAGCAGGTTAGTGGGTCACATAAGATGGATCATGAATTGCTGTAAAAGTAAGATAATGGGTGAAGGTGGTGAGTCAAAAAAATCAGATGACTCATATAGTGAGTTACTCAGTCAATGAATCGTGTAGTTGACTAAAGAAATAGACTCGTATATGTTGCTGACTAGGCAAATAATATTTTTATCCTTTAAAATGGGTCACATGTTCATCATCTGATAATTTAACACGTTTTCGGTAGATGCAAGGATCATCTTAATAACCATAGTCAAAATAAATAACGAATATGAAACAAGTCCAAGCACGAGGATTATTTAAACATTTAGAAAATATGCAAAGCACAAAAACGCGGTAAACTGGACATCTTTTCCCTCCAAAATACTTAGCACACGCTTCGAAGCCCAACCAATTCAGTCCAAATTTGTTCACAACCCCCGATTATTCCGGAATGGCGTCGACCTCCGCCCCTCGCGGCGGTGCCGCCGCCGCCAGGATCAAATCGGCCGCCACGATGCTTTACTCCGACAACCAGTCTACCGTTTCTGTGAGTTCACCACTCTTCACATCCCTTAGCTAATTGAACACCCAAACACCCTTCTTAGGCTTTTGATTGCGTGTTATCAGGAAATTCGAAAAGCTTTTAGCATGATGAAGGACATTGCCATTGATTTGGAGAGGGCAAATCAATCTCAAAAGGTACTTTTTCTTACAAACCCTAGTTATATTTATGCTCATTTCGTTAATTCCAAATGCACTTTGATATATAATTTTTTTAAGTGATAAATTCTGGTCTTACTTGCTAGCAACCCTAAGTTCTTAAGAAATAGTTGTGGATAGATTGGGGTAATCATAATTTTCATTTGATGCACCTAGGCACAATCCTAACAGCTTTGGATCTGGTGTTATGGCTACCCTTATAGAACTAATTCACAAATGACTATAGATGAAGCTGGTAAACCCTAGGATTACTGGAGCCATGTTTTGTTCTCTTTTTTGTTAGTGGGGAAGTCTCTTTCCACGCCTCAAATGCTTGTCCATACCACGATTTGCCGCTAAAAGTTATATTGTCAGTAGTATAGTTATTAGTGACATATTGAGGTGTGGATACAAGCATTTGAGGGTGTGGAAACATAAAGTTTGGTAACTTTTTTCTGCAGATAACCGCGTTTTTTTGGTATAGCTAATAGTATGTGCAGTAACATTTGCTTGCTTAACCCTACGTCGTTTGTGCCCCATGAGTGGATCTCATATGCGTATTTCATTTTTGATTCATAAACTAAGGGTGTGTTTGAAACTCATTTCAGTTTTGTTTTTAAAAAAAAACAAAAACCTCTTTGAGTTTTCGTTTCTTACAAAACTAATGGGTTGTTTGATACAGTTTTGTATAACTGATTTTTACTTTTGTTTTTTGTTTTCATTTTTCCACTCTTCTCTTTTCTATTTTTTATTTCATTTTCTAATACTTGAGAGCTCTTCTGAGCTCCTATGTTCAACAACTAGAATCGCCCTCACCACGACTAACACATCTCCTCTGCCACCGTCCGACTACTACTATGACTATAACACGCTAGCTTGCGAATTAGGGCTTCATCGGTTTGATTGGGGTTTGATTGGGTGAATGGTTTCATTGATTTGGAATTTACTTGCGCAAATCGAAGATATTAGGGCTAATCGATGGATAAAATCTTTTGGTGGTGTTTGTTGTAGGGACAACGGTGGTCGGTGTGATGGTGATTTGGATTTAGAGTAGTGGTGGTGTCGTGGTGGTCACTGATGTTGGAGGGTTTGGTATTCAGCGGTATTGTTAGTGGTCTTGGTGGTGGTTGTGGTTATCAATGGCTATGGTGGTTGGCGGTGTTCGTGAGTGTTGGTCACTAGTGGTGGTGGCGACAGTCAGTGTCTATGGTGGTTGGTGGTGTTGGCAAGTTTGAGTGTGTTGGTGAGTGGTGGTGGCAGATCGGCGGTCAGTAGTTGTGGTGGTTGGCAGTGTTTGTAGTTTGGTGTTCGGGGGTGTTGGTCATTAGTGGTCATGGTGGTGGTGGTCAATGGTTATGGTGGTTGGCAATGTTGGTGGTTTGGTGCTCTTGGGTGATAGGTGTTGGTGATGAAGATTGAAGGGAGGAAGAGAATCAAATGCTTCAAACAAAAGTTGAAAGGTGGATCTTAAATAAATAAATAAAAACCAAACTGAAAAAAAACTCCAAAATGGAGTTTTCAAAAACAGCCCCATTTTGAAAAGTGGTTTATAACATTGAAGGGGAAAAAAAACTAAAACTGTCTTTCAAACGGCAATATTTTTCCAATTCTCAAAACTGAACAAAAAACTGAAAACAGAAACGGTTTCAAACGCTACCTAAGTTTCAATTCTTATGGTGTTAATGAAATATTGTCTTGAGTTTTGTCTAAAGAAGATCTTGACTTTCGCTCTCAGAACCTAGTTGTGAATCCGCCTTCTTTAGCAATATCGATAAGTTTATGGGGGTTCTCTTTTAGGGTGTCAATGCTAGTTTGATGCCCATCCTTGAATGAGGATTAGCTTCTAATTGACTGATTCTTTTACTTGCAGATGATTTTGAACCCCATCTTTTAAAGAAATTTTGTCTCCATTATTGTTGAACTGGTAAAACCTCGTTTAATGATTTCAATCTGTGGAAATGCTATGTATCTATTTTCGATAAAATTATTGTGGCGAGGCTTGAACAATTAGAGAGCTTGAAGATGTTATCAGATTAAACAATCTGACTGTTATAGCAGGTAAAGGAGCTCGAAGATGCTGTTATTCAGTTGTTGGAAGCTTCTGAAGATTGTATGCATTTATCCTCAGCTGTTCAAGCAATTGGAAATGGGTACGAGCCTGGCGAACAGGTGCCATATTCTTTTTTCATTCATAGTTTTCTTTCATGCAGTTAGAGTACTTATTTTCCCTTTTTTTAGCTAGTATCCCATCAATATACTTTTGATTACTTGGTTCTGATGTCTGTACTGCAGCCAACAAATTTCTCGAAGTTGTTTGAAGATGAGATTACAAAGGCGAAGGCTAGCTCTTCTTCTGTTCCACAAAATCATACGTTGTTGCGCCAGTTTAGGGAGGCAATCTGGGTATGTTTACCTGTACCACATATGTGAAGGAGAATATTAGAGTTTTGACTGCATAAAGATTGGATCAAACAATCTTTCATCAGAAAAGAAAAAGTTAAAATGGTCAGCATAGTATATATCTAGGCCTTGTTTGTTTCACGGAAATCGTTTTCCGGAAAAGGTTTTCCGCATTTTCCGGTGTTTGGTGCATGCGTAAGATTTTTCAATGGAAAATGATTTCCAATCACACTTATTTTGAAGAACAAAATGTCGGAAAACCACTTACTGATTAAAATTCCGTAAGTGATTTTCCGGACCACTAAACACACACGCACGCACCCCCCAACACACACACACTCCCACGCGCGCGCGCACACACATACACACAAACACCCGCCCACACACACGCCCACCACCCCCACCCACACACACCCCACCCACACGCTCACCCCCTTACACACATACACCAACGCACACACGCCCTTCACCCCCACACACCCATACCACACCCACTCACACCCATACCCACACCCACTCACACCCATACCCATACCCAAACCCACACCCACCCATCCACTACTTACACACACCCCCTCCCACTCACCCACACACACAACAATGACCAAACAGTGAAAAATATATCCTTTTTTGGTATAAATACTTGTATCATTGTATGACACCCAAACAGCAAAAAATGAAATTCATGAAAATATTTTCAGTAAATGTTATTTTCCGGAAAACATATTCTGGAAAGCGTTTTCTGGAAAGCATTTTCCGTGAAACTAACAGGGCCCTAGACTGCCCTTTTGCCTACTCCCATTAGCCCAGAAAACTCATCCTTTGTTTTTATCTGTATCTTTGGTTTCAAATGTGTGAGTATTTAGTCGAAGCTAGTCTGGAAATTGGTATGAAAAGGTTCAGTGCTTTTGTTTATCATAAGAGTGCATTATTTCATCCAAGCAGATTGAGATATGTGCTAGAGAAATTTTATGTCCTAAAGATCATTCTCTCTCTCTCTCCGCGTGTATATTTAAAAAATCATGCTGGTTTCTGTGGAGTATGGAAGTAGTTAAAGCATTCGCGCGGAGGTGTGGGGGGGTGTAGTGGTTGAACTCACCAGGTGAAGTTGGTGTTTTCATGTTCCTTTCAGTTATTGCCGCAACTGAAAGAAAACTACAACGGAACTTCTGTCATATATTCACAGAGAAGTAATAGTCCATGGTGATAGGACCACTATTGTTGTTCTGGTAGGTGGTTGACAGGGGTGACATCTGACATGTTACACCTGTATATAGTAGAAATGAAAAGCTGTGATATGTCACCAGTCTCACTGCATCAGGTGGTCGCAGGCTTTCAGTATGGTTGTCATTTGATTAAACTAGGTTTCGATAGATACTTTGAGAGGATAGTCCGTAGACATGCATACTGTTCTCTCTCTAAATCCACCATTGTTGCAGCATGGATTGCTAAATATACACGAAGTGGCGGCTATTATGCACTACATAAGGGCCAAGGCTTGTGATGGAGGAACCCACTGTAAGTGATATTGGAGAAAGAGGGGGCGGACGAAAGGAGAGATGGTAAGAGCAGGTCCCTTGGCCGCACTGAAGAGATTGTATGCGCATAAGCATTTCCCGAGTTTGGAGAAGAAGTGACCCATGTAGTCCCTCAAATGAAAGGCTCAAAGGGGAAGCAGAAGTTCCTTAAGCTGGTTATTGCGGGCAGTTGCAACCTTTAAGTGGACGGCTTGTCAAACGTGTCCCTCGTGTTAAACCACTGAAA
This sequence comes from Escallonia rubra, assembly GCA_033065855.1. Taxonomy (NCBI): domain Eukaryota; kingdom Viridiplantae; phylum Streptophyta; class Magnoliopsida; order Escalloniales; family Escalloniaceae; genus Escallonia; species Escallonia rubra. The sequence continues at coordinate 315,061 of JAVXUO010002917.1, read as the reverse complement.
CGGCTGAGCTTTCTTTCTCCATATCTGCATAAGTAAAGATCAGCTAGCCATTGGGTATTAGGTGAGGGTTAGAAAGTTATGGACCATATGGATGCTGTTGGTATGCATGCCTCATCCTTGGTGCACCCGTTAGTTTTGCTGGTTCAACGTGGTATTTGGCTGACATCCCCTTGCATCCCACCAAACCTATACCTCCTTCCATTGTAACCCACCAAACCTAGACCTCGATGCCACATAGCATTGGATGCCCACATGATATCTACGTATCTCTGCATACACATCCTGATGTTTAAATAGTAGTTTATGTTATCAATTATGTGCAAGAGAGTGCCCTTGGATACTTATTCCTCTACTGCAGTTATACAACCAGTTATGGTTGTACTGTACGTTTCAAGATTCCAAACTCAAACCGCACAGTACCGTTAACCATATTCCATGCTTTTTCATTGATATCAGGGTGAATTTTTCTTGTGATATTCTTCTAATTGGTTTCTTCTCTAGTTTCCTCTACAAATTAGTGGGTTCTCTATGTTCTTCTGCAGAATGTTCATCATGCAGGACAGCCCATGCCTGGTGAAGAGCAGGAGGATATTGTGATGACCAGTACACAGTGCAACATTTTAAATAACGCTTGCCCAGTAAGCGGAAGGGCTGTTACTGAACTCACAGATCCTGTTCGCAGGTATACTTTTTGATTTGATCTCTTCTTTCAAGTAGGAGATCTGCACTTCCTAAAATAATGGGAGCTGCGGTGTTGAGTAGAATAATGCTTTGTCTTTAAAAGACTCTCGTGTCCAACATATATCCGTGCTTTTTAATCACGCGGGACAAAATGTCAAATCTAGTCAGACGACTAATTACAAGTTAGGGAAGCATCAACTGTGTTTTACCAAGTTCTGGACACTCTCCCCGAATGCATATGCATTTGCCATGTTTAATCATGTGTGGCAGATATTTCATACAATTAGAGGATGGTTCATATGAAATATACTTTTTATTGGGTTGTAGCATGTAATAATGCGCTTTCAATTTATCAGAAAAAAAGTTCTTTTAAGCAAGAAAGATGTTATATAATTACCTGATCATGTTGAGGCCTAGTCCTTGCTCCGAAATTGGTGGATTATTACTAATGCGTAAGCTAAACAACCGAATTAATATCTGAACTACTTTAAAGTTGCATGCATTGTTTCGATGTTTACTTCTTGTTGAATATAGAATATTTGCTATTGATAGAACGTTTATGTCTTTTGAAACTTGTTGCTTTGGGCTCTCGTAGTTCTCAGGACAGTGACAAAAAGCAGAACAAAAGAGAAAAGGAGAAAAACTTTACTTAAGAGAGGACAACAAATTCTCTCTCCATGTCCTTTAGCATTCTGCTACGCAAATTGGTTTTTGACTCCTAAATGCTATGGTGTTCTTCCCTTGGTAACTTTATGTCCTCATTGTTCTCCAGATTCCAACATAACGAGACAAGGGATGACAAATTTCCTTAGTCTCTTTTGCTTTCCTTTCCGTTTTGCCCGTTTGATCGCAGTCTTTGGCTATTATGCTTATGAATCATATCAGTCATCAATGAGTTAACTGTATGATAGAATTATAACTAGTTTATAGCCCATGTAGACTGTTCTTTCTTTGACTCCTCTATCTTCCATATTTCGTCTGGTATAGCATGGATTGCAAGCATGTATACGAAAAGGCGGCCATTATGCACTACATAAGGGCCAATTCGCGTCCCCGATGTCCTGTGGCAGGTAATAAATCCCCTTCTCTACCCCCCCCCCCCCCCCCCTCCATACACCCCAGAAAAAGAATTAATGTGAATTGTCATATTCATGGGAGGAAAAAGAGGTAGGGGTTGACAAAAATTGCTTAATTAGAAGCGGTGTAATGGTTTGCTAGAACTGTAACACACCACATGATTTTGTAGGTGAGTGGAGGAAAAAGGACTTGGTCTGGCTGACCCAACTAGTTTGGGCTTAGGGCTTGGTTGAGTTGATTTGTTCAATATCATACAAGTTAATTTAATTTTCATAATGATTTTTCCTTTAATTCAGGTTGCCCTAAATCATTGCTGGCAGAAAGATTGGTATGTGACCCGTTATTACCCATTGAAATCGCGGAGCTGCAATCAATGAGCAAGCACCCTACCATGACTGAAGTCATAGAAGACTTCACCGAGCTTGATGGAGAAGAAGATTGAGAAAATCAATCTGCAGGAAGTTCCCGCAGATTGATTTTATGGATCCCTCATGGCCTTGTGGCTCGGTGATGTTTTCTTTTCAATTCAATCTTGAACTGTACCTTTATTGCCCATGCATAGCATAGAAACATTACCCTTTGTTGATGCATGTAAGCTAGCCTTGCCTTGGGTCTGGATGAGTACTTCGAGTATAAATGAATGGCTTGTCCAAGTTAACACAAAACAATTTATTTCCACCCCCTCTTATGTTCTTTCTTTACCTTTTGGCTTTGTGGAGGAGGGTTCAACAAGTTCTTATGGGACCTCAATATTTGGTAAATCAGCTAGCCTTCGTTTGGTTCATGGATGTAATGAGGAAAAAGGTGAAGAAAAATTCTTTTATATATATATATATCAGATTGGTACTTTCCAAATAGAAAAGAAACTGTAATTGCATGTCAGTCCTTAAGTTATTTTCCATATACTGGACCACTGTTCCTGCAAAACCCTTAGATGGTGCAGTTGTTTCACTCTTTCGCTTATCAATTTTATGAGCAGTAGCATTATGCATTTTCAAACCAGGGTCAAAATAAATTGAAGTTTAAATTTAAAAAATGTGGCGCTACGCCAGTGGCAAGATTATAGAAGTTCAAAATAAATTACCCAAGTTCGAAATAAATAAAAATATCTTGGGGTAAACATTTTCTTCTTCTTAATGTTGAGGTGGGATACTTCGGTAGCAACCCACAAGGGTCACTTGCGCAGGAAGTAGCCATGTTGCCTCACCTAAGGGTTCCTAAGGAGGTTGTGGTTTGGTGGGCCATGAGGGAGTGTAATTTTTTTTTTTTTTTGTTAGGCGGAGAACAAAAGCTGTCCCGGCCATACAAAAGATACAATTCATTATATTACAGACATCATAAAAAATTAAGGGGGGAGCGAATTATTGTCCATCAATGCAGGAATAGATCAACAAGCATCTAATCTATGACTCCATATCATTAGGGAGTGCAGTTGTGGAGTTAATATTAGTCAGTTATGCGCCTTAGCATGTATATTGAACTATTCATGACGGATCTGTCATCCACCTTTTAACTATTGACCATATGATGGAAGTGAAATAAGTGAATATTATTACCTTGTCGTATTGTCCATTTTCGGGGTTTGTTGATATTGAAGACGCGATACACTGGAGATGACAACCACCTATGAGACCCCAAGAAAACCCCGGGACACAGAGGAAGAGGATAGGTATGTGTGGCTCGGCGGGAGTCTCTAAAGACCTCCACCTTGCCATGTTACATAATATATCGAAGGGGATCTTTCAAAAAAAATGTTATCTACAAGCAACCGTTGACATTTAGAGACTCTAGCAAAGTCTTGGTTCAAAGCTATACATCCAGTTCTGTTATCCTTTTCATTTCATTTCAATTTTTGCCTTCGAAATCTTGTGCATTTTTTGCTTAAAAATAAACATTCAAAACTTTTTTCTTTTAGTTCAATTGAAGGTAATACCAAAAAAAATCAAATAAAATGACTTACCAAAAGTGTTCCTAAACTTTAAGCGTTTCGCCAACGAAGTCCATGAATTACAATTCAAGTCATTTTAGCCTCTAGCATATGTGTGCCAACCAGGTCTCTCTGTTAGTCGTTGTAACCAAGTAGTCGTTTAAGAGTCCAAATGAGAGGGCACAAATGTCAAATCAGCTTTCTTCAAAAATAAGAATAGGGACAACTACCAAAATTATTCATAAACTATTGGCGTCTCGTGGGCATAGTCATTGAACTTGTTTACCATTCTTTTTAATTTTTGGTTTCTTTCCACTCAAATTCTATTAAGTTTTGTTTTCTTTACTTTTTCATCTTATTTCTTCCTCACCAAACCAAATCAAAATTTTGAATTTTCTTCTTAATGTTTATGCCAATGAATCAGGAAAAAGAAAAAAATGAAAAGACAATAAAAATTAAAGAGAAATTAAATAAAAGAGAAAAGATAAACTAAAGACGACACCTGGTTTCAATTTTGTGTCTCTAACTCATTTACATGATTACATAATTTGAGTTTCTTATTTATTTAATTAGTTGTATGCTAGCCTTTCGTTTTCAGTTTTCACTTTCATCTTTTTTTAAATTCAAGTCTTCTTGTCCGTTAGATACCCGTCTAGTTTCTAAAAACATTAAAATTCTTTTCGTTGACATTTGATACAATCGAATATTTTAGTTTTTTGTTACTGATATTATCATTAATTTTCTTTTTTCCACCGGTTCACTGTTACTCACCCCCTTCAACGAGTCCATGACCACCATGAAGTGCCTCAAATCTATAGTAGTATTATCACCACTGCAATTCCTCACCCCACCATCTATTATCGTCACCATCCGTACTAATTGTTGCAAAAAAAATTTACCACCACCACCATTGTCATAACCCTTTAACACCACTGCGATTCACAAACTTACATCAACCACCACTCGTCGCCAAAGCAAACGACCAGCACCTTCCACAACAGCACCAAAGCCACCACCATACTCTTGATCACTGCCGGCCATCATAATCGGCCAACACCGTTGTTGCCTTCACTGCCGTTGACACTATCATTACCAAGCATAACCATTTTACGTCCTATTACACCACCACCACAGCACCACTGATAATGAATTCAATACTATCGTTCCAATCGAACCATGACTCACTAATCGAACCCAAATCCACCATTCCCGAGTCTCATCGACCATTATCCCTATCAACGTTGACAGATCTAAAAATATTGAGCGGGTTGGGCACTTGAGTTTCTTTTTATGATTGAGCGATATGGATATTCTTGCACTCATGCTCTAATACGTTTGTCCACACTTTTCGTCGGTAAAAGTTAAATCCATTATCTAAATTACTGAAATAGTAGAATTCAATGTTAAACTCTATCTGTTCTGTCTAATTGGCTAAAGCTGGAGCTCGACATAAAATTTGGTCTGTTAAATGCCCGATCGGTATTACTGTTAAATATGCAAACTATAAGTTCCAATTCTCGATTGTCAAATTCTCAATTTGAAATTAAAAAATTTCCAATATTTTCAATTCTTAAAATCTGAAATAATAAGTTATTAATCCCATAGTTCTAAATTGAAACAAAATTTGTACTTATTACTAATAAAGGGTTCACATAATTCAACTATGTGAGAATCAAACACAGCAATGAAAATCACTGTGACCTTCAGGTGTTATAAAACAAATAAGGAATCTACGGTAAAATCGCCGCCAACCAACAAGCAGCACTTCAGCTCGATTCAGGGCATCTAAAAAAATTTAAAAGCAAAACCTCATTCCGTTGTAATACCAATCGAGGGAAGAAATTTTTACCCAAAGCCACCGGTTAGTTAGCTCCACTGATTGGATCTTATGATAGACGTGGACCGGCCGAGGGAGAGAGGAGAAAACATGTGAGGGCAGAGGTGAAAAATACGGTGTAGCAGTCAGAGCTCAGAGACTGTGTGCCCTATCGCCTTGTAAAGTATGAAATGTGTGGTAAAAAATGTTGATTTTGTTTCTTTATTTGTTTTGGAACTTGAACTTTACTTTTTTTGTGCTTATTTGCGTAAGTTTTAGCATTTAGAATGACTAAAATGACATTTTTTTTAACTATTACTTTAACATGTAAAATAATCCAAAAAAAAATAAAAAATTCCGTGAAGTATTTTTAAAATTTTAATGTGGGCACTTTTATCATTGTGAATTGAATATACCATATATAAGAGACGAAAATTTTGGAGGAGCAGGCGAGCACCGGCCCACTGACTCCGTCATTGCCAATCAACCTTATAGATTTACGTTTTATTGATTGTGGTTCGAATGGGGAGGATGGTGTTGGAAGTGACGGTTATGGGTTGAACGGTATTGTGCGCCACAAAACCGTTGATTCTCTGGTGCCAAATGTGGTCCCCTTCCTTCTAAATCTCTACCACCTAGGACACCCAAGGCTAGGCTAAAGCAAGTGGTCAACACCATGACGGTGGGGATGCACGACTGTGTGGCCATTTAAGGTGGCAACTATGTCGATTTACGGTGGAGGTCTCACGAGGAACGTGATTTGTTAAAAAAGAAGACGAGAGAAAAAACTAAAGAGAAAACTAGCGTTTGACAACTTTTAAGTTTTTAGTTTTTTCTCTAGTTTTGTAAACTAGAGAAAAAAAATGCGTTTGACACACAATTTTTTATTTTATTTTCTTCAGTTTTGAAAACCAGTTTGTAAACACATGACTGTTTTTGAAAACTCCCATTTTGGAGTTTTGAATTTCCTGTTTTTGTTTTTACGCCGCCGCCACCGTCACTGCTGCCGTTGTCGTCCCACCGCCACCCCCGTCCCCGCCATCGCCGCCACTACCACCACCACCCAAGAAAAAACTCAAAATAAAAATCGGGTAATCAAACACTCAAAATAACAATTTTAAAATAAAAACTGAATAATCAAACACCTATTTATTTTTATAAAAAATAAAACAAAACTTGTTCTAATTTTTATTTTTTTAAAAATTAAAATTTAAAACTGTAAATAATTTCAAACAGACGTAAGTTTAACGAGAAACAAAGTTCAAGGATTATTCCGATAAATGACTAGAAAATTGTGATTCGGGACGACAAAACATTTATAGTTTAAGAATATTTTTGATAAGTTATCCAAAAAGAAAGATGGTAACCAAATTCGGCCCAAGGAATAACCCTATTTACCCGCCCCCCAAAAACTCGAAGTGCTGCAACAATGGCGTTTTCTAGGGTTTCATGGTTAAGCAAGAGTGTTAATCTCTCGTATCTGCTTCCTTTCTCGCAAATTATCGTCACTCCCTCTCATCCACCAATTCGCACACTCCGTGCCTCTGCTTCTCTCTCCGCCCAAGAGTCTACCCCTCCGGTTTTATCGGCAACCATGAACAGGTGGAAGCCAATGTGTCTCTATTACACTCAAGGTAAGTGCACAAAGGTAAGGTTCCTTCAAAACCTGACCTATTCTGTTCATTACAACAGACACAGTGTATAACAGTCAATGTAATGCTTGTATGCTTACTGGATTATGTAAGCACCAAGTGATTTGAAATGCTCTTAGTTTTTGTATGACTGCGATTGTCCGAGCTTAACAATGTGAGTTTGAGTTGAGCTGCCCTACGATAAGAAATTGTTCTGTTGCTGGGTTAGTTTTGGTCAAGATTCAGGTTAATCCGACAATTTCCAACAGTATCCAAGGCGGGTCTCCTTTTATTTCAGTTCTTTTGGGGGGTCGGATTTGGAGGTCTGTGCTTTGTCGAACGAAGTAATTGCTACAGTGTCCTATCAATTTTTAACTTTTCAGCATTAGCGTTGTTAAGAACTCATGGGAAACTCTGGCATTGCACAGGGGTGCACCATTTTTACCAATGGTTGAAATTCTTTTCATCTCCCACATGCACATACAATCTCTTCTAAACCTCCCTTCTTCTTCTGCTGCTGCTGTCTATCCTTCCTTCTTTGCCACGTGGGGCTGTTGATCAAGGCCCCTTATCCCCTTAAAAGATGGTAATAGATCGTGGAAATGGCGAGGCATTGCCGATTTAGTCTTGTAAATGTCACTGTAATTGGTCCAGTACATGCAAGAGGTGAGGGTAATCAGTTAGTTTTCTGCTTCTTCACTGACTAGTCTGACTTACAAATAACATTAGTACTCACACTGTCAACGCAACAACATTCATGACTCCCCACTTGGACCTCACTTCCACGTTGTAAACCTACAACCCCTTGTTTCCTTGCCTGATACCCACAAGTTGGAACTGAATCCAATGCCTTGTTTGCATGTACTAAGCAAATACTTGAGTGCTTGTGCAACCATCTGTGTGTGTGTGGAATATGCATTGCACTTATCTGGTGTAATGGAAGATCACCTCCTGTAGCCAAGTTTTTGCTTGGTGCTTGGTTGGTGCTTGAGTTAAGGTGAGTTGCTGTAGTGTATATGTTGGGAACCTACTAGTTTATGCGTGTTTGTTAGTGTCTCTTTAGGATAGAGTTTCCTGGATCCAATTTGGTAGCTTTCCAGTTTAAATTTTGACTCAACATGGCCAATATATCATCTCTTAACAGGTTTCAACCTTCCTAAGGTTACTGCCTTAACATATGTTTAGGGGGCCGTCCTCTGGTTTCTTGAAGTTGTAATCAGTTGAATCCAATTCAAACCCTACGCTGAGAAACATTTTAACTGCTGTTTACAGAGAATGGTGCTGATAGAGTCAACGTATGGATTATAGATGTTATGTTCAAACAGGAAATATTTTTGTTCGAGCAAATTGGATAACATATATGTTGTTATACTGTATATATGTAGGAACAAAGTCCTGTAACTTAACACGTACATCGTTCCCTTTGGAGCTTCTTCCTGAATTGGTGAGGCCAACTGTTAAGGCATTATTGTAGACCACTTAAGAAGTCGAGATAGGACAATGAAAATGTTAAAACGAGAGTAGACTAAGTCCAAACCACAACAAATGGCACAATTTTAGAACATTTATGACGTACTGATCATTTTCATGCAAATTTTCACTTCGACATATTGTTAGCCATATTGCCAAAGCATATCCTGATTTGGTATGGTTAGCGCATGCTACTGGAACTGTACACTGCTTTGTGCTTTGGCATTAGGGCTAGCCATGTTTACTATAACGCTATGAAGCAGGGGTGCTTTATACTGGCTGAAGTATCAGCGCAGGGCGCGGATCAAATGTGGGTGCGCACCGGGTGCATGTCCAAAATTATCTATTTTTGTTTATTATTTTTCTGAAATTTGGTGCGGCTTGGACGCGGGCAGCGACATGGCTGCGACACGCACCGGATACTTGAGGAAGAGAGAAAAAGAAGAAGAAGCTTCTGGACAGGGAGGAGAGATAGGAGAAGCAACGGAAGCCACTGGCGGCTGCATCGGCGGCCAGGAAGAGACGACAGCGGCAAATCAACAGATCAAGAGCAAGCAAGGGCTATCGAGAAAGAAGCAGAAGAAGAATATGAATCGAGATAAAGAAGAATGAAGATACCTCGTTGTGTGCTTCACGGTGCCTGCTTCTGTCGACCTTGTAAAGCAACACTCCATAGTTTCTGTTTTTGACCTCTTTCGCATGGGTTATCTAGAGCTGGCCTCCTATTGTCGTAGACCCGTGAACCATTTATTGTGTTTTAGTTTAAACTTAGCCCCAAAAGCTTACAAAATTATGCATGAACCAATACAAACTTTGTTACTGGGAACTATACAAACTTAATATCTGAAGTGATACAATTCAGTATTGCTGCCTAACACCACAAGCTTTTTTAATTCCGAAATAACTCACACAAAAGCTAGATCGATGTCAGGTAAAACTGGTTGAGGTTTAGGATAGCTTGGAATGGATGACCTTTCCATTGGTGGGAACCTCCTCTTCTCTCTTATGTCATGGCGACCCCGTTACTGGGGAATATATTATAATAATATAAGAAGATGTCTACTGTAAGTAGTCTTCTTCTTTTTAGGGAAAAAAGTCAAGTTACCTTATTTCAGTTGAAAAACCCTATACTTGTTACTGTTCATCTTTGTGTATTCAAAATTATTTGCCATATCCCCACGGCACTCTTATCCTGCTATTCTAAATAATGGCGTATCGGCATCCGTACCCGTGTCCTATCCTTGTCCTCACCTGCATCCATGCTTCTTAGCTATACCCATTAAATGCTTTTTTTCAGTAAAAGATTGATTTGATGCTTATACACATTTGGTTCTTATCCTGTCGCCAAACAAGTGCAAGGATGTATGAAATATTGCAGAAGTTACTACATTATGTATGATAACTTCCCTTCTTGGTTTTCCGGAACTCTATCATAGTTTTGGGCCTTTGGCAAAGAAAAAATATTAGAGCAAAAAATTGCTCTCACCTTTCTTCAATGCAAGAACAGGTAGTGTCTTGATGGTCGTTTGTATAAACTAATGAGTTACACACTAGTTATGACAAGCAACGATGATGCTGACACAGTTAAATAGCTTGGTGGTAGACTAGAAGCACAAGCTTCTAGGAGCTCAGAGTGTCAGTAATTAGAGCATATTAACTCGAATCGCCTGTGATATGCTGTTGGATATGGAAAGATATCCAACTATATGCTTGGGGTCAATTTTGAAAGATTGAGTTACCTTATTAAATGTTTTTAGATTGATAATGTGGGGCTGCTCAAAATTTATTCCGGTCTATAGCTTTTCATACGAGTGAGGGAGTGATCTCGCAGCAGCCCCTACCACCCTTAGGTAGCCCCAGGTTATAGAAGGAATATATAAGTATAACTAAATAATATTGCGTACAACTTGAAGTCGTGTCCTTTCATGGATCGCTATGAATTTTGTGTCTTTTGCGTAGATTCATGGGAAAATTTCGTTTTTGCTTTTTGGATTTCTCCATAATTGTGGATTGTGAATTTTGCCATTCTTTATCTGTTTCTAAGTTTTCCTAGTAAAGATAATGAAACTTTTTCTTGTACCTCAGTTTTTTATTACACTTGGCATATCATTGGCATGTCGTTTACGTATCCACATTTTTATGGGAGACAATGGGGTGACCATGTGTGGTTTAAAATTTGGTCTAGCGAGAAAGTATAAGCAGGAGGAAATGAAAAATGAAAGGAATGAAGGAGGACACATGTTTCTTCGATTTAACTGATTTTTTCTTGATAAGAAAAACTATAAGAAAGCACCAAAAATGGGGCCAACCATGTATATGCAAAGTCCAGAGTATGCCAGCACGTGCTAGATGGCCTTGCGTTCTTGTATTAAATGCAGGCGCTGGTCATACCTTTTTGAACCTTAAATCCTATGTTACATGGACTCGGCAGTTTGGGTCAAAATATCATGTCCACACGACACGATATGGATTTGGGTATGGGATCCATACCACACGCCACGTCGCTGACTGGAGAGGCATATCTGGAAATCTGTCGCCATGGATGATGGAAGATGAGGGTCTAAGGAGGAAGAAGGAGTCCAGATCTGGGTGGAGAGAGAGAGGAGAGAACGCCATGGATGATGGAAGATTAAGTTGAAGGAAGAAGAAGATGAAGAGAGCATATCTGGTAGGGGGAGAGAGAGGGGGAAAGAAGAGAAGGGGGGGGGGGGAGGGGGAGGGAGAGGGAGAGCATACCTCGAGGCTGGTAGGGTGAGGGAGAAAGAGAGAGGGGGGGAGAGAGAGAGAGAGAGAGAGAGAGAGAGAGAGAGAGAGAGAGAACATACCTCGAGTGTCTGACTTGTGGATAGGAGTGTGAATGACCTTCACATCTTATCCTTTTCTTTTTCACATCAGAATACATGCTACTTTTCATAATATCATATCCACCCCTATGGTATGTACTAATCTCATTTAAAGTACTATTTGAAAATAAATGTTCTATCCTTGTCCCCGTGTCCGTGTCCAAGATTGGATTTGTGTCCCCGTGTCCTTTAATTTCAGTAATTGGCGAGTCTGACACTCGGACACATGTCCGATACGGACACCGACACCGAGTCCATGTAACATAGCTTAAATCTTAGGGTTTGTCTTGAACAGTGTCCAAGGGTTGGGAATGGGTATGTGGAGAAGTCTCACGTGTTTAAATGTTTAAATGAGTTATAGCAAAAGATGTGCTAATCACAATCAACTCCATTGCAAAGGTGGTTGCCCATCTGACAGTGCACTTGCATTGCAAATACCATCGTCTCTTTAAAGAATACGCTTTTAATATCCTCAACCAACAGCGTTTTCTGCTTCGGGAAAACAGTAAGCATTGTATTTCCCCATGTTACATTGTTGTTTTGTCATCAGCAACAATATACACATAAGAGCTGCACAATTGTAAGTCCTAGCTTTGAAATAAATGCCAAGTATGAAAGTTGCGTGTCTGATTAAATGTTTTCTGTAACGCAGATGGATGACCCTACACACTTAGAAAGTTTCAACCATAATTTCTCTGGGGAGCTTAAACTAAATGTTGCCGAGTTCACAAATATGCTTTCTCAGCAGTTAGATTTCTTCCTTGTGCTGGATTTGGAGGGGAAGGTTGAGATTCTTGAATTTCCTGTTCTGATGGTAGATGCCAAAACTATGGATGTCGTGGACTTTTTCCACAGGTTAAGGCTTTGTGCTCTGTAGGATTTCAATGTATCATTCTTTTAATTTGAACTTTCATTTTTTTTTCTTTAGTTGCATCTTAACTGCTCCGGAATAGCTTGAGAAACAATTAGCAGATTTTTACATCATATACTTCAAGCATATATCATAAGCGGCAAAGGTGAATCATATTGAATATTTAAAAGTCTTCTTCTGTGTCATATACCATGCTCCAGTAAAATAAGCAAATCATCGGGTTCAAAGGCAAAATGGTTCAGTGCCTATAGTTCTTTACCTTTTAAAATAGGAAAAGAGATGGAGAGAAAAACAAAGAAAAGAGGACAGTTGCATGTTTTGCTTCTTGATATGCAATAGTTCGGCGCTGTTTGATCAAGAAATCCGTACAAACTGAGAATGGGATATCAGAGCAAACTTACTTTTAAGAATTGTAAAAAAGCTTTTGGGCTCTGACAAGTTTCAGGAAAAATTAACTCATAGAATATATTCTTCTATGTGAATGTCAGGTGGACGGTGATTGTTACTTATAATTATACTTTGGCACCAATGGCTCTTTACTTTTTCAATATGTTTAGCAGTGATAGTTGCTTGTTATGGAGCAATTTTGCAATCACTTGTTGCTAAGTTTTTCTATTGTTCTTTTCTTATCTATCTTACAGGTTTGTACGGCCCTCACAAATGGGTCAGCAAAGAATAGATGAATATATCGAGGGTAAATATGGAAAAATAGGGGTTGACCGGTATGTGGTCATCCTACCTGTGTATCTTGTTAAACGTGTACTTTATACTCTGGCCAAATCTTTTTCCTACTGAGACTACTGAACAAATTACTGCAAAGTACATTCTGCTGTCCAAAGGAGACAGATACTCTTATTTTTTGTTGCTGCGGCTAGGCGATATAACGTTTCCATTGTCAGTGTTTGGCATGATACAGCTATTCCATTTAAGGAAGTTATTCAACAATTCGAAGATTGGTTGGCTCAACATCACCTGTGGATAAAGGATTTTGGTGGGTGCCTTAGTAGAGCTGCTTTTGTTACTTGGTGAGTTATTATTCTTGAGAGCTAATATACTAAAATTTTCTTTGCCCATCTTGGTTAAACTAATCGAAATTTATAAACGTCGAGCATAAGTGGGGTCGAACATGCACAATTATCACTTTATTACCAATTTTGGGATAGAATTTGTGAAGTTAATGGAGAGGTCAAAAGGTGCTTAGTGCTGGAGTGGACCCGTTGTGAAATTAGCACCCTTTACTCAAAGGACTGTAGTACTGTACCCAATTTCCAAATAATCTAGGTTGTGGTCTTCATTTCATGTATTGGCCCTTTTGTGTGGATTCCTTCCGCTAATGTAACGAACGATATATTAGATGGTTTCTATCAATGTGATGTTTGAAAAAAATAGTGCAACCCAGAACCAACGAAAAATTCCAGCCTGATTTGTGATATTCGTAATGATGAAAAGTGGAAAAATTTGTGCTACTCGGTTTGCTGACTTAATCTTGTTTGCATGCACCAGTGGTAATTGGGATTTGAAAACAAAAGTCCCCCAGCAATGTGAAGTATCAAGGATGAAGCTTCCCTCCTACTTCATGGAATGGATCAACTTGAAAGACGTCTACCTAAACTTTTACAAGAGGAGGGTGAGTAACATTTAAGGTTCATATTTGGAAAAATAATTATGTTTTAATTCTCATACAGTTTTTCTAGTGTTTTAGCATACGACATAAGCCAAACCAAGGCTTTATAGTATAGATGCGAGTATGTGAATCAATTGGGAAGTTTTTCTTCTCAACCCCGAAGCTTGATTGGGAAGGCATTTTTTTTTGTGTGTGTGGTTATTTTTGACCAATTTGAATGATGTTAAGGGAAAATGGCTATCCAACTACCAGATTGAGCAGCCAGGGTCCACCATGGTCCATGTGAAATGCCATCCTGGTCTTTTAGTTGCCAGTTGATTTCTATCTATTGCTCAAACTCTACTGACATTTGTGCTTGTATTTTGGGTGCCAAGGCAACAGGAATGATCACAATGATGAAGGAGCTTCAGATGCCATTGATAGGAAGTCACCATCTTGGAATTGACGATACAAAGAACATTACGCGGGTTTTGCAACGGATGCTTGCTGATGGCGCAGTTCTACAGATTACCGCAAGGAGAAACGCTAATGATCTTAAAAGTGTTGAATTTCTCTTCAATAACCGTATACGTTAGAGGGTGGTCCCTTGCCACTTCTTTATCGTTCTAGTAACATCGTAAATTTTGGATTACTGCGAGGAAGTAGTGACAAGTTTCTCCTCTCCTCCTCTCCTCCTCTCCTCTCTCTATGCAAAAAGTTTAGGGAGGATGTTTGGATCTACTTGCTCCCCCCCCTGCCAGGAGCCACCTCTGTGATACAAGGCTATGAATGACGGTCCATTTAGTAGATAACAATATGATGTACTATAATATAATGTACTAAAAGCAGATTCAATATTACATCAGATGTGTGTTGTGGATTAAAGCCTGATGACAAATTGGCAGAGTTTTGAATGCAGGAGGAGAAAAGTCTTTAAGTCGTTTTTATGTCATGTCCTTGTGGTGTAATTGGAGATTGACATGATAACATCCCAATACAGGTTAGCTTGCCTTCCACGTAAATTAACATATTTGATAATAATAAGCTGAAATATCATTTAAGAGTCAAAATTTAAGATTTAAATTTGAGAACTTAATATTATTGAATAGAACTAGTAGTGCAACTATTATACAATAAGAAAATTTGAAATCGGTTCTGACATTTTGGATATAAAAATTCAATGCAACTCTATAAGATACGAAGTTTTTATTAAGAAACTCATGTTTGAGTTTTTAATCAAATTGGATGAAATACCATTTTAACTCTATCTAAGGCAATTACGTGTATTTTAGTGAGCAATCGGCTCTTGTTATGTGCAAAACCTCAAAATTCTAACCAATTTTCTTGATTTATAATTTGTAAAACATTGTGTTTAACCCGGACAAACATAGCCACCCTTTTGTTTTTACATTGCTATGTTTTCTACATATAAATTTGACCTATTTCTTTCAAGCGTCCACTCGCAAGCATGTTACGTTAGTCTCTAAAAAAGGAAAACTACAGGGTGGAGATAGTAATAAAAAAAAAATTATAGAGGTTAAGTGACGTACTGGGGCAAGGTCCTTTCCAATTTTGTTGAAGGTTCTCAATCAAGAAAGTAGTGTCATCTGAATTCAGCTGGAAAATATTAATTTATATATATCTCCATGTAAATCGGAGGGATGCTCTCAAAGAGCCAATATGCCCTTATTTGGAGCAGCAATTGATTCAACTATCAATAAAAAACTTAATCATAACAGTTTTATCTTTTTTTATGGCCTGAATCTTAAGTGAGATCGTGTCAATATAAATACATTCGCTATATATTTTGATCGCTTTAAACCATCACAGGTGAGAAGACTTGCTATATATCTTGTCTTAATGAATAATATCACTAAACTTCTTGAGTTTAAAATGTACTCCGTCATATAAAGTCAAGAAGCGTGTTTGTCATAAACACAATTATGCCACACATAATTCTGATGGCATTAAAATTCCTGTAAAAAGATATGGTTGCCCTCCCCTCTTCCCTTTCCTTTCGTTATCTGTTTCTCTCTCCCCCCTCTCATCACCATGAGACCATCGCCGCAAGTCCACGTGGCCTCAGCCATGCATAGCCCACAACCACAACCACCGCCACTACCCACCATCAACTCCAAACCACAACTAGCACTAGCACCAACCACACCCTCCCCCCCCCCCCCCAACCCCACAACACAACTGCACCACCAACAACCATAATTGACACCACCACCACCACCAATTTGCGCACAACACACGTACACACTCACGCGCGCGCGCGCACACACCCCCCCAGCAGGACAGTAGTGAACTGTGGTAGTTGCAACGAGATAATATGTTGGGGTGTGGGTGGTGGCGAGTGATATGAGATTGATATTGTTCTGAGTTGATTTTTTTGTGAGGGAGTGATGGTGGCAACTAATATGGTTTTTAAGTTAAGGAGTTTCTGGGTGGCCATGGTGGTGGCTACGGTGGCAGCGACAGGAGAGAGAAAAGATAGGAAATAAAAGGGCAGAGATTTAAGACTAGTATTGTCATTTTCATATACGAAAATGACCATGTTAATCAAAATTATTAGTTAGTGTGTACAAAATCCTAATGATAAAAAAATTAATACAATTGTTTCGCATTTTAGACACACGTATCCAATTTTGTCCAAATATAATCGTGAACTGTATTTTATCCCAAATTTGAGGAGTTTAGTGTCTAAATGAATTATTTTTGTGTATAAAAATAGCTTACTTCTACAAGTTGCCCCACAAAAATATTTCATTTGAAATCCCTCGTCCTGCAAAACCATTTTGCATGACCAAAACACACAACACAACAGACCACCTTCAGCTGTTTGCACGCCCTCTCATCAGAAACACCCACACTCACCCCACCTATTTGGCGGTAACATTTGGTGGGAAAAATGAACAAAATAGTGCAAAATTCCTCTGTTTTTACTCCACCCCCCACTCCCTCCGCAACCACGTGCCGCTCACACCAAATCATCACGACCTAGCCACGTACCCCGCCATTCGACACTGAATCACACGCTCTCCTCACGCGCGTGACGCGAGCCACTTAAAATATCAGCGTAAAAGTGTTGGAAAGGAAAACCCTTGTTCTCTACACCTCCGCCTCTATGATCTTTCCTTCCCCCTCCTTATAACAACAGCAGAGCACAGCACAAAGACCGACACATCGGCGATCTCTAGGGTTTCCTTCTCTCCGATCAATCATTACGTTTAAGAAAGGTCAGTCACTGTAATTAACTGCTGATCGGATTTCAATCGAAGATTAATCGGTAGTTGTTTATTATTGACTTATACATGTATATATAGAGAGAGGCGCTGCGTACATATATATGCACACGCATTGATACATAATTGCCGGTACTTGACATGCGATTATCGCGGTATGCGTCGGTGTCGAGGAGGAGCGACGAGAGATTGGTTAGTTCGAGGACTAAGAAGAAGCACAAGCGGCTCGACGCGATATGTGAGAGTGTTTACAATCGGAATCACAGGGGGTTAGGAGAAGCTGAATCGAGCGAGTGTAATATTGCTGGAAATGAATCGGAGCTGCGTAGGAGTACTAGGGTTAGACGTCCTCCGGTGGTGCTGGACGCGTCGCCGCTGCGGCCGAAGAAGAAGAGACGGAAGGTGGATAGTAGGAGCGGAGTTGGGTCGCTTGAGAGGAGTGGGAGGAGAGGTTGGGTTAAGGGGGATTCTTTGTCGCCGTCACTGACACTGAGGCCGACGCTGACGCCGTCTTCCAGGGATTTGGAGGAGGAATCGGATGGTTGGAGGCCGAGACTGAGAAATAGGACCAGAAATGTGACTTCGTCGCCCAGGGGGAAAAGGAAGCTGTTTGATGATTTGGATGGGATGGAGGAAGAATCGAAGTCGGAGGTTAAAGAGCTTGATGGTAAGTTTGAGGGCGTGGAGGGCGGGAAGGCGACAGTGGTTATGTCCAAGAGGCCTGGTAGAGTTAAAGCTTCCAATGTACTGACGAATGAGCATCAAGATATTGGTATGGGCAGTGTTAAAGAGGATGAGAAAGAGAAGAATGATGCAGCGGCTTTAGAAGGCAGGCATTTGGATTGCTTGCTCGAAGTTGAATGCGGGGATAAGGGCGAATTAAGCAATGGTAATGCTGTCACAGTACTATTGGAGGAAAAAGAGGGTGAGAGTAATAAGAAATTACAGTTAGAAGAGTGCAACGTCAATAACAATGTTGATCCTGTGGAGGAGGTTAAGCAGGTGAAGAAACCAGGTTCTGTGGAGGACGGAGAAAACCAAGGGGATGCTGTGGAAGTTGGCGGAGATCCTATTGGATGCACTGAAGATGGAGTACATCCGGATTTACCTTTAGAGGGTGAGAATGTCAAGAAGGTGGACAAATGGAATTTTACTTCAACTGATGCAGTGCGCAAGCCGCGAATAAAAGAGGGAAGACGATGTGGTTTGTGTGGGGGAGGAACTGATGGAAAACCTCCAAAAGAGTTGGTGCACAACTGGGGTGGAAGTGATAATGAGGCATATAGTGGATCTTCTTCTTCTGAGGAGCCTAACTATGACAAGTGGGATGGATTTGATGATGAACCTGGCTGGCTTGGTCGCTTATTGGGTCCAATAAATGATCGTTATGGTATTGCCGGAATCTGGGTCCATCAACACTGTGCTGTATGGAGTCCGGAGGTATGGTCTATTACTGAAAATCAACTTGTGCTTACATTCTACGATATGCTTTGTTGCTTTCAGAGAAGATGTGCTGGTTCTTAGACTTGCTGATTATATGCATGTACTAGGTACTTCACTATAACTATCGTATAACGGCGTTGAGTTGTGTTCCATTTGAATGGATCGAGTCATTTTTCTTTGCCCCCCCACCCCCCCTCTTCCCCCGCAAAGCAAAAGAGAAGGAAAAAGAATATAGAGTTAGCATCTTCTGGTTACTAGCTTATTCATTTCAGCTGACTGCTCTATGACCTTTATCCTGGATGTTCTCGGTACTCCCTTCGTTTTATATTTTTGCAGGATGTTTTCTGAAGTTTGTTCACCTGTGGTTGCATACAGGGCTTGTATTATTTTGGCTCTTTTTTTTTCAGGGCCTTCATTTTTTTCCCTGTGTAATCCTGCGTGACTCTTACCTACTTTAAGGTTTTTAATCATTCAAACGGTACAACTTTTAGCCGTTCATTTATCTTCATTTGTCGGCAGTTTGCTTCTGGTCTTAAGTAGTGGGGTATTTGGCTGCTTTGGGTTATTGTTATCATCCTTTGTGCGATGTACCTTATTGATCTTTCCTGGAAACTTAAGCAGACTATTAGTATTATCTTCTGCTGCTACCATGAGGTAGAGAGTCATAATTTTTGATGGGGTGGTGTACTGGCGTGGAGTGTAATAATCGGTGTTTGAGAGTATATTCTGATGAAAATGACTTGCCATGAAATTTGTTTTGACTTTGGCACCTCAAACCCGCTCACATAAAACTACTGAAACTCGTAGGTATAACTAGGACTATACTTGTAGACCTTATAAAACTGCACCTAATCATTATACTGTTTACACCGTAAATGGACTTCAAAATAAGAAAATAAACTTTGTACCGACTAAATGTATCCTGTATGAAACTGAGATATTTAACCATTAGAGAAAGTGAGTAAAATGTCTTATCTTCACAATTTCACTGGGCGGATTAAGTGATTGTACGGTTTAATTGCCTAATCCAGGTCACACAAGCACTTGATATATTCAGTGCGCAAATCCAGCACGTAAACTCCGGTATTTTCATTATTAGTACATTTTGGAGAACCTTGAATGAAAAGCTTGGGCCACCTTCCTTTTATTTTTGAAACTTAAGGCTGTTTGGTTCTCAATTCCCTTCGTGACCTAAAAAGAATAGATTTGGATTTTAGAGCCATTAAAACAGGCTGGGGAGCTTTTGCGGTTTGATTCTTTGTGGTGTGGTGTACAATTCCATACGGTACCTGACTACCTGCTGCTAAAGTTGATCAATTGACTGAACTAATATATTATTGGTGACAAAACCCTTATGGTCTAGAGATAAATTTTGTTAGTGCTCTAGAGACTAGCTTGTTCAGCCCCCCATATGGGTTTCCTAACTAACACTTTGGGGACCGCAGCCACTATAAGTAAATTTGTTACATATCTGGGTTCTAGATTCATCTTTCTAAGTCTCAATCCCCTCTCTTTTTCCCATTGTCGATTTCGGTTAGCAAATGGCGCGGGGAATTGTCACAGATGCACTTCTCCCTCCAATGCTTTTATTGATACTGATTTGGTTGATTATTTTATTGCTTATCTATGAGAAGTCAATTAACGTCACTATCATGCTGCTATTATCTGGCACAAAGCTGATTTAAATTTGTACAGTTTTTTCTTAAGCTTATCTATGTGATGGACAATGTTTGTCGGAAGTCAGCAACTATCTCAACTGCCTGAATTTCAATACCTTCTTTTGAACCTTTTCATTTTGTCTTCTATCTTCTGTTCCGGCTGTAATATGTTGCATTATATCTCAATTTATTCCAATTTGTTTCTTCAGGTATATTTTGCGGGTTTGGGATGCTTGAAGAATGTTAGAGCAGCACTTTGCAGAGGAAGAGTCTTAAAATGCAGTCGTTGTGGGAGGCCAGGAGCGACAATTGGATGTCGTGTTGATAGATGTCCAAAAACTTATCACCTGGTTAGTTGTTTACTAACATCTCGTCTACAAGCTAGGTGTATCCTTGGATTTGGATTCCTTGCTGTAGCTAAAAGTAAAACACGGGGTGCTGTTGGCCCTCCTGTGTTCCTTTTTCCACAATACTGCTGCAGTTTCAGCAGGGGATCTGGATCTGTTTTCTCATTGTTGACCTTTTTTTCCATCTTTTTTGATTAAAGACTTGTATTAGTTTTTCTCCACCTACTATAGTAGATTTTACTAAGAGGAAAACTCTTGGTTTAGCAACTAGCAAAGGAACAAGTTGTCCACGAGGTGTATTTCATGATTTCATGTGTTGCTTTAAGTTTAATTACATTTGTTTGTTTTGCAGCCTTGTGCACGAGCGAAGGGCTGTATCTTTGATCATCGCAAGTTTCTCATAGCCTGCACAGATCACCGGCATCTCTTCCAACCTCAAGGCAGCAAATTCTTTTCCCGTTTGAAGAAATTGAAAGCTAAGAAGATGAAGTTGGAACTAAGGAAGAATTCAAATGATGCCTGGCGGAAAGATCATGAAGCAGAAGAAAAATGGTTAGAGAACTGTGGGGAGGATGAAGAGTTTATAAAACGTGAGAGCAAGAGGCTTCATCGAGATCTGTTGAGAATTGCTCCTATATATATAGGAGGTTCAAAGTCTCATAGTGAAATAGAGTTTCAGGGTTGGGAATCTGTTGCCGGGCTTCAAGATGTTATTCAGTGTTTGAAGGAGGTTGTCATTTTACCATTATTGTATCCCGAGTTTCTTAACAACCTGGGGCTTACGCCTCCAAGGGGAGTTCTTTTGCATGGATATCCTGGAACAGGTAAAACTTTGGTAGTGCGTGCATTAATTGGTTCATGTGCTCGCGGTGATAAAAGGATAGCCTATTTTGCTCGGAAAGGTGCAGATTGTCTAGGAAAATATGTTGGCGACGCTGAGCGACAGCTAAGACTTTTGTTTCAGGTTGCTGAAAAATCTCAGCCATCTGTAATTTTTTTCGACGAGATAGATGGGTTGGCGCCTTGCCGCAGTAGGCAACAAGATCAGACACATAGTTCAGTTGTGTCTACCTTGCTTGCACTTATGGATGGTCTAAAATCTCGAGGTTCAGTTGTAGTTATAGGTGCGACGAACCGGCCTGATGCTGTTGATCCGGCTCTAAGGCGACCTGGGAGATTTGATAGGGAAATTTATTTTCCTCTGCCTTCGGCCAAGGACAGAGAAGCTATACTCTCACTTCATACACAAAATTGGCCCAAACCAATTACTGGATCGTTGCTTAAATGGATTGCAGGGAGGACTGTAGGATTTGCTGGCGCTGATTTGCAGGCTCTTTGTACTCAAGCATCCATGATTGCTCTGAAGAGGAGCTGCCCCTTGCAGAAACTCTTATCTGCGTCTGGAGAGAAAGGTCTTCATGGTAAACGATCTCCTCTTCCCACCTTTACTGTGGTGGAGAGGGATTGGTTGGAGGCTCTTTCATGTGCTCCACCTCCATGCTCTCGCAGAGAAGCAGGAATGGCTGCAAATGACGTGGTATGCTCGCCTCTTCCTGCCCATCTTGTTTGTTGTCTTCTGCAACCTCTGTCCAGATTGCTTGTTTCTTTTTATCTAGATGAACGCATCTGGTTGCCACCTCCTCTTTCTAGAGCTGCTACAATGATCAAAACTATAACTGTTTCTGCTTTAGACAAGAAGAAAGTGCGGAGTGATGATTGGCTATCCCATGTTCATGATGTGCTTCAAGAAGTAGATGTTGCGAGTGAGATTGGAATGAACCTTTCGGAGGTCTCCAATTTAGTTGGAGATATTAGCTTTTCGAGTTTTGATGCTTTTGGCGATGATACTGACGATGGCTGCCCTAAGCAGCATAGAGTTACTCGTACCGGTTTGCTCCAAAATGTATCTTACGCATCGGGAAAGAAGTCGGGTTTTCGAGTGTTGATTTCGGGTAATCCCAGAACTGGCCAGAGGCATCTTGCTTCTTGCATTCTCCACTGTTTTTTTGGGAATGTCGAAATGCAAAAGGTTGATTTGGCTACAATTACGCAAGAAGGACGTGGAGATGTTGTCCAGGGGTTAACACATGTATTAAGTATGTTTTCTTTGTCCTAACTTTTTCCTTCTATCTAACGATTTTGTAGATAGAGCTGGGTTTGAACTTCAAATGCATGATTTTTTATGACATTTAGTGACTTCAATTGTGTTTGTCTTTATGCCTCTGCATTTGTTTGTCTATTTTCGTATGGAGTGGACATTATTTATCAGTTCAAGAGTCCATTGTAGAAAAAAATTCCCAGTCGTTTGGGATTCCATTGGTTTCCAAATCTGTACTATCTACATACTTTTAGATGTTTTGTAATTGATCTTTTGTTCAGTTGGTAGAGTTTGTATATTTTTTTGTCAAACTTAAGCTCCAATACTAAACTTGTGTATGGGTGTTTTTTTTTTTCTTCTTGTAATTGGTTGCTAATATTTGGGTGAAACTGAGAAACCTGATGGCAGATTTAGCAAAACTTGGATGCCGCCTAAAGTAGATTTGCAGTTCATCATTCTTACGAGGTTGGTGATTTAGTGCCTTGTGAAATAGGATAGAAAAGCTTGGAATTTGTTGAAGCATCTAATTCAAAACGAATTGTCCATAAGGCTCACAGGGCTTCTATCTTTTTTAACATGCTCCTCACTTGTGGTCAAATGCTTTTTTCCGGGAGAAACATGTAGGTGAATAGCCGGTGTTTTGTTGACTTCGAAGACCTGCTTTCATACCATGATTAAGCGTTTTCAAGTGCTCTGAAAGCTTAAATGGTAGATAACGAGCCTAACAATGGTACCACTCTTTAGCATCTTCGAGTTTGAGGTATTACATAATGGAGAGATAATGGTGCACACCAATGGGGCTGATCTAAGCGGAGAGACATTACTAGTACTCAAAAGTTTGGAATTCAGAAGAAATGTGTGGGACTTGGTTGCAAGGTTATCAGGAGAAGTACAGAAGTTTTTGGAGAACAAGAAATTTGGTTATGGGGCTAACTCAAGGGGCTTAACAAGGACTGGAAGTCGGGTTAGTCAAGTTATACTATAGATCTGAACTAGGTCTAGTTACGATTTCGGTCTGAAGGAGTAACTGGAGTCGGGAAGGAGCAATGGGTTAGGTTCTGATACAACCAATTTGATAGTGTTCTGTCAATTGAATTTTTCTTGGACTATATATTAGGCAGTAATCTTGTATACATTGGTATTGGGTGTTAGTATTGGGATTTCTTGTAATCAAAGTTAGATAGGATAAGTTTGGGATTGTACAGATTGTTGTAATATTTTAAGCAAAGTGAAAATGTAGCAAGTATGAGGTCTCCTTGCAGTGCAGAATATGCGAAGAGGAGGAGGAATCTGAGGTCGACAAATTCATACTTTGGCCGCAAGTGCTGGTTTTCTACATATTACTAGGACAGACTATTAAGACTATGCTCTCTGAAGCACGGACACCTCTCCTAGGTGGAGGTTTGGTGTCCTAAACGGACGGACACCCCGACACCCTCCGGACACCGCCCGACACGTGTCGGACACCGCCAATCGGTGTCGGAATTTTTTTATTTTTTTTTTAATTTTCCGACACCGTGTCGGACACTTCGTCGAGGAGTGTTGGACACGGCGTGGAGAAGTGTCGGACAGTTTTTGGGGGTCGTCTTCTTCTTTCTCACCTCACGAGTGCTCTAATCTGTCGGCCGTCTTCTTCTATCGTCGCCGGTGTTGCCGATCTGTCGCCGATGTTGCCGAAGCCAACAGATCTGAAGGTCGCCGGCT
This sequence comes from Escallonia rubra, assembly GCA_033065855.1. Classification (NCBI taxonomy): domain Eukaryota; kingdom Viridiplantae; phylum Streptophyta; class Magnoliopsida; order Escalloniales; family Escalloniaceae; genus Escallonia; species Escallonia rubra. The sequence goes on along the minus strand of JAVXUO010002917.1, from coordinate 290,644 downwards.
ACCGAAGTCGACAGATCTGTCGTCGCCGTCGTCGCCGGCTACCGAAGTCGACAGATCTGTCCACTGTCGTCGTCGCCGTCGTCGCCGGCTACCGAAGTCGACAGATCTGTCCACTGTCGTCGTCGCCGGAGGTCCTCCACTGCCGTTGGCCCGTCGCTGACCCACAGGTCTGCATCTTCCATCTTTCCCTTTGTTTTTTCCTTTTCTCTTCATCTGTCTGTCGGGACAGTACCGAAAGACCCCCCTCCCTCTTTTACTTAGTTTTTTTATTTAGTTACCAAATAAATGTTTTAAGTCTGGGACACTACCCAAAAACTCCCTCTTTTACTTAGTTTTTTTGTTTAGTTACCAAAAATGTTTTAAATATATTGTATTTATTTGAATTCCTTATTTTTTAGTATTTCATTATTGTTTATTATTTTAGAAATATATTTGGTATTTATTTTATATATATATATAATAAAAATATATTAAAAAATAGCGGTGTCCTGCGGTGTCCAAAATCTAATTTTTTGAAAATTGCGGTGTCCGGTGTCCCCGTCGGTGTCGGACACTGACACCGTGTCCGTGTCCGTGCTACCTAGACTATCCTACACACTAAAGAGTCGTAAAGCAACTCAAATTCCATGACTTGTGAGCCATTGCTTAGTTTGAAGGATGTAGGGTAAAGGCGTGTCCCAATAAGAGATACTCTCGGTTTTTGTATGAGGCCTTCTCAAACCAACATATATGGAATATCTAATTTGTTCAGATGTCTCATAGCACAACTAATTTTTTTTAGAATATATTCGTAAGGTCATATTTTCAACCCATTACATTTTTATGTTAAATTTTGAACATTAAAATCCTTTTGTTGCAACGTGAATTAAAGTTTGACAAAAATGGTCTCTTCAATGTTCATAGTCCTAGCATTGCACTGTGGCTTGGTTCATTCTGATCCTTTGAGGCTTCTTTTGATCTTTTATACTCTGCCTTCATTTATCCGTTCCATTTTCTTTCCTGAGTCTGCTGTCAATCATTCTATTGTTTTATATAGCCCTTTTGGTTGAATCACCAGGTGCCTTTCTGTGGCATCTTGCCTTCTTTGAGATTGGGGTTACAGAATTGTTTCTTTTTGTGCTTATGCAAGGATCTTATACATATATTGCCTATTTTTACAATGGAGAAAGAATCCAATAAGCAATTTATGTTGCAGGGAGATGTGCAAGCGTTGGCTCTTGCCTGGTATTCATGCCAAGACTTGATCTGTGGGCTGTGGAGACATGTGAACCAGTTGACAACGAGGAGAGCCCTTCATCAAACCTCGAATCATCTGAGGAAAACGACCCCTGTTTGACAGAGAATGAAGTTGTTGATATTGATAACAGATGTCCAGGAATATGTGAATCTACAGAGAGGAAGGAACCCGGAGAAGCTGACCGAAAGGTCTCACAACTCTGGAACCTATTTATGGAGCAGGTGGAGTCCATACGTGTATCTACGCCCTTGATGGTTCTGGTATGGTTCAACCCTTTCCATTTCTGCTTTTCGTACAAAATCAGGTATTATACTTCTAAAAAGGAAAAGAGAAAAAAGGAGACTGAAGCTTGAAATTTGCCACAGCAATAGAAGATTCCATTTAGCCACGAGCAGTATGGTTCACGTTACGCTGCTAAGATGCTGCAACTCTCCAACTATCAGTAGTTCGTTTTCATGCGTTTATGGCTTTGTACCTTGTTTGCCTTTGACTGTGTTTTTCAAGTTGTATGCCATCTATATTCAAAGGTTTCGGTGTTCTTTTAGAGCTGCATTTCTGTCTGGAGCTGCTTCATTGCTTTTGAAGTGGGCTGTATAAAGGTGGTCCGTCGAACCATTCTATGGTCAAAATTGAATTAGTTGCTCAAGTTCACCTTATTTCAATGCTGATTCTTATTACAATACTTGAATGGGTACTGCATCTTTTGGTGTTCCCTTTTATTAGCTTCTGAGCTTTTGACGTAGAGTGGATAGCATATAGCATGGGGTTTGAGGGGTGGTATAATGCACTACATGCATTACTTAAGAGTTAAGATGCATACCTTGTGTTTCAGGTTACTTAGCCATTCAGTTCCACCACCGACCATATATTAGAATTCTTTTTTGTTTTAACGAGAAGTGCTGTACATTTTTGCCTGTATAGATGAAACACTCAAAGCTTAGTAATAGTGTTTGTCGCTTTGGGATACATCAAAGAATTAAGTTCAATCATTCACTTTACCTCCTATTGTTTGTACTTTGTAGATCTTGGTGCCCTTTATTTTATTCCTTCTGGTGCCTCAGTTTGTTGATATTTTTAATCTCTTACTTCTCGGGGAAATTTTCTTTACCAGCTGATTAAACTATTTACTCTTTTCTGTTGCTACAGGCTACATCAGATCTTCCATTTGCATTACTCCCTCCGGGAATTAGGCACTTCTTTAGCAGTGACATGTTGAACCCCCGTATTTCCACTCGTTTGGAGGATACAGTACCCCGATTCTCCATACAGGTTGATGGGAAGTTTAACCGTGATATGGTGATTGATTCATCTGCTGCAAAGTTATCAAAGGATGTAGCTCAACATTTTATTCAGCTGATCCATCAGAGTTCTCATACCCGTGAAATTTCATGCGAGGACAAAGCTTGTGATACACTTGAAGATGATTCTAACACAGTCTGTCACAATCTTGGTCCTGTATCCCCCATAGAACATGTGATGGAAAAAAAATTTCCTATTAGTCCTGATGTGCGGGTTTCACCTCCACTTAACAAGAGAAACATGAAAGGGAGGTCAAGCCTGCTGGTTGCGATTTCAACATTTGGTTATCAAATCTTGCTATATCCTCATTTTGCAGAGATTTGTTGGGTCACTTCCAAGTTGAAAGAAGGTCCCATCGCTGACATTAATGGACCCTGGAAGGGCTGGCCATTTAATTCATGTATTGTTCGTCCCAAAGACAAGGTAGAACAGGTTGCTCTTACTTATAACTCCAGCACCATTAAATCCAAAGAACATTATGGTTTAGTTAGAGGCCTAATTGCTGTTGGTTTGTCGGCATACCGGGGTGTGTATGCATCACTTAGAGAAGTTTCTGTTGAGGTTCGGAAGGTTCTTGAGCTCCTAGCGGAAGAAATTAATGCTAAAATTCAAGCCGGGAAAGACAGGTATATGTTTACTGGTCTTTTGTCTCAAGTGGCTTATCTCGAAGACATGGTCAACAGCTGGGCTTACACGCTACAGAGGTACTGTTTCTATGTAACATTATGTTACTTCACTTTTGGATTTGTTTTCATGTTCATTACTATTAATCTCGGAAAATTTTCCTGAATTTCAGCTTAGAGGTGGACACTCAGCTGTCCGAGTTGAAGTCTATGCCAACTTGTACGAGATCTCTAGTTACTTACAAGGATACTGTTGAATGTAAGCCCCATTGTCCTAATAAAAGATCGCATGACTCAGAAGTTCAGGAGGAAAATCCGCAGGAAGGCGATGCTGTAAGGTTTATAAATCTCAAAGAAGGAGATGGCAAAATCAGTCACCCATCTTTGGAGGGGAGATCTGCAATTGTTGAAAAAGGGCCTTCAGAGCACATGGTCTTGCATAATTCTCCCACTGCTAAAAATATACAGATTCCAGCTGCCACTGATGGTGATGATTGGTTGGATGGTAAACTATTGGATAAGCAAAACGGGCTCAATCACGAACCACATGGATTAGATAGTTTTGGGACTCGTGCCGAGGTCAGTGGAGATTTTGGATTGTCAAAACTTTCTAATGGGTTTTCATGCATGGATACTGTTGTCCCTCCTGAGGATGATCCCTGTGGTTCAGGTGATATGGGTGGTGTAAATTTATGTGATGCTGGAAAAGGGTGCAAACAGAACCAGAATAATGGCTTGTCCTTGTCAGATATCAACACTCTGAATGAAGGTGGCAATGCAACTTATGGAAGTACTGAAGACATCAACCTCATCTCAAGCAGAAATATGGGTCTTCAAAGCAATTCTGACGATCTATGTCTGTATAATTGTTGCTCCGTGTGCCTATATAACCTCCATCTTTTGATGCAAAAGGTTATCATCTATGAGTGGGGCCTGCAAGGGAGCAATCGGACGGTCGAGGATATTCACGATATGGTCACAACATTATCTGTGAATCTCCATTCGGCAGTAAGGAAATTTTGTCTGGCTGGAAATTCAATTAATTCATTTGACAAAGATATCAAGCATGATAGTTATAGGAAATTATTTGAAGGTCGGGAACTGGGAATGTGTCAATGTAAAGATACTGAAAATAGACTAGTCATGCCGACAGAATGTAGTTGTCATACGAGAAGTGATAGTGTAACTGCCAAAGCAAACTCTCAGAATCCTCGACAAGGACGAGATCTTAAATTACTCTTCAGAGGTGGTATACTGACCTTTGTAGACCATGATGATGTTTCTTTTCATTGTAAATTTGAGACTTTGTGCCTTTGTCCACTTATAGAGTGGATGGTAATGACCAAGCAGCCTTTGGATTGATGTGATGTCATAGCTTTAGTTGGCTTTGCCTTGGAAGTTTTGATATGCTTGCGGAATATAGGTGTGAAAGTTCCATCAAGAGATGTAAACCAAAATTTTGGATCGATTATCAGTACAATGAGGCTCTCTTCTTCAATGAGTAACACTTGAAGGTGTTTCCTCTGTCTTGCCTGCCTTGCGAACACCTGTAAGTGAAGTTTTGCATTCTCTCTCTATAGTTGGTTTTTTTTTCCAAAGGTGAGCTCGTATAATTGTTATTGTCCTTAATATTGATGTCTTGATTGAGCAAAATGTTGAAGGGAAGTATTTCGTTTCCCAAGGAGACTTCAGTCTTCAAACTGTTGGGACTGGAGGAACCTTTTAGTCTTGCTTTAAGTTACATCAAATTTATTGTGTTTAGGAGTTTTACTTACTTTTATGTCGCCAACTTACAAGCGCGCGCGCACGTATATGTTCTGCCATTACCTGATTATTAAACAGCTGTGCTGTTACATCCACAAGTCTGTCACAATGTAACGAGTTGACTATTATTGTCCTTAATATTGTGCTTTACACTGCGTTTTGCAAATGGCTTTCTTTGACTTTCACAATTTAAAAGTTACGGGTTGACTATTAGCGGGGTCCTGATTGCTCTGGAGGTGCCCAGCACCATGGCGAGGGCCGGCGGCTTGTTCTTGTCGAGTCGTTATTACACACTTGGCAGGCAGTAACCCCGGTGATCTGTCGGGGTAGGATATTGGGGTCTTATCCCATACAGAGTCTCAGTTTCAGGTTAGAGCATTAGATCAAACTTGGGACCTCTCTCTATTTTGTATCAAGCCAAGTATTGACCAGCTTCTGCGTTCTTAGAAACCACACAGTAATGGTGACACCAAGGGCTGGTTGCTTTCGTGTTTTTTAACTGTTCCCCTAATAAGGCTAAGGTAGAAATGTGACTTGATTCTCGACAAAATGACTTTTTTCCCTTGATCATTCAAGCATTAAGGAAGCAAACGAGCTAAAGCTAGTCATCTTTAGATACTTGGTTGGTATTTTGGTTATGTGGAGGGAGAGTATGAACTTGTTTCTCTCGTGTCGATCTCAATTGAGCCTGAAATTTATGTGGTTGTTAGCGTGTCAGTCCTAGGGATTTATTCCACCCGAATACTTCGAAACCTGAATGCAAAAGTTGAAAGATAACGAGTCGACAGGTATTTCTATGCTAGATTTTCCATGTTCGTAAAAAGCATAAACAAGAATATTCATTACCAAAATCAGACCAAATTGCTGCAATAAGCAACGTGATGCTACATATTATGTAAGCGGCATGAGCAGCGAGAAGTGTGCCGTCGCTGCATATTAAATGCAGTCACTAGACCACAGAAAAGTGAATTAAGAAAAGAAAAAGGTCTATGAGTCCAAGGCCTCCTGTATGAGCTGAGTAGTCCAGGAATCACTTCGGGATCTTTTTCTTACCAATCGACAACCTAAGTGTTGTCCTTCAATAGTCACATTCAAACTTTCTAAAGGAAAAGAAGCATTTATAAAAAAGTATGATATGTCTGGATGCCATGATAACTATGCCTGATCAGCGAAGAGACTCGACTTATAAAAAGTATCAAATCACCGAAAGAGAGCAACAGCCAGACCATAACGGTACTCCATTTGAATTCATTGCAAAAATGCTCACTCCACTTCTGAACAAGCAAAAATGAATCCGCAATTTACATAGTTGAGAAAGTTCGAATATTTGGGCAGAACATGTTCCAAAACGTAAACGTTAGGGAATTAGAGCTGTAGGATTTTGCTTTTGATAATGTCTTAAGGGGAGATGATTGACGCTGTAAGACGTAGATTTTTCAATAGTTGCTCTAAGACTGAGCGGGAGTTTCTGAAGGTCGTCTTATCTCTCAGAAAGTAGAGATAGAACAGAGTGGAGATAATTGAGTATTTCGCATTATAAGCGGATGAGAGGTGGAGGTTCTGTACACATTAGGGTGCATTTAGTTTCAGGAAGAGATATTCGAGCTTATGATTCCCTGCAGTCTAAATACAAGGTTGATGACTAACCAACCTCTCACACAGTCCCACGTGGTGTTACTTGAAAAGGGCATAGGAGTGATCTCCAAAAACAATGGAATGTCTGTCCTACTGCTGTATTTTAATTTGAGTTGTTTTTCATACTTCCATAAACACGAGAACTTTGAGAAGATGACTTTTAGAAAAGAAACAAGTATACTAATTTCTTTGAATACCAGTCCCAAAAAGATGGAAATACCATCTGAGATTAAAAAGTTTCATAAGAACCTTTTTAGACGCTATTCTATGTATGTAACTATCCTTGTGTTGCTGGATACCATTTTTGCAACACATTCAAAGCTGGTCTGACTCGGAAAAATGGGTTGAGTCAGGAACAAAGTCCAAATTGGGATGGTGGAACAGCAACTTGGATCGGTGAAAAGAAAATTAAACTGGACAAATTTGGTGCCAGATTGGTCAATAGGATAAGAGAAGGGAATTTGGTGCTTTGGAAATGAAAAATGAAGAGTGAAAATATGAACCAAACATAGCCTAAAATGTCCTATATTGGAGTCAAGTCATAGGCTTGCGCAGGATCCCATGAGCAGGATGCCCAACGGAGTGGGTTCACAAAAATCTATGCCGTGCCTGTCCGGATTTATGTGATTCCCTGCAAGCAACATCAGTGTCTGAGATTAAACACTTCATCATTAGCATTGTGACAAATAAAAGTTAAGGATAAGCAACTGTCAGTATTTGGAAGATTGATCATTATCCGCTGACAGTGAGCTAGAGGCAGGAATGGAGTTTATGGTGTGTTGCACTTCTGATTGGCTGCAGACACATCTTCAATGCCCGTGCTCGATCGGAGAGACGAGCTCCTAGATCATATTTTGTTGGATTCAGGTTTTGTTGTTTCATTAAATAGACGGGAAGAGTTAATATCGACAAAAGACATAAACTGTAACATTTATTTTGAAGAATATCTCTGAAAACTTTGGCTTGGAACGGGGCTGAGAAGTAGCAACCAGATCGACAGAGTAGGAGGAAGCTTGTTCTAACTTACAAAAAGAATTCAAAACATGTAAAAGTCTAAAAATCATTGACAAATCTCATCAGGTATCTCTATTGAGATCTTTGTCATGCGTCAATTTCCTCACCAAATGGTGAGAAAACAACATTTTTGGTGGTGATTCTAATAAATCTGACAATTTGGAGCCAACTGCGCAGCAAGAAAGCATCAAGCGGTCAATGTAATACTAAATTACAAACACAAGTACGTAAACAACGAAATCGAACTTCAAAAATAAAAGATGATTACCATCCAAGCCCTACCTATCAAAGCTCTCCAGCATCTTCTTTGAAACCTAAAGCTCATGTAGGTTGTCTATGAACTTAGTTATGTAATCATCCATATACCCTGGGCGTGCCAGGGCTTCCTTCCACTTTGCATGGTTCTTTTTAAGCAAGCGACCCACTTCACTATCTTTGTCCATCACAGACTTGATGCCCTTGCTCAAACTTTCCTTAGAAAACCATCCATCTTCATCTCTATCTACCTCAACTGCAACTTTTAGCTCTTCAGCCAATAACCTAGTGTTCAAGATCTGGTCACCCAGGTGAGGTACAAGCACTATTTGGCTGTTGCTCATTAGGGACTCCCACATTGATCCAAACCCACAGTGGTTCACAAAACACCCAACTGCTGGGTGGCTCAGCATCAGCGTTTGTTGCACCCACCCTCCATAAACTACTCCTCTTCCTCTGTTTCTCTCTTCAAATCCCTCCGGCAATGCCTCTTCTATAGTTGCAGCCCCAGATGGCGGTTTCACGGCTACAAGAAATGGTGAACCTGTTAATTCAATTCCCAGAACGAGTTCTTGAAATTGGTTCTTTTCAAGAACCCACTGGCTTCCCAGTGCACAGAATATAACGGAGCCATGCGCAAAGCCATCAAGCCACTTAGCCCATCGGTCTTCCAGAGGTACTTTGGGGGGTTCAGGCAAGACGGGTCCTGTCAGAAGAACTTTCTTTCCATACTGATTTCCTATGTAGTCGCACATGGGTCCTTCGACCTCTTGGCATGTTCTGATAGCGATCACATTGCATCGTTTCATGGATGTTGTGGTTCGCTCATAGAAGCTTATGCCGCTGCCGAATTCTAGTGCTATGAACGACAACGCACAAGCTTCATGCCGACGTAACACCACAGTTGAAGACGGATAACCTGGACACGCAAGGAATAAGACAAGAAAGAAGGAAAACTAATATAATGTCCAGCATCCATGTTTTAACAAAAGAATGGAGCGGTAATCTTAGGAAGAAGAAAATGCATAACAGAGACTAAAGTGACTCGTTTAACCTCTGTGCTTCATGCTATAGTTATCAGCTTCACGTTGATTGTTTCTTTTTTAGTCTCATTTCGGATTTTGTTCAGGAGGTAGCCTTGAAGCTTCGCCCATACAAATTCCGCAAAATTCTAAATACAAACATTTGTGTAATTTCATCATGATATTAATTCTCTTTACAAGCAATCGAAGGATATGTGCATCGTTGTATTTTCTCAATCTATATATCGCCATTGAAACTTTTCTGTTGCAGGTGGAATTAAATAGCGAAAGAAAGAAACTTAACCTTGCGGTGGCTCAGCCAATTCAGCATCGGTTAGTGGCCTGTCCTTGGGAACATTACGTGCCGGAACTAATGCAATCGCCACTGCAGCCGCAGAAACAACCTTATAGCACACAGTTTTGAAGCCTATATGGGATGCCAACTCGGGAATCCAGTGAGCAGCGTCGTAGAAAACCATATCGGGTTTCAAGCCGCGCAGAGATTCTTCGACTTGATCGCGCATCAGGTCCATCGCGGTGGCAAGCAGGCCATTGAGGAATATCGGTATCTCAGAAGCGGTCTCGGTGCCATGAGGGAGGCCTTCCACATGAGGCACAGCCAACCCATGGAGGGTGATGAGGTCGGGGTGAAGATTGTTATCTTGCAATTGAAGTTTAGCCTTCTTGGGCAACAGGAATGAGATCTTATGGCCTCTTTGAGCAAGCTCGTTTGCTAGATGAAGGAATGGTGTCATGTGTCCCATGGCCAACCATGGGAACATGGCTACGTGAAATTTGGAGCCCTGCGGCTGAACCATTGTAAACTTGTATAAGCTCTGGTCTTGTTTGTTTCAGGTGTGTATTGTTTAACCACAGACTGTCTGCAAGAACTAGTAAGGCAGCAAAATTTATGCATGAGCTAAAGGAGGACTGGTGGTAATCAATAAATAGTGTATTATTGGACATGACGGGCAAGTGGATGGAGGAAATAATTGGCACCAAGAGAAAATACGAGTTTTTGTCCTAAATAATCATTTTTTAATACTTAATTACTCTTCTGCGCCATTTTTAATCTTATTTACCTATCTAACTCATTTTTGGAAATCTCGGTTTCAAACAGAGATATCAACTGCCAAACCACGTTTTCAATATATTTGTTTAATTTAAACAAAATTGAAAGAAATCTTAGTTTCTAACAGAGATTTCATAGTAACGTTTGCTTGAAAACGTGGTTTGAAACCACGTTTTCTTAACTTGAAATCTCTGTTTGAAATCGAGATTTTCAAAAAATGGGTTAGATAGGTAAATAAAGTTGAAAATGGGGTAGATGAGCAATTAAGTAATACAAAAAGATTATTTAGGGCAAAAACTCGAGAAAATATTTAGTAGTTGTTTAACGCCACGTCATCGGCTTGGTTCAATATGTGTAGCACCTCCCTTTTTGGTTAATTGGTCCAAACTCAAATCCCCTCTTTAATTCTTTATGTCAGTCTTCTTTTACTGGAAATTGCGATGGATCTGCCTACATGTATTAGGGACAATATATTACTTGCAATGCTCATTTCTAGCAATCCATTCTTATTGTAAGGTTGACTGATCCATGGATAGGTTCCCGACTGCTTCTCCTTGGTGTCTTCGAAGTTCTTTAAAATTGTTTTTAGCTTCACTGTGATCAACCACTGAATATTTTCTCACCCAGAGGACGAGTGATTTATAAAGCTGCGAAAGAGGAGGGATAGTTATGGACTTGGTCCTGGCCAAAGAAGTAACGTGGATATAGACAATGAGCTCTCACTTTCAAATCAGACATGCTTTGCTGTGCATATTGATTAGTAAGATTTCGCCTTTACATCTTCCTCTCCTTTTGGGAAGGTAGTGTATATATAATGTGAAACCAAAAAGATAACTCTAGAGAGAGGGGGGGGGGGGGGGGGAAAAGGGTTTTAAGACTACTTTAAAAATTAACAAACAACAAACCTCAATCTCAATAACTTAAATAAGCAAACAACCAATCTCAACACACATGTAAAACGATAATATAAAGAGAGAAGGGTTTAGAGATACTTAATAAGGAGATTTAAATGGTTCGGCTTGATATACCCTCAAGCCTACGTCCACCCCTTCAAGGAAGTCCCTTGAAAGGCCCTAGAATCCACTAGTATGATCTTCCTTACGGGTCAAGATCGAACCTCTTACAATTCCTTGATGCTATGCCCACATCAAGAACAAGCTTTGATAAACCCAAAGCTCCAAAGCTTGACAACCCCAAGCTTTGATACAAGAACCTTTAGATGAAGAAATGTGTACAAGATTTCACTCTCAAGAAGTAGATGAGTACAAGTTGTTTACAACCTATTCGGACCGCACCCCAGGGCCCGCTAAAAGACACCAGTGGCACGACACGTCACCCGCTCGATAGTCAAATTTACTCAACATCATTCTTCGGTCAAAACGCTCCGATGCTCAAAATATCGCCAATTCTCGATCAAAGCGCTCCGCGCCTTAAAAACATTCAGACATATCGAAAGTACCTCCCCCCCGAGGAGTCGGCCACCCCCCTGAGAAGGGGGTCGGCCACCCCCTTGAGAAGAGGGTCGGCCACCCTCCTGAGATGGGGGTCAGCCACCCCTTTTGGTGAGGGGGTCAGCCACCCCTTTTGGTGAGGGGGTCGGCCACCCCTTTTGTTAGGGGGTCGGCCACCCCTTTGATGAGGGGGTCGGCCACCCCTTTTGTTAGGGGGTCGGCCACCCCTTTGATGAGGGGGTCAGCCACCCCTTTTGTTAGGGGGTCGGCCACCCCTTTGATGAAGGGGTCGGCCACCCCTTTGATGAGGGGGTCGGCCACCCTTTTGTTAGGGGGTCGGCCACCCCTTTGATGAGGGGGTCGGCCACCACCTTGTGAGGGGGTCGGCCACCCCTTTTGTGAGGGGGTCAGCCCCACCCTGAGAAGGGGGTCGGCCTCCCTTGTCCTTAGAGGGGGGAGGGGACATGCTTACCGCTGCTATCACACCACTCAACGCATTCAGCAATGCTCACTCACCACTAGTGGTCGTGTGACGCCCATTGTCGCGCGCACAATCAACCGGGGGCTGCGACCCCCGCCAGCACAATCAACCGACAAGCTCTGGCCCTAGCAGGCACAATCAACCGAAGGCTCCGGCCCTCGCCAGCACAATTAATCGACGGGCTCCGGCCTTCGCAACGGGAATGGGTTCACAACCCTAAGGCCATCGCCGACACAATCACCCGACAGACTCACGGGGGGCTCCATTCGTAGTGCCCCGGCACGAGGACCCCTCGCCACAGACTCTGGATATCAAGCTGCGAGCATGTGCGCTCATGTTACCATTGCTCATCGACACCGCCAGGGCAATGAACCGCGAGTCACTCCGGGACGGGAGCAGGTCCTTGGAAGGCATCGCGTCTGACACGCCTAATAGCTGGCTACAGGGGCAACCCTAACCGCTGCCGGGATCTCGACGCGTCTCTTGACGCATCTAGTGGGATTCAGTAAGGGCTTGGACTGGAGGCTGGGGCAACGGGCTACTCTGACCATGCTACCGCAGTGTGGTCAGTCTCCTCAGACAGGCAGAGGGACGCTGCAAGGGCAGGACGACACGAACTCGGGGACCGGCAATTCGACGGACAATCAAGACTGCGGGACCCTCTACGGTGACGTGTCACTCCCAGAGGACGACACGTGTCGGCTGATGACACGCGCATATTTGTGCCTATATATAGTGGATTCTGGAGCTTATTCAAAGACTCCGCTCTCATTTCAACATTTCACTTTCTCTCTCTAAAACTTATTCTCTCTGGATTTCTAGTGAGAGAAAGACATTTGGATTCCTGACATCTGACTCTTGACGCTGCACTCCCGTCGAACGTCGTCCCTGTTCGTCGTCACCCTGCCCGCGCGACGCTGCCAGCCCTCGTGACTTGTCTGAGGAGCCTTGCTCTCAGCCCTTGCGCCATCCTTGCTGTCTCCCACTTTACCCACCTGGAAGCCAACTCAGACTGCATCCCTTGTGGCACCTCAACGTGGCAACGAACCCTCTTTCGGCACCAACACAAGTTTAAGCACTAGAACAAGAGAGATGAGTGTATGATGACTTATGAAAGTGTATATCTCTCAAATGTAAGCTCAAAATAAATGCTCTATTGAAATGGATGAGAAATCAATGAAAACCAAGAGAGATTGAATAGTTGCTTTGATCTTTGAGAATATGAAAGATTAGAGAGCTTTAAATGCAATTGATGAATCAAAAAATGCCCAAAATGAGTATTTATAGAGGTGGGAATAAATATGACCGTTTGGAGTTAGGTGGAGCATTAAATGCGTCAAACGGTAAATGCAGTCGACTGCAATGCCCCATTGCAGTCGACTGTATTTTCAAAGTAGCCGTTGAAAATTCAAATTTCCAACTTGCAGTCGACTGCAATGCAATGCAGTCGACTGTAATAGGCTACTGAAAGTATTGCAGTCGACTGCATTCCAATGCAGTCGACTGTAATACCTCACTGCCCAACTTGCAGTCGACTGCATTCCTGAAAATGCAGTTTCCTTATTTTTAAAGTATGAAAAACTTTTATGCATGCAAGGGAAACCTATGGGCAAGTTCTAGGTATACAGTCATCGTAACGATCATCTCTCTACGTCTAGTTTACAAAGAAGAAAATAAAGCGTTGTAAAATTCAATCGACAAATTCCTTCTTTGATACGTTCCGTTGAGAGTCTTTGAACGATTTGCTCATCTAATTGTCCGTTTGCATTAGTATGAGATTGTTCATATTGCTTCATCAACTCAATGCATGTTAGACAACATAAACATCAATGTTAGTTATCATCAAAACCAAATATAATCCTAGGTTAAATAACCGTAGGGTTAACATAATGCTTCTTTAATCTTTGTTTGAAAAGTTTATGTTCAATTTCACACCCATGATGTTTTTCCACGCAATGTCACTTCTAGATGTTTTCTTCACTTGGTAATCTGTTAACATGAGTCCGCACACTAATCTACTTATTCACATGGGTGAGTTTTCAAATTACCAAGGGATCGAATGACCAAGCCATGGGTCTGCCGCTGCTCTTTTCTACCCCATGTATGGTATGAATGTCCTCGGCAATAGAAAATCTTACTCACTTCGATGAATATCACCCAAGATCTTTTTGACCTCCAAGCAATACATTTCCGCACGCTCGAATGTGTCGTTTTATCGATCAGGTCAAATCAAAGCGCACATAATTAAACGTCACACATGTTAGTCAAAGCAAAATAAAACCCAAACTTGTACGATAAGTCTATACAATCCATCATTTCGTAAGGTGACCGTAACATTCATCTATCTATCCATATCTACACCTCCCTATACTATCTATATATAAAGAGAATGACCATTTTGGTGTAGTATTCCTTTTTGGTGTTAAATAATCACCTCTCTAGAATAGTGGCAGGTTGACAATATGAAAAATTCTTAATAAATAACACAAAACAAGAACATTAAAATAACTACCTTAAGGACATGCTTGGTTTCCACAATTCGAAACAATTATATATCAAGCTTGATTTTTTTTAATAAATTTTAATTTAATGTTTACACCGCATCGCGTGTGCCACAAGAACTAACGTGTATTTTCAGAAGGAAATAGAGGCAGCAAAAATGTTACAAAAATCCAGGAGAAATGATTTGATATTTTGTGTATTACGAAATGACCAAACGAGGAGATTGGCTTTGGATCCTCTGAAAATGAGATTGGGTCTGTCCAAAACTCCAGTTTGGGTTAACACACATAAATCCATGGAAGAGGATTTCGGGGCCCCACGCCCGATTATGGAGGGCCCCTTCACAATTTTAGTAATAGCGCACAAGTTAAGGCACAGACCAGGCCTCTTTCATTTTTTGTGCTAGTTTCTTAAAAAAATTTATTAAAAATTGACCGTAAAAAAATTACATAAAAAAAAATAAAAAAAATCAGGTCCCATCTCGATCAAAGACTCTCTAACTTCTTCCTCAAAATATTCATTACAATTTGTAATATCTACTATCTTCACCGCAATTTTCTGCTTAGTTTTGATTTATTTCATAATCAAAAGCTTTTGTCGTAATGTATATGATATACTGCGCTAGAAACAAATACACACACACACCCCAACATATTCTTGAATCCAAAGATGTTATTTTTTAACAAATAATTTTTTTTTATTAAAATTTGCTAAAGAGATGGTTGAAAAAGGGGATAACACTAAAGGAAGTAAGCTATTTGTTCTCCATGCCACTATATGGGAATAAACAGCTTATTAAAAAAAGAAGAAGGAGATAATGCAAACTCTATAAGAACATAAATTTTATTCTGGAGGAGCTGTGAGTATATAATTAATGAAAAATTTGAAAACTGTATTGGTACCAGTTCGTACTATTTTACGAAAAAAATTCGGTGCGCACAGTGGTACACTATGCATATAAACAGCTTATTAAAGAAAAGGAGGTAATGCAAGAGCTATAATGACAAAAAAATTATTCTTAAAAAGCTGTATGTGA
This sequence comes from Escallonia rubra, assembly GCA_033065855.1. Classification (NCBI taxonomy): domain Eukaryota; kingdom Viridiplantae; phylum Streptophyta; class Magnoliopsida; order Escalloniales; family Escalloniaceae; genus Escallonia; species Escallonia rubra. Next base: position 275,253 of record JAVXUO010002917.1, on the reverse strand, counting down.
GTATATAATTGATGAAAATTTCGAGACCATATTGGTACCGGTATATATCATTTTACGGAAAAATATGGTGCTCACTCCAGTACACTATGCATGACTATATTACATAAGGTTCTATGCAATCTGTCTTTTCTTAAGGTGACAATTATCCATGTGTATAATAATAAGAAGGAAAACAAAGGCAGCGAAAATGTTACAAAAATCCAGGAGAAATACTTTGATATCTTGTGTACACCAAACGACCAAAGAGGAAATGGGCTTTGGATCCTATATAGGATCCAAAACTCCATTTTGGGTTAACACTTAAATCCATGGAAGAGGATTTTGTGGACCTACAAATATAACAGCCCAATAATGGAGGGCATCTTTTGTAATTAGCAATTAGGCACAAAGATTATGAAGTCGTTTCCTTGTTGGAGCAATCATCCATGTGTATTTAGCAATGTGTAATTAGCAATCAAGGGAAAGAAGGCAACCTGATTACTTCAAAGATTATGAAGTTGGCTTAAACCAGTGTAGTGTAACTTCTTGTTTCCTTCTTGGAGCAATAGATGACAGTGAACCTTGTTGCTACGATGAAGCCAGAGGTATTTCAAAATGGGAAGTAGCTATGCAAGAAGACATTACTGCATTGATGAAGAAGGAGACGTGGGAGTTTGTGTTAATGCCTAAAGACTGTGAACCTGTAACCTGTAAATGGGTTTACAAGTTGAAGAAGACAACAGATGGAACGGTTGATAGGTGCAAAGCTCGATTTGTTGCTCGCGGATTTTCACAAAGTTATGGGTTAGATTACGAGGAGACTTTTAGCCCAGTAGCCAAAAATGGACACGGTAAGAGCAGTTATCTCTTTAGCTACTTGCAAAGGTTGGAAGTTATGGCAACTTGATGTAAATAACACATTTCTTTATGGCAAGTTAGATTGCGAAGTGTTTATGGAGCAAGCCTAAGGTTTCATCTCTAAGTAGTTTCCCCATCATGTTTGTTGGTTGAAAAAGGCTTTGTACGGTCTAAAGCAAGCTCCGCGTGCATGGTATGGTAAGATTGCTCAATATCTTACTTTCTATGGTTTTAAAATTTTAGATTCTGAATCCAGTATGTTTGTACGTAAAGATGGAATCTGATAAGCGTGTGATGTTTCTATTGTACGTGGGTGACATGATCATCACGGGAGACAACGATGAGAAAATTTTGCATTAAAAGAATGAGTTGTCCATCCATTTTGAAATGAATAATTTGGGTGAAGTTGGATGTTTCCTGGGATTAGAAGTTGAAAGGTCAGAAGATGGGTTTTCTATTTCAAAAAGGTATGCTAAAAGTTAGCTGAATCGTTTTAGCATGAGGGAGGCAAAAACAATGGCTACTTCTATGGAGCCTTATCTCAAGTTGAAGAAAGGTGAAAGACAGCTGCTGCTGAAAGATGCAAGGAAGTTTCAACAACTTGTTTGTGTTTGATTTATTTAACTATCACAAGGCCGGATATTGCTTATCTTGTTAGAGTTATTTCCCAACTCGTGCAGAATCCAAGGACTCCTCATATGGATGCTGCAAAGAAATAGGGTAATGCGTTATGTAAAAAGATATATTGGATATGGTCTTATGTACAAAAAGAGTGGAATTTTTTTGCTCAGTGGCTTTAGTGGCGTCGACTAGGCAGGCGATGCAAATAACCAACATTCTACTACAAGCTATTGTTTACTATGGGATCAGTAGCTATTTCTAGGTGTAGAAAGAAGCAACCTAGTGTTGCTCTTTCCAGTACTAAGGCGGAATCAGTGTTATTAAAGGCGCGCCTAGGCGCAAGGCGCGCTAAGGCGCAACCCCTGCGCTTCGCCTAGGCTAGGCTCAGCGCGTTGAAGAAGGCGCGCGCCTGGACTCATCAGGCGCAAAGGCGCAAGGCGCTGAGCGGCACGGGAGGCGCACGTCTAGGCGCGCGTAACCCATAGCCGTTGGATGTGCTGATGTGCATCTCTTCTTTACCGTTGGATGTGCACATCTCTTCTTTAAACAACCAATTCTGCATCGCCGCCGAGAGTTACGCAGCAGTGCGGCACCGAAGCAGCTTTCTCTCACGGTCTCACCTGCCGCTCCGGCCACTGCTCCGCCGAGATTCTTTGCCTTGCTGGCTGCTGCTCGAGCTCGACTGCTCCGCCGAAGCAGCCTCTCTCTCACAGTCTCTCACCTGTCGCATCGCCTTTGCCGTTGCCGTCGAAAGCTCGTCGCTTCTGCCGCTGCTCCCGCTGCTCGTCGCTCCGGCCGCATCTCATTTCCCTTTGCTGCTCGGTTGCTCCATCGAAGTTGATGATTCATTTACTGTGGTGTGTGATAGATATAGTGAAATGTGTAGGCTATTTGTGGGTTTTGAAAATGTCTTTTAGTTTGTACCAAAGAAAATGTCTTTTAGTTTGTACCAAAGAAAATGTCTTTTAGCATTATCATGAGTAGCACATAAATTAACATCATCATTTTCTTCACCAATTGAAACCTAATAAACTGGGATGATATTGTATGGGGCATGGGCGTGCTAGTTATCATTAGGACCATTGCTAATTTGCTATTACTTCTCTGCTCTAATATTGATGGACATCATAAAAGCAGGACTTAAAGTTATTCGTGCAGCTGCTTAACTCTTAACAACAGGATTTGATTGATTTCTTTATATAACTCTTAGTAGATATTTTAAGCTAATTTTAGTGATTTGCTATGATTCAGTAGATTTAAGACTTTTTTAATGTTGGAAGTTTGTTATATTATGGTGTTATGATATTTGAAACTTTTTCTATTGTTTGGAAGTTTATTAATTATCATGTTTTTAATTTTTTTTACTTAATTTTATTGTTTTAATGCACTATTATTTATTTATTTATATTTATTTTAATATTGCGCATGCGCCTTGCGCCTAGGCTCCAGGGACCTTTTGCGCCTTAGGTGCGCCTGGGCCTTTAATAACACTGGGCGGAATACATAGCAGCAACTATGGCCACGTAAGAATGCATTTGGTTGAAGCGGTTGATCAGTGATATTTACAAGGAAGTGGATTATGCAGTACCAATTCACCGTGACAATGAATGTGCTATTAAACTTGCTTCAAATCTTGTATTTCATGGTCAGATAAAACACATTGAAGTTCGTCATCATTTTGTGCGAGAGAAGGTGCTAAGTCTGGATATAAAGTTGGATAGCATTCGTACAAGTAATCAAGTCACATATCTCTTTACGAAGGCACCGGCAGAATCCAAGTTTGAAAAGTTTAGAGTTGCGCTTGGTATGCTTGATCGTAAGCATGCACTAAGGGGGAGTGTGAAAAATTAGGGCATCTTACCCTTTACTTTAAGCTTTAGTTTTTTATTAAAAAGTATTAGTTCTTATTTTCCCTACAATTCAATAGTACATTAGAGTTCTTTGAAGTAGTCAATTTGGTTAGTAGGTAGTGGAATCTTTATAAGATAACTTTGTTAATGAGTTGAGAACTTGTAGGGATTTTCAGTTATGTATTTTTCTATTTAAGAAGTTGGTGTATAGCTTGCGTAAATAAGAGAGAACACTTTTACTAGAATTTAGCTCTTGCTATTTTGTGCCTCTGTTCCCATGTGTCTATCCATACTATGTTCTTGTTGAAATCGTTCGTTAAAATGCCTCACTAGTGGCGCTTTACAAGAAAGACACAGAAGTCGCAAGTTTATCCCATCCTTTGCGATGTCCCCACCCGTTTGATACAATGGATGACCAAGTAAACAAGATGTTTTATGTTCACTTCTGTAAACTTACTAGTAACTATGTCTGAATCGGCATGGCTAGTAGCTCGAAGCCAGAGATGAAGATGGGGATTGCCCTGTATTTGAAGTAGTTTACTATCGGGAGTGGTTATTGATGAAAATACTCAGTAGATTGCCTGTGAAATCGATGTTTTTGGTTAAATGCGTTCCTGAACCGTTAAATAATTTATTAAATTATTTAGCATAGCAAACCAAGCTATTTTGTTGATCTGAAAATTTTAGGAAAATCTTATTTTACAGATATGTTTCACATTATAAAATTTTGGGCCATTCGGAGGCCGATAGATATTTTTCGCGAAACTGGCCTTTTAGCGCTCGGTCCTGACACCGATTCGGGATTTTCGAGAGAAAATTTTCTAAAATACTTTTTAGTACAGAAATGACATTAGGATGCTTAAAATAACGTTTTAAGATATTTTGGGATTTTTCCAGTGCCGGAGACCCCCGGGGGTGTTTTGGTAATTTACCACCCCAAAGGGGCATTTTGGTAATTTTACCTATAAGAGCTATTTTGAGGTAAATTTATATACAGTTAGGGTGTGTTTGATAAAACTGAAATTTAAGTACTGAAAACTTAAGTGCTGAATTTGTAAAACTGAAAATTTTAAGCTACTGAGTTTTAAGCACTGAAAAAAATTTGGTCTTGACTGAAATTTAAGTGCTGAAGTAGTGTATTCTGTTTGATAAAAAAAACAACTGAAATCTAAAAACTGTTTAGTTTGACACTAATACCTTTTTGCTCTGCTTTTTGAAACTTTATAAACCTCGTTATATTATTGCACATCCAACGTATTATTATATCAAGAATGGATATTTCAAATCCAATTTGCGTGCATAACATTAAAACACAAAAGAATATTCAAATCAGTCACACGATAAGAATTAGCAATAATGTAGATAGTCAAAAGTCACACTATTACATATATGAACTACAACCTCAAATTAAACAATTGAGTTGCAATCTACTCCCGCAAGTTCACCATAAAGTTTTGATCAGCTTGTCGTGCTTCCGCTCCCATATGTTCTGGATCCTTCCAGTTTGCTCGAGAACCGTCACCAGAAGTCATTCATGTACAAGTATTATAGCATTAGTAGTAGTAGCAGTAGTAGTACGATTTACAAGAAATATTGCTCATGCATTTTTCAAAGTGGAACAACTAATAAAAAAATGATACCGCTGTTCTTTATACACTTATCATACAATAAATATGGTGCCCAGTCTCTTTCATCAACTATCCATAGGCTAGGTGTTACCCATGTACACCCATGTACAATCACAGGGAACTCCAAACAGTAAACCCCATGTACACCTGCCAAGCCACAAAGCCTAACAAATAGAGTATATGACAAATTTTTGTTGACTTTATCGTGTAATTCTACCGTTTACGGTATTGTCTCAAAGGTATCCATATCAATTCTTGGTGTCTCAAAGGTATCCATACTGTTTACGGTATCTCATGGGGTTAAGGCAGATACGAAAACAGTTTAGATGAGCTAACAAGATGAACTTAATTTAAAGGAATTCGTGTTGATTGCCACACTCAGCAATTGTCTCATGATCAACATCATTATCTTTCCAATTTCACATAAGTCTATGTGTTCTAAGGATTACCTATCTCCATTAATTGCTTCAAACTACTAAAGTTCTCAATATTTTAGTAATCAAATGATCTTAATCATCAACAATGTACTCAAATCAACCAGACTATCTCTACACTTGCAGAAAGTTTCTTCAGGTGTAGGTAACCAGTGGCTGAACGTCATGACCACTTTCAACCCAAAATCGTTGCTGTCACCTTCAACCAAAAATCATCCTTGCCTTGTTTGAACTCATAACTTGTCACCTCCATTTCGTTGGTTTCCTGCTCAAGCGAATTCACATTGCATTGCATCTTCGGATCAGCTTCTAAATCGGACAAAGGGTTTGCCTGAATTCTCTTTTTGTCGCTCTCCACCTTCCTCGCAAGGCCACTGCCATCTCTATTGTGCTTATTTGTGTGGCCTCCAAGTGCACGAAAAGAATAAAAAATCATGCCACAGGTCTTGCACTTGTACTCGTGCTTTCTCAGAGAATCTGTCAAAAACTCCTCATTAATTCCAACAAGCTCAAATTCCTTCTCCACGTCTACCTCCAAAAAATTCACCCTTTTCAATTTCAGTGTCATAGACCAACTGTAAATCTTCCAATCAGCCTTATTTTCAGTATCACTACTGGAACCGAAATTCCTGACTTCAGATGTATTCTTTTCAACTAAAACATTGGGAGAACCTAAAACACAATCCAGAAATTTTCTTCCACCCCTCTTTTCACTATTTCCTTAAAAAAGTACAGAATCACTAAACCCATCCCAATTCCTAACCCCTCTTGACATCATCATCAAACACATAGCAACTTCTTCTACTTGATGATCAGTCTCAGTCGCATCACATGAAGATGCATACAAATCAGAATAAGAAGGACTGGGAGTAACCTTATACCTTGTCTTCGATCGCTTCCTACGAATCCACCCACCGCCAATATCATATTCAATAAAGCAAACTAAATCAAGAATACATTCAAGAGGTAGGAAAATCGATCAAATATCAGAAAATACGGAATTGGGAAAAAAGCCCTAATTATGTTCACAGATCAAGCGACACCCATGTAATGTAACACCATGAAATCACGCACCTGTAGTACCGTGAGAAGAGAAGAAGAGGCAGCGAATCAACAAGGAAGAAGAAGAAGAAGCGGCAGCGGCTGCGAGAAGGCATACAACGATCGGGAAAAAGATGAGGCAGCTTGGGCAAATCTGTCATTTATTGGCAAAATGTTTTAATTCCAAATCATTGACCGTGTTCAGTGATAAGTGATAAGTCACTGTAGATGACTTAAAATATTGGTCTTCAATTTATTTATCACTTATTATTTTAAGTGGTAAAAAAAGTGCGTTACCAAACGCACTTAATTTGAAATCACTGAAAATTTTAAGTTTTAAGTACTGAATGGCATTATCAAACACACCCTAAGATTATTTTAGTGACTTTGCTTATGGAAAAGTCATTTTGATGATCAAAGTGTAACGGGGGTATTTTGGTAATTTGTCACCCCGATAGGGTATTTTGGTAATTTTACAAGCAAAAGGTATTTTGTGTAAATTGACATACAATAAGGTTATTTGGGTGATTCTACTTACGGGAAGGACGTTTGGGTGATTTAAGTCCGAGATGGGCATTTTGGTAATTTTACACCTAAGGGCATTATGGTAATTTTACGTACGCGGTGAGGAAGGTTCATTTTAAGAGCATGTGTGAGTCTGTATTAAGTTATAATATTGTGTTGTAAACTATGTTGTTCTAATGATTTGATCATCTCATTTAGGTTAAAGCTAAAGACTTCCGATTAGGATAAATTAGTTGCGGATCCAGGAAAGGGTTTCTATCCGAACCTCGAGCCATCAGTTTGCTTCCGTAATTATTCTTTTGTTTATTTATGACTGTTCTTGAACTCTAAGTATGCATTGATTTCGATCTGTTACTGCCAAGTAAACCCTGATGTTGAACCTGATTCAATTATTGAACTCCTGTCAGTGCTCACCTTTTGTTGCATATTGAGCATTGATTTGTGTGTTGATTATGTGATATATGTATTCTGTATACTGACATGGGAATCTGTTCTGTTTTGAGGTGGGCGTTATAAGGCTGGTCTGAATCCTGCGCGAAATGCAGGCTAGTACCTAAATGAACTAGTATTCTAGTACATCATGCATGTTTACATTTTCTGAGCCTTGCCTGTGTGGCACCGCTACCACCCATGCTCAATATTTTCGGAATTTATGTGCATTATGTCTACATTGATCACTTCAAGAATTTATGAGAACAATTGTCTGAATATCTTTAAAAAAAGGGACTGAGTGAAACGCTTCCCTGTTCTTGTCATACTGTCGTAACTGTTTAAAATCTCTTAATTGTTTGTCTTTGAATTATTGTAACTCCCTCCGAGATTGCTTTGTACTTACTGAGCTCTCAAAAGCTCACCCTTTGGTTGGCTCCCTTCTACAGGTGATGATAAGCTGTAGTAGGTTCGGGAATGGGTTAGAATCTGTGTGAGGTTCCGGTAAGCCCATCACTACAGTGTAGCGAGACCCCTACGAGGGTCGGTACTGTCACCGTGTTTCGTATGGACTTGAGTTTGTAAAGAACTTAAGTTTTAACAGTTTAAGTTTTGAGTAGCCTTGTAAGCTTGTGTTAGAAGAATTTTGTTATCGGATTAAATGTTTTGAAGTATGTGTTAGTGATCAGATTTGACAGGTTTGAGATGATCCGTTAGGTTAACGACCAGGGAGTTTGGGGCTTTGGATTTTCGGGGGCGTTACAGCTATATGCTAAACATGTTAGTGTATCTAAAGTTATGCAAATATTATGTTGGATGTGATCCATATTTGTAAGTTTATTTAGTTTTGTAGGACCTTATGTGAAGGCTATATTAGAAAGCCTTATATAATTTGAGAACTAATTCTAAAAAAAAAATGTATACTAATTTATTAGGATTTAATTTTGATTATCGTGTCCTTAAAATTAACTCTCTCATACAATGATAAAAAATCATGTATCTAAAAAACAAAAAAGACATATGAGATTTAGAAGAAAAGAAATTATGTTACAATTAATAGTTTATTATAATGTAATAAATGTATATATGTTTACACATAACATAATCATTGCAAAAACAATTATCTATGTAATATATAAGATCAATAATTCAATTATAGGACAATTTTGCTTTAATAACACCGCACAATAATCAAAGTGGCTACATCACATATATGAGATTTTGAAAAAAGACATCACGTATGTATTAGGAAAAAATGTATAGTTAAATGAAATAATTTTTAGTTAATATACTTGAGAACATTTAAAACCTTTAAAATGTAAAAATATATCTATGTAATTCTACAAAACAAATGATTAACCAATTCATTTTTGCATAAGGCCTTACGATCAATGAAAAGACTTTTTTATATACCTAATTAAATTTTTATGGGAAAAAAACTATGTAGAAAATAATTCCAACACTCCAAAACAAGAACATGTCATCTTTATCAATTTAATTTTCTCACTACTAGCATCTTACAAGAATTAAAGAAACACACACACATGAAAATATTGGATATTATGTCGCCGTTCTGTCAAATTTATTTTTGCAGATAATAATAACTTATTGTTTACATAAATCTGTTAAATTTGAAATTCAACTTTATTCCATTTAGATTTCTACTTAATCATTATAATAACCTTCGAAAAATATGTAACACCTCAAAAACTTTTGAATTTAAAGAATTATACTCATATATAACATCTACAATTCCAAAGGGATACGTCATAGCCTCACCACTTTTTAATATCAACCACAATCGTATTCGTTATTTAACACTATATAGCAGTAGCATGACTATTCTACTACTCTAAGTGCTAAGTCAATATTTTTTTGAAATATTAGTTGATAACTTAAGAGAAAGCTTAAAGAAGACAGGTATCTAGCAGCTTCACTGTGTCGGTATCTATTCTTTATAACGAAATAAGACATTTCTTAATAATGTTAATGTCATTTTTGTCTCGATATTGGTACATATTAATACACTTTTTAAATCTTATGGTATACTGTATTTTATAAACCGACCCGAGCTTGATTCGAGCTAGGCTAGTTCTTTCTAAAACGACTTCATACTAAAAATTAATTGGAGCAGATTTCAAGGGGCGACTATCCATGAATAAGCACATGAGTAAGAAGGTTTCCCACCATATAGTTGTAATCTTCTCTTCTTCATGCATCTAATCTAACTTTGATTGCAATCTCTGTGTACCACATCAGAAAAGGAGGTAACTGAAAAACCTGCTTTTATAGTGTTTTTGTTTTTTTACGATTTTACGAATCGTTACCCAAATTTTCTTTTCTCACTTGAATTTTTTGGAGGTAGATTTTGCTACTTCCCCACTTATTGCTCAAATAAAGTTGTCCTATTTTTTTTTGTCCCCTTATCTACAATTGTGTAGCTTTGGTCCAAATTCTAGGTACATGATGATATAGGGGTTCTTATGCTTACGGGTTAAATGACGATAGTAGTCTTGGCGTTTGGTTTGAAACTGGTGGCCTTAGAGCAGTATGTGTGTTGGCCGGTGATGGTTGGTAATTTTTTGTGCGCCGTAGACGTTGGGTGGTTCTAATTGTGGAAGTGGTAATGTTGGGCTGCGAACTATGGTGGTGTTGCCGAATGGATAATTATCGTCAAACTAATAATATTTATCATCTCCTATGGAATGCGACCTTGCATGTCGTTCTCACCAAGATATAGTTCTTCAAGCTTCGTTAGATTACCTATGTGCTGTTATGCTTTTTTAATGATAATTGTTGTAGCTCCCAGCATCTTGATAAGCTAGATGGGATCTCACCACTTAACTCATTAAAGTGCAGATTCATGCATTGCAATTGGTTCAAAAGTCTCACTTAAGTAGCCATATGGCCTTGTAAGCAGTTGTTGCTAATCTTCAAGAAAACAAGGGATGTGAGGTTGCCAACTTCCTTTGGGATGGTACCTGTAAGACCCTTGTCATGAAGATTGTACGAATTTCGCCCTTATGCCATTGCCGGAAGTAATACCAATCTAGCTACAATATGATATTTCTTCAGGCCAATTCTTTGCCAAGATGATGCTCGGGTAAGAGATAGCGTTAGCTTTTGAATGCTAATTGAGCTTATCCAACTTGGTCATAGACACTTCTAGGCAGCTCCCCAAGCAATAAACTACCAACATTAATGCCAATACACCGATGATTAGGGGTAGATTTTGCTCATTTCCCTCTAATTGCTCAAATAGAGTACTTTTTTCTTATCTTCATTTGTACATATGTGGATCTGTTTTTGTTCCAAATTTTGGCTACTAAAAGGTAAGTTCCCCAATTCTTACTAAATGTTAGAATATTACTTATTTTCTCTTGGTTGTTTTTTTTATATATATATCTTATGTCAGGTGTTGCAGTTTTTTTAAATTGAACATTGCAATATCAGTAGAACACATTGTAGATTGCACATAAATTTGGTACTTTTACCTAACAAATCTAAGAAATTCAAAGCGTCATCCTGCTTCAAACAGCCAAGGGCAAACCTTCCATAAACAGCTTTAGCCCTCATTTTCTTGATGTTTAAAGCAATTGTAGTTGACGAAAAAGCACAGTAGCTAGACTACGTCTGCCCTGAAGGGAAAATTATGTGGTCAATCTCCAAGTGAATTTTGAGCACTTTAAGCTTGCTCCTTTTTGGGGGAGATAATCAGTAGTGGTTGTATGTGTGAGACGGAGTAACAAAAATGTCTGGTCTAAAATTTAAGTACTAAAATAGTTTTTGGACCTTTAATATGTCACCCCAAATAGTAAGCTTATTCTCCCTAGAGTATTCCATTAAAGTAACATTGTTGGGATTATTTAAGTATCCGCCGTGAAATTTACAAAATGGAAATGTTTAGGTTTAGTTAGTTGTCTATCAAAAGGTCAATCGACTGCTTTTATTGATTCATCCCCGAGTGGCCACTTGAAGTCCTGCATAAATTTTCTATGCTTTATTAATGTTGAGTGAGTATTCTTTTGATTTCCCATAATAATAAGTATCATTTTCGTAAGTTCATTAACTTGGTTGTCAAAATTCCTTGAAAGCAACATCCTTATAGAGCTTCTAATTCCATATATTTGGTTTCTTTGACCATTATCCACTTGAAAAGGTTTGCTAGGATTGAACACGAAATTAAAATGCCATTTCTACAAAGGGTGGGACAAAATATACAATTTTTTTTGGCAAAGTCCATACTTTTTTTTTTATCACTAATAGAAGTATTCGTAGCACTTTTCAATTCTTTGGTGATTAGGAGGGTATGAATTTAGCCAAGAGAGATGCGATAGCCTCACCCTTCTAACTATGCTATCATAGTTTGTGTAGTTTAAATTGTGTAAAAATTTTGGCATTCAATCCTAATATAATTGCTGCAAAAGCATTGACTTTAATGCATTAGCTAATAAGTTCATCTTAATTCGTAACGGTGGAAAATAGAGAATGAACTGGGTTGATTTACTTTGTTCTATTTTAATTTGAATAATTGCCAAGTTCAAAAATGAAGGAATGCTTGATGATAGTTCGAGTACAACACAAGGATGAACAGTGGGACTTGCATTAGTGAGAAGCTCTGCACCCAGTCCACATCTTTGAAGTACTCATTGAAGTACATTTAAAAGTCCCATGGTTGAAAAACCAAAATTGTTAGAACATGCGGTCAAGTAACAGTTGATCATATCATAATCTAATTAGAGAAGTCGTCGAGATTGAAAAAGTGCTACTTCAAAATGAATAATTAAGCTTATTTCGTTGTTGTGCATGCAGTTGAATTCATTTAACATGCATCTTTTTGTGATCCACCCACATGAGCTGGGTCTATTTCACTTAATTCAATATCATATGGAACAATAATGTTTAATTGCTCACGTTGTTATTGATTGACAAGAAAATAGAGATTCAAAGTTGGATGGTTTAGACGGCTTAAAGTCGTCAAATTATGGTGTCTTCTTAGATGCTTGTGTCTCCTGTTGCAAAAAATTAAAGAGAATTTTCATGCTTACTTGACAGGGAAAGAATGTTTTGTTGTAACAAGGAGTGCTGGAACCTTGGAATTGTTAGAATTTGTCCGACAAATGTGTTTAGAAAGACAACTTGTACAAACCTTTTTAATAGGCGCGTGCAGTTGAACGTACTTTTTATCTAGTAACCTAAAATGTCTTGTACTGGAGTCAAGTCATAGGCTTGTGCAGGATCCCATGAGCAGGATGCTCAATGTACTGTGTTCACAAAAATATATTCCATGCCTGTCCGGGTTTATATGATTCCCTTCAAGCAACATCAGTGTCTGAGATTAAACACTTCATTAGCATTGTGACAAAGAAAAGTTAGGGATAAGCAACTGTCAGTATTTGGAAGTAGCCCACGTATTTGGAAGATTGATCATTATCCGCTGAGTGAACTAGTGGCAGGAATGGAGTTTATGGTGTTTTGCACTTCTGATTGGCTGCAGGCACATCTTCAATGCCCCTGCTCGGAGAGAACGAGCTCCAAGATAGTATTTTGTCGGATTCAGGTTTTTGTTGTTTCATTATAGACGGGAAGAGTGAATATATCGATGGAGGACAGAAACTGTAACATTTATTATTAAGAAGATCTCCAAAAACTTTGGCATGGAACGGGTTGAGAAATAGCAACCAGAGTAGGAGGAAGCTTGTTCTAACTTTCAAAAATCATTGACAAATCTCATCAGGTATCTCTATTGAGATATTTGTCATGCGTCAATTTCCTCACCAAATGGTGAGAAAACAACATTTTTGGCAGTGATTCAAATAAATCTGACAATTTGGAGCCAACTGCGGGCAAGAAAGCATCCACCGGTCAATGGGATCGAGACGAGTGCCCTTATATGAATACTAAATTACAAACACAAGGAAATCGAACTTCAAAAAGAAAAGATGATTACCATCCGAGCTCTACCTAGCAAAGCTCTCCAGCATCTTCTTTGAAACCTAAAGCTCATGTAGGTTGTCTATGAACTTATCCATGGAATCATCCATATACCCTGGGCGTGCTAGGACTTCCTTCCACTTTGCATGGTTCTTTTTAAGCAAGCGACCCACTTCACTATCTTTGTCCATCACAGACTTGATGCCCTTGCTCAAACTTTCCTTAGAAAACCATCCCTCTTCATCTCTCTCTACCTCAACTGCAACTTTTAGCTCTTCAGCCAATAACCTAGTGTTCAAGATCTGGTCACCCAGGTGAGGTACAAGCACTATTTGGCTGTTGCTCATTAGGGACTCCCACATTGATCCAAACCCACAGTGGTTCACAAAACACCCAACTGCTGGGTGGCTCAGCATCAGCGTTTGTTGCACCCACCCTCCATAAACTACTCCTCTTCCTCTGTTTCTCTCTTCAAATCCCTCCGGCAATGCCTCTTCTATAGTTGCAGCACCAGATGGCGGTTTCACGGCTACAAGAAATGGTGAACCTGTTAATTCAATTCCCAGAACGAGTTCTTGAAATTGGTTCTTTTCAAGAACCCACTGGCTTCCCAGTGCACAGAATATAACGGAGCCATGCGCAAAGCCATCAAGCCACTTAGCCCATCGGTCTTCCAGAGGTACTTTGGGCGATTCAGGCAAGACAGGTCCTGTCAAAAGAACTTTCTTTCCCCACTGATCTCCTATGTAGTCAAACATGGGTCCTTCAACCTCTTGGCATGTTCTGATAGCGATCACATCGCATTGTTTCGTGGATGCTGTGATTCGCTCATAGAAGCTTATGCCACTGCCGAATTCTAGTGCTATGATCTTCATCACACGAGCTTCATGCTGACGTAACACCACAGTTGAAGACGGATAACCTAGACACGTATAAGGAATAAGAGAAGAAAGAAGGAAAGTTAATATAATGTCCAGCATCCATGTTTTAATACACGAATGGAGCGGTAATCTTAGGAAGAAGAAAATGCATAAAAGAGCCTAAAGTGACTCGTTAAAACCTCCGTGCTTCATGCTATAGTTATCAGCTTCAGGTTGATTGTTTCTTTTTTGAGTCTCATTTGCGTATTTTGTTCAGGAGATAGCCTTGAATGCTTCGCCCAGACAAATTCAGAAAAATTCTAAATACAAACATTTGTTTAGTAACTTTAGTTTCATCATGACTTTTTTCTCTTTGCAAGCAATCGAAGGAAATATGCATCGTTGTATTTTCTCAGTCTATATATCGCCATTGAAACTTTTCTGTTGCAGGTGGATTTAAATAACGAAAAAAAGGAACTTAACCTTGCGGTGGCTCAATCAATTCAGCATTGGTTAGTGGCCTGTCCTTGGGAACATTACGTGCCGGAACTATTGCAAACGCCACTGTAGCCGCAGAAACAACCTTATAGCACACAGTTTTGAAGCCTATATGGGATGCCAACTCAGGAATCCAGTGAGCAAGGTCGTAGAAAACCATATCGGGTTTCAAGTCGCGCAGAGATTCTTCGACTTGATCGCGCATCAGGTCCATCGCGGTGGCAAGCAGGCCATTAAGGAATATCGGTATCTCAGAAGCAGTCTCGGTCCCATGAGGGAGGCCTTCCACATGAGGCACAGCCAACCCATGGAGGGTGATGAGGTCGGGATGAAGATTGTTATCTTGCAATTGAAGTTTAGCCTTCTTGGGCAACAGGAATGAGATCTTATGGCCTCTTTGAGCAAGCTCGTTTGATAGATGAAGGAATGGTGTTATGTGTCCCATGGCCAACCATGGGAACATGGCCACATGAAATTTGGAGCCCTGCGGCTGAACCATTGTAAACTTGTATAAGCTCTGGTCTTGTTTGTTTCAGGTGCGTGTTGTTTAACCACAGGCTGTCTGCAAGAACTAGTAAGGCAGCAAAATTTATGCATGAGCTAAAGGAGGACTAAAGGAGGACTGGTGGTAATCATTGAAGTGTATTATTGAACATGTCGGGCAAGTGGACGAAGGAAAGAATTGGCAGCTCTACAGGACGAGCTAATGATTTATAAAGCTACTAAATAGGAGGGATAATGGCGGACTTGGTCCCAGCGAAAGAAGTAAGGTGCATAGACAATGAGCTCACTTTCAAATCAGACATACTTTGCCGTGCATATTGATTAGTAAGAGGCCATAAGGTGCATCTTCCTCTCCTTTTTGAAAAGTCTATGTTCAATTCACATATATGATGTTTTTCCCACGCAATGTCGCTTCCGGATGTAAACTGCAATATATTTAAAATTTTAGTCTTTTAGCGATAAATAAGGCGTGAATAAATATATTAGTGTGTGGGTGCGTCATTGTCTCAATCATGTTAACATATATTATCCTCGTACAAGTAAAAAAAAAAAACACATTGGTTAGTTTTCAAATTATATATATATATATATATATATATATATATATATATATATATATAGGGAGCTGATCCGTTGAGAGCGTGGGCAAAATAGGAGAAGTTGCAAGCGCGATCTGACCGTCCATCCCGAAAGATGGACGGCTCAGATCGCGCCTTTTTCGAAAGCTGTCAGTCGTCCGCCATACAGTATGGCGGACGGTTTTTTTTTACCATATTGCCCCTCCACGCCTGTGGGCTACACTGTATGGCGGAGGACATTAAAGTCCTGATGGGAGACAACAAAAAGACGTCCGCGATACTGTGTAGCGGACGTCTCCCAGTCTCTCAGGCTGGCACCTGCCTGACACGAGACAGCAAAAAAGGTATCCGCTATACAGTGTATCGGACCTCGCCTAGGCTGACAGCTGTCAGGTCCTGTCAGGACCTAACTTTCAGGAACTTTATTTCTGCATGTGTCAGAGTGTCGGGAATAATTTCGGCTATACCGTATCGCAGACAGGCTTTTCCCGTATACCTCAAAGTTCCTGATTCTCAGCTCTTTCCGCAAAACGTTCTTCTCCTTCGGATTCACTTGCTTCCATTTTCGGCTCCCCTCAAGCTTCGAGTAAAACTTGCTTCAATCTTCTTCACTCAAGCAAGGTAAGTTTCTGATCTCAAATCTTCTTCACTTAAAAAATATAGATTTTTGATGATGTTCTAGAAATTAATTTGTTAACTTTAAAGAAGTTTATTGTAGTTAATTTTGATTTTTTTGAGGGGCGTTAACTTCGGCACATATATCCTATTGCCTTTCGAATTTTTTGAGATACGTTTGTTGTATTTTGGCACGATGAATTTGTCTAACGCTCTTAGTAATTTTAATTTGTTATGTTCAATAAATCTATAATTAGCAAAATGGGAGACTTTTGAGATTATGTATATGGTATATTTGTCATCTTAAATTTGTCTATTCGTCAAGATAATTTTAAGGTAATATTTTCAGTTGAAAATGTCATTTGATTGTTAAGCGTAGTCTATATTTCTACATATAAGGAGCTGTTTCACAATGTCTGATTTCGTGTCGAGCTCCAACACCCCCGTAGATGCTAGTGATCTGTATCTAGGACGAACATTTCAAACATTGGAGGAAGCTGGAGAATGTTTCCGAGCGTATTCATTGAGGGTTGGATTTGGCATTAGAATAAAGACTTCAAGAACGAGCAACATAACGAGAAAGATATGCTCTCGCTTATACGAGTGCCACAGGGGCAGAAACCCAGTGCAAAATGAGACACGCGTAGGCAACGATGACAGTGATGACGAAATAGGATATTCGCGCAGAAGACGGGACTTCTTTACGCGAACGAATTGCCAGGTCAAGATGTTCGTAAGCTATAAAGCCAAGCAAGATCATTGGCTTATTACCAGCCTTGAACAGGCACACAATCACCCGTTAGTAACCCATTCTAAGGTGAGTCAGATGCATCAACACAAGAAGATGAGAAAGGTCGCGAGGAGCCTCATTCACACAATGAGCGATGCGCGGCTAGGACCTACCGACATGATTAATGTTCTTGCTGAACAGGCCAGGCCGTGTAATACCCCGAAATTTTCTTTTCCTTATGTGAAATTAATATTTTTGATTAATTAAGTTTGTGGTCTTTTGTTAACATTAAGAAAATGAATTGGGACTGTTTCTGAAATTTTCGGTTGAATGAAAATGGTTTCATCCGAATCAAAACTTATTGATTATAAGTTTTTGAGTTCTGAAATATTTGGTCGAAGGAAAATAGTTTGGCTTCGAATAAAAATGATTTTCTGAAGTTTTAGTCGAATTTAAAGGTTTTTAGTCGACTAAAAGAGTGTTTCGGTCGACTAAAAGTGTTTCGGTCGACTAAAAAGTATTTAAATTGTGTAAAAATGGTTTTTTTGGAGTTTTAGTCGAAGTTAAAGGTTTTAGTCGAATTTAAAGGTTTTAGTCGACTAAAAGTGTGATTTCAGTCGACTAAAAGTTTGGTCGATGAACAGTGATTTTTGAACAGTGAGTATGAACAGTAAATATGAACAGTAACCATGAACAGTGATTTTGAACAGTAACCATGAACAGTACTTTGTGAACAGTGTTTTTGTAAAAGCTTCGACTAAAAGTGAGGTTTAGTCGACTTAAAGTGTTTGATTCGACTAAAAGTGGGTTTTAGTCGACTAAAAGTGTTTTAGTCGACTAAAAGTGAAAAGAAAAAAAAAAAAAAATTTTCATTCGACTCAAAGTGTGTTTCAGTCGACTCAAAGTGTGTTCAGTCGACTCAAAGTGGTTCTTTCGAATGCAAACTTAAAATTTTTGTCCCTCCATATAAATAGTGTTCTATTTTTCATTTCTAGCATTTTTCGGAGGGGTTCTCTGTTTCTTTTCTTCTCCTTTGTACGAGAGAGAGAGAGAGAGAGAGAGAGAGAGAGAGAGGAAGAGGAAGAGAAAGAAAGAGATTGGAGAAGATGGCTTGAAAAATTTGGAAGCTCTAAGGAGGAGCTTAAGGATTTGCTTAAGGATTTGTGACTCTCAAGAGGCTTGATTAAGGTAAGGGTTTACTTCCAAAAATTTGAATCAGCGATGGACCAATCGCTCATGTGAGTCTTTAGTTTCTTTTTGGAAATCTGAACTTCTTCGAATTGAGTTAAGGGACGTTCTTTTCCCTTTGTTTTGACCATGGTTATGAATAACTCATTGTCAATTCTTTTGAAATCCGAGTCTCTTTATATGGGGATAAATGATTTTTCATCTCGTTTTTACTTTCGAACTTTGTTAAGAATGACTTGTTGTCAATTCTATGATTTGTGAAAAATCAAATTCCGTCAGATTTGTTTGACTTCAGAATATTGACGTAATGATATCGTCGTTTCAGTGATTTATGATCGTTATTATTTTCGTGAACTCCACTCATTGTTTGACGAGTTCGTCATTTGATAACGTGATTTTGAAACCTTTGATTATGGTTTGATTTGTTCGATATTTGATAACGGTTGTTTTGAGATTTTGTTTTGGTGACTTTATGAGCCATGTCACGGTGTATGTGACTTATTTCCGACTTACCCACGTGGATTGAAACGTGGGCTAGCTCAGGGGAGTTGAGCTAGAGATCGCGATCTTACTTTCCGAACCGACCTCATATGTCAGGAGTGACGTATGTGACCACTTTCTGAATGGCTCTCTAGTGTCTGTTTCGATACTATCTGTTTCCGAATTCAGATGTATTTTGATATTTGATATTTGGTCCGATACTGTCTATTTCCGAACTCTGATATATTCTGGCATTTGATATTCGGTCTGACATATCTAGTGTCTATTTCCGTACTCTGATATATTTTGGCATATGATATTCGGTCTGACATGTTTAGTGTCTATTTCTGTACTCTGATATAATTTGACATTTGAATTTGGTCTGACCTCAATTCAGTCGAAATTGATGTGCCTTTGAAATATTGTCTGTTGAAACCTTTGTGTCTGTCTTTGTATTCAGAAGCGTTTTTGACATTCGAAATCTGGTTTGATTATCTGTTCCGTTAAAACAAATTTGGTGCTTCCGAAATTTCTTTCTCTGTTATCTTTGGGTTCCGACTGATTGGTCCTTTGAGCGACCTTACTGGGCATTTGGCTCATCCCTTTATTATTTTTCCTTTCAGGTGGTTAGTAGGTGGGATTTCAGATTTGAAGGGCTAGCTGTGTGACCAAAGTTAGCTGCCTTATTTCAGAGTTAGTATTGACATTAAGTGTATTTAATTAAGACAAGTTGGTATTATTTAGGTTTCGTTCTGAACTTCGTAGTTGGAGAAAATTTTGGATTGTATAAAGGCTTGGGGCCCCTATGTCAGATATTGATGTTTTTGGGAATTATTAGTATATGATCTGATTGACCGTTTGGGAGATTTATGATAAAGAGTAAAGATCTTTATGACTCCGTTGTTATGGTATTTTAAGGTTTTCTGATTTCGTTTGGGAGACTTTCGATATTGTCTCGTTTGGAATTTTAGTGTATGCTCTGATTTACCAATTTGAAGTCTTCTGATAATTATGGAATTTCATTCGATCTCTGTATTTTCGGCATTAACGCTCCGTAAATAAATCCGGAGCGTTACAGGCCGGGGGAATTCAAAATTTAAACTTTAACACGACAGACGTTCACAACGCGGTTCGAACCCATAGACGAGCCGCGTATGACCTCAATGATGCTCAAGCCACAATGAGCCTATTGAAGCGGATGTAGATGAAGGACCCGCAGTTTACTTTCAATTATAAACTTGACAACGAGCATCGTGTTAGCACAATTTTTTGGGTCGACGGTCGTTCAAGGCTTGCTTATAAGCATTTTGGGGATGTCGTGACTTTCGACACCATATACCGTACCAACAAGTACTCGATGCCGTTTGCCCCTTTCACGGGGGTCAATCATCATTATCACTCCATCCTGTTCGGGTTCGCCTTGTTAAGGGACGAGAGCGAGAGTTCTTTTGAATGGTTGTTTAGTGTGTGGCTGGAAGCCATGAACTTCAAAGCACCCAACGTTATCATCACCGATCAAGATTTGGCAATGAAGAAGGCTATTGCCACCGTCTTCCCAGATACTCGACACAACTTGTGCACTTGGCACATAAGCAACAAATACCCCGAACGTTTGCATCACGTGTAAAAAGTTTCCAGACTTTAAACAGGATTTTGACACGTGCGTTAGCAAGTCGTTAACGATTGAGGAATTTGAGGAGAGGCGGGAAAAGCTTGTTGAGGATTACTCATTGCAAGACAACGGGTGGCTCCAGCACTTGTACGAGCTCAAAGAGCAATGGATTGGCGTTTACACGAGGAGGCATTTTTCTGCGGGCATGAAAACGTCGCGCCAAACGTATGTACGGTGCCCAACGCAATTGGCCCGGAGATAGGCGGTCGAACTCCCCTCGATAGAACGTGATGTTGTGATGGGGATCGACTCTCCTGCGGTAGTGGCTATTCTTCCGGCTGTACTCCCAAGCACGCAACCGAGGCCACACTCTATCGGTTCCATCACTACGGGTCGGTGAACCGAGAGCAAAGTGTTCATAAGACCACACCTGAGAACATGGACAAATTATATTTATATCGTCGATTCAACAAAAGCAAAAACAATAACGAAGATAGGATTTATATGATATACCTGCAATAGTGAGAGACATGCACATATGGCTTTGGAGTCGGGCCTCGTTGCCTTATGCAATGCTCTGTACAGATACGAAAGAACCGCTGCACCCCATGCATAATCTCCAACCTCAGCCAGGTTACCCAACAACGGTAAATATTTCACGCTGGCCGTGTTCTTCGACGTCATTGGGAATAAAATTGCCCCCATCACCCACCAGAGGAAGGCTTTTGTGTAAAGCACAAGCTCATGGCCCGTATAGTTTTCCGGCAATACCCCGTACGTATCTACCAACCACTTCAACTTTATCCCACCACTGCTAAATTGATCCTGGGGTATCGAAGTGAGGAAGTCCCTAGCGGTTCTCGTCTTCGTTGCTTCTGACGGAGGAGCAATTATCGGCAGCCCCGTCACCGGCAACCCTAAGATGAACCCTACATCTTCTAGGGTAATTGTCAGCTCTCTGAGCGGGAAGTGAAACGTATTCGTTTCACTTTTCCACCTCTCAACAAGGGCACCTATCAAGGCCCGGTCAAGCTGTTGAAATATCTGCCCATGCGTGAAAATCCCACACCCAATTCCACGCAGTATCCTCTTCTGGGCGGTGTTCAGTTTCCACGATGCTATATCGCGAGATACTTCTACGGTGTTGAGAAGTTCTCTTTCCTACGAATTAATAAATACAATTTAAGCATAACAAACGGTATATACAACATTCGTAAGCGATAGAAAGTCGATAAATAATGTATCTTACACCACCATCCCATATAAGCGTACTGATATGGTTGACTTGGTCGTATAACACGGATGGGTCTTCAGGTCCAGGGTTAAATTCCATTTTTTGCAACTGAAATTATGGAAAAACCTTCTCAGTTTGAATTTTACGTTTTGGATTTTGATAATTGCTCGCAAAAATACGACGCTAGCACATACATAATACATATAACGCAAGCACATGAATGATACATACAATGTTAGCATATGTACTCATATGTATAAATATATATACATATACGGAATCGGATTTTGCAAACGCTTGCACAAGAACAAAAACATACATATATAAAAACGCAATATTCATCATAACTGAATATTACAGACAAAAAAAAGTGTAGATTTTGTGAACTTACGTGATCGATTTAGGGTATTAAAGGTGTTCTTAAGACGGAATTGCGCCGATATGCTTGCCAACGCCGCTGGAAAATTTTTTGAGTAGAAAGAGTGGAGAAGAGTGTCGTAGTTACTGTCGTTTAAAAGTATATTGAACGTCTGCAATACAGTACCGCGGATGGCTATTACGTCCGCGATACAATACCGCGGATGGCTATAACGTCCGCTAAACTGTTTAGCGGACACTGTTGACGTGACAGATAAGGACAAGATAACCGTCATCGCCGAAAAAACTGACGGGACAGGCCCTGACAGGTGTCAGCCTAGGGACGTCCGCTACACAGTATCGCGGACGTCTTTTTGCTGTCTCCCATCAGGACTTTAATGTCCTCCGCCATACAGTGTAGCGGACAGGCGCGGAGGGGCAATATGGTAAAAAAAAACCGTCCGCCATACTGTATGGCGGACGACTGACAGCTTTCGAAAAAGGCGCGATCTGGGCCGTCCATCTTTCGGGATGGACGGTCAGATCGCGCTTGCAACTTCCCCTATTTTTCTCACGCTCTCAACGGATCAGCTCCCATATATATATATATATATATATATATATATATATATATAGAGAGAGAGAGAGAGAGAGAGAGAATGACCATTTTGGTGTAGTACCTCTCTAGAATAGTGGTAGGTTGACAATATGAGAAATTTTTAATAAATGACACAAAACAAGGACATTAAAATAACTACCTTCAGGACATGTTTGGTTTTCACATTTCGAAACACTTATATATCAAGCTTGATTTTTTTAATAAATTTTAATTTAACAGCTTTATTTTTACACCACATCACGTGTACCACAAAACTGACGTGTGTATTTTCAGAAGTAAATAGAGGCAGCGAAAATGTTACAAAAATCCAGGAGAAATGATTTGATATTTTTTGTATTACGAAATGACCAAACGAGGAGATTGGCTTTGGATCCTCTGAAAATGAGATTGGGTCTGTCCAAAACTCCAGTTTGGGTTAACACAAGTTGAGGCACAACCTAGGCCTCTTTTGTTTTTTGTACCAGTTTTTTTTAAAATATATAATAAATTGACCACATAAAGACTACATAAAAAAAAATTCCCAACTTGATCAGAGGCGTAACTTATTCTTCAAAATATTCATTACAATTTGTAAAATCTGGTATCTGCATCGCAGTTTTCAGTTTAGTCTTGCTATTCTGTTTAGTTTTGATTTACTTTTTAACTGAAAGCTTTCGATGTACTGCTTTACCTCCACCCCCACCCAAATATATTCTTGAACTCAAAGACGTTAATTTTTTAACAAACATTTTATTTATTTTTTATAAGAATTTGCTAAGAAGATAGTTGAAAAGGGGGATAATACTAGAGGAAGTACGCTATTTGTTCTCAATGCCACTATATGGGAATAAACATCTTATTAAAAAAAGGAGATAATGCAAGCTCTATAAGAACATAAATTTTATTCTGGAGGAGCTGTAATTATATAATTGATGAAAATTTTGAAAACCGTATTGGTACCAATATGTACCATTTTAAGGAAAAATACGATGCGCACACTGGTACACTATGCATATAAACAGCTTATTAAAAAAAAGGAGGTAATGCAAGCGCTATAAGGACATAAAAATTATTCTTGAGGAGCTGTGTGTGAGTATATAATTGATGAAAATTTCGAGAAATACTTTGATATCTTGTGTTCACAAAACGACCAAAGAGAAAATGGGCTTTGGATCCTATGAAAATGTGATTGGGTCTGTCCAAAACTCCATTTTGGGTTAACACTTAAGTCCATGGAAGAGGATTTTGTGGACCTACAAATATAACAGCCCAATAGTGGAGGGCCTCTTCTGTAATTTGCAATTACGCACAAGTTAAGGCACATATTAGGCCTTTTTTTGTTTTTATCCCATTATTATTATATATTAACACCTCTAAGACTAGCTGTCACCAAAATGAGACAAAAGGAACAAAATAACAGAGGAAATCCCCCATCTTGCTTCTTGACGTAGCGAAGTATAATCCGTAAACAAAGGATAATCACATGGGCTGTGTGCTGGCCTGAATCATGGTCATCCCCCCTAGCACTTAACCCTCCCCATATTCCTTCCTTAGTTGTCCAATTAACTGCTCTCTCTCTCTCTCTCTCTCTCTCTCTCTCTAGATAGTTTATACATATGGGGAAAGGAAGAATTTTGAGTGATGATATTGATTGCTGGTCTTCTTTGCGACAAAAAGTTGTGTAGCAGTTCTGGAAAGAAAATACATTCCCGTTTGAAACTCGCATGTATGACTAGTACCTCGTGATGCAACTTTATCACCGTTTCGTTTTTTAAACAGCTGCTTAAGGGGATATCGTGGCTTACATGTCGTTCCTCCATATGCGTGACAACATGCATTAACGTCTAATGGTTGAGTAGCACACTTGCATATCGTAAACAACAGTCAAAGGTCCTCGATGTGGCGTCTTGTTTCAGCAGCGTATGGTTTGTTGATTGTTGGGTCAAAAACATACTCTAGTGAGACTTGAACTCTTAATTACCATCCATCACACCTTAAAAGTATTCAACTCTAGTGAGACTTGAACATTTATCTCTAACAAAAGCCATATTTGAGGTGAGAATGATCCGCGGATAAATAAAAAAGATAGCAAAAACAACCTAAAGTACTTCAGATATGATAAGTTATTAGTTACCATTTCTAGCAATCATTCGCGCGGCTGCCCCAACACCGTTTTTTAGACAGTCTTATCTACACGATGCGCATTCAATGTGCAGCGATCCTATAGCACAACATGTCCAATCCCACATGGCTTCCCCAAGTCAAGCTCACCGCATAATTGACAGCTTTCTCCAGATAACCACATATATAAATCAAAAGGATCAGAACCCCAAGAAAGATCCCCATGTGGGTCACCAACTAGTTGCTCTTTTGATGAAAAGTTGTGTGTGTGTGTTCAAGTATGGAGCTTAGTGGTGACAAGTTTGAACCCTCCTCTAGCAGTAGAGGTCACGAAAAGGTTGAGCCTGGAAAAGTTGAGCCTGGAATAGACCTTTTGGAGGAAGGCTGGTTCTTTGGAAACTTGCTGGTTGATGATAGGAAAGCGAAGATGTCTAGATCTTATTCTGATCCTTGTCCTAAATCCTTGAACTTCAGTCACAATCAAAAGTTTTTAGCAGAAGAAACCAGAGAGAAGGATGACTTGGTTCCTGCTAAGATGATCAGAACACCATCGCTGCCAACTTCTACGGCGAAGAGGAAAGAGGAAGTGAGGAAGCCGAATAATGGGTTGGTTAGGGCGCCATCTCTGCCACCTTGGATTGGAAGGGAAGAAGTTGAAGAAGAAGATGATGATGACCATGAAAGTGAATTCACTATGGGCAGGTTGATTCGGCAAGCATCTCTTAGCTCTTCCTATATGTTGCCACCGCGACGGACTTCAAAGGTACTGAAACACGATCCTCGCCAATTTGTTGGCTGTAATTTGCACCACCTCTTGCAGTTTCTTCAACTTATGTAATGATCTTGTGTTTGTGTGTGTGTGTGTGTAGTCCCACAAGATTATTCTTGTTAATCAACCTGAAATTGCAATACCTTTTAACACATTGCCATAGTTACCATGACAATATTGGGACAAGTTTTGTGATGATCAAAATCAGATCACCTATACTTGAGAGGATAGTATCATGATCTTCTTCCCGAAACATGCAGTTGCTATGTTCTTGTCCCCACGATGATACAATCTGCTTTCTGCCAAATTTACACAACTTTTGTTAGGTAAAACAAGCTTTTGTCTTGCTTTCTAGTCCATCCTATATCACATTCATTAACCAGAATTGGCCGGCGTTTCCGATCCTACACCGATGTATATTTCGCATAAACATGTAACATGACATTTCAATCGGGATCGTGAATAAGGAGAGGGTGTATTAGGTGTTCTTGGGGAGTCCCCGAGAATTGGACAATCAACCAAAAATGAAAAAAAGAAACAACCGGGTCACGTGGTGTCTCACTCCTTCAAATTTTTAACTGCTTCAATTGCTCGTTCAGTAACTAACATTAACCAATTATACTGCAGGGTCTGACACAAAGCTCTAGCATGCAGAGGCGACGTCCAAGAAAGAAATCAGAGCTAGAAACCAGTAACATGGCGGGATACAAGGAGATGAGACAAGAAGACCAAATCAGGCAAACAAAGATGGCTGGAAAAAGCCCAAATGATCTGGAGTTGGAAGAAGTTCAGGGTTTTAGGGACTTGGGTTTTAAATTTGAGAAAGAAGACTTGAATCCTAGTGTTCTGAACATGCTTCCCGGTTTGCAAGAGAAAAACCGAGTCGAATTGGACGACGAAAACAAGCCGAGAAGGCCTTACCTTTCTGAGGCATGGCATGAAAACAGCTCTGCTCCTACAGTTCCGAAATGGGTTGAGAAGAGTTCAGCACCAGACATGAAGTCACAGATCAAGTTTTGGGCTAGAGCCGTGGCATCTAATGTCCGCCAGGAATGCTGATGCCCAATCTGAGGTGAAAGCTGTTGCACCATTTCACAAGATTGGTCTCTATATCCATGTTTAGCGACAATTTATTTCTTTACTGACAAAAATGATTATTAGAAAATTGCAGATTAAATAAGAAAAGGGTGATTAGGACTTCCCTCAGTACTTTGCTAATCTACCATTTAGTTTGTCCCAGCCAGTGTGATTTGGGACTTCCATTAGCGACAAAAGACAAGCTGTATTATTCAAATTCATTTGTAATGTTTACATATCTGGTTATGTAGTTCTTTGGAGAAGATCAACTTCACTGGCCTTTATGGGACAGGCAATCTCCTAATTTATCTGTAATTAGTAGAGAGAGAGTAAGAATATGATGTTTGAATATTTACTTATATGGCTATTTTATGTACTTTTCCCTTACTTTTGTTCTCTTTATCGCAATTTATATTGGCATGTAAACCATCCGTTGGCTTCCAATTCTGTATTATGCATAAAACCTTTTACGAGGCTTTTTAAAAGCTAGAGAAGGAGATCTAACTCTTGAAGACAAGATGTTCTATTTGTTTTCTTTTATAGAGTTCTACTTTGTAAAAAAAAAGTTTTGTACAAAACCAAAATAAACGCTTTTCTACCGGGTAGATTAGTCGCTAAAACTGCAAACGTGACCTTTAAAGATGACAAAAGACTTGAATGGCCAAATGCCCCTGTGCTGAGCAGAGGTAACTGTTTGTCACTCGAGGTAATGGTAGCTAAAATGGAAAAACTCAATCCGAAAAAGTCTATTCCACCTTTTTAGCGACAGTGCAGAGCTTCAGCGACACTTTTATGGCTGCATCCGTCCTTGTGCCTGTCTCGATCAGGTTCAGGCACCACTGCCTAGAATATCTAGTAGGGGTGAGTACCAAATCGTTTAAACCGATCTGAACCGCTCAAACTGATCAAACCAAACCAATCCAATCCAAACCGTCCAAAGTTCTTAACGGTTCAGTTTTACATTTCTCAAACTGATCTTGGTTTGGTTTGATTCACTGTTCATATTTTTTTAACCAATTTATTGATAATGTAACATATATGGTACTAAACAAATTCAAATAAACATATCTTGAAAGTTAAAAGAAAATAAAATAATGAGAACGCTTAATATCACAAAATTTTTGTGAGCAATATCTATTTTATATTACTCATTCTTTCTCATATATCAATGGATACTTATATATCGATTGTAAGAAGATTATATACAATTTAAAATATATATATTTAATTTTTAATTATTGTGGCAATGTGTGAGAAATCTGTGCTAACCGGTTGAAATATGGGCATGGGCTTAGTATTATAGTGACCGCGTGGACGCGTGTACAATATTTTGAGCCCGTTAAAAATATGAGCTGAGTATAAGGAAAGGTTTTCTGAAGCCCGCATAACCCGTGGGAAACTTAACCCGTCGAATTTTTATATAATATATGAATTACATATATAAAATTTTCGTCTACAAGATATGTGGTATTTTTCTTAAGTCTTTAAAATCTTCTAACTATATGCATTTAGAGATTTTTGAAAACTTCTTTTTTTTTCCTTCCTTGTTTCTTATTACAGGGTTATACTTCGTAAGATTGTTTCGAAACCCTTATCTTTTTCTGTTATTTTGTCATGAAACTTTATTTCCATGCTTATAACTAATTCTTTATTATCATGACTAATTGAAGAATTTGATGGCAAGTGATATATTTAAAAATTAAATGAACAAAAATTCATGCCTAATTAGTAAATCTGGATGATAATTGATATGCTTTAAAATTAGGTAAACAAAAACTAATATGAAATCATTGACAAATGACAACTTGTGGGTAGCCCAAGTCCACCCTGTGCCCACCAAAACTTGCATGGGCTGGGCATGGACATATATTATGGCCTGTAGATGGGTTGGGTTGGGTACGGACACAAGTTTTTGATAGTGGGCTGGACATGATCTGGCCGTTGGACCCGTCCAACTCGATCAAGTTGCAGTCCTAATTGTTAGATCCAATAATAATATATTAATATGCAAATGAACAACGTTTTTAAGTGGATGCAAACCGTTCAAACCGTCTAAACCGATAAATCGAACCGTCCAAACCAGTAGTGTTTAGTTTGATTGGGTTCACAATCTTCTAATCAGAAGGATAATGATTCAATTTATATTTTGACTTTCAAACCAAACCAAACCAAACCAAACGGGCCGTGTTCACCCTGATATTATCCCGTATCCGGTTAAAACATCGAAAACCACCCCTGATATTATCCCGTATCCGGTTAAAACATCGAAAACCAGATATGGTTCACTCCTCTCTGTGTTTCGCAGAGAATGAAGATATTCATGGGAGAGAAACCCAAGAGAACTGCCCAATAAGCAAGCTCTCCCCAGCATAAACCCCGATTTTGGCTCTCTGAAACCTCAAATGTTGCAGTGCCGCCACCTCCTCTCCTCCCATTTCCCCTTCGCCTTCGCCTTCCCTTCTAACCACCATTCCCTCACCTTCCTCCACAAGCACACCTCACTCCAGCCCATATCAGCCCACCTCCGGACCCGGCCCGGCCCATGGCTAGCCCAACTACCCGAACCCACCACCACCAACACCACTACCGCCTTGGAAGAAGGTCCAGTGGAACTCCCGCCCTCCACGCCGTCCATTTTCGCCACCGACGACGACCCTTCTAACCTCCAAGTCGCCACCAGCGTCCTCCTCACCGGCGCCATCTCCGTCTTCCTCTTCCGCGCCCTCCGCCGCCGCGCTAAGCGCGCCAAAGAACTGGTAATAAGCTCGTACTCCCTCTATTCCGCAACGGTCGTGCCATTTGACTGTTCGTAAAATTTTAAGAGTAAACATGTCACTGTTCAAATAGAAGTTACAAATCAAATAAATATAGTTTGACAAGTAAAATTAGGCCAAAACCAATGCTTACATGTTCAGATTATGTATTAGAAATCGCGAAAACTGAAATGCTATGATACGGTGTATTGCTGAAATGGGTTTGTTTTTCATGTGGTGGGACTAGAGATTCAGGTCTACTGGAGCAAAGAAATCGTTGAAGGAGGAGGCGCTTGAGAGTTTGAAGGCAATGACGCCGACATCAGCCGTGGAAAATTCTCCGCCGTCGCCTGTTCAGGCATTGTTGGGAGGGATATCAGCTGGAGTAATTGCGCTTATTCTTTACAAGTTTACCACCACCGTCGAGGCGTCTCTCGGTCGCCAGACTCTTTCTGATAATATCTCGGTTCGTTTTCTTGAACTCCTTATCCTGCTCTCGGTTAATTTAGTTCTTGCGCTACATGTATGCAACTGGAAATTTACATTTCGAAGTTAGTTATTATTTTGAACCAGTTGGAAATCAACCAATTTTGAAGTTAGAACTTCCTGTCAAGTTTTCCTTAAAATTAGCGGCACAAGAAGTATTCCCAATGTTCCGAATCTTACCATACGTTTTGTTTGCTAAAATGGGATTATATAACACATCATGTATTTAATTAAGAAGAGATGATTGGTGTACTCCTGGTGAGATATATGTTTCAGTGTTAGACATCAGGCCTTATCCCATCATTTCCCATGTCCTAGACATAGTCCATGGTTATTCCTTATATTTAGTTGTGCTATGCTTATCTCATACACCTATTGGGCTTGTCCCACCCTGAGCATGCTTTGGGTTAGGCACCAGTCACCAGGTCTTATAGGATGAAAGAAAGAAAGAACTCACCTTTTTCTTTTCTTTTCTTCTACCGTATGTCCTTATTGGACAAGAAACTGACTGGAAACATGAGGGATCGTTGCCTGAATAGGTAGAAATTCATTGGGTCTCTCAATGTCATCTGGTACTCCTGCATTGCAGTCGCGAAGCCAGAAACTTCGTATGAGTGGCACCTAATAGACGAAAATAGTGAATAAACCAAAGCTTAACTGGCTTCATAATGTAATTGGCGATTAGACCTAGCAAAATTGCATTTTCTGTCATCTAAATGTACTTGCCAATTAGACCTAGCAAACGGCTTTTCATGCACCTGCTCCCAGCCCTTCTAGTTGGGTGAATTTGAAGGAAAACCCATGTTTATTCATGTCAGTTCGTTATCCCAGTTTTTCCCCCATTTTCTGTAATTAGCTTTCCGGCAGATTGGCTGAACAAGAAAACTACCAAATTTAATATGAATGTACTGGACACATTCAACAGTAATTTGCATATTCCAACTTGCCAAAACTAATTGCCAAAACCCGGGAATTATTGTTAGGAGTAGGACAGAGGCAATAAAAGGTAAAATTGTGATGGGATTTTTAATATATGGAAGAACAAAGAACAAAAGGTGTGTTATTAAACCTACAAATTCAGCAGTTGAAGAAGCTCAAATTAAGATTCAAACACAAGCTGATAAAGTAAAGGAAATATAAATAAGAAAACAGAATTCGGGGGAAGACATGGGAGGATGGGATGGGATGACTCGAGAGGTATCAGATCGGCATTTTAGATGCCGCTGCTGAAATGACCGGTGGAGGTGGACAGTCCCGGCTTCGTCTTCGTCATATTGGTGGCTGTCCGGAGAGACAGAGGCACCATCTGACATCCTCAATGTGATGCAAGTTGCATATGGAGAGGAAAAGATTTGGACGGCCGCAGGTGGCAGTCCCGCCTGTTCTTCCTGCTGCCCCCGCCTCTGCCTGTTTGTCCCTTCCGTTATCAGTTTAATGTTCTGATGATCAATGCCTTTTTTTAAGTGATCAATGCTCCTATTGGTTTTAGTTTGCACATCTGCAGGAGCTACTTTCGGTCATTATCTTCTTCTTTTTGCTTCAAAAGCACTTTTAGTTCCTGAGCCTCCCACTCCATTGGTCGATCACAAGTGCTTTGAAGTTAGAATTTTGCACTCACAAGAAAGCAGTAAAACAAACTTTCAGCCTGCAAGGGCTGGGGTCTCTGCCAAAAGTAACCATGTTCATACCTAGATCTTATAGCCAGTATGATGTGCGATCTCCTTGCTGGAACTTGATATCCAGTTATCCTTCTTGCTATGCCAAAAACCATTGGTCATTATGTCCAACAGATCTTCCGGCTGAGATAGACTTTTTATCCCCCAGTATTATTACCATTGGTTACTGTAATCAGTCGCTGCTAAGGATGGAAGGGGTTTAACTAAACACCTTCTTTGGACAATTCTCTTAGGGAGTTAAAAGCAAACTTTGAATTCAAAGCACTTTGATTAATGCTTGAAAAAGAACTTTAAAGCCACAATTATTTTAGCTACTACAGACAAGCAAAGCGAGCTACTACCACAAGTACCAGAAGAAGCTACGATGTAATTACAGTAAGAAGTTATTCTATTTCACAGCTAATAATCCATGAGACAAACTAGACTTTTCTGAGGAATCTTATTTGACTGCTACATTGCCAATTCTTTTTGGCTCAGCTCAGCTTGTTGGCTGTCAATAGCGTTTTTGCCTCTGAAACTACTGCTCATGCTATACCCAATAGTGTTCCTTTTTGACACCAACACCAACGAATAATCAGCTAATCACTTCTGACAAGATCCAGTTTCGGCCCAAATGACTTTATCCTGACATCATGTGGTAGAACTTTCCTCCAGATCTTACATCTCATCTTCTCATGCTCTTCTTCCCGTTCTCCTCTCCCTCTCCCTCCCCCTCCCCCTCCCCCTCCCCCTGGCCCCCACCAAGCTGGAGGTCTCTACATCCCCTATTGATTAAATTCAACGTGGATAGGGCCTTTAGATAAAAAAGTTGTCCTTGGATAATCTGTAGAGATTTAACTACTGTCATCACTCATCACCCATGCATGGGCTCCCTACAGTACTTACCTCTCCCCGAACGCAGCCAAAGCCAAGGTTTTCAAACTTATAGTCATGAAAACTGCTAGTTGTAACAGAAGATGTGAATTAGTTAAGAAGTGGCAACCTCAAACTAGTATATGCTATCAACAAGATCAGCAATCCGTACCACTTTAGGAACTCTTTAAAAATAAGTTCTGGTCATTGACAAAAATTCCCTCAAGAATTTGCTGCTCAAAACCTTGCGGGTTGGGCAATTCAACACCTTTGGTTGTATACCAATCTGCTTTCTCCAATCTCTTTGCAGTCATATCGACTCTTCTGGTGTAACTGGTGATTCTGCACCCCTTTTTGATCTGTGGTATATTGCTAGCAAAACAAATCAAAAACATGATATCAACATTATTGTTCTTTTATGAATTTCCTATACAGTATTTATTGTATCACGCATTGTTAGCAAAGGTTTTATATACTTAATAAACAAAAGATTACATCTAGTCTAAACATGCAAGATGTCAAATATGCTGAAATTTTATCATCTTGCACTAATTAACCTAATCCTATCTATTTGGAATGACCAACTTTTTGCAACTCTAATTACGCAGGTCTTCATAAATATCAGAAATGAGACATTGAAAAATACCAAAAAGATGAAATCGTAGCTTATGATAAACTCGATATTATAACCGGATGCAGCGTAAGATACACTCGATACTTCACGAGTGTTAAAACACATGAATTAACATATATATGCTTGTATTGAATGTGTCATGTATCATACGATATTGGCAACTTTGTGCCCGTGTCAAAAAGAGCTTGAAGCTGGGTGTTCTATGTTTGCCTTCAGTTCCTTATGGCATGACTCTGAAACTGTTAATGTCTTCTCACTTTCAGGTTCGCCAGATCACAATCACCATAAGGTAGTGCCGATCGCCACCTTCGACGATGCTTTGGTTTCAAGTTGGATTTTCAACTGACAATTCCTCTGCATCTAATGTCTGCAGGACTATTATAAACGGGATATGCTACCTTGCTACATTCGTTTTCGGCATCAACTCGATAGGCTTAATGCTTTACTCCGTTCAGCTTGCCATAAACTCCTTTATGGGAGATTCTACAAGTGATGAAACCAAGAATAAAGATGAAGGACAGTTAAGTTCACCCAATCCGACAGCTGGGGATAGCTCTGAAACAAACAGCAATACAGGAACTCAAAGCTCAGATAACACGAAATAGTAGAAGACTTGACAAATATCAAATTGAAAGAATAGGTTTCAGTTTCCTGGATAACTCTGTAGTGCATATATCTTTCCAGTTTATATCATGCAGCTTCATAGTAATTGGCTTTTTTCTTGATCTCATTGTCCTTCTTTCATGTGGTTATTAAGGTCATAACTTGGCCAGGTAAGGCATATTGGGGAGGGGGGAGTGAGACTTTGGCAAAGCAGGAGATGTGTTTGGCAGTAGAAAGGCTGGATAATCTTCGCGCCCTGTTTAACATTACTTGATTTTTGTGCTTCTTGAGTTTGATTAAACAATCTTTATGTAATTATAAACCAAAAGAAACCATCGTAATAAACCAAAAATGATATACAAACCACGTCAAAAGGAGAACATTAAAACTGTGCCAAAGAATAGCTGGAAAGATTCTCTTCATTATTGGCAGTGTGATTATCGATACCAGGATGGTCAACCTACTTGGCAGAAGTTTGGGAAGGCACCCCTTTGTTTCCCAGTCATGTTACTGATACATCATGTTTCAGCACGCAGAGTTTATTTTAATTTCTATGTCAAACTTGGGTATGTCAAAAAACTTGACTTGAATGGTTCTTATTCGTCCTGTAATATCCATCCTTTGTATATTCCTAGATATTCTCTTCATTAATTCACTTGTCTCTAGTAGTTGAATTTTTGTAATATGTAGTATTAATGACAAATTGCCCCCTGAATTTACACATTTTGCAGATTTGTATTTGTAACTTTTGCAATAGTATACGTTGTAATTCGCGAAGCGTTACAAATCAATCCACATGCTGACGCCCATCTATTTTTGGGCGTTAAGTGGGGACATGCCAACCATCACCAATTTCAACCACCTTACCACCAACGACCACCACCCTTATGAGCTGCCCATCCACCCACGCGTGTTGCCGCCCCCTCCCCCCCCCCCCCCACCACCCCCACCCCCGCGCGAACACCCTGAATGTCGGAACCCTGTTGGCCACACCAAGCCCTCATTGCCGGAACCCTGTTGTGGACCCAAGACCCCACTGCCAAAACCTCACCACCTCACAACTGAAATACGGCCACAACTCGTACGACCACCACTACGCACAACCTTACAACCAAAATATGGCTACGTACTACCTAACACCACCCATCACCACCCAATGTCGATCTCCATCCGTCGCCATCATCTCGATCTCCACCACATTTAGATCTTGGTATGGTGCCGACAGTGGTGCAGGTTGTCATTTGGGTTGTGAGTTCAAATCCAGTGTTGTTGCAAGAGGTGGGGGTTTGATGGTGTTGCAAGTGGTGGAGTGTGGTGCATGGTGTTGCAGGTGATGGTATCTGATGGTATTGTAGGTGGTGAGTTTGGTGGTGTTGCAGGTGATGGTGTGGCTGGATGGGGGTGTGTGTGCGGTGTTGTGTGTGTGGGTGGATGGATGTGTGTGGTGGTGGGCTGGCGGTTGTGAGTAGCTCAGGCAAACCCGCCTAAGACAGTGACGACGTGTGCTTCTTCTTCAACATGTGTGGATCGGTATGTGTGTGTGTGATATGTCTAAATGGTGTCTGTGGGCATCGAAAGTGCTTCTTCTTCAACAACGGCGACAGTTGATCTCGTCGTCGACAGAGGTGGTGATAATGGTGGTTGCTATGGTAGCGGTGGTTGGGGGTGGGTCCCACAGGTGCGTGGTATGATGGGGATTGGGCTGCAGTTATTGTGTGCTGGTGGATTGATGATTGGATGGACGTCAGCTTTTTGATCGATTTGAGACGCTTTTGTGAATTACATGGTGCAAAATTGTAAAAATTACAAATATAGGGAGAGACATGTAAAAACGTGTAAATGACGGGGCAGTTTGTCATTAACCCTAATATGTATTTCAGCAGGCAAAGTTTAGTTTATTTTTGTCAATCTAGTCAACCTGTAGCGAAGACTGAAAGATCCACAAAAATGATGGTGTCTTGTATTAAGAAGAAGAACAAAATCTACAACCAATGGGAAAGTGAAAATTTCTATAAGCTTTGTACAAATGAACCAAAATGCTCTCTTGTTTTAGTTGCAGGGTGTAGTCAATCTGCGGTTTTGCTTCCACTTCCATTTGGTCTTTCATGGTGCTCCATAGCCCTAACAACACTTAGTTCCTGATCAACCTTCCTGAAAACGTTTTGACTTGGGTGCCGCTGATAACGGTGCAGGGGGGTCGAGTTGGTGTCCAAATAATGCAAGATGCCCACCATAACCACGGAAGCGACGAACATCGGGATCGGACCGAAAACCCACAGCAGCAAACAGGTGGCAAAGTAGAGCGCACGCATGCCGACTGACCAAAAATTACTTCCCCTTAGCACCGCCTTCTCAACGTAGCTTACAGGTATGTCACTGTTCGGCATGCTTATTAGGAAATTCGCGTGCACGTAGTTTCTTGTTGTTTGCACAAAAGAAGCAAAAGCTATTAAGAAGCAGGAGAGGATGCTGATGTACTTGAGAGAGACGGTGAAGGGCCTTGTGTCGCCGTAAACAAGAGTACTTGTAAGAACGCCATTGGAGGAGGCTTCAGAAGGGTTTCCGATCCATGCTCCGATAAGCGAGGTTAGTACCAGAGAGATTGAAGACAGGGAAGTTGCT
The DNA here is from genome assembly GCA_033065855.1 of Escallonia rubra. NCBI lineage: Eukaryota > Viridiplantae > Streptophyta > Magnoliopsida > Escalloniales > Escalloniaceae > Escallonia > Escallonia rubra. The sequence goes on along the minus strand of JAVXUO010002917.1, from coordinate 239,107 downwards.
GCTGATATGTTGCTGTTGATCACGGAGCACGCTAGTCCCCTGTCGCTGACCCCAACCTGCGAACACCCATCACAGAAAACAGAGGGTCAAACTATATCTAGCTAACTTGTTCTATATATACATGTGGTAGAAATCAGAAGAAAACTTAGGAATTATTTCTAGACACGGACTCCTCTCAGATCATTCTGAGCAACAGATTATTGTTCAGTAAAAGTGCACAGGTCAACCAATTCAATGCTTTGGTGCAAGTTTTGTGGATCTTGATCCGGATTTCTTACCTGCATCAGCTTCTCAACCCAAGCTCTTTTGTGGTGGTTTTCATACCCAACGATTGTGGTGTGAGGAAATCTTAGGATCCTGTAGAGGAGGAAGAGATGGTAGCTGAGCATGATGAATAAACCTATTGGCACCAAGATCAAGTCCAAGTGTTCCTTCCTCCATGACCACCCCATTCTTCTGTATGTGTTATTAAACAAGCAATTAGAGTGGGTTGGGGGGAAAGTAGATATAAAGCTTAGAATTTTGCTTTAAATATGTCAAGGTGGTGGATTTGGTAAACTAAAGACAGTTTGACAATTTTGTCTTAGTATAGTTTGGTTGCGAATGATAAACATTGGAGTGTCAGAAAAATGTCCACTTGTTTCTTAGGACCAGTTGTTCATGTGGATGTGGATCCATTGTGAATGTTTCATGTGCTCTTTTGCAATTAAAAAGTAAAAAGTTAAGAATATTTAGGTAATAGACAAGTCTTCGACGTGTCATCTCTAAAATAAATAATAAAAATTTGTCATCAAAACAAAAGTTCAACTGTAACTACAACCTGGTTTTGTTATAACAATGTCTACTTGCAGCTTACATTTTATTCAAGCGGCAAGGTGACGTAATCAAACCAAAACAATGGACGTGCTTTAGAAATTCTAGTTCAAGTACTTTCAACAGTTTACAAAGCAAAAACTTCTGCTTTGTGAACAGTTATTGCGTCAATTAGTATTTATCCAGTTTCTATGTCTAGAGGGTTCCTCTCATTCTTTTATGACTATTTTTTGACATCTCATTCTTCTCTCTTGACTCCTTGTTTAGTGGTGGGACACCTCCCTATTCTTTTCAGCCTTCGTGGAAGTTTCTGATGGAGATCAGACAATTGCGTGTCAAGAATGGCCATTAGAATCGAAGAAAATTCAACATGGCTGGCGCTTACTTTCTTCATTTTCTTTCACCATTAACATTTATTGTGAAAAGGTTAAGAGTTAAGACTGGGTTGTCGCGTATTTATTGCCAAAATGATCATTCAGACTACTGGCTCACTGCTATGGATTCAAGATTGCTGTGCTCACTGATATACGTGGAGCCAATAGGCTAGCACGGTTTTCCAGAAGACGTAATGTTTGAATCTGTAGGTGACTAGGTGGTAGAGTGTATAATGCTCCTTGGTGTTAATTAGGAGTTTGGTGGTTGCTTTCTTAGGAGTAATTTTCTGTGGATAGTCTTATTATTGCCAAAATGATTTCGACTTTCGTCAAGCGAGTGTCTGTTTTTTTGTGTATTTGTACCTCATGCTTTTAAAATTGTACATTACTTTAACAAAAGTCATATCCACTTTGACAATAAAACTCGCAGTTTTAATAACTTGTCTGAAAATTGAAGTTATTCGCTTTTACTAGGGAAAACAAGCGAACTATATCATAGTTTCATTTCTACTTGAATATTTTACTCTTTTTCTGTGTGGGTAGTTTTTAGTACTTATTCGTTTTGCTAGGTTGGGATAGGTCTTATCTTGAAGTTTAAATACAAATTCAATTATCATTAATTGGTAATTTCTTAATTCAATACGAAACAATAAAGATGTCAAAAGGGCCGGGCCATGCTGCGCCCTAAAGATGAATAGTGCTGGTCCTAATCCTTAGGGCCTTGGGCCAGGGCTAGCGCCAGGCCTAATATTTTCCAAATTTGGCCCGACCTAGTTTTAGCCTTATTTTAGCCCAGCCCTTTGGCCCTAAATCTGACCCTAAACCATTTTATTTTCTTTTCCCTTCTTTCTCGCCCCTCATTCTCTCTCTACCTCATGTTTTTCTTTTTTTACTTAACTTTTTGGACATGCACATTTCTTTTCAGCTCATGATGATGGTTCCTACTTTTTTATCTACTTTTACTTGCAAGGCTCCTCTATATTAGTTTCATGGAATTATGAAGAGAAAATATATATTTGTTTGTTTAGGAACTAGAAATAACACAATTTAGGCAATGGAAATAGGAAACATAATTCCAGAAAAGCACGGGAAAGTTCATGGTAAAAGTGGTCTGATGATGCATGCTTCTAATGAGATACCTAATACTACGTAAAATACAAAGCTAGATGTATGTTTTAGTGAAAATTTTTAGAGATATCATTGGAAAAAGTTTTGTTGGTATCCATTATTGAGTTTAGATAACAAAAAACTTCATGACTAAAAGTTATATTTTCTCTTGTGAAAAGATTATCTTTTTGCGAACAAAATTACTTTTTGTTGTTAATCAATATTCTTAAATAGAGTAAAAGTAAACTTATAAGGCACTTCATTAGTCACGAGAGAGATATTGAATGGTTTATGGCCTATCAATTGTACTTATTTCGTGAATTAATACTTTTGCAACACAAAAAAGAAAATTAAAAAAAAGGGGTCAATGCCGGTTTTCAAGGCCCAAAGCCCTAAATGGCCCGGCCCTTTTTCTGGCCCTCTGGGCCCGGGCTAGACCGGCCCAAGCCTAGCCCTTTGACACCTCTACGAAACAAGACTTAAACTGGATGTTTTGCCACGTTATTTAAGGCCAAATTTCAGAATGAAACTTGAGAATAATAACCATAATATGTTCTATTGATAAATATTCAATAGCTAATCCCACTTAAGTAATTTTGTTAAGTTGCTACTTGCTCTAAAAATTTTGATTATTAGAAAATGGTCCAACGGTAAATGTCATGATTTAACGCTTATATATTAGAAAAAAATTTACAAAAACATTCAATATATGCATCAATTTAGGCATGGTGAAACACCAATATAGTTATAGTATAACAATTTCATTACTTCTATTATAACAAAAGATGCAAAATGCACATAGATTCGTGCACCGAGAAAGTAGCAACATAGGACACTAATCACAATATTACCCAACAAGGTTATTTTTTACCCTCAGGTGTTCCGCTGGGTTCATTCAACAGGGAATTTTTGTGCATTACCTATATAAATAAATTTTGGAGTCTACATTTTTCCCTATATTTGATAGTTTATACTATTTCGGTTCCGAAGGAGTTTTTCATAGGGGGTTTAAGAATTAGACCCGAATGGGTATATGAGAAGTCGACCTTATCGGCTACATGCTGGACCCATGGCATGGCCGTAAGACTTCGAACTACTAATGTACGGAGTAGCAGTTATGATAAAAATTAAATCTCCCGTGTTACATAACTCTAACACTTTTGGAGTGCTATTTGGCTGAACTCGTACGGGGTTTACGGATTAGACCCCAAACGGGTATATGAGAAGTTGACCTTATCGGCTACATGCTGGACCCATGGCGTGGCCGTAAGACTCCAAACTACTAATGTAGTAGTTATTATAAAAATTAAATTTTCACAAACAATTTGATATTGGTTCAAAAAAAAACCGAGTTGGGACGCAATTATTGTTGAAAGTGAGAAGAGTACCAGTAGTGGCATAGCGCTTAAGCTTTACGTAAACCCCTTATCCTCTTCTTCCCTCATTTTTTAGAAAGAATGGAAGTAGCCATCGACCAATTGCTTTATCAACCTGGCCCTTTGCCCTTGGGCCTTGGCAATGTAGACGTCTTCTTTCTTGCCATAATAATTTGGTAAAGCGCCAAAGGTGCGTTAAGTCATGGGTGGGTTTCGAGATCACATGCAGGGATTGTAATGCATGCTACAATTGAAGCATGACGAGGAAGAAAAGAGCTGCAGAAAAAGGCTGTAACCCCACCATCCGTAAAGGCTGTTATCAAAGCATATAGAGCCCACAACCCCCACCCTCTTGATTTTGTTGTTGTTGTTGCTCTCTCTTTCTTGTGATCTCACTTCTTTTTATCACTTTTGGGTGTCAATTGTCTTCGTGCACTACCTCAAAAACCTAAAGAACAAGAGTGAGCCACTGGTAAAGGTGAAATATCTGAGAATATGATTCTCCGTACAATAGTTTTCTAAATGTTTGTAGGATAAATTGCATGTATGTAGTCTTTTCTCTTTGGCCTAGGTTTTAACACGGTCTCCCGTTGTGGATTTGTTCGTCTTTAGTCTTTTCAAGTTTATTTTCAGGGACCATTTGGTTCTTCTATCTACTGATCGACTTTTCGGTAAACAATGACATGGACATAAGGAATAAGATAAAGAGTTAAAAATTCAAGCGTCCACCGTTGATTACTGAACCACTCAATATTTTCCGTAATAATATCAGAACCATATCCCATGAACGTAAAGGGAACATAAGAGGTGAAACTTCAAAAAACGTCGATCGATGACTGAAGCACCCAGTATTTTCTTAACTATTGGAATCATTGCTCCCAAATCACACAATAATTTTCTTTTTCTTGCAACGAGAGGGCTGTTGAAGCAATCATTTCATGGGAGAAGGAAAGGAACACAAACCCATCATTTTTGTCATCTTGCTGTAGGATTGGAGTCAAGAAAAGATTAAAAAAATCTTGAAGAGTGTCAGAAATGAAATGAATTTTTTTTTTTTTTGGTTAATAAGAGAATAGTATTGATAATTAAAAAGGTTACAGAGTTCGAGTAAAGGTCACGACATTCCCGTGACTCTGAGTATACACGACCACAAAGGTCAGAAACTAACAACGAACCTATAAACTCAAAACCAATTACAATTAAAATAAAGCAGAGCATATCTTACACTTTAGATTAACTTTAAGTAACAAGCATAAGTTTAAAGGTTAAAAACACACCTAGTATACTAAAAAGAATACTATAAAAAATAGTAACATTTCAGCAGATATCGGAAACAACCGCGCGATCCCAAAACTGAAACAACCCTCTAAGAAGGCGCTCACACACAGATTTTCAATAAGACAAAATTGCAATCTTCCCCTATCTCGTACCCCTATCTCGTACTGAAACTGGACCAAACGATCTCTATACCTATTAGGAATGCAGACACAAAGTAGAAATCGCTGTTTGAAACCACGTTTTCAAAACAGCGATTTCTACCTTGAAATCGCTGTTTCAAACAGCGATTTCTACCTTGAAATCGCTGTTTCAAACAGCGATTTCTACCTTGAAATCGTGGTTTCAAACAGCAATTTCTAAAAGTGTGGTATGCGGGTAAATAAGTTTCAAAATGGTGTATATTGGTAATTAAGTATTAAATATGTATTAATCGGGGAAAAAACTCGAAGTTCACGTGTTCTGGAACTTTTATCTAATGGAAGATAATATGAGCAACAGATTCCCACACAAATCCAGCCTGTCTCCTCTCCTCCCTTCCCCTCCCGTCTTATTCTATCTGTCTCTACTCTGGAATTCTCTCAAGTCTTTTGTGTGCATATGTTCCAAGTTCATTTTTTTTTTCTTAATACCTGGAGGCACGTGATTGTTGATTTTCTTGATTTAGAGATGCTTATTTATGTAATTAAGTATTTATTTTTTTTCCATTTTTGGAGGGGAGGGGAGGGGAGGGGAGGGGAGGGGGAAGAAGGGTTGTGCCTTTTTAGGTTCTAAATGAATAAAGTGTTAAAAAAAAAAATAGGACAAAAGTTATACCCTTCTTGATTCTCTTGAAGAGAACAATCCAATGAGGAAACATACATCAACAATAGGTACCTGCATGTTTGCACATACACAAGGCTCAGACCAACTCATTTTTGCTCTACAAATCTACTAATTTGGAGTAAATTAAGTACATATCTTAGAATTTTCTAGGGGTAAATGCACATTGATCCCCTTTACTTTAAGCGTTATGCAATGTGGCGCCCCGTACTTTATAAATAGCTACTAAACCTACCTCTATTTTTGAAAAGTGAGCACATTAGACGGTTTCCTTCCAACTTAACTGTGTTTTTTAGCGGGAATAGTTTGAAGTCCAAAATTATATTTTAAAGACCAATATACCCTTTTAACCTCACATAGTTTAAAATTAGAAATTCATTTACCTAAATGCCCTTTTAAGTGGCATAAAACAACATTTTTAATGGGTAATATGGTAATTTCACCATAAAAAATAACCCTACTATCTTTTCTCTTTCCCCTTCCTCTCTCTTCTCTCTGCCCCTGCCCTAAAATGCTACCACCGTGGCTGCTACAGGGGATCTCCGCCGCCATCGCGCCACCACAGAATCACCACCAATACCTCCATTGTCATCACCAACCCAGCTCATCAAGGCCATTTTTTTTATCACCAACAGCTCACTTAAGGAGCACCACCAGGGCCACCAACCACCGCCTGTGGCGAGGGCGAAAGAACCATTGGCAAGCCTAGACGGAGCGACGAGTTCATGCTATCCTCCACCCCTACCCGCGCTGAACCCACATGTCTTTCCTCTCTCTCCTCTTTCCCTTTCCCTTTCCTCTTTCCCCCTCACCGAAACTGCTGCCACCATCTGTCGCCGCAACAAGCGATCTCCACCACCATCAAGCCACCACTAATCTCTGCCGCCATGAACCTGAAGAATCCACCTTCGTCGCTACCGATTTCATCGATTTCCACCACCACCCACTTTGCCAGAGCTCACCTTCGCCGAATTGGGTGGTGGTGGAAATCGGGGCTTGTGGCGGTGGGCTGATTGGCGATTGTTTTGTTGTGGGGCTTTTTGGTGGTTTGTTGTGGCGGGCTTCTTGGAGATGGTTGTGTGCCGTGGGTTGATTGTGTGGTGTTGCAATGGTGGGTGAGGGCTGATGGTGCATGGAGGTGATGAATGGAGATTCATAGTAATTGCACTTTGGCCCCTGTGATTCTAATGTTTAGTGAAGTAAATAAAACAAAACCAGAGGGTAGTGATGTCTTTTGAACAACTCTGTAACGGATTCGGTAATGTGCACATTTTTTAATAGTAGAGGTAGGGTTAGTAGCTATTTTTAAAATATGGGGCGCCACATTGCATAACGCTTAAAGTAGAGGGGGTCGATGTGCATTTACCCCAATTTTCTATTGTTGCTCACATAACTGACTCCCTATTCCGTTTCAAAAACTTATTTATTGTTGGACAAATTTTCTTTACCCGAGTTTGAACAAAGTTTTTCCAACACTTTTTCTACCGTTCATATCTAGAAAATGACTATGTTCCGGGTCCGATGCCAAAATGACCTTCATTCACAATAGGAAAGAATAGATGCTCCCTATCCAAACTGAGTATACGACGCTTAGCTCTAAAAAGAACTCCTCGATCATGTATTTTTTGTTGTTGTTGCCGTTGTTGTTTTTGTTGTTTTTTGAGTTAACGAGATTATAGGCCCATACTGTTGTCGATAGATGTTAATATTATGTGATTTGTCATGGGCTGTCATGCCGTTATTTTGCTGAATATGAAGCCATAAGGCTAATCTTTCAAAATCATGTAACTCTTATCGTATCAACTTTATTTCTTACTTATCAAAAACAGAAAAGGTCGTTCACGAACGAGAGGGAGTGAGTAACTAAGCAGCTCGAGACCTTGATATTTTTTTTTTGGAGGCATTCACAAGGAGATTGTCACTAAAAATGCACTAATTGAAACATGAAAATTGTTACATGTACAAACATTATGCCAAGCAAGCCAAAAAGGAAAAATAACCACGGGAATTATTATTGGACTAACCATGCGGTAAAGATGCCTCTAATTTTCTACTTAGCTCGGCTCAGAATCCAACCCCAGCCGCTCCGACGCCAAACGCAGACCGTCGGTGCCGCTCAAGCTTCCTATTCTTCCAAAAATAGGAATCCGGCACGAGCTTCGACGTCGCCGTCCTCATCGGCTCCGACTTACACCGCGTTAGCACAAACGGCTCGTATCCCGGAGGAGCCGTCTACCCGACTGGCCGAGGTAGTATCCCGGAGGAGCCGTCTACCTGGCGGAAGGAGAGTTGAAGAGCTCCATGACGGTGATAGTGTCCCGGAGGAGTCGCATATCCCCGCGGGTGATGTACACTCCGGAGAGTGGGTCGAAGCATGTTCCACGACGAAGGCAAGGTGCGCATGGTGTGGTGAATGAGTGTGGTGCCCGGGGGCATGTAACATGATTGTGGCGCATGGGCACGATGCAGTGAGTAAGGTGCCGGGGGCACGTCTTTGTTAGTGGCGCGACGCATGGGCGCGACGTAGTGCGTATGGTGCCGGGGGCACGGTAGTGTGACAGAGAGCCTGGGGGCACGGCTGTATCAGCGGCGCGGCGCACGGGCGCGGCGGAGTGTTGGAGTGCGACGCCCAAACGCCGGCGACGGGGGTCGCAGAGACGACGTCCGGGCTACGGGGTCGCGGAGTTATGTCCGGGCGACGGGGTCGCGGAGTGGCATCCGGACGACGGGCGACGGGGGTCACGGAGTTGATGTCCGGACGACGGGCGACGAGGGTCGCAGAGGATGCAAGGCCTCTTGAAGAGAAGTGAAGGTGCTAAGGATGGAGGCCAAAGGCCAACCTCAAGGGGAGGTCGAGGCCGACCCCAAGGGGGAGGCCCCGGCCAACCTCCTTGGGCAAGTGCCATGGCGCGCCGATGGGCGACGGGCGATGTGCGATGCTTGGAGCGTGATGAGCAGTCGCACAAGGATGAGTTTCTTGGTGACGAAGTAACGTAACGAAAGTGAGAAGTGCACGTTACTTGAGCGTGCATACTTTGACCGGTTGTGAGCGTTAAAAATGACTGTTGCTTGTGCGGATGTGTCATGCAAAATGGGATTGCAGTGGGCCTTTGAGTGCGACCAGAATACCGTTGATCACTGAACCACCCAATATTTTTCGTAATAAACAGAACCATATCCCATGAACGTAAAGGGAACATAAGAGGTGAAACTTCAAAAAAAGTCGATCGATAACTGAAGCACCCAGTATTTTCTTAACTATTAGAATCATCACTCCCAAATCACGCAATAATTTTCTTTTTCTTGCAACGAGAGGGCTGTTGAAGCAATCATTTCATGGGAAGAAGGAAAGGAACACAAACCCATCATTTTTGTCATCTTGCTGTAGGATTGGAGTCAAGAAAAGATTAAAAAAAATCTTGAAAAGTGTCAGAAATGAAATTAATTGTTGTGTCTTTTGATTTTGCAGTAAGGTTGGGGTTTCAAAATGGTGAAGTTCACATGTTCTGCAACTTTTATCTAATGGAAGATAATATGAGCAACAGATTCCCACACAAATCCAGCCTGTCTCCTCTCCTCCCCTCCCCTCCCATCTCATTCTATCTGTCTCTACTCTGGAATTCTCTCAAGTCTTTTGTGTGCATACCTTCCAAGTTCAATTTTTTTTTTCTTTTCTTTAATGCCTGGAGGCACGTGATTGTTGATTTTCTTGATTTAGAGATGCTTATTTATGTAATTAATAAGTATTTATTTTTTTCCATTTTTGGAGGGGAGGGGGAAGAAGGGTTGTGCCTTTTTAGGTTCTAAATGAATAAAGAGTTAAAAAAAAATAGGACAAAAGTTATACCCTTCTTGATTCTCTTGAAGAGAACAATCCAATGAGGAAACATACATCAACAATAGGTACCTGCATGTTTGCACATACACAAGGCTCAGACCAACTCATTTTTGCTCTACAAATCTACTAATTTGGAGTAAATTAAGTACATATCTTAGAATTTTCTATTGTTGCTCACATAACTGACTCCCTATTACGTTTCAAAAACTTATTTATTATTGGACAAATTTTCTTTACCCGAGTTTGAACAAAGTTTTTCCAACACTTTTTCTACCATTCATATCCAGAAAATGACTATGTTCCGGGTCCGATGCCAAAATGACCTTCATTCACAATAGGAAAGAATAGATGCTCCCTATCCAAACTGAGTATACGACGCTTAGCCCTAAAAAGAACTCCTCGATCATGTATTTTTTTTTTTTTTGTTGTCGTTGTCGTTGTTGTTTTTTGAGTTAACGAGATTATAGGCCCATACTGTTGTCAATAGATGTTAATATTATGTGATTTGTCATGGGCTGTCACGCCGTTATTTTGCTGAATATGAAGCCATAAGGCTAATCTTTCAAAATCCTGTAACTCTTATCGTATCAACTTTATTTCTTACTTATCAAAAACAGAAAAGGTCGTTCACGAACGAGAGGGAGTGAGTAACTAAGCAGTTCGAGACCTTGATATATTTTTTTTTTGGAGGCATTCACAAGGAGATTGTCACTAAAAATGCACTAATTGAAACATGAAAATTGTTACATGTACAAACATTATGCCAAGCAAGCCAAAAAAGAAAAATAACCACGGGAATTACTATTGGACTAACCATGCGGTAAAGATGCCTCTAATTTTCTACTTAGCTCGGCTCAGAATCCAACCCCAGCCGCGCCGACGCCAAACGCAGACCGTCGGTGCGGCTCAAGCTTCCTGTTCTTCCAGAAACAGGAGTCCGGCACGAGCTTCGACGCCGCCGTCCTCATCGGCTCCGACTTGCACCGCGTTAGCACAAACGGCTCGTACCCCACGGCATTCACCAGCTTCTGCTCGATCATGGTGGCCATGGACATCCCGGCCACCGCCGCCGCCGTGGCTGGAAGGGAGCACGACGACCGCCGCGGCTGCTGCTGTGGAACGTGCTGCTGGGCAGGAGGTCTATCAGAGTCAATGCTGACCCTCTTCTTGCCCTCATCTCCATTGTTCTTTGGTTTGACTTTGACCTGCTTCTTCTCCGGTTGCCATCTGATGAAGTCCGTGCTGCAGACCCATGTCTCCTTTGATACCTCCATTGACAGCTTTGGCTCGCACATCATCATCAACAGGCAGTCCGGCAAGACCACATCGCTTTTCCGTTCTCTCTCCACCTCTGTTGCTTGGCTCTCCATTTCGGCTTCTCTCTCTTTTGACTTTGTGCCTTCATCTTCAACTTCTTGTTGGGTTTCTTCTTCTGATTCGGATTTAGATTCGGACCTCTCATGGGTCACTATCTCTTCCTCTTCAAAAGGTATTTGCTCAATCTTTTTCTCCAAATCTGATTCCTCTGTCTTTGCTTCTATTACCAATGCAGCTTCAGCTTCAGCTTCGACATCTAATATTGCTGTTTTTTCTACTCCTACTTCTTCCTCTGCTTCACTGTATTGTTGTACCTCCTGTTCGTCTGTACTTGCAGGATTGCTTGCTTTATTCTCGTCTTCATTTTCTGTACTTCCTAGATCTACTGACTCTTCTTCTTCATTGGGACTGTGACTACTAATTACTGCATTCTCGTCTTCTTCCATCACTGGTTGGTTTACCCCTGTTCCTTCGAGATCTTCTTGTAAATCCGCATTAATTTGGGAGATTTCTTCTGGAATTTCTTCTTCTTCTTCGTCTTCGTGCTGTAGGTGTAGCGGCAGTTGTGCGGGTACCTCTGTTTCTGATAGCTCTTCTTCCTCTTCGAGGATTTCAGCGAACACCGTCTTGCGGTCTCGCTCTGCTTGCTCTATTTGTTGTTCAGTTTCTAGAGATTCTTTCGCAACGAACACGGGCACGTCTTCTGGTTCATCTTCACTTTCTATATCTTGCTCCTTGCAATCAATTTCATCTTCATGTTCAACATTAGCAACAGGGGACTCCCAGAACCGATTAGCAAGAGCTTCCATCTTTATAGGATCAGATCTACACCTCATCAACAACAGCGCGTTCTTCGGTGGAATACAAACGCTCACTCTAGCTTCCTCTTGTTCATCTTCCCCCACCTTAGCCTCACACATCTCCTCCGTAATCACAATCTCGTCAAACACATGCCTTCTCGAATTCCTCACTGGCCTTTCAGTTATAAGCTCCCTACTTCTCTCCTCCTCGTCTCCTCCAACCACCAGTTCTATCTCTCTCCCTTTCCCTCCTCCCTCACCGTCCTGCAACGCCACCAACCACCTCGCAAACACCGCCCCGCACGAACCTTGCCCGCCATCTTCCTCCACCGCCGCCGCCTTCTCTTCCTTCACCCTCTCGCTATTTGAAAAGCAGGAAGACTTACAAGGAAACAAACAGCTGAATTCAGCTCCAAAAGCTCTTAAAGCTTCACAAATCACCCACCTCTGGTTCTTCTGCGGCAAATACTCCTGCTGCTGCTGGTGTTGATACTGGCTGCTCGAACTCGCTTGGCAAGTCTGGTTTTGGCTTTGATTCCGACATATCCCGTCACGGGCTTGCTCTATTTTTCTAAAACTTGCTTCCCCATTGTGCCTTTTGGAGAGTGTTCGCATCTTTCTTCCTTGCTTTTTAGTCTTGACACGAACTTGGCCGATGCAGGTCACCTTCGGGGAAGAGGGTTCAGGGTTTTCGAAAGCGCAGCCTCGCTTTTTGCCGCCGGTGGGGAACATGGGCGACGCTTGGCCCCCTTTCATGCTGCCGTTGGTTCGGAGCCGCCGGCTGAGAGATGTGGATAGGGAGATTGGTGGGTCGCGAGCTCTGCCTGGGCTCAAGATCGACTTGGACGACGACATCTTCATGGTAGAGGAGGAAGAAGACGAGAGGCGCGAGTTGAAGCAAATGAAGAGCTCGTTGCTGTTACTGCTTGTACTGCCCACAGTGCGGTTGGGTCTACCGTCTGAGACATCCATGGATCCTCACTGGAGATTTCTTATTATTGTGGACATGATAGGAACAATGTACGACATGAAAATGAGGGATGAGTGGTGGGTGATTGACAGGGAGATAAAGGAAGGGCTGTGTGAGTGAGCGAGGGTGACTGAATGCGAGATAAAGTTTTGTGGTCTTTCTTGTATGGTGTGGGTTTTGCAGAGAGATGGAGTGATGAAGGATGAGAGAGAGAGAAAGAGAGAATGGGGACCGGACAGGTAAACGGAGGAAGATGACGAAATGCTCTGCTTGTCTGTAGCAAAATGTAACGAGTGGTGTACTTGCCGTTGTAATTACTAGTCAGCCTGACCAGATATTATTGCACATGACCGTTTTACCCTCCTTTTGAGTTATAACGTACGCTTACCATATTCGTTTTCTGGTTTTAGCAATGATGATGAAAAAGATTCTTTTTTTACGTACTTTTACCATTTTCTGTTTTCGTTTTGGATAAAATTACTCAAATAGTAACAAAAAATTGAAAACACCTAAAAGGTGTTTTCAGTTTTTTTTCACTCAAACTTAACCCAATATAAGAAAAAATAGCTAATTTTTTTTTTTTTGTGAAAATGATAAAAGTACAGGAACAGATTTTTAAACTGAATATGAAAATCATGAAAATAAAAATAGAAAATGAAAACAGAAAACAAATATGGTAAGTGTAACGGGGCCTTTGTATTTTCATTTTCATGATTTTCGTTTTCAGTTAGAAAAATAAGCTCCTGTACTTTTATTATTTTCACCAAAAAAAATTAACTATTTTTTCTTACATTAAGTTAAGTTTTAGTGAAAAAAGCTGAAAACACATCCGCGGTGTTTTCAATTTATTGTCATTGTTTGAATAATTTTATCTAAAACGAAAACAGAAAATGGTTAAAATATACAAAAAAATATATTTTTTATCATTATTGCATAAAACATAAAACGTATATGGTAAACGTTAATGCTTTGATATCCCTTACTAAGATGAGAATACATTACCTATGTTAAATATTATCAATTCTCACCTTGTCCTCACTCGATCTAATTACAAATTTTATCCACCAAATGGATATGGGAGTGTGCTCTTAGTATCTTTCCCAAAAAGACAAAAAAAAAATCATCTTGATTGACTTTAATAACTAGTCTGAAAATATCATTTAGTATCATATCCAACAAAAAGAATATGAAAAAAGACTACATATTTTGCTACAAATGAGCAACGAGTGCTCCACACTCGTAAAACTAAGTTCCAAATTAGTCTAGGCATCAATCTACCATGAGATATTTGACGTTAAGCTATGACCTTAGTAATAAATTCAATCTAATCTTATTCTTAGGTTATGTTAATCTTATTTCAGAACACAATATATATATATATATATATAAGAATCAGTGCTATGATTCAAACCAATTATGGCACGAGACTTTCCATTAGTGTACAAGTATACATACTTAAAACTCTCACAAGGCTCGGCTCTTACTCAAGAAATTTAAGAAAATGTTAGTGCATCGAATCGACGGTGGTGGAATGCAGTGGCAGCAGGCAGGAGCACGGAGCAACGAGGGCATCGCCAACCTGAGCACATACAAAAGTGAATGATGAAGAATCAAAACGGAGGATTAGGACCAAGACCAAGGGCTAAGTTAACATAATCCCGTTGTGTGTGTGTGAGAGAGATGCATGGAATAAAATCTTCCTTGCAACGTGGCCAGTTCATCGGGGACATAGTTTAGTTTGGCTGAAAGTAGTGTAGTGTTGTCTTGGTAATGCCAATCCGTATGTGTGTGTCATTGTATTTGTAGTGTAGGTGTTACTGACTGACTGACTGTTGTTAGGTTTGGCCGTTTTTGACGAGAATGGCGTTTCCGATATTAAGGGGGAGAGGAGGGGTTGGTTGGTTTTGAGGAGGGGAGTCACATGGGGGAGTCGATAGGGACGAGGTGAGCGAGACAGACGAATCCAAGGATGCACGTGACGAGAGTCCTAGAGAAAGAGGCCATCTGACAATACGCTGCGGTGTCTTTTACCCACGCGCTTCGTTACACCCTCGACTTCTCGTGCCATTTAGATTGTGTCTATCACAATACCAAGACAAAGCAAAAGAAACCCTTGATTCTCGTGCCATTTCAAAATGTAAATCCTCTTATTTTAGCTCGAGATAATCTAACATTGTGGCCTCTTTCTCAAATACGAAAGTACGACGTGTAACCTATGGTTCCGTCGCATGGCAGCGCTGTAAGCCAATACTTGGGTTTTAAGCACCAGTCGACATAACTACTTGTTATTTCATAAGCAAAATCTTATGTAGTGAATCATATATCATCCTATGTCCGATAAGAGATATCACAGTATTTTCTTCTTACATGCCTATTTCTTAGCCGAAAAGATATGTGGCCTTGAAAAAAGGATTAAGCGAAACATAATTGACAAGCTGGTAAACTTGTGAAACGCTCTTTTTTACGTTCATATTTTATGCTTTAGGTCAATGGAACAAAATGAAACTGCTAAAACGAGAAAGAATTAACATCATTTAATAGTACAGAGCATCATCGATAAGGCCTAACGTCAACCTTATTGACATATAAATGTTTCTCTTTGCCCATTGTGAGATACTATCAACAATCCAATCAATCCACCAAGTTTAACTTTGTATTTGTATTCTAACATTCAACAACCCAACTGAAAGAATTTAATCCAAACTTTTAAAAGTCAACTCTATTAACATGGAAACAAAAAATGTATAGATAAGTTAATGAACGAAGATTTATAAGGTTAGTTACAAATTCTCTCAAAATATCACACTACACTACACAAATTAGTGTAAAATATGCTATGTTCTCTTATTTTCTTCTGTTGTTTCACTCAAATACTTTCGAAAGTTCAAAGTCACGTTAAAAATCAAAATAAGTTTAAAGCCCGGGATAAGTTTGACACAGCTTTTTTTTCAGTTTTGAAAATTAGAAAAAAAAGTTACGTTTGGTAACCATTTTTTTTTCTTCGTCAGTTTAAAAAACCAGTTTTTAAACTGAAGAAGAAAAAAAACTCCAAAAATGATTTTTTTTTTTTCAGTTTTGGTTTTTTTTTTTTAAGGCCACCACAACCACCCTCCCGGCGCCGGCAGCCACCGCCTCTGCAAAACACCACAAAATAAAAAATGGGTTATCAAACACAAAAAAAAAAACTCAAAATAAAACAGGATTATCAAATACCCACTTGTTTTTTATATAAAAAAATTAAACTGTTCTTTAAATATATATATATTTTTTGAAAACTAAAAACCAAAAAAAAAAAAAAATTGTGTCAAACATAGCTTATATACGCTATGTTCTCTTATTTTCTTCTGCTGTTTCGCTCAAAGATTTAAGATTCATGTTGTCGGATGAGTAAAACACGCGCCTTGAACCGAGAGTGGTTCCGAAACGTCCGTTAAACCAAGACTGCCTTGTTGGCAAAATCCTGTGCTACTGCCTAGGGTACTGGTACTAGGCTTCCACGCCCAACATAGAAAGCTGCGCGCAGCATGAGCGCGTGAGCCAATTAAAGATACCGGAGCTCTGGTATCCTCTGTGCCGGTCTCCACCATTCACCATTTTGTTCTATCAAAGGATAAGTTGCCACGTATCACAGGATCGAGTCCATGCTGACGTGGACGAGTTTGATTAGTGGTTTCAATAATAATTCCAAGGGTTTAGCTGCAGAGAAGGTGGGGTCATAATGAAAGGTAAGGAAAGACAGCGAAGGGGGGGGGGAGCCCTAACTTCGAAGTGAAGTGATGACGGAAAATAATTAATAATAAATAAAAAAGTGGGTCAAAGGGTTTTATAACTTGAAGGGGGAGGGGCTTTGACCAGCCACATTTACGCCACACAAGGGGACAAAGCAACCATTCAAGCCTAAAGCAAACTGCATTAAAGAGACGCCTTTTATTGTATGTAGGCTTAGGAGTACCAAAATGCATTGGGGGCTCTCTCAAAAGTTCTAGTTGAGTTTGAGAGCCGATTGTTTTGTAGGGGCCTCTTCTCTTTCGATCGTACGCCGTGTGTGCCATGTTTGGCAGGGAACTCTAACCACCTATGCACGGTTTCGGAATGTTGGTCCCCCATTCGTTTGGTTAAATAAACCGGTGGAATAGAAGGAAGAACTATCGGAGGCCGGGAGTTATTAACATTTATAAAACGGTCGGATTAATTGATTCTGAACCGCTCGATATCTTTTACTCATCTTGACACTCTATGAAAAGTCAGGACATCTGAATGAATATAAGAAGAATAAGGAATCAACTCAAATGTGTTTCACGGTTTCTATGGTGCAGAGTGGCGGTTTAAAGTGCATTATGTGTTTTTTAATAATTTCATCGCTTGGTAGTCAAAATTTACGATCAATGGCTGCGTCCCCGACAAGGAATAGTGGATTTGTGAAATCACCGCTGTTGATGCAAAACCATGAACTGGTTTTCGTGGGCGGACACATTAATAGACGTTCGGTAATAAGATTTGGTCATTTTAGGATAAAATATCGCTGCCGTGAAAATTAAATCAAACGGTATAATGCACTCCGAACCACCAAAAAAAGTTGCACCATAACACGGTTGCTTGACAAAATGGGGAACTTTTATTAGCTTCAGCGGAGGCTCTACCTAAGCACTTAATTTGTTTCGTAGGAGCAAATAAATCTCAACCCACATGCCAAAGGGTCAGGTGGTCCACGCCACAGCCTGGCATGATGGTGGGTTGACCGCGACAACTGGGCTTCTCAGCTTGGGCCAGACCCAAAAATTAAATGTATGGCTTGTAAAGTTGGAGCAGTGGCTCTCTATGAATCTAGCATCTTCATTTGCTTTCTTTCTCTGGCTAACAAACAAAAACTCTTACAATTTTAGTTGAATTATTATCATAGTTATCAATATTATATTCGTACCAACTGTATCGGTCGGTACGTATCGTTTTTGCTTTCTACTGGTAAGGTATATTCTTACATTTTGTACCGGTCAAAATATCGCTCTATACCGGCCGGTACAGGTGATACCGGCTGAGAACGATATACCGGCTGATATATTGTGTTTTGTAGCGGTTCCTTAAAAAATGTAAAAGTAACAAATTTTGTTAAATTTTTTATAAATTGATCATATAAAAACTAAATAGAAAAAAATTATAAGTTCGTTTATACCAATCAAAGCCTTTGTAGCCTCTTACTCATAATATTCACTTAACTTTGATTTACTTTATATTTGAAAGCTTTGATCATATTCTTTCATCTATATGGTGTACTGCTTTACATAGATATGCGAGCACGCACACACAAACAGTTTATTCTTGAACCTAATGACGTTATTATTGAACAAGCAACCTATTTTTACATAAGAATTTGCGAATTAGATCATTCAAAAAGAGGATAATCCTAGAGGAGATAATTCAATTGAATAAGTTATTTTGCTTATTTAAAAATTAACGTAATTTAAGCTTTATAGGACAAATAGTTTGTTCTATAAGAGCTGTGTGTGTGTGTGTTAATTATTAGTTCGCGAATAAGTGAATATTCCAAATGTATATTCTTGATGAAAAATAAGAGACGGTACCGGTACTAGTACGTACTATTTTATAAAATAAAAAAAATTTAGTACGCACTCCAGTGCGACATTCATAAATATAATTATTATAGATGAAGTAGAATAGGTATGCTCACTAAATACTACATCTATGTTTCATCTTATTTTCTTCTCGATTTTTTTAATACCTACCATTAAAAAAATCCAGCATGACATGTAAGTATTTATTCTCGACAGCTCAATCTAGCATGACATGTAAGTAGTGAATCTCGACGTAGCTGTTATTGGGCTAATTTGTTAGTCCGGGCAACGGCCGGACAAATTCACTTTTGCACTTACCAAAGCAACCAAACAGTGAATTTCATTCAAAGTACTTCTAAAACCCCAGCCAAAATGAAACTCTCATTAAAAAAAACTCCATTTCCCGACATGACTGTTTTGGAGGGATTGATTAGCATACTAGGGAGTTGAAATGTCCTCTCCCCTCTCAAATTATCAAATTTTTATTCGATCAACCTGCTAGTCTCTCTATTAGCAACAAATTAATGTCGACGACTTATAAATGCACAGACGTGGCGACAATTTCTAAAGCGTCACAACCTTTAGCGACAAGCTAGGGTGTCCCATGTCCTCACCAGGCTATGATACGCATAGGCCGTGATAGGGTTTTTCTTTTTTTATCAAAGCTTGAAAGGGGATTCGGAGCTATACTGGTTTTGCGATGCGAGGCAACTTCATGGATGAAGTCACGAGCTTTTCTTTCTCATCAAGTTACCGAAGAAGCTTGACACTCGAGATGCAAGTACGTGCTATAAAGTTTCCCTCAAAGATTAAGTTAAACCAGAAGTAGCTTTGAGGGTTGATGATCATTGTTGTTCCTACTGCCTTAATGTTAGTGTTAGTAATCGAGTATGATTATTCCAGTGGTAAAGCTCGGGACACTGGCCATAAGGACCCTCGCCAAGCCCATCTCTGCCAGGCTCAAGAAGGGTGCTGGCTTGCACCCCAAGTTTCGCGATTTCATCATCAGCATTGCTCAGGTTTACCTTCGCTTTGATCGATATTTGCAGTTTGAATCGATTATTATCTTTGGTTGATTGTGCAGTACGGTTGTACTTCTTGATTTGTTTTTTTTTTTTTTTTTTTGTGAGATTAAGAGAAAAAAAAATTTAGTCGAATCACAGCAATAAAACGAAGACGTACACATTCAGCAAATTGCTATGAAAGGAATTCCTTTCGTTCGTTCTTTCCCTTGTTTAGGGTAATCGAGATTTCTATATTCTAAGAATGGTCAGTTATGATCTAGGTTCTTTAATTTTTTAGATTGTTAATAATTGGTCCTTTTCCGGTTCATCTTTTTAATAACGCCCTTTATCTTTGTTTTTTTTAATATTGTAGTCCAATTTGTCACGCTTGACCGTATCCGGTCAACCTCGAATGCGAAACAGCATTCTCCATAATGCCTTGTCTATGCAGCATTTGTTTATGTGTTTTAGACCTAGAACACAAAGGCTATTGTAGGGGAATCTGGAATCATTCTACGTAAGCCTACAGGATGTTCAAAGACACTGCTTCGTTCCATGAATAACAACCATTATGCAATGATCTTGGAATCAGGCAAACCATCGTGTTTCGATACAAATGCAAAGACGTATTTATGGACGTTCGACTGATATCAGGATACGCCCTTTGAATGAGGAGAGAGCTGTCGAAGTTGCTGCAGATCTTCTTGGGGAGTTTTTCGTTTTCACTGTGAGTTTTTGTCCCAATTAACTGATATTATTTATATGATCTCTATGAGCAGGTAACCTAACCAAGTACTGAATTCTGCAATGTAGTGTTTCCACTACTACTATTTACTAAGTACAATGTGAAGAATAAGTAGCTTTACCATCGCGGCTCACTGATCCAGTTCAAGTTTATTTCAGGTTGCAGGAGTTGCTTTGATCTATGAGGTGCAAAGAGGTGCTAGATCAGAGGCCAGAAAGGAGGAAATGCACAGGCAAGAAATGGAGGTAACTTACTCGAGTTCTTCTATTTCAGTCGGTACTTGTCACAAGATTGCTCTTCAACGTATATTGTATATGATTGTGGGAACCAATACAAGCAGACATTAGGGTTCATGCAAAGTTAAAGCTACTTAGTGGCTTGCTGCATCTGCTTCGGGGGTGGCCATGTAGACGTTTTAAGCGTCTCTTTGACACTGTCAGGCCATGAGAATTTGTATTGTTCTGACAGGCAATCAAGAAAAAGAACGAAGAGTTGACAAAAGAAATGGCTCATCTCAAGCTAAAAATGGAAGCAATGAAGCAGATTGCCATGAATAGGAGTTTCTTTGATATGTTCAGGTTTTGGCATGCCCGGGCTTATGAAGATGCTCAGAAGCCAAACAAATCCAAATGGTGAGTGGTTCTGATATGAGAATTCAGTATGCCTCCAGTGGTATATCTGAATGCAGGAATAGGGTCAACATATCACTCCTAGCTACTAGGTTTGTTCAGAACTAAAGTTTTCAAAGAGAGGAGTGCAAGGTTTTCCATTTTTTTTTTCTCTCCTAGTATTCTTGCTTTATTGTAGTTCTGTGTGGACTAAATTACCAGAAGCTCCTCAAGAATTGTATTCTATGCTGTCGAAACATAACTTCATCAATAAAATCTTGTGATGCACCAGTTCGCCACCGGCTTTGGTATATAAAAAAAATTACCAGGCTACTTGGTGCTAGTGACTGAGCTAGAGTAGTCAATGTTTGGTTAGGTATCAACATATCAGCTAAATCGCTCTTTTATCATCTCTTTAGATTAACATTCTACTTCATCACCATCCTCTCTTTCAAATTCAGACATGAGGAGCTTGCAGTCATGTAAACTACTCAATGTCTAGCTATACCTACAAGACAAGAAAGCTACATGAATTTACAGATGTTGATCCAATCTTAATATTTCCATTCACAAAACTTCACCTAATTTGTGTTAAAAAAAAATGGTACTTATTGTATAGGGAACCAACTAATCTAAGGTCTGTTTCCACAGTTCCAATCCATGGACTCCTCGGTTCAGATTGAACTATGTCTAGTCGACTTCTAGAACAACTTTACCAGGAATTCGCCTCTTATCTTTGGCCTCGTGGGCCTCCCTCACCTGTGTAATGGAAAATGTTTTCTCCACAGGTATTCTCAGCTTACCAGCCTCACATAGCCGGCGGATCTTGTCTAAACCTTCGGGGTCTGCTCTCATGTATGTCCACCAATATTCTACACCATTAGATTCGAAGGCATTAGTTCAATGACACATAGGAGCATCTCACACAACAAATGGTAATTGGCATCTTCCTTCTTGTCTACCATGGCAGGTTAATGCATATTGACAAGCACTAGAACTTGGTCAAAATCCTAAAAATTAAGTAAAACACCTGATAAATGACCTACATCTGATATCAATCTTTAATCTGCGGAAACCATACATGTAAACTACGAAAATGAAAGAATTGAGAAACATCCATTCGCGCAAGCCCCAAAAACTTTATTGAAACGTGTGTTAACTTTGTGACCAAGCACCCCAAAAGAACGCATAAAAAGAAGCTCCAAATTGCTTAGTAGGAGAATCATAGTTTTACTATGAGGACATTTTACCATGTTTCACACATTTGACGTATAATACCAATGATCAATCTGCACGCCAGCTCAAATTACGTGGTTTTATCATTTCTGCTGGCATGATATCTTGAATTATGCCTCTAAATGGGAGAGCAAACCCAGATTAAAAGTGTCTCTCAATCTCCCAGACACATAACATGCTACTGAATCACATCAAGAAGTACGTTCGCTTAATTATACTAATCGCGCTTTCATGATGGTGCTGATTTTCTCTACAGAAGGCGTGAGTATATTCAGCCAATAGTTTTGCTGAAAATGGCTGTAAGTTGCTCAAGTTTTGCACTCATTCCTATACCTTGCAGAGATTCTCTTATATTGGTCTGAAGTTGTTAGAAATTTTTGTCTGAAATGTGCCATAAATCACCCAAGCTTGTACCTTGTATTGCACCTTGTGCCCAGAATAGATATAAACTAAATATTTGAGAGCATACAATTCAATTACTTCTGATTCCTTTTTCCCCGAATATTATCTAGGTCCCTCTTGTAGCATTAAATTAAATAGATCCTTACTAGAGGTGAAAAATTTTCAAGTCTACCCTACACGACGCTTAACTTGAAATAAGCTTTCTCTTGTATCTGTAATTATGACAAGTAACCTGATATATATATGATGCTCAAGATAACTTTATGTACCTATTCCATGAGAAAATCGGTATTGCATCTGTTTCTTCAGTAAAATGGCAGTCGCTGCCGGAAGGCCAAAAGCTATACCATACGTATCAGTCAACGACGCAGCCTCCCCCTAGAGCAAAAATGACCAATTTTCAATCTTTATGAGTTCAACTACTGAGCTAAGGAACGCCTTATTAGGAAAAAAATCAAAGAGAGTACCCATTTCTACCTGCAATGTCATATAGTGTCCACCCCGCTTCAAAATATTGATGCCTAATCTTTCCGTCTCGTGTACACCAATTGTGTCCAACACAGCATCAAATGTCCCTTTTAGCGATACTTCAACATCCTGTAAAATCGTGGGGTAAAGAACATTAATGCGTACCAGAACGAATTATTACAGGAGTTATAAGGCAAAAGGCCGATCAATTCCCTCTACCTTAGTACCCTGCGCTTTCACTTCTATATTATTTTCCTCTCTCCATGCATGACCAGAGTACAAGATGGGACATCAAAGATCTTGTAAAAAGACGAAAACATATCCACTGTATCTCCAATAGATAGAAAGGGAAGAGACAGAAACAGCAACAGACAGAAAAGTCTAGGTGACCGCGACCTAGCAATCGGCGGCTTTTCCAAAAATGGGATACTACTAAGGCCATTACACCCAAAATGAATGTCCAGCACCACCTCACGTATACAAGCAATGCAACACATATACGAAGCACAAATCACGAGGAAACTTTAAATCAAGCCTAACATTGCCCATAACGTGTGTAAAAATATATACAGTCTGGGTTCAGCAATTCGTTCATACCTTGTGATTTGAATCCTATAACTTGAAATAGCCATTTTTGTGCTCGTAGCTTTACTTTTTATCTCTTTTTTCCCCCAAAAAAATATTCCTTCTGCCTCTGCAAATGGTTGTAATATTGATATGTATGACAAATTTGAATAACAGCTTCAGAATACTGAATCTTCTGATACGCGACCTTACTACCTCACAGAAAAAAGTTCAATATATGATCCCTGTTGAGGGTGAGGCTTGGCGCTATAGTAAGGTGTATCCGTTGTGACCTGGAGGTCACGGGTGTGATACACTGAAACAGCCTCTCCACATACTGGGGCCGCCCTAGCACGCATATCTATGTTTGTGTCATCGCTATATAGCATGTATTATTGTAGAGAAAGGGAGGGGGAGTGGTAGTGTGTTAGGGTTGGGGTGGACAATGGCATTGTCAGTAGAACAGTGATGGTATTGGGACTAAAGTGGCAGCTCTGAGGTGTGTCCTGGGTGGTGGTGAAAGCGGACATAGAGTGACTGCTGAAGGGTTACAGCAGTGGGAGCTCAACGTGCACGAGTTTTATTTTCTTTGAGGCGGGGTGGGGGGATGTGGGGGGAAGGGGGGAATTATCACGAAGAAGGGGACAAGTGAACGATAGAAGCGACACTAACATGAAGCCAGAAATGTACTATGTATAACGATATGCACTTATTTAGCACGTGAAATACCCACACAACTAAATTAGACAATTTTTCTTCTTTTTTTCACTTTGGTTTGACATGCAGGGCCCTTGGTGCCAAAAGAATAAACATAAAAGAAAAAATGAAGGACATAGGAACTAACAATTAAACTGAGATACTGCATATGAAGATTGTCCTGCTTTTTGTGCCATAATCTGAACAACAGGAGAGAAAACATACTCAGAACTCAAAAAAAGTCATCACCTCAGCAGTGTAGTCAATAGCCTGCTCTGCCCCAGCTGCCAAAAGCCGATCTATACTTTCAGCTCCACATGTAGTTGAAACATGGCAACCAGCAGCCACTGAAAGCTGAATTGCCGAGCAACCTACAGCTCCTCCTCCACCCAATATTAGCACCCTTTGTCTGCAGAGATTAGATTAAAAATGCAAAGCTGTAAAACCAGTGAGTGAATCCACAGAAGTGCTCATACATTTATTTTCTCGCAGAGATCAGCTACAAAGCAATGCTTCCATAAAGAAACAGGACATTCGGCAAGCAGATAATAACCGCATGAATCTAACTATGATCTTGTAGAGAGGCAGTTGCAATATAAGCAGATGCATGTCAACCCTTCTAGGTAAGAAGGTTACACATAAGAGCTATAAACATACCCTTCGTTTATCCTGGCGGTACTTTTTAATGCACGCCATGCAGTCAGGGCAGCAAAAGGAATAGCACTTGCTTCCTGTGCAGGTCAGAAAAATTCACTAAGCACATAGTTTCAACATATCTTTCACCAAAGAACAAGAGAACAGAGAGGAGGTGCAAACAAAGAAAATAGCAGGATATCTTAGTGCAGTTAACCATATAAAAGTGTCAGCAGGTGGCATGAAACTACTTCCAAAGTAAAGAAGATTTTGGGGAATGAATTTGTAGTCTACTCACTATGGTGTTATTCAGGCTCACTTAGATAAAAGACTGACAACTAAGAACCAATCAAATCCAAGGAGAATATGTTTACATAGAAGCAAAGCATGACTTTAACATAACAAGAAAAACTTCCAAGTTCCAGTAATAGCAAACACTCGGGCACTTACCACATGCGAAACTGATGCTGGTTTAAGAGTAAGTTCATCTTCTGGAAGGATTGCATAGTCAGAATAAGTACCCCTCACAGCAGTTGGATGCAATGCCCCGAATACTTCTTGACCAACACTGAGCGAGCGCACAGAACCTCCAACAGCTGCAACTTCACCACTAACATCACGGCCCAAAATAATTGGCAAATGTTGTTGAAATAAGGAACGGCCATAGCCAGATCGCATCTGAAAGAGATTAAAATCATATTGCTAAGTAATGCTGATTCCGAGGGATGGCTGGAGTACCTTTGATTAAAATTTAAAAGTTTCTAACTGACGTTCCACAAAATCTTAGTAATACTCGAGGAAGACTCAAGATGCTTCATATAATAATCTCATGTTACTTAATGTAGTCAACTAGATATAAATCGTCACTATCAAATACATCCTTCTATGTATGGTTTTGGTGAAAAACTATCTATGCTGATAGAATTCACTTCTTACTGGGGAACTAAATCTAAGCAATAGGTTATATGTTTATTCCCTTTAACATTCCCTACTACTGCTCTAGCTGATTCTCAGTAATCCACTTAAGAACTAAGAAAGCTCTATCATCGGAAGACGACAATAACCCTAAAAACTTCGCGTAACCTGAATTGCCTATTTGGAACGAGTAACCACCGATTGCAAGTCTTTCTAATATTTCGACCAACAAAAACCATCACATTACCGCAAAAAGTATCAGCAGCTGCATTTTGCTGTTCAGCTACATATATTTTCAGGGTGATAAACTACCTATCTGCCGATTTTCCTCGAGGAATTTGAGCAAAGCTCTGCCAAAAATCTAATACTTCCTCCTGTCCCTTAAATTTTGCCCCTTTGGCTTTTTGTCAATTCCTAAAATATATAGTTAGTACATGTACTCGTTGGCATTTCTATATGTTATTGCCCCAGCTTGACTTGCCAAAAGAAGCATACACAGTCTATCATCTCTCATTGAGTTCAATGCCATGTTTACGTGCACAAAAATCTATCATATAAATTCTCAAAAAGTGATTGGGGAAAATCCAGTGGAACGGGGGGAGCATTTACTAATCTAAGGTTATTATTCAAAATTCATTGAAACGGAGGCAGTAACCAAAAGAATGAGCGCAAGCAATAGAAAAGGAGCTAACTCTGGTGTCGAGCGGATTGACGGAGACGGCACGGGCACGAACGAGCACCTCATTGGGCTTGAGCTCAGGCAGGCTTACGTCGTGACGGAGCTCCAGCACCTCCGGCCCACCGAATCGCGGCAGAACCACCGCTCGGCAGCTGGTTGCGATCGACCTATTAAACACTAGCAACCGCCTCGACGAACAGCGCAACGGCGGATGATCGGCCGTCAAGCATTTCAATCCGCGCAATCTGAAACTCATCGTGGGAAACAATATTGAGGTTCAATTGGGGGAATGTTGAGCTTTAGAGTGAAGAGAAGGACGGAGAGGCGGAGAGGGGGGCAACGTGCAAGTGTTTCTATCCGCATAAGTGTTCAGTTACTTGAGCCGTCGTGCTTAACGATCTTTTAATTTTTGTGTTTAAATAAACTTGAGCAACCATCTTTGGGTTGAATTCGAATTCATTTTTTTTTTTTTTTTGATAAACATGAGAATAGCATTGATAATTAAAGGATTACAAACGGTTCCAAAGGTAGCCATAAAGGCTTTACAGACAAAATGACGTAGACGTCATGAAACATACGGAATAATATAAAAACTACACAGGTGGCATCAGTATGATAATGATCTCGCTAGTACATAATAACCAAAATATGTAGAGAGAGAGAGAGAGAGAGAGATCTCATTGCAGCAAAATGTGTTGTACCAAGTCCTGATAGACGGCGCTATTCGGGCATGACAAGCAAAAGTTGCTAGGGATCTGGCCTCTGATAGTTGCGAGACTGTGGCCCTATCAATGCTACAAAAGTGTATATCTGCAATGACATGACATGTATCATATAATATTGGTGTCACCTGATCTGAAATATCTTCAGTGTCTGTCATCTAAGAGAGGATAAAATTAGAGTTAGTATGTAATTTGATATGCAGGAATTTATGTTTTGTTGCCCATGAGACTACAGTTAAAACTCATTTCGCTAGTGCAGTCATAAGATCGAAAGTTGTGGTGGAAATAGCAGCAGAGCCACACCGTTGGAGTAGACTATTACGACAGGAGATGCCAACCCCAACTTTTAATTGCTTGGTGTTAAAACAAACTGCCATGAATAATTGAATAGGTTCCGGTGGGTTGCAAGTGCAAGATGGGATGCTAGATTGCATAATAAAAGGGCAAGGCAGATTTGACCATGGGTTTTTTTTTTCTTCTTTGGGGCTAAATGACTATTTGGTTTTCCAAAGGCGATTTGTAAATCTGCGGTGAGCTTTTGGATATGGCCAATAACTATGGAGGGGTTGAAATCTGTATGTCGGAAGATAAGGTTATTTCTGTGAATCCAGATACTCCAAATGGTTGAGATTATAGAAAAAGAATGGTTTATATATGAGCTTGTAGGTTTGGTTTCTGCAATCCATGCAATGAGCCATTCGCGGAACGGGCACATGATAGTGTCAGATTTTATTCCAGCAGGACCACCAAATCAAATCAGTCTTACTTTGGGGCATGCTAAGAAGAGACGATCTAACGTTTCTCACCCGCTGAGGCAAAGAGGACAGATGTCTGAGGAGAGGATATTAAAACGCCGGAGTTTCGATTGCAGGGGGAGACGGTCCCATAAAATTTGCCAGATTAAAATTTTCATTTTATGCGGAATTCGCAAAGACCATATATGCCTCCAGAATTTTTGCCCCGGTACAGGTAAGGACGAGAGCTGACCTAAACTTTGCAGTTTTTCAGTTTTCAGCTGGTAGATCACTGGATATGCCGATTTGACTGAGTAGACACCAGAGGGTGTGTATTTCCAAAGCTGTTGATCAGCAATGCGATGGGGGGAGAGGTGAATAGCACAAATGCTTTTCGCAATATCGGGGGCAAAGAGTTGACTGATAAGGCTAGAGCTCCAAGTTCCATTAGATATTAGGCTATTCACAGTACCCGATGCCATTGTTGAGTCAAGACCATCATATTGGGGCTTGATATCACAATTTGGGATCCAATGATCCTGCCAGATAGAGATTTGAGTGCCGGTTCCTACTTGCCATCGAAGACTATAATGAATGATTTGTCTACCTGCTATAATACTACACCAGCCCCATGAAAAATTTCCTTGGTTAGGGTTATAGAGAAAGGTGGATCTTGTACAATATTTTCCAAGCAGAATTCGGGCAATTAAGCAGTCTGGTTTTGTCCATATTTTCCAGCTTGTTTTGGCTAACAGAGCTAGATTGAAAGTTTCTGTGTCCTTGAATCCAAGACCCCCCAATATCTTTGGAGCACAGAGAGTATGCCAATTGAGCCAGTGTATACATTTCTTGTTCTCATCTTCTGACCACCAAAATCGTCCAAGAATTGAATTTATGGTTTTACATACATATTTTGGGAAGAAAAATACCTGCATGTGGTATTGAAGTAGAGACGTAAGCACAGAATTGGTCGCTAACAAATAGGGGGCACTTTTTTGTCGTGCAGTAAATCCAGTAATTATTAATTCACCAAAAGAATGTCATCTAGCCCTACTCAATTTTAATAATCGATGAAGTTGCTCTGATAAATTAGTCGATTACACGAATTTAACAAGGCACTCATAGGATGTTATGTCCCGGTATAACTGAGAAAATGTACCAGCTTTAGTAGTGTTCTTTAGCCGCCGAAGATGTTACATTACTGATGTTTAGATTGGTAGCAACATTTCTCGTCCATTGAATTCACTCAAAGAGATTTTTTTTGATGCACAGAGATCCTTCTTCTTCTTCTTGACAAACTTAATAATAAAAGAGTAGAGGTTCAGTCTTTTTCTGTACATTTTCACCATTAAGAAAGAGAATGCAATTGATGATCGTCAATTGTAATGGGTGATTAATTTTTTTTTACTTTATTTAAGACGCTAAAAAAGTGCTGTAAAGTTAGGTATCCAAAACTGAAAGGCCAATAACAATTACAAACGATATTTATTTGTCGCTGAATGGAGGGTGCCTGGGGTGAACTAACTTAAAAAGAGTTCAGAAGGTGCCATGATTCAAAGGGAAGAAAGAGTGCGCAATTCATTTTGTGCACTGTTAAAAGTGCAATGATCCCTTTGGCCTTTGCGAGAGATTTGGGGTTTAAGATCAACTCACGAGAGAAGCCACCATGCCAAAACACATTTTAAAGCTCAAGTTTGGCCACTGAGCATTCTGCTAGAACTCTGATAAGGCAACCCAAATGCCACTCATGATAGGCAAGTTAAATTAACCAACCACACACCTGCGCTTAGTCGAGATCATTCGTTGCAGATGACAACATGAATGTTTACTTGTAATTTCTTCTCAGCAGTTTCTACTCTCTGCAACGATGACAACATGAATGTTTACTCTCGGCAGTTTCTACTCTCTGCTTCCTAGGTCCTCAATCTTGTAGCTTCTCAACCACTTCTGAGCTCTGAGCAACATAAGACCAAACTTCATACCGAGATCGATGTGAGGAAGAAAAGTACAAGATCAGGTCAGATAATTGCCAAAGATGGCAAACCACCCTCTTATCCCTGCTGCATATTTTGGGCAGAATCGCCAGAGACGGTTGCCTTCGTGTTGGTCTCACTACTCGCATTACCTGGTGGTACATTTGAATTTCCTGCGTTGCTCGAACTTAAAATCTCAGCAACTTCCGGTTGCTGAACTTTATTTTCAGCGATTGGAGTCAAATTATTATGAGAAGCAGCAGGAAGCACTGCTGCAGCTTCTACTTTAGGCAGCTTGTGGGTTGCTTCAGCCGGAGGATAGACCCTCAAGGAATTGCCTGTATGGTGTTCGGCACCACTTTTCTGCAACTTTACAGCTGCGGACTCATTTGCAGCATGGAGTTGCTGCAACCTGTAGTCAGTTTCAGGCCGACGGCAAACTTTTCGCAGCGGCACGATTTCCTGAAAGCGAAGTAAAACTCAGAAAATGGCGTACACATTGGAGAAAAAAAAGTCGAATTTGCGTTTTTGGAATTGAAAGGACTGTTGAAACAAACAACGAAAATATGATCAAAGCCTCCAAACGATGCTCTGCACCAGTAATATATATTACCATAATGATGCGTGACAAATATGTCACAAACATCATCCAAGTCTGCCCTGATATTTCACAGAAAAATTCTGACCGATAACTCGTGTTTATAAGCCTCAACCAATCGCCACGCACAGTTGTTCTTTCTCATTTCTCTTGGGGAGGTGGGTGGGGAGGGAAGGGGAGGGAGGGAAAGAGAGTCTTTGCCAACATTTTACCCATAGTTCAGTACAGTGAGGAAATTGAAGTATTAGTATACCTCAGATTGGTCGTGATCGTACCGCACCAGAAATCTGCAACGGCAACCTCTTACATCATGCCTTCGTCTTTGTGCATCGAGGACATGGGCATCAAAATAAAGAGCCTGCTCTTTGCCTTCCTAGAAAAATATTAGAGAGCCTTGAATTAGGATTACTTCAATTAACCTACAAGTAAATGACACTCGATTTTTTGGAGAGAATTCTTCTAGCTAAGTAATCTATCTGCAGAAGTCTTGGCACCTGAAAACAGAGTATCAAATCTCCAGGGAGAACTGCTACACACTCCAACGACTCACACGGGAGAGATCGTTGTCTGACAAGGCTGCGAATATTAACCCATTCATCCTCTTCTGCTCCAAAACCAGCAAACCGAACCAGAACTTCCTGAAATGGCCACAAGATACATACATGAGAAATGACTTCAATGATAAGAAGTGTGAAAGAGACACGCACAAGTACTATAACAGAAAACACAAACAAACAAAAACAAGAAAGCTACGGAGTATTACAAGAAAACTATGCAAACAAGTTAAGGAAATTATGTATAAAGGCCAATTCAGCTTCGGTTCTTACCGGATCCCCTGTCTCAAGAGATCTGTGAGAGAGGAAATTCGCAACGTCATACCTGACAAAAAGAAGACAACATAATTATCTCAACTTCCAAAAACAAGTGTTAGTATAAAGTCTGTTTTAGATGTCCAAAACATGAATGTCCCGAATACTAACCAAGCACCATCTCTTGCAGATTTAGCTTCAAATTCCATCTGGGAACTTTCTGATGCATTCCTTCCAGCACTTTGAACTGAAGAAAAAAATTAACGAGGGTAATATATCTTCAAGCATGATGCGTGAAGTCAACATGATCTTGACATCTTTTGAGAAGAAAGGAAGAAACTCTACAATTTTGAAGACTTAAGTAGGTCAGTGCTATGTGTCATAGATGCAAAGAGATCACACTTCAACACAGGCAACTGGATAATATAGACAGTCCCCTAATTAATCACACAACTTAGATCAAGTTTGCATCACTTTGTAAGCATGACATCTAGAACATTAAGCAATCATACTGATTCCGCTAATTCTCTAGAATACTCATGGCTCTGTCCCCCAACGTAAGCCATTGTCTATCCTATGAGAATAACCACAAAAATGTAAGCCTAAGCAAACTCAACCCAGCATCCTACAAGAACAATCAAACTTGAAGTTACAACACTATATTTGATGATCAATTTTCTAAAATTAGCAATGCAGCATAAATTTGTTTCTCGTTAGCGGAACAGAAGGCCATATCAGCACAGCTTTGCAATTGGATCTGTATCCTTTTAAAACTTCTTGTGGTGAGAATGTTGACTCAAAAGACAGTATCCCCCAGACGAATACTAAGATTGAAACGAGAAAAAGGGGAAATGGTACAGGAAGATGACGTGGTTTTTTTGTCCAGCATGTAGCGTTGCTTATTTGAATTTTCGTTCACGCAATGTACTTAAACAATAGCGAATTTCTGATTAGGCCCATTCTGAACGTAATTACCTATTGCGGTGATCACCTCAAATATTATAAAAGAAGAAATACAAACATGTGTCCACAAAAAGAATTTATCGAAGTTTAGTTGATGCAAAGAATTCCATCATGTAACTCTCTTCATACTGCAAATCAAGAGCACGGAGTGCTCCAGCATTGAAATCTCCAACGCCTATGATTTCCTTAGAGGCCGTTTGGGATTGATTCCCAAAAGTTGATTGTGATTAAATTTGAATCAGTTTCAAAAATCAACTTTAATCCATTTTAAGCATAATAGAATAAAAGTTGTAAGTGTTTGGATAGAAGGGATTAAAGTAGGTTTAGTATGGCAAAATTACCATATAGTGTATTCAAATTGAAAGGGGGCATTTAATGCCTGTTTATATGTAAGGATAATTTGGTAATTCATTTGGTCAAACCTGATTCTCCAAAACTGATAAAATCATAAGTTTTGAGCACAATGAAGCAGATTTTATCATTTGCCTTTTCTTTTTTTTGCCAAACACTTCAAACCTGATTTAATCTAAATTTAATCAGATTTGACCTTTCTAGAATCAATGCCAAACACCCTCTTAATCGAGCTGCATAATAACACCTTAAGATCACAAGAACCTTTGCAAAAAACAAAGAGAAAGACAACGAAAGAGAGGAAGAAAAATATAACTAGATAAAGATAAGTAAAGAGGTTAAAAAATACCAAATAAATTTTCTTTTGTCCCTTCAAGCTAGTAAGTGTATGTCTTGTATACCCATTAAGACTCATACTATTCTCCTTTATAAGCCCATCCATTAGTAAAGAAAATGGTTACGGGTTGTATCCTAAAGTTATTGGCAATTCACATCAACATACTCTCTTCATTTACCAAAACCACCACAAAGTACGCCTTTGGTAAAAAATTTCAAATAAATGAAGGCATAGATAGTTCCTGTCTATCCTTTTCTACAAATCTCTCCACCAAAAAGATAGCGTCCTTAAAGGATTTTTTAACAACCCTAATAAGCTGATAGTTTAACTCCTATCTTAGTATGATTGGGAAGCTTGACGCCCTACTGATTGGTGCAACTTTCAATATTGAGTTTCCTTCCACTCGTCAAGCGTCTACTTCGTCTCTCAAGTCCTGTTGAGCAAGAAGTCACTAGTCAGGAAGTCTTAAAGTGAAGGGTGCCTTTACGAACAAATTGGCGTACTCGTTTTAGGGTGCTGGAGACAAAGCATTTAGTCTTTTTGAAAATGCGGGACAACCGAGGAAAACTAGGAGTAGTTCATCAATAAACGTGAAAGAAATATTAAAAACTTGAGTGCTCCATTTCCTTTGATGCTAGGTTGGCTGGAAAAACAATAAGAGCGTTGCAGTTGTTGTTGCATTTGGTGGTTTTGTTCTGTTTTTTTAAGGGGGTATGGGGTTCGTCTTTGTAGCCGGATACTTCAATTAGGCCAAAGTATCAGCATCCTATGTGTATCCGGCTTGGGAGCGCACTGGGTGTGTGAGAAACATTATCTCATTTTTAGTTAATTTTCTCAAATTCAGATGCAGCTGGTACACAAATTGGTAGAACTAAAAGACTTTCTCAGGGGTTCAAAAGCTCTTATACTACTAGAACAGTAATGGAGAAGCAACTCCCAAAAATGTGTCATTATTATCCGGTTTAAAATTAGACATGTAAGATGGTACGATAGAATAACATAGAAGAACCTCCCAAAATGCTTTGTTTTATCAGTAAGAACATATTAAGAAAGAAATGCACTGAGGCGAACCAATGTACAGTGAAAATATATAAGCAGAAACCCAGTCCCCAAATGCTACAAAATCATCCACATAATCTATCAAAAAAGTGACAGAACCATTCCTAAAGACAGACATCCGTGAATTAAGGAATCTAAAGGGACTTGTTTCACATCTAGAACAGAACCAGAGATGCTTTTCGAATTACGCTTATTGCTTTTTCTAACCAAGGATGCCACCAAAGGCGTAAAGGGGCAGTTTTCCAACAAGCATGCCATGATTTCTTTCGACATCCTTGAGGCCAGCAATGAAGAAATTCAGTGACAGATTTTGCCATCTCCAAATTTCTTAAGCAAAAGGTGATTGACGGACTCCAACACGAACTAACCATTCGTGATTCTCCTCTTCCTCTTTTGCAGATTGTCAAGAGTGCGAATATAATCCAAAGCAGCACAGCAAACAAGAAAAACTACTTTTGGAGGAGCTTTTGTCATACGAATTCCGAGGAAAAGCACCAGAGAGTCCCTTAGAAGAAAGAAAAAATAACATGACTGGGCATCAAAGCACCGATTCGAAGTCAATCTTTATAGCCATGAGTCCTACGCATCCACTAGTACCTATTAAAAATCTAGTACTTCATTTATTAATACGGGACTATACTAATACTTTACATACTATAGCGTGTGAAAATCTCAGGAGACCATCCTTGATCATTTTGTATCATTATCGATGGAGCTTTTAATCGTACAAACGAGAAAAATACCTACAGAAGAGGATACATTGTACACATGGCATAAAAAAGGAGTATTGGCTTGTACAAAGATACTAATGGAAAACATGGGTTCAGATATACAGTAAGGTTATGATCAACAAAACCCTCACATAGCCAAAAGTACCAAAGAAAAGAAAAGGTGTAAGTATGATCATTATAGTTTAGGAGTATTTAGTAAGTGAGCTCTCATGCCTTAAAGTATCAAACAAGAGTCTATAAAATAACATCAACATGAAGAAGCCAAAAGAAAGAGTTTCAGAGGAATGTGATCATAACAAGCGTAATAGCAATCCAAATTGGGAAAATGCATTTAGCTTGATACAAAATGAGCTCTATTTACCAGGAGGAGCAGGTACTTGTTGAGGTGCTTGAGGCACATTTCTCACCATAGCTGCACCATTTGTGAATACATATTATAACTCAATCTATTGCTAGGCACGTATTAGCAACCACCACATAATTATGGGCAAACTTTGGGAACCTGAAGGAGCTGAAAGAGGCTGAGGAGCTTGATGCATACTTTTCAGTGCACCTGAATCATCCCGCGGCATAGATGATACATTTAGCTTTCCGCCTGCTTTTGCCCTAAGGGCATACCGCCTATTTTGGAACCAGTTCCACACCTGTACTTAAATATATAGGACAATTGGAAACCAACAAACACAAGCACAGACTCCTTAATAAAACTATTATTAACCGGTCATCATCATTATTGAAGCTAAAAAGGTCTTACTTGTTTCATCTGCACAGTAATCTTCCCAGACCGCTCGGGTGAGGCACTACACATTACATAATACATCACAACCAGCTTATGAATAAGAGATCAAGATGTTTCAAGTAATTATATAAGCAAGTCTCGAACATTATTATATACCTGAATTTTTCAGCAAGAGATATAAGATCTTCACGTGATGGCACCGCAGCGTTGTTTGCTTGCAAGATAGCTTCCATCTCAGCAACCTTTAAAAATAAAAAGTAATGAATTAAGTCATTCATATATGTGCAAATGCATATGCACACTCTATCAGATTTCAGCCAAATATAATTCCCAAAGAGTAAAGTGCCTTTATAATGTCAGCTAAGGAAACTTCAATGATTAACTGAAAAGCCATTCGAATCGCATTAGAGCTGCTTTCCGGTTGTAACCTTATGGCCTTCCAAGGAAAGGAGCAGGATTCATTACAAGTAGTAGTAGGACTTGACTGAAAACGTCACATATAACTCCAACTTCCGTAACAATTCACGCATGCTCCTCCTGTTGACACGAGTCGAATAAAGCTCCAACAGACTTACTTACTAGTCCTGCCATTTCTTCTATATATAGGGTTCTAAGGGACACAACCACAACCAAAATGGATCAGCTTCGGACAGACAAGCATCATTAGACAAGGCTATTGTAAACAATTAGTGGAAGGACTTGCAAAGCACGTCGATAGAAAGTTGTGCCAAAAGCAGACTCTCACGCCACTGCCAAGACCAAAAAGAGTAAACTTTTTCAAGGATGTAAGCTCACACCGAAGATGCCCACCACTTCCTTAGGCTACGAAGTGCTAATTCCCGTGTCAAACTTACACAGAACCTATGTTACATGGACTCTTCAAAACGCGTGAAGTACTCGTGTCGGACACTTGACACTTGGACATGGGTATGGGATATGTGTCGACACATCCCGTAGAATATGCCACTAAGAACACTATGTTATAGTGTTTCTTTTAGTTCGTTATTACTCTGAGATGATCTCAGTTTAAATTGAAACGATTTACGTAACTTAAAATATACGTAGAGTAAGGAATAAGTAAAATACAAGAATAGATAGGAACATTTTGCCGTGTCTCCATGTCTTGGGTTTTGAGAAATAGACGAATCCGACACTTGGACACATATCCGACTCGGACACTCGTATTGAGTCCATGTAACATAGCACATAACCACTCTTACCATAATGCCCTTCCTCCACAACCATTTAGCAAGTAACACAGAAATGAAAAATCAAGGATATAAGCTCACACCGAAGATGCCCACCACTTCCTTAAGCTACAAAAGGCTAATTCCCGTGCCAAACTTATACATAACCACTCTTACCATAATGCCCTTCCTCCACAACCATTTAGCAAGACAGAAATGAAAAGTCTCAGTTTTTCTATTATGCCTAAACCCCGTACCTCGAAAGATTGCATTCTCTTTCCAACTTTTCCATCATATGGCAACCAAAGCAGGAATAACAAAAGGAGAGAAACTACGTAAGGAGGCACGAGACTCTGCTCTTCATTAAAGTAAGCCTATCATCTTCCAACAAATATTGCCTCTTCCAACTCGTCAACATTCTTTCAGATCTTTCTACCAACGGGCCTCAGCATGTCTCCAATCAAGGCCTTCACATCCAGAAGAACACCAAGAAATCCTAATTCGCAAAATCTATTTTTGCTGCCATATGATATGACTAATTCATAAACATCAAACAGATAAACTAGAAGAAGGAACCAAGAAGTAAACATAGGAACCCCAGAATTGCCAGGTTAAGGAATCGAGTAGTTTCGACTGATTCGCATCACATTTTAAGGGGCCAGTAGAAGCTGTGACTTCCAAGACTGACAAGTCAACTGAAACTCTAGGAGCAGCCACTTTGTACAAATAAGCCAGTACTCACCATGATCAAAAGAAAACTTTCAAGTCTCAATAATGGCTTTTCTAACCTGTATAATTATCTTCATACTTGGCTATCTTTTTTCTTTTTCACAACTT
This sequence comes from Escallonia rubra, assembly GCA_033065855.1. Classification (NCBI taxonomy): domain Eukaryota; kingdom Viridiplantae; phylum Streptophyta; class Magnoliopsida; order Escalloniales; family Escalloniaceae; genus Escallonia; species Escallonia rubra. The sequence goes on along the minus strand of JAVXUO010002917.1, from coordinate 201,855 downwards.
TTACCATTTTGATGGTCAATCTTCGTAGTTGTCACAGAAAGAGTAGATTACCATCCAATTCTTAACCACAGCAACGTATTCCAGGTCCTGACCAAATTCTACCATATCTTTACAATTTAACCATGTTGGTGGTGGTCATATAGATCATTATTGCATTTAAAATCCAGTGGGTTCAAAAGTTTCATGCTCCAAATCCAATTCGCAATGTGAAATCGCAATTTCAATGCTGGAACTTTTAGGGCATAGTATCAACGGTTCCTTCCACAGTATAGGGCACACATATTGTTGAAACAATGCCCGAACATCGATAACATGAAAATTCAATTCACGAAATTGGTAAGAAATTGTTTTGCCCTTGGTGCAGGGGATTATATAACAATGACTACAAGGGTGACATATTGAGAAAAACACGTTGGTAGCAAAAAAATAAAACAGCGAAACCATATAAATTCAGGAATATAACGTTGACCCAGCTGATATAGTGCGTACATCACTGTGTCATATATATTGCGGTTAGTGTAGAGGAAAGGAGAGTGACCTCGGCTGAGTTGAAACGGAAGGAGGGACCTCCGTTACTGGGTGGTCTCCCCATGGGTTAACTCCGTCCCGAGTTCAAATTTGAACTGCAAATTTAGGAAGGTAAGAGAAAGAGAGGGCGAGGGAGAGGGAGAGAGAATGGAAAGGAATTGTGTTTGGGTAGCCGGAAAAGAAAAGAGGAAAATCTGTCGATGTTGCAACGCAAGAGGGCACTCGATTGAGAAAATCGTTTGAAGTTGGAATAAATGTAATTGGACCCTCCCCTCAAATATATTCCTATATATCACGCTTCAACCAAAACGTCTAGGAAAAAATTTGGCTTCTATTTGGGTTGAAAGAATCTTTCTTATACCCCATCGTATAATGATAATTAATTATCTTTATATATTTTTAATAATTTTTTTTAATGACGCTAAAATAAATGCTATTAAGAATTGTCGTTGAAAGTGTTAGCAGAAAAACCACTAGAAGCATTTAACGACTATTAATTGTTATTATGTACGGAGTTGGAGAAAAATTCCTACAACCCGAATAGTAACCAAAATTTGTTCAAACGTTTATTTGCTGGTCACATAGGCCCGTTACATTATTTTTAGCTGATCATTTTATCACCCGGAGAAGGATATTTGCAATTTTAAAACTTTTAATTTAAAATTACTTTTGAGTAAAATACTTTTACCCTTATGTGTATGGTCTTTAGATACACTATATGTGATATTCATCTCTATGGACTTAAAGTCAAGAATTACTCGATCATTACAAATAAACAAACCGATCTATCTTTTTAATTGAATAAGAGATCAAAATTGGCGAGACTCACTTGCTTTTATTCCAATTAAAGTATTGAAATACAGTATTGGCATATCGAAGTGGCGTCTGAGAACTCCCTATGTACCTGAAAAAATATATCTTTATTTACAGTGAATATTTTGGTCCGATTGTAATCGTTTGATCGTAACGCACATTAATAGTTTGGACATTGCATTGCATAAATCGAAGTTTTTCTTCACCCTTAGGAGGTTGGCAAACTGATCCTTGATCAAAGTAGTGGCGAAAGCCCAGCCTAACGCCTTGGGTTGCTTCGCGATTTCATATCATATATCTACCACGATATGGAATCACTAGGTCCCCTTGTTTCAGACTTGTTTTTCTTTGTGAAGCATTATGCCAATAGATTTTGGAAAAGAGGATGGGGGTAGAAGGTGGGGAGTGACCGTTCTATTAAGATATGGGCGTGGAACCTAGTTGAATGATATCGCTTGACCCTTTTGTAGAAGTAGTGTAGGACGAGTGAACCTAATGCAAGTTCTTGGCCTTTGGCCAGAGCGGACGATAGGTTAACGTACTCCTGATTAGCATTTCTTGCCCATAGAGGCCTAGACAGAGCAAGAATTTGGAGATACATATTAACCAAAAGGAGACCAGTTTGTCCAAGCTAATTAACCCCTTATCCTTCCTCATCAAAACCATCAACATCCCATACTCCCTCACTTCTCCATTTGTGCCCCCTTCTGGTGATATTTAAAGGAAATAATAAGTTTGAGCAGTCTCTTGAGAAGGAGTCACGAGACGGTCAACGGGATAAACTTTGTGAGAGCAGCAATGTCCTTAAGGGCAATAGACATCATGCCACTATGAAAATTAAAGGAGTTGTTGGTGTCACATCAAAAGAAAGAGGCAGCAAAAAGAAGGATTTGTCATGTTCAATTTAATACTTGGAAAGCTCCATAAGCCCATATAGGCCTATCTTTTTTCTATAGGGCGGACCAATCTTCCAGCATTCTGTCCACCCAAAGGTTCACTGGTCGTTCACGAACGGCTAGTTCCTCATAAAGTTGGAGTTATGGCTCCAACGAACCTAAGTTGAGATAGTCTGCAGTAAAGGCAAGATCTGGTTGCATTAGGATGAAATTGGTTAAGGAAAATGGAAGGCCTTTTAATTGGTTTGAAGGCCTAACCTAAGGCATGATAAACATAAAAAATTTCGGTCGTATGAATAGATGTCTTTAGCTCCAGGTTATCATAAGCCTTAGATAAGATCCCCCGGATTTGGTGCATCAAAGGAGCATCCCCCGAACCGAACATTTGATGGCGTCATGGAGCAACGAGAGGCAGTTTGAAGGTGATAGTTTTAGAAAAGGTCTAACTACAAGGAAATGGCAAGATGAACATCAAAAAGTTCCTCAGTCATTAATAGACATGGTTGATGAAGAAGAAAGAAGGAGAAAAGTTATTGGGAGAAAAGTCTCAAGTCTTTTAGGGTTTTGGAAAAGTTAGGAAGGAAAAAGAGAGAGCAAAAAATCCTATGACGTGGTTAAGAATCCGATGTAAAAATGACAGTCGGAGGTCATGATGAGAGAGGACTCTAAAAGCCATCAGACCGTTAAGTTTCATATAAAATTTGTAATTTAAACCTTGGTATAAGATAAAGGCGCCAGCAGCGAGTATACGTCTTTATGACCTAGTTGAATAACGGGGCGAAAGTCTGAAATGACACTCATTAGAGTTAAAAATAACATGATGATATTGTCACACTAGTTTAGAGAGCGTTGTTTCAACCAAGAAAAACATGGGATGATTTGGCCTAACAAGGCTGATTCATTCCAAGGCCTCAACCTGCCACACATTTGTCCTAAGATAGGGTGGTGGTCATTATGTCAAGTCAAAGCAACAATGGACAGTTGACATGTGGCATGTTTTAAACAAAAGAATGAACACATAGCTCACCTACATAGGGCATGGGAGTTTAATTGTGCAACATGTCATCGTGGGAAGAAATGCAATAAATGTGGCAAGGGTGGATGAAAACTTAAGGAAGAAGGTAAAAGGAAGCGTCGTCCAGTCTCAATATATGGCAAGATTAGATCAAATCAAGAAAACTTAACGTGAATGAAAATGTAAAACAGGCGCGATTGGACACGTGTTAGCTCCAGATTGAATCGACCTAATACAACTAATTGAAAGCCCACATTTAAAAACCATGTATATTGTAACGATACAGCACTACACACAAACTAACTCCTAAATTTCTTTCGACCTTTGTGTTCCTACATCTTAAACAGGCAACAAAGTGTATTTTTCTTTAGTTGAAGCTTTTGTACTCTCAGAGTGATATGATGAAGGTAAGTTCTCTATATTCAATGTTTTCATATACATAATTTGATGAGTAAACGTAAATTAGTTAGGAGAAGCATTAATTAGAGTAGCAAAAATATTGTAGCATTAGACAACAAGAATCTAAAGATATTCTCAAGTCCTCCTCCAATCTCTTGATAAAGACGTCGAAAGGCACCGTTCCCAAGCATCAGACCGTTTCTCATTAGTAATTGAGTGTACACTTAGTTCGGTCAGAATCGCTCATGCTCGCACGCCAAAGACAAGCACCGGCTCACAGGAACTGCCGGTGCGGTAACACCATAAACAATTACTCCTACGCAGATTCTTCACACATACCAAAGCGAGATACATTAGGCCCCGTACGCTTATCATATTTGTTTTCTGTTTTCATTTTCATGATTTTCATATTCAGTTTGAAAATCTGTTCATGTACTTTTATCATTTTCACAAAAAAAAATTTAGCTATTTTTTCTTATATTGGGTTAAGTTTGAGTGAAAAAAGCTGAAAACACCTTTTAGGTGTTTTCAGTTTTTTGTTACTATTTGAGTAATTTTATCCAAAACGAAAACAGAAAATGGTAAAAGTATGCAAAAAAAGAATCTTTTTCATCATCATTGCTAAAAACAGAAAACGAATATGATAAGCGTACGGGGCTTAGTTTCCTAGCAAACCATAATGCCCTTCTTTTGGAACAAATCTCTCCCAACCAAATCAACAACAAAAATTGGTTGACTCCCTCCTCTCTGACTTGACTCCGCTCTTCTTGAAATCAACCTCACTCATGGAATCCCACGATGTCCTTCACGGCAATCAACCGCCGTCGCCCTCCCTAGCCCAATCAGAAAACGACATCCCTACACGGATGGCTGTCTTAACTCAAAGATGGAAGGAGGATATGGAGGACTCCTGCGAAACTGTCAAGGGGCATGGCTAGGAGGCTTCTATGGCAACATACAAACTGCAATAGCTCTTGAGGCCGAACTACTTGGATTCATCAAAGGACTTCAAGTCGTAAATGAAAGAGGCTTCACTGATGTAATCCTTCAGACGGACTCCAAGTTTGCAATGGACTTAGTCACAGCTGAGGACATTGCTTTACACCCTTTGAACAGCCTCATCCATGATGCTAGATACCTCCTACAAACTACTAAAACCGAAATTAAGCATGTATATAGAGAGGGCAACCAATGCGCAAATTATTGGACAAAATTGGTGAGCAACAAGAGGGTTCTTTTGTGTATCTCATGCAACCACCGAATGTGATTAACCCCCAGTTTGCTGCTGATGTAGCGGGTGTTGCCCTCATTAGGGCTTAGCTTTTGTTATGTTGTAAACGCTTATTTCATAATTTATTATTCTGTTGCACCAAAACAAGTCTAAACAGTTCGGTTACATTTTATACATCTAACTCTTGCATAGACACCAGACCTACAGCCATCTCACTGTGAGAACACCCCAATGGACGGCATACATAACTTCATTATCAAACATGTCAGGCTTTCAACTGCTTCCTAAGTGAACCAAGATCTCCTAAACTTCTTGCTCCTAAACTTCTTGCTCTTCCCTTTCATCATCTTCGTTGTTGACCCGTTCGCATTCATCAATCCATTCACTATATCTGTAGCAGCCATAACAACTTAGTTAAAAGACTCATCTTGCTGAGAAATGACTATTGCAGCAGTAAAATCGTCAGTGAAAATTGAACTTACATATCTACGGCTTCGGTTAGAGCTGCAAGCAGAGGATAGAGCATGGTCAGTTTAAGCAAGTGATAAATCAACGTAGAAATAAAGATTAAGTAGCATAATAGTGGACATGAAAATAAAATCATCAGTACAGCGTTGCTTAGGAAAAATATAACTCAACTGAGTCGTAGAAAACAAGAAAAACAATGTTAAAAAAATTGCTACCTAATCCAAATTTGATGCAGCAAAACAGTCTATGAAGGATTACTAATACAAAGTTGTAACAGCCATTAAAGGTCTTTTTCATTGAGATGAGAACTGATATGTCACTTCAGAGTATATTCTTCCTCATGTTTCACTATTAAAAATTCGTGTCCAGGGACAGGGATATTTGAACTTCAGACTGGTATCAGAAAAAGCCAAAGCGGGCCCAAAATTCTAAAACAAGCAAGAAAAAATCCCAATACATTCAATTAAATAAAAATAAGGCAAGAAAGGGTCCTCAGTCAATTGGGGCGGACCTAGGTGCATTCATTACCAAATTGCGAACTGGTTGGTGAGGCTCCAAGTAACAGCACAGAACCCTACGCAACTCGCTGAAGCTATCCGTGTTAAAGTTTTGAAATTCGATAGTCTAGACAGCCTATTATAAATTGCAAAAGTCGTCCTACTTCTCCATAACAACGCAATCTAACTTCAATCCTGCACTCCTATTTCTCTCCTCATACAAATATACTGTTTCCTAGACCACAAGGCACAGGCTTATAACCAGGTTTAAAGCACTAAGCTAATATAAATTGTACAGCACTTGACAAAGAAAAATGCACCTAAGAGATTGAAATATGTGCAAAGTTAACTCTCGGAGAGCATAGCTTTATAAGTTAAGCATTTCACTTGTTTTCTAGAGAAACAAGCATTGCAACAAAGTTCCAAGGAATTTCCACAGAGTTCTTATCTGCTGGGTATACTCAAGGCAAATCTGAAGATATAGATGACTATGGCATATCCTACAACTTCTTTCTTCTCTTTCCTTTCAACATTAGGAATTAAAAAGTTTCAGTTGCCAAACATTTTTTAAACATTTGATTGAATTTCATCTCCCCACTTACAGTCATCTCCCTGCAAAACGTGATATACTCTATAAACACCACTTCATACACAATGGTAGATAATTTTTGTAATGTTTATGGAAAACTATCGGAAAGTAATTATTATATCTTCTTCGCTTCTTCTGTGATGATTGGAGAAGCTAAATAGCTTAGTGTTAAGATCTTAGGTCTTAAAGTTAGTTAAACTCACTTGGGCTTAATAACAGTTGCATTATTCCCTTCATGGGTATTTTAAAATATTAGGTGCTGACACCACGATAAAAAGGTTGAAAATACTGATGATGCCCCAGTACTTGCTATTGCCTGTGGAAAATGTGCTAGTATATACCTGAGACAGTAGTGCTAAAACTCTCTTGGCAGATCCCGCATGAAACCTCGCCAATCAAGTTCTTCATATCACTGAAAGCAGAGTGGTTAGGTATCAATACACAAAAACCTATACTAACATGCAAGAAAACGCGCAGACCCTTTTTTTTTCCCGTCTCAGACGTAAGGGTACAAATCGTTGAAAGAATTTCAACTGTCATAAGAAACAGATTATAACAACAAGATGATATACAACTGATGAATATGTGAAAGACGGAGATTAAGTGGTATACTACCGAGCCTGGGTATTTGAGGAAACATTTGAGTATTTTTTGGCGAAAGGATGGACCTATGGTAAAGCACAGTCCCTTTTTTTTCACAACCAATACAATGACCTCCCTCATAAGTTTGAGGTCTAATAGCAACAGGTACCACGCCCGTCTTCCTTCCTCTCCTACCTAGGGGAAAATTCGGATGAGGAAGGAGCTTCTGTTTTCTTTTTTATGTTGTCATAGCAGCAAAATTGCATCATCTTCTTCGTGCTTAACCTAACATCCAGAGGTCAAATTACATCCACTTCTCTTTCCAAATCACAAGGATTCTTGAGCGTGATTCTTTCTCCTGCTTTGACTAATGTAACACAGGTGAATAAAAGACCTAATAAGAACTTACATACGGCATTCCACGCTGCTTCCATGGTTGCAAAAGGGACAGCTGAATACAGTATCGAGCTTGTACATTTTCTTCTTTGGGGGAGGCTTCGCCCTTGATTTCCTTTTACCCATCTGTCAACTCCAGCAAACATTTAACTTCTTAGCTAATTTTTCGGATCATAAAGCATGAAGAACACCATGAAATCTAGGTACATATTTAAGTGGATTTATATCAAGTTTGACAACAAAAAAGATGAAAGCAAGTATCTCTCTTTCTAGCTATAAAAAGCTTCCCACAACTAACATTACTCAGAAGACATTTGACGTGATGCCAACAAGCTGTGAATAAAAAATGATAAGAATTTTATTACCTGTAATTTATCATTTAAAAATACATTTATTGATGATATAAAAACACTAGATAGGACCAACAATTTCTGACGCTATACGAATTCTCAAGTACACTTTTTGAATCTCAAAATCCTGGCATAAAAACAATTCAGGATAAGAGGCAAAGAATAAATGGAAGCATAACAAGCATGCATATGCAACGCTAGTGTCATGCTCACTTAGAAAGTGGTAGCCAAATGGAAGTAATCCCACCTATTCAGAAGGAAATCATCACAGCGCCAGATAATAGGTATCGCACACAAGATCAGATGTGACTTGTGACCCCTAGGAAAGCAAATATGGCAAGAATTCTACCAGTTTAAGCATAAACCACTCTTCATCTAAGCACACAGAAAAAAATAAAAGAAAGACCTAAATACTGGTAAGCTTTGAAGCACGAAAAGTCAAACATGATAGAAGTGTCGTCCGACTTAGTCATGATCCAACTAAACAGGAATTGAAATGTTGCAACCTGTATACAGGTAACATGATATGCAATGATGCTTCCTGCCTGTGATGGCCCAACCAAATTGGATTTCACAAGTATGGATGGATCTTACAGCTAAGGACGTAAAAAAATTTAGCTCCTTTCTAACTGGTTTTGGTACTACTTGTCATAATTGGTCTTATACTATAGGGTATGCCCTCAGTTTCTCCTGTATTGAGTTTTCCTCTTTTTTGTTATCAATTAATTATCATTACCCAAAAAAAACCAAGTCAATTGCCCATCTAATAGCAGTTCATATCCACAGTGCAAGCCTGCCACACAAATGTTAGTAACCTTCATAAGTATGCATTTCCTCACCCAAAGATGTCACAGAAAATGACCCTTCCGCTAACCTATTTCAACAACAGATTTCGGAAAATCATTGTTTAAATAACGCCAAAAACAGAAGGAAAAAAAAATCCCGTTTCCTGTCTGATAAATAGAACCCACTTCTCTAAGAAGAGAACAAAAAGAACAGGAAACCCTAGACGTAAAGCATCATCTAATTCAGGACCATCCACTTTTGTCTGCAATCTTCACTGACAAAACGAGATAATAACATGTGCTTACGAACATCAACTTGAAATCAGGGAAAAGATTTTTCAAGTATTACGGCACCTCTTGAATTAATTCTAAGCAAACCCCACACGGGCTAAAGGCTTGAACAATGAACAAGAAGAAAAGATAAAACGAAAAATAGAATGCGTACCTCACTATTCGCGGTCCGTCAGCAAGTGTGAGAGCCTCAATCTGTCTGTGTGAAGAACTGAATGAGGGGTGCGGGGGGGTATTTATATACTTTGCCTGCTGAAGATTCTGGACACTTGTCACATGATGGGGATTTTATTGCATGCTGGTCCAAAAGAGAATTTGACCAAATATTATTAGTTTTTCTCTTTTCTTTTTCGGATTTCTCCATTAACGATTACAATTAAAGCAGATAAATATTCCCTCCGACTTGATCGTATTCCTTTTTTGAGCTATCGTGAAAAAATTACTCTTTTCAAATTAAGAAAAATTATATAAATTTTATCTTTTTTACATTTTTTTAATTTTATTTTGCTCTTAACATTTAACACTTCATCAACTCATTTTCTTTATCTCTCTCCTCGCCTACTTTCTCCCTCCCCTCCCCTCCTCTAAGGTAGAATGGCGCGCACACACACAATATATGATTTATATCCTTAATATGAGTGTCAAGTCCATAAAATTTGAAACAAATGGAGTAATTGACTATATAAATATTACTCAAGAGCAAACATTACAGTCCTTGAATCTCTCAGATCATAAATTACTTTTTTCCAGTTAAGACAGGCTTCGACAAGAATAATGTTCTTTTTCTTCCGTTTTGAACTTTTTGAGAATGTTAGGATAAATTTAGTGCATATAAACTTTGGTTTTAAATCATTATTAGTAGTCTAGCTTGGCTTGCTAAACGATAAGGATCTAATCAATAGTTATTTTTTGAGTTCAATACAGCGTTTACAAATACCGAAGTCTATCTATGGTTTTGCAAAGATTAAAGGCAAAAAATCCAATGAAACGAAGAGAGTTGTTTAAGAGCCACAATAGAGCGCCTTAAAGATAAACAGAATTGAAAAAAAATTGGCTATTATCCGAGTTATAAAAAAAATACATACAACCTTTCATATAGCAAAAATTAGTTGTCGTTAAATATTTTTAATAACTTTAATCAGCGACACTAAAAAAGTGCAGTTAAGAATTGTCGTTGAAAGTGTTAACAGAAAAACTACTAATAACATCTAGCGACTAGTAATAATCGATACACAATAGAGCGTTAATAACTTCTTACAACCGGGTACCAACAATAATTTTTCCAAAAGAATTTGATAAGATATTGTGTGAATAGTACAAAAAGGGAATCAATTATACATGCAAAACTTTTTCTCCTTTGTAACAAAGATTGATCACCGAAATCATTATGTGTCTTTGGCTTATATGTTGTTAAGAAAACAATTTGCAGATTCTATGCCTCAAAGTTTCAATCCAAGTTACTCCTTATGTTGCAATAATTTCCTTGGAGCATCTTATGCGGCCATGTTATGACACCTCAAACGTGCTTTTCACCACTTCCACACTACCCAAGGACTGTCATGGCACTGACAAATTTCCTCGTCTTTTCTAGGCCTCTGGTTTTGATCATACTCCTTCAAGTCCTCATCAAGTTGATGCAGCTGAAACTTGCACTCTGGAATATGACATGAATACATGGCAACACCTCGAACAAATCTAGAGATGAAGCTATCAACTGTCTAGATGGAAATAACCCGAGAAGCAAAACCTAGTAAATTTTGCCCTCTTTGGCAATGCAACTTCACCAGAGTTCTCATCAAACCTGAGAAGACTGTAGGAAAATTAGAAACTATATATAGTTCGCCAAAACTACAGCAAAATTTTCTGCAGAAAAATGGATAGTGTCCAGAGCCAAAAGCAAAACAGCAAAATTTTCTGCAGAAAAATGGATGACAGCCTTGTCCAGAGCCCCATACACCAGTAATAGCAAAACTGTTGCAGAATAGTGCATACAACACAAATTTCATGGTCTTGTTACATGTAATGTGTAGCCCGAAAATCTGTTAGCCGCCTACGATAGCGAATCCCCCTTTTTTCTTGGGAGTCCTTTACTGCTATAAAGACTTGTAGTAAGTTCCTTTCTTACTTCAATCTCGCCTATAAACATTATAGAAAATCACGGCACACCTGGTTTTGTTGGAAAGCACTTCTAATGAGCAATTGAAGCTACGATGCCTCTGGAGTAGGGTGGGCTGCTCCTTCTCTTTCCCTCGGTTTCTTTCTAGATTTCCGTTTCTTCTGCTTTTGCTTGAGGCGAATAAAATCTTTGATACTCCTCTCCCATACTTTTTTGTTCTTCTGATAAAGCACCATTGCAGCTCGGGCATCTTCAATCTGAAACATGTATAAATCAGACTTTCTTATTTAATTAAGGAATAAAATGACCCTCGGCTTATCTTACAGATAGAAGCTAGAACCAAGGTAACCCTCAACACATTATGCACAGGCCACTCTTGCACTTTTAATCAGTTTCTAAGCCCTTCTATTCAATGCACATCATCCTTTGGAATTTTATCCTAAAACTCTAAAATTATCCAGTACTTAAGATCACATAGAACACCAAGTTATGAAAATGAGGAATCCCTAGAATAAACAATCCCATATCTATGCTTCACCAAGATGCAAAAACCCCATATGAATTATGAATATTGAGCAGCACTGGAATAGTTGAATCCAGATTCAGAAGAGAAGTTCACAAATTTGGCACAGCAAGGTTTAATAGTTAAGAGAGAGGATGGATGTCAGACCCGATAAGAAGACGAGATTTTGAACCACGTGCAGATCGAAAAAGCGATGAAAAATCATGTTACCAGGTAGGTAGAGTGTATTCCTAGGATGATGTATTTCGAGATAGCAACAAGTCAGTCTGCAATATGACGGAAGCCACTATTTTACTTGAGCTACTGGGTTTCAACCACAGTTTCTGACTTTGTGTAGCCAGCCCCCATAGTTGGTATTAGTCTTCCTTGAGTGGAGTTGTATATGATCCACCACACGTGTTACCTTAGCACGAGGAGCGAGTAGCCTAACCTCCTAGAAACTAGCTCAGATCCAATCGAGCCAATTTTGTTAGGCAAGATTGACCAAAACTCAGGCACATAAATGGAGCTAGATCCCGGGCAGTGTTGTCCCATAATTGTGTTGCCTTGTCCATAATTGTGTTGCCAATGCAATATACGGAGCAAGGACAATCATTTACATAGTAAAGTAATTCCAAAAAACCAGCAAAAACAAAAGGAACTTACAGGGCAGTGTTCGCCGTTCTGGATCGTCACACCAAGAAACTCATCTGCAAGATGCCGAAGTGCTCTACTTCGGCCCTCTCTGCTTCATCAAAGGCAAACATTAGTAAAGCAAATTCCAACTGGTGTTGGCATTTATTGTGGCAAAGAGCAGTCAGTAAGCCCAGCAGAAACAGTACTTTAGAAAGGGTTGATATTCTGAGGTGTCCCGTATATCCGTCTTTGGATGACTTAATAGCAATGCCTGTACCAAATATTTTCACGTACTCAGATAACTACTTTACATGTAAACTTCGAAAAACTAGAAGAACCCACCTTAAGATCATTACGCAGGGCATGGCCAACAAGAATCCTCCCCTTAATCAACTCCGCCACTTTCTTCTGAACAACACGGAAATCTTTTGCTGCATATAGCATCATATGTACATGTTAAATGAAGTTCATATAGTATCATCCCAGAATTGACACTTAGCGAGCAAACCCTTAAAGAAATCATTTTAACAAGCCAAGTAGACATAATTTTAGAACCTAACTTTTTGCTAAGTTAACAGCCAATGATATCAACAGTTTATCCAGTAATCAACATCAGTTCAATGGCAGGTGAAAATCACACGTAAAAGTTTATTAACTGTACTCCAGAGGACAGAGACTGGAAAGCGACTCCTCCACAAATCATAAATTTGGTACCTGAGACAGCCCTATTATCACAAATTATAACAGAATTCCTCCTACAATTGATACTCAAAGTTTCTCAGCTATCTACAAAATTTATTAAGCTGTACCCACCACACTGCATGGCTGCACGTGAAGGTCGACTGAATCGAAAGAATATCTAGAAAAATTCCCCTCTACCACGCTGAGACCATACTGACATATTGATTCAATACTATCAATCATCAAAAACAAGTTAAGAACAGTGGTTCAACTTTATAAGTTCACGCATTCTGTCTTTAAACTCTGGAGGTACTGTGTGCTGGGTGTGTTCATAGAACAGATAATTAAGTTCCAACCTCTTCTCAAGTCACGAGGTCGGATTCCACTAATATCTGTACGAAAGTCAACAACACGGTCTAGTGGTCGAACATGCTCGTCGTATATAACATTTCCCCACTTGTTTACCTGCCATAAACTGAATCAAAGTTAGTGAAAATCTACGTTGAGACAAAGAGGGCAAATGCTCAAACCTATAAACACTCGTATAGGGAGAACAGGAGAAACGTCAACAATCCAGAGCGAGTAGTATAATACCAGTGTATCGCAGTTAATAGATGAATATTTTGCAAAGTGTCACTCTTTTTTTACCAGTGTCGCTAAATATCACTAATGAACAGCAATCAGGAGTGAATGGCTTGAATTGACAATGCAGTCAGGGTTGACAAGATAAGGCCGTAATATTGTAAGAAATAGGAGCGCAAAAATGGCAAGAATGTGTTACAACAAATTCTTAGAGAGACATTTGCATGTTGGGCCATATTTACGTTGTGAAATGAATGGACCTTCAGGTCGTCAACTGATGCAATCGATCTTTTTCACAACCAAGTGGGAAGAAAATGGGAAAAGATTATGCTCAAGTCTGCTGCACAACTGGTGCCTCAATATTCAATTAAAACATATTATTTTAAGCTTAACTCTTCATCACAATTTAGCATCAGTGATTAGTGAATAAACAAGTCCTTTTCAAAGTCCCAGGGATAAACAATCAGCCTAAGGTGGGCACCAAACATGCTCTAATGGCTAGCTTTGTGCGTTAAGATAATAGTCTTCTGAGGCGGGCTAGAGAGACAACTTAAATTAGAGTTGTCCCTTAAACAACCTTCTCTGGCTCCAAGGTTTACAATCATGTGTCTAGCTTAAATAACAATCAATCTTCTTAAGGAAGTCAATTAATGCATATAGGTGTCCATTCAAAACGGATGCCATGAATTCTTTTCAATCTATTTAAAACCACTTTTCAGTTGGAGCTAGGTTTTTTATTCCAAGGATGAGTTGTTTGCAGATGGGAAGAATGCAACTTATAACTGTTTTGCCTTCTCTAGAAGGAAAAACATTATTTACTTTGGGTTTAAGTTGGAGCCAGAATTTACTAATATCCTTTATTGGTAACACTCCATCACTTCAGAGTTCAGTCTTGAACTAGAAGATTATTCTCAAATTGGTTCTCGACATATTCTCACTTGGAAGGGCCTGCATTATACAACTATCTGGTGGTGAAATTAAATTAAAAGTACTGAAATGTGATGGCATAGACTATAGATCATGACAACAGACATGCAACAAAAAGGATAATGCTAGCTGCAACAAGTCAACCAAACGAATACCAGCGTTACTCTTCCAAGGGCACTTTTGTTTCCTAGAGGGCTGACACCGACCATTTCGCAATCCATGGCCAAAGCATCTGCAAGACTGCCAAGTATTTGATGAGTTAAGTACCTTGGCAAACGCCAAAGGAATAACATTCAGTGGAGTAACAAACATAACAACAACAACAACAACAACAACAGGGACGATAACAAGAAAAACATTCGTAGATGCAAAAAGAACGAAAGGCTGTGACAGCAGATCACTGTAGGAGCCCTCTTTCTTTTTTTCCTAACATTCCTCACTAAATACACGTCCACTGAGATTTTAACTCATCCACTATATACACCATTGAAATCACTAATATCGTCAATATTAACTTAACAAATACTTACAAGTCACGCAATATTATTTTGGGTTCCATAGAGCACGATGCAGTAGAGTCGATAATACTGATAACATCACACTCAATAGAGTCCTTACAACATGTGTGCACAATCTCATTAAATATACCATAGGATGGGTCAAATATAGACCAACTCGATAATGATTTATAAATCATCGTTTTCGATGACCCTAGGCCATTAATTACGAAACCATGAACCAGTTACTCGGCTAATACACAAAAGTAATCAAAACTCAGTCCAGTTAAGTTTATGCAGTTCCGTAGGGCATAGTTAAGAAACTCAAACCAAGAACTATTTTATACCCAATTTCTAGTATTGTTTCTGAAATCTCTCAGTAACCAAACAAGGCCTAACAAGAAATCTCCAAAGATAAAACAATAGAAAAGTACCTAAAATCAGAAGAAGTAGGGACGAGAGAATTGGGTTGAAGCTCGTCTGGCTCAGCATTGGACCTCTCCTTGCGCTTTCCTGCAAAAGTTGAGAAATTTCGGAACCAAAATGAGAAACAAATTTAGCAATAAGGTGAAAAGAAGACTACCAAATTAATTCACCTAATATGGATTTTGGGTTTTCTGTGCTGGGTTTAGAGCTTTGAAGTTTCTGAAGGTGAACAAAAGATACGGTTTGTCAGAGAGGTATTTTAGAGAGTTTTTGAGATAGAGAGAGGAAAAAGAAATTGAAGGGTACTTGGCGGAGCTGAGCCCAGTTTGGGTTGAGCTGCTGCAACTGCTTTTTAGGGTTCTTCATCTCACTCCCCTTCTTCTTCTTCTTCGGCTCTGTGTATGTTTTTGCTGCTTCTGCACCTTTTTGGGGTTTAGGGCTAAAAATGGTATTGGGCCTCCCACGGTCCATGTCAACATATGGGCTGGAGTCTCGCAGGAAAAAGTAAAGATTTTTAAGACAAAGAGATAAATAATTCAATTGTGTAGCTCAGACATAAATGATAAATAATTGTTATGAATCAAAAATAACTTATTTGAAATAAGATAAACTTTGATACGAAAATGTAAAGATCATCTCCACATTTTTCAACTATATTTCTATGGCAAGATTGAACATAAAAGCTAACCCAAGAGGTATTGGCAAATGAACGAGAAAATCCTAATTTTTAGAAACATCTTCCGGCATAAAATTGAGTAGAACTTCAAATGTCGACCGTTGAGACATTTTCTTATTCTATATCCATATTACATGAGTGTTTTCAAATAGGATAGTTTTATTGGCAATCTCAAATAGGATAGTTTTATTGACAATCTTAAACAATACTACTTGTATGAATGTGTGTTATTGTTGTAATAAAAGACTTCCTTTAACCAATTAAAAGTGTCAATAGAAGTACATTTTTAATTAGACTAAGTCATAAGCTATTACAGGTTATTATGCGCCGGACGTTTTCCAAAATGTATTATTATAAATTATTAATTCTTTTTGTTGTTTGAATACTAGAATTGCATTAATGTGAAAGGTAGATATCATATGGTCTTATGACCCATACAAAATAAGGCAAAGAATAATTGGCTACAACCCTAAAACAAACAAAAGTTAACTTTTTGTCCTTCTTTTCCTCATTTTTTTTTTATAATCCCAAACAACCGAAAGGAAGATGGTATCTGCCAAAAAAGAAAAGAGTCGTCAGTAGCAGTGTTGTAAAATGGTCATTCCTGAAGCGAGAAATATTGGGCTTGAACAATAATGAGACATAATTTTGACTTTCCAAACGAGTTCCTCAGCACCTAAATTAATATATAAACTTTGACAATCTGTACAGACAAAACACATATAAAAAAAGTTGAAGTTGACATGGCCGACATATTATCTGCTATCACGGGCGGATCCAAAAAAATCTAATCGGGGGTGCCAAAAAAGAATAAAAAAAACTGATAGCTAACATAAAAGAATTCAAAAGGTTCAAGTTCATATAAAATATGAATAATAAAAAAACACATTATAATAGCGTCACTATTGAATACGTTACGTTAAATACAAAATAGATTGCTCAATTTGACTACTAATAATATATTTTTGCTATGCATAGTAATTTATTTAACTTGCTAAGGTTAATCAACAATAAATTAATAATTTTGCATGAAAAAAGCTTAACTCTTATTCTATAGATATATTATTAATGTGATTATTAATTGTATGAGTACGTTAATCACATATAAATTAACAAATTATAAGAATTTAAAATAATAAAAATAACTAACCTTAATTTATTCTTGTCCTTTTGTAATATGGAGATTTAAAATTTAGGATAGAGTAAGAAAATGATAATGACAAAGACAAGGTACAAAGTGTAAAAAACACAACAAAATGAAATCTTAATAAATTGATGCTACAATATAGTGGCATTTTCATAAATATTTTATATATTTTAAAGATATTTATTCATTATCCAAAGAACTAAAAAAGGATTTCCAAAAATGTTAAGGGGTGCCATGGTCTCCCCTCCGTGTGAATCAATACAAAGAATAACATGTTTAATATATCTATTTTGAGTCCAACAACACGCTAAAAGGGTCACCGTAGCTTGAGGAGGATGATGGTTTAAAGATTTGAAAGATTGAGTCAAGCTTCCAAGGGTTCTCTTAAAAGAAAGAGTGATCACCAACCCCACAATAGTTTTTAGTAATACATTATCAAGGGGACGTCTAAGCGTTAATGCAAGCGCATAATCATGGGGACATACACAACTCTCTTGACTTTGGTGGAGCGAACAAGATAATATGTGAAAAAGAGGATGAGCGAATTACAAATATGACGAGTAATTAAAACTACTAACTTCTCAAGTTGATTGACAAAAATAATGGCCGGCTGAATAGCATGATAAGGGTCAAAGGATGCATCACATGCTATGATTTCATTTCAATGCAACCAAAAAGTATCACAAAGTTAAAAAGATATAGAGTCTGACTTTGGATTTTGTCTTATTGTAGGGGCTCGAGTTACCATTTCAGGCTATGAGCGATTCAAAAAAAGAGATGTCAATGGCGGTGCATATAATCCCAAGGGAAGACCGATCTACACAAGTCTTGTACACGCGCAATCGAGAAAATTACGCCCACCATATCAATGTAGGATGAATAAAATGGGGTGGACATCATCACTTTCACGATGGTATATAAATAGGCTAATTTAAGAGGTATACAGTCCCAAATAGCTTGCCAAAAGAAGATCGTGAGCTTGTGATGCGGGATAGATAAGGCCCAATGTTTCTTCAAAACATCCAAAATGAATGAGTCAACACAAACTTGGAGCTCCCCGTTTATAGTAAACGTGGATACTTTTTTTTTAATGCATGAGAAATAGGCAGATCTAATTAAGAAATAACCGACCTCGATGAGATCCCATATTAGTTTCCTTTTAGAATCAGCAAATACATAGATGATGAGGTAGTATACTTGCTATAATATATTGGGGAATATTTATGAAACCAAATTCGAACCTAGACTCCTAAAGGGTCAGATCAGACACAATTTTAAACCAAATGATTCCCTAAGCGAAAAGGAGCCATGTCTACTAGATATTTTGGTAATCCAATAGTTGTCCTCACTAGAGATTTCTCGACCTTTACTCTTACCGTCGAGAGCCCTGAACAATGATATCGCTACCCACCAAGATACGCTTCCTATGAGCAAGTCATAGGTTTTGAAGCACATATGAATGGGATAAAAAAAACAATATTTTGCCACAAGGTAGAAGGGTTCGGAAAGGATCTTTCAACACTGTTTTGGTAGTAATAATTGATTGAAAAATATTGTATCTTTAAGATATAAGCCAGCATCAAGTTTGGAGCCACAACTAGTGTATCGATTTTTGCACCATCCTCAGTCCAAAAGGAATGACCGAGGAGATTTGCTTGTACACATAAAAGTGGAAAAAGAAACATCTACACATGGTAGATCGGAAGATATGATATCACATATTTATTAAAGTGAGCCTTACTACCTTGTCGAGTAAATAGTAACTCTTCTTGATTAAAGAATGAACCGATTATGTTGTGTGGTGACTATATCCAGAGAAGTATGCAAATATTGACTTATAGTATTAGAGACGAAGATACACAATGTAATCGAAAGACTGTCTTGAATGTGAGCTTTAGTGTTTGAACTTATCATCACTGGTGATTTGTAGAAGTTGATCTTCCCCGTCCCACCCTACCCCTTCCCCTTCCCCCTCGCCGGCGTCGTCCTCACTGGTCGATCAGAAAATGAGGGGTGGTTGACCTCGAGATGGTGCCGGTGATAAATCCCGGGCGACAGTGGCAGCGGCGCGATGGTTGCGGAGGCGTTGGTGATGGCGCTCGGTGAAGGAGCGCCAGAGTTGATCGCTGGTGATGGGGCTGCTGACCGGAGTTGTTGGCCTTCAACAGGTCTGTCGGCAACATCGATCAGACAGTTGCAGTGGTGTAGCAGCACGGTGGCTTCGGCGCGATGCTCGCAAAGGCTCGATGAAGCATCTTCCTCCCCTTTCCCCTTCTGCGCTGCAACCCATCTTCCTCCCCCGTCCCCGGCGCATGTTGAATTGAATTAAATTGCAGATTGAATTGAATTGAAGATTGAATTGAATTGCAGATTGAATTGAAGATTGAATTGAAGCCCTAATTGGTTTTGAAAATTAGGGTTTGTAAATTAGGGTTTTGAAACCCTAATTGGTAGATTGAAAATTTAAAATATTATGTATATAAAGTACAAGGGGGTAGTATCGTCATTTTAAAAATACGTATCGATGACATCATAAAAAAAAGTACACTTTTTGGACGGAACCCTGACGGATGGACACGGGTGATACATTTGAAACATTTTTTTGTCACGGAATGTTACATTTTGAAACTTTGTGTCCTTGACTGTAATTACCCCTAACCTCAGGGACATATGTGTAATTAGCCCATGATTTTATAGATGGTATGATAGAGATTTTTGCCCTGTAATCTGTAGGGTATCACTTTTTGTCACACGTAATCTTATTTTTATTCTGATATATAATAACAAAAGTGTGAAAAAAATGTGTGTTACAATCTCCATGTAGTAAAGGCTTTACCCTGGATCTTTGAGCACGATACGTTTCATGATAGTCCATAAGCCAATTCAGATGCAAATGAATGTTAAAATCAGATAACTAGCAGGCATATCAGGTAAGAGAGTTCGATTACTAGCAATTTGACTTCTAGTATCTCTGACTTGCTGGAAAAAGTTATCAATACGCTCTTTATTCCGTAAAAACATAAGCTTGAGTATGATATTACCCCAACCCATAACACGAACATCAGAGGCCTGAATTCCCCAGGTTTTGATATGAAGTATTTGAAAACTAGATAAGTCACTCCGAATGTGCAAAAGCTCGATCAATTCTCTCATCAAATGTTTGTTGTCCAAGCCGACCACTCGCCCATGTAAATCTTGGTCCAACCCATGGGATACCAATAAAGACCTAATGTCTGAATCACACTAATCAAATGCTGATGGTCAGGGAAAGCAATTTCTAAGACACCTGATTTTTCAACTGCGTTAATTACTTAATTAATATATCTAATAAATAAATTTGGGCCTGTAAAATCCTGGATATATGAAAAAAAATAAAAATTTCCCAAGTTTCCTTTCTCTTAGAAATTGTCAGGTGGCAACAAGTGAATCCAACTAACCAAGATGAGCTGCCAAGATAACTAAAAAATATTTTTAAAGGCTACAAATGAAGCGGTTAAGCAATTCTTCTAGCCTATCTAAAGACCACCTTTGTCTTATTTATATCCTTGGGGACAACATCTGATAATCTTACTTCATTTTGATACCCTATCTAATGGTGGGACCCAAGAATAAGAACAATCTGTCAAAACATAAATTTGTTGCTCAATATTTAGTGACAAAAAGAGTGAAAATCAAAGTGGAAAGTTAAAGGGTCTCTTTTAACTTATTAATGACTAATTATGAATCAGCCGAAAATATAATTACAAGAATGATTCGGATATTCGACACAGGTCCATGATCTGCCTAAAACTACCGGCCCATTCAATTAGGGGCAGTCTCGAAATAAATCGCACGGAGGACGGTCATTAGTGACAAACCCAGAAGGCTTAGCAGGCAGTTAACGGTAAAACATAGAAACAGAACCAGAAAGAAAGAGGTGATTTTCCATTGAAGCCTTGTCTCCATTGGAGCTTTATTTCTCTCTCTCTATCCCCCTCCCCCATAGATCTCTCCATCGCCATTGCTCCGATCATCCATACAATTGGTATGCTTTTCTTCATCAATCGCTAAAATACCACCCAACACCAACCAGTTTCCACTAATTGTTTTCTTCCTCAAGTTTCTTGTCAATTCTTACACATGCGCTCTTATATTTTATGGATGGACATATGTTTGTGAAAATAGATTTTGGAAGAAAGATTCCTTTTGGGTTTTCTTTGTACTGTAATTTCGGATGGTTTTTTATTTTTCCGAGTCAAAATTAGGGTTTCTTTTCTTGATTGATACAGGAGGGAAGAACTGAGTTTTTGTGGGAATTGCACAAAGTTGAAGTTGGAAGCTCTGGGTTTTGTTGATGATAAAAAGGTGCAATCTTGTTTTGTTTTCGCTTGTATGTTTTTGTGTTGGTAGGTTTCTGTTAGCCATATCGGTAGCCCACCAAGAAGCATTGATTTTATGATCATGTTTCTTCAAGAAAATTGAGAAAATTATAATGATGTAGTAGGGTGTGCGTGTGTGGGTGTGTGTGGGGGGGGGGGGGGGTGTTGGAGGTGGGATGAATAGATGCTGATGGAAAGATTTGAAATCATGGGGAAAAAAATTAAATGCTAGTAAGAAGATGCCTGCCTTGTGCAAGAAACAAGATTTCAGAAAAGGATGAGCTTATATGGAATGTGTAAGGATGAAACGCCAAGTTTTATCTTAGTTTGGCCTCTGTTGGGCCTCTGTTGTACGTTGACTTCCCAAGTACTCTCACTTTATCCAGCCTATATAGGAAGCCTGCCTGGGATGTTCCACAATTAGCTTTATTCATCGGGTGCAAGGACCAACCACAATATGAGTTGCTTTTAGCAGTTGAAAGCTCTTCACTAGCTTATCTAACATCTCATCAAGCCCGACAAGACCTTTATACAGAACTAGAGAAGTTGGATATATTTGCTTATCTTTGGTTATATAAATAGGGTCAAGAATCCAAACGCGTCTCTCAAGTATAGTTAGGAAAACAATTACTTTAAGAGAAATATAGGGAAGTAACCTTCCTTCCCTCTCACTTATTGCTCAAAAATTATCAATTATTGTAGATAATTGGGTGATGAACTTTGGGAAGGCCCTTCAAAGGCGACATAGACAAGAATAAGTGTTGTTTCCTATCTTTGCCAGCAACCTTTTTGTTTCATTTTTTTCTTTTCTGCGGCAATAGCCTGAAATAACTTTCTCGGCAAGCCACAATCTAACTGTTATAGAAAGAATTTTGCTGAATTAAAATTGCCGGAAAAAGTTGAAGTCTGACGAACCAGAACCAAATGGGAGTGTGCTGGACAACCTCTCTCTGTTTGAGTTCCCTAACAACGCAGTTCATTTAGAAAAGTTTAAGAGGTTGTGTTAGAAGCCCTGACCTAATTTTACTAAAGGACCTGTATTGCTTCACTTATCCCGACGTTCCTTCAGCTTTGGAGATTTTCCTTTTGACTGTTTACTCACCCACTTGATATTAGGCTGGTTTCCATGAGTAATTATCACTATAAAGATAGTCTTGTCATTTTCCTTTTTGATCAAGTCTTGATGATTGAGGATGATACGATAGTCAAAAAGCATAATAGCAATACCTTAGTACAGCTACGCACACTGTTCTCACCATTTAAAAAGCACAAGCGCTAATAACCAAGACAATTTATACATTTAGCATTTTTAGTAGTGTTGTATGATTCGTAGTAGAACTGTACATGTATTTGTTGTGTCCGTGTATGGTATGCATCTTGCCACATATAGAAGTGCAATGTATGACCAAACACGCAGTATAATTTGATGGTTTTTATCAATTTTCATGTAAAACATATCGTATTATATTCTTTAATTTACTGCGGCATCTGGTTCTAGTTTTAGCCCTTTGTCTGGTTCGAGTTCTATGTAGGACTTCCAAAAATGGAATCACGTGCCTTTTGAAATTTAGATGAGAAAAAGAGTACATCAGGATCCTCATACTGTAAAAGGTGCAAATTTTTGCTTGAAATTGTAGATAGAATGCGATTGTAGGTTATTGTATAGGATGCCAGAGATGGTAAACGTAAATGTCATAATTTTCCATAAAACAATGCTCAAAAATTAAGATTTACAGT
The DNA here is from genome assembly GCA_033065855.1 of Escallonia rubra. Taxonomy (NCBI): domain Eukaryota; kingdom Viridiplantae; phylum Streptophyta; class Magnoliopsida; order Escalloniales; family Escalloniaceae; genus Escallonia; species Escallonia rubra. The sequence goes on along the minus strand of JAVXUO010002917.1, from coordinate 178,730 downwards.
TACACGTTTGTTTTTCTTTAGGATAAAGAGTATCTCCGTGCCTTTATACATATAACCATAATTAAAACGAGCTAAAACCTCATGGAGTTGATGTAACTTCGTGATCCTTGCCTATTATCCAAGTCTTTTTGATGTTTGTCATTGCAACATGAAATTCTTGCTCATAGATCCACCTTGTAAGCTGTTTATTTTTTAATCATGATATTGTTTAATGAGTTCATGTTTTGGGTTTTTGAGCAGAAATGATCTTCTTCTTGAACCTATCGCTGTTATATGGTCGAGATTGTGCTTCGACTCACCCTCTTCATCGTATTCCAATAAAACGCGATTGTGCATGATCTTTCCCAGGTCCAAAGCCCTGGCATAGGTTGTGGTCTGTTTGACAACTGGCATCCTCCAGAAGAAGAAAAAAAAAAAGAGAGAGGGAGATAAAAGGAAGGGGACTTCTTCAAACAAAATATTGTGCATTGCGGTGAATGGAGTAGTGAATTTCTAGTTATTTGTTCCTCTGCTCACCAGAATTGGACACTCCTATTTTTTATTGCGGAGTCAGCTGCTCTGCCTATTGGAAATTAATGGCTGGTTTTTTCTAGGAGGGGGGGGGGGGGGGGGTCCTATAATTTCTAGTTGTAACAGGCATGTTAAGCTGTAACTTTGGACGCATATGAATAAAGAGAAAGGGTATAGGGATCATAGAATTTTCTCTCCTGCACAATTCCTTGATCATATGATAGTCGCTGCTTTGCGCTTCAGCCGTAGAGGGTTGCAGAGGTTCTACACACTACACTGTCCGTATGTTGATCTTGCGTTTCTTACTATTGAAACTCCAAAGGATGAAATTGCTTCGCATAGTAGGGCTACTTGGAGTAGATGGGCTTTGGAGGACCATGCCGAGAGTGTGAGGGATAAATTTTGTTCATCATCCACCTCCAAAGGGTTTAGTAGTCAGTTATGTAGGCCGGGATTCTTGCTCTTTTGAGGTGATAAGGAAACATATAAATATTGCACCTGTAATTCTATTTTAAGAAGCAATTCATGAATATTTTTTAAGCCGGTTGTTAAGGAGTTACACTGAATGTTTGTTCTATATATGAGGTCTACAACCTTACACTGAATGTTTTGGTTTGTAATAGATGGATATGTTGTGATTGGTAAGTTCTTAGTGATATCCTGGAAATTTAGACCTTTGGATTTGTAGCCATAATCAATGTCACAATTCCTCAATAGTAGTGAGACTTCAAGATGGGCACATCTTCTGCATGCCTTATGATCTTTTTACTTTTGTTACAAGGTTCAGGGAGGGGAGAAGATTCACTTGATTGTAATTTTATTATTCCGCTTCACTAATTTACACTCCATTCTTCTATGTATTTTGTGTTCTGCCTTGTTCTATTAAGTAAATATATTCTGCCTGCCTGCTCTAGTACTCTTGATGGGCAAATGGGACTTACGAATGAGAATCGCTAGGTTTTAGTAAGATGATAAACGTTATTTAGCTGCGAGTGGAGTGTAGAGTCAATTGACCTTTTGTTCTTTTCCTCTTTTAGCAATGCTTCGTCTATACAGAACTGTAATGTATCAGGTCTCCCTCGTGCAGTAAACTTGAGTTTTGCTTGTCGTGTACAAGATCCGTAAGTGTTTTAAATGTATAAATAGACAGTAGAAAGTTCAATTTCGACTTGCATTTCTGAGTTGTATATTTCCATTTAACCAGGACTTTTTTGCAACTTGCTATACTACAAAATGGGGCAGCGGAATATGCTGTACACTACTCCAATGATTGATGTAGAAATGGATCAACAAGGCCGTGGGAATATCCATCCTGAACCTTCCGTTCTTTATGGGAACATGGCAAGTTATCCCCAGCCTAACGTTCATGCTTTAGTACCAGCTCCAGGAAACAGAAATAATATTGATGTTCAAAATCTGCCAGAGCATCAGGGTGCTTTCTCTTATGGGATGACCCACTACAATGGTATTCAGCATCATCATCCAGCCGGTAATCTTGACTTACCTGTTGCCACAGCATCCAGTCACTATAATATGTTCATGACTCCTTCACCCGGTGCAAGAGTTTTCCCTGTTCTATCAAATCATGGACCACATGAGCAGTTGCCATTTCCTAGTAATCATGGAACACTTGAACTTTCTGCGGACAGCTACAGAAGGAATAGTCTCCTTGTGGATGGTGTTGGAGGCCTATTTAAGAGAAAGGATGCTGAAGGCGGCATCCCTGGGACTTTCCATCATTTTTATGCCCCAGGAGGCTCTAGTTCTTCAGGCCCAATGAGGGCAAGGCCTTTTGAATCTGACGCTACTGTGATGGATGCTTCTTCTTTTGGACCCCCGGATTATCGAGGCAACGACATTTTGTCGACCATGGAATTTGGTCCTCACAGAATTGCAAGGAACAGATCTGGTGCTATGGGGGTAGATTCTTCGTTGGCGCAAAACAGTAACCATATGATACAAACGAACTATCGTGGCCAGCCCTTCCATACAACCGCCACTCCTTGGTTGGATCAGCAGTTTAATAGTAATGGTGGTGATAATGGCACTTTGCCCTGGAATCAGGCACCTGCCTTACCGTATATGCATGGTAGTTTTCTCAGCTTTTGTTTCTATATAAGAAAAAGATATATTGAGTTGATTTCCTAGAATTTCGCTATTTTGGGCTCATTCTTCTCCATGCTGCAATTAGCAGCTAATTTAAGAAGTAGAATCTTAGTCCTATTTGCACAGTTTTCCTATTGAGCTATAAAAACAGCTACAATTTCATCAATATGGGGTCTGTCTAGAGTCCAAAAAAACTAGTCATACTCAAATACCGAGTTAGTCATGGCATGTTTTAATCTTTCATGACTTGTGTCATTTTGTTTTGTTTTTGTGTGTGTGTTTGTGGGGGGGGGGTCTGTTCCAAGGACCTTGTGAATTAAGTCTCGTGTTATTTCAGGGAGCATGAATGGAGGTTGTATGGAGGCTGCAAACATGGGAGTACAGGGATATCAAGTTGCAGTCAGCAATAGAAGTTCCACATCTTTTGTGCATCCTCCTCCCATACCGCAAGGGCAGCCCAATTTTCATCATCCTCCACCACTTATCCAAGGGGTGCGAGGCCATAACATCGACTTCCATACTCAAGTAGCAACATCTTCACGCAGACTTTCAACGAATAGCACCGCGCATGCCAGTATGAATCCTTTTCATGGTAGTTTGGAGACAGGGAATAGATTTGTGGGACCCGTTCCATCAACTGGTCTTGGCATATACCGACCTCATCGAAGGGAAGTAATGTTTGAAGCAACTCCAAGGCAGCGCAATCTTCCTCATTTGAGAGTTCTGCCAGAAGATGTAAAATTTTAGCTTATGTTTTGATTCATGTCCCTTTTAATTTTGTCACTAGTGACACAATCTCTTTCAACTAAGTAGTATGTTAGTGATTGTTGACTTGATGATTTTTCTTTTACTAAAAATTGGCTTTTACATATGTAGGGAGTTGCGATACTAGAGTTTTCCAATTATCATGGACTAGGAGATCCCATTGATCACCACAGAGACATGCGCCTGGATATCGACCACATGTCTTATGAGGTAAGCTGAGCAATTTGGCTTGCTTGTTATTATGAGGAAATCCTTACATGTATTGCCCCTCTCTCATAGTAATACTCTTCGATCATGGTCTTATTTTAGAGCGGTCGTGTGTTTTTGGTTTGGAAACTAAACGAGGGAATTCTTTTGCTACTTTAGTTGTTTAAAAAATAAGACCTGTGACATCATATCCTCATTGTCTGCCAGGAGCTTCTTGCACTTGGGGAACAGATCGGCACTGTGGGCTCGGGCTTATCGGAGGAAATTATTTTAAGTCATTTGAAAACGAGAAAATATGTTTCGTCAACATCTTCTTCTCAGCCGGAAGATGCAGCATCCACAGATCAGGAGCTCAACTTCTGCGTCATATGTCAGGTATTATTAGGAACTCTCACCATATATTCTTTATAGATATGTTTTGAGGGCGTTGAACCACGGTGTGTCTTCGTGCCGAAGCATTAAGAGTAACTAGTTATTTGGCTTGTTAACAGAATTATCTCAAACTTTTGTGCTCTACACTTTCTTTTGAAATCTCGACAACGTAGTTTACTAGGCATCACACTATTGATAAGTTGGGCCTTCTGTAATAAGTTATGTATGAAGTGGGTCTCCTTATTAAAGTTAGATGGTTATCGTCGCTGTTGATTGTTCATGATCATCGTACAATACCCTCCCTTCACTGTGCTGCAACCTTGCTTTGTGTGAAACTTGCTTTGAACATATCGCCGATTGGCAACTAATTATTGCACCATTTTGTTCTCCAATTCGACAGGCTGATTATAAGGATCAAGAAAAGATTGGAATCCTCGACTGCGGGCACGAGTACCATGTAGACTGCACAAAAAAGTGGCTGCTTGTTAAGAACACCTGCCCAGTATGCAAATCCTTGGCGTTGACCACAGAACAAAAGGGATCGTGAGAAAATCCCTTTTGGTCTCCTCGTAATTATTTGCATTGTGAGGAGAAGTTAGTTTATTTTTTTGGATATATATCTTATCAGTTCCCCGGGTGACTGAGTCAACAACTGTTCAAAACATTTTATTCGTTGGCATCATGTCTGTCCCCCCAAACTTGTACAGACTTTCTCGTTCAATCATGCATCATAACCGTGATAACTTTCGGTAAATATTATGTATTCGTACATATGGAATGTTCATAAAACGGTATTTTAATGTGATTAATTTTGTTTTCTCTTCTGTTTGCTGCGCTCTGAGGTTGGTTTTTCGATCAGAAAACCTGCGCGGTATTCCTTGTCGGGAAACTCTTTCGTGCATTTTTAGTCGTTCAGAATGGATTATGCGTTCTTGTTTTACAGTTTGTTGAGCAAAAATTACTGCTAAATTACCAAATTTTACTAGCAAAACAATCGACGATGTGTCGTTTTGAAAAACATTGTGATTTTCAAAATCACTACCATTCTCCATTTTGTAGTTAACTATTAATCATTTCCAAAGTAATGTTTGCTCATTTAGTAATAGATTTTGTCAGAATGTACGATATGTAAAGATACACCAGTTTAGCGACACCGTTTCTAATTGGCATTTCTTGTCTACTCAATTTGAAAGTGTTATTGACAATGTTAGGTAGCGTTTGAAAGAATTTTTTATTTCAGCTTTTGTTCAGTTTTATAAACTTAAGAAAAAGTTGATGTTTGGTAGACAATTATATTTTTTATTTCCCCCCAATTTTTTAAACTACTTGTCAAATTAGGCTTGTTTTTGAAAACTTTAATTTGGAGTTCTAGATTTTCAATTTTTCTTTTGAGATCCCCATTTCAACTTGAACAAACTTTGGCTCCTGTCCGGATCGTAGGAATCTTCCTTTCTCCAACCCCGTGTATAGTGGTAATTAATAGTCTCCAAATGTTTATAGTGACTTTTCTTCTAACACTTTCAGCGACAATTATTAACAACACTTTTTAGCGTCACTAAATAAAAGTTACTAAAAACATATAGAGACGTTTGATTGTCGCTATATAGGGATAGGAGGAAGATTCCTCCGACCAGGATAGCAACCAAAATTTTTCCTTTCAACTTTTGTCAGAAGCAAACCTAATCAATATTTTACCGAATTCATTTCAATCAATCATCAGTCACCACTACGCTGCAACATGTCAGGTTGCCTCTATCTGCCGCCACCACCCAACACCAAAGCATCCGTTAACTATTTTCCACATTGCCACCTCCAACTATTTTCCCATCTCCATTTCATTACAATTTCTAGATTAGAACAACCACATCAGCACTTCAAAATGATACCCATCGTCACCACCATACATATTGTCACCACCACTACAATTCCGACTGCCGCCTTAACCATCATAAACCGCCACCACCAGCTTAACCACCACTCACAACCACCCTACATCACCACCACCCAAAAATAACAATCTATGTCAACACTGTCGATCTCCACTATCAATCTCACCACTCATGATCACCCGTAGTAAACTTCTAATAACTATCCCGTCGAGGTCGATGATCTCTAAATATGTAGCTTAGTTTTCATTAGATCTGGTTTGTGGCTCCATGTAACTCCGTCGTGGTAGTGCTTCTGGTGGTCAGTCGTGATGGGTGGTGGTTGGTGGTGATATTGGGGGGTGCTGGTGTCGGTTGGTAGTAGTGGAGACTTCTGTGTTGGGGAAGAATAAGAAGAACGAAAGTAAAGCGCTCTTTTTTTTTTGGTAATAAGAGAATTGCATTCAAACTAGAAACGGGCACAAGAGAGTTTTGACCTTAGAGGAACAAATACTGAGTTTGATAAAGTGTTATACCAAACATCCATTTTTTTTTTCCCCCAAAAGAAAGAACACAACTAGTTTTTGTTTTTTCCAAAACCTAAACAAAAAAACTAAAATGTTGTCAAAGTAGTTGTTGCAAATTTTTTTTTTTTTTTTTTGGGTACATCAAGTTTTGTTGGGTGGTGTAAGTTTTTCCTCTACAGCCACCTCTAACGAGTGAGCTTGACCAAATAAAACCCCCTTTGTTTCAAAATATTGGAGATTCTTAGATCAAGACCATTTAAAGCTAACGCATACATTAACATAAAAAGTCGTCGATCTGAACTCTTCAAAATTTTTTGTCATACCATATGAATGAATTTTGTCGGCACATTTTAAGTCAATTTTCGTGTGTAATAACTGTGGTCCCACTTTTATGAGCACACATGTGACATGACTCTGGAAAAACATTGCCCTGACAATTCTTGGAGCAATACTTTCTCCATGGGACGAACAAGTTGGGAATTATTAAATTTGAAATGCGATGAGGATAAAATTGTAAATGAATCGAGTTATGAACGTTAGGCTCATAGGTTAACTCCTTTATGTTTGTTTGTATACTAAAAAAAACAAACTTGATTAAAAGTTAGAACTAGTTTCATAATCGAGCCTGACTTTAAAATTACTAAGTCAACAAGCTTATGAATAGGCTCGTATGATTATGTTTTTATATGTTATGTAGCGCAATAAACATCTCCAATTCAGTTTAAGTAAATAAATTTTGTCAAGTTAAGGCTAATATGCGTGGGCAGTCGAAAAGGCGAGCTAGATTAGGAATATGAGCATGAAAACACGAGCTCAAGCTTTCAACTTCAGCTCCTTCTGTGAAACCAACCGATCACGAAGCAAGCACGAGCTCTCAGTTTTTAACGAACACGAGCCGAACTCGATCATAACTAAACAAGCACGAGCCCGAATGAACATGGATTACATTAATGTCATTTCCAATAGGGAAAATTACAAAAGTGGTCCTTTAGGTATGGGGTCATGTTCTATTTCGTCCTTCAAGTACAAAAAGTTTCCCGAATTGATCTATTAAAACCACTTCCGTGATTGAAAAGGTCATTTTGACAAAAAAATTAAAAAAATATTTACTTTTAAATCTTATAGTTCTTCGACGGAGGGGCACTTTGGGAGCTGTACGACTAGTGGCCCACGACCGTGACATGGCAAGTCAAATGGAGTCTTGACATGGCACAAGTTGGGGGTAAATGCATTATAGTGACAAAAAGATTGTCACCATAAATATTAAAGACAAACATTGACACTAAAAAGAAATTGGCAAACAATTTTAATGTTATTGAAAAATGTCTTCAAGTGCATTCTACCGGAAAGAGTTATCACATAAAATATTATAAACAGGTACAAAACATATCTTGTGACAATCGTTTATCGTTAAAGTTGCTTAAAAAAGAATTGCACGTCAATGAAAATCTTATTCAAAAAAATCCCCTAACAACCCCACCCAGCCCTAGCTCTATCGCTGCCCACCTCCCTCGTCCCTGAAGATCCCTACCCACTACGCCATTGCAACACAAGTACACACAGATTCATCTTGCGCCACACACCCAATAGTCCAATACACATTCACCTCGCAACACACACACACGCACGTATACACGCGCGCAGTCACCTCGTGACACACACACACAACCCTCCGGCCGGAGGGATGAGCGCAAGAAGCAAATGGTGGAGAAAGCTGTGATGGCCGAAGTGATGAGCGGAAGAAGCAGTGACGGGCCGTGGTGGGGAAGAAGGTGCAATGTCAACTGCCATGTGGCCATTAGTGCGAAGTTTACCAAATTGCCTATATCAAAAGACTTAAGTTTGGTAATCCCATTTCATAGTCAAAACGACCTTTTTAACCACGAAAGTGACTTTAAAAGATTAACTCGGAACTTTTTGTACTTGAGGACCGAAATAGATACTTAAAGGACCATTTTTTGCACTTTACCCTTCCCAATATTACTGCTTCCCTGCAATGCAAAGACCACGACTCCGTGGTTATATAATTGATTGATAGAACTAATTCTTGAGTCACAGCATATGGGGTAGATTTCAAGGCCTGATTCAATATCCCTGCTGTAAATCATGATTTATCACTAGATTTTCAAGGAAAATTCAACAAACACACAGGATTTAGCACCCAACATTTATGGACTCATTTAGTCACAGACAAATTAAACTGTCCCAAAATCAGTATACTGCAATCAAATACAAGATGGTTCAGTTAACAAATGAAACAATACAGACGGGAAAGAGTTGACTTATAGCAGAAAACAAACATATGATATCATAGCTAAATAAGCGTGCCGCACTTGTGTATAGACTCGAGGACAACCTCAGATAAGCCTAATGGTCACAATCCTTGAATTCGCAAAAGTGAAGCATAAAAGAAAAAGAACCCTAGTTGCAATGGAAAGGCTCTTCAAATTCAGATAGTCTGTCACTCATCAGCCCTTCTACTTTCTGTTTAGACAGAACAGCAACCAACTTTCTTGACAGCGGAAACATCATCCTTGCTCCCAACATTAATCGTTTGCCCTTTAGGTAAGGCCGCGGGATCATCTCCAATGTCGAGCGCTTTGCGGCTCACCACACGGTAAATTTGGGTGAGCACTTCTGTGAATGAATTCTCAACATTCATTGACTCAAGGGCAGATGTCTCCATAAAGAAGGTGCTCTCTCTCTCAGCAAATGCCTTCGCATCCTCAGTTGAAACAGCACGCAAATGACGCAAGTCAGCTTTGTTCCCGACAAGCATTATCACAATGTTGGAGTCAGTGTGGTCTCTAAGTTCTTTTAACCATCTCTCAACATTCTCAAATGTGACATGACGGGTGACATCATAGACAAGCAATGCACCAACAGCCCCTCGATAGTATGCACTTGTAATTGCTCGATACCTTGGGCAAGGAAAATGAAATAATTATTCTTAAATTCGAAAAAATGCTTATCAATGGAGGCGGGGGGGGGGGGGCGCAAGGATCAAACTCAAAGACTGAGTTTGCATGTAAAGGGACTTCATTGAAAAGGGGGCATATATTCGGTCCCTCTGCACCTAATATTGCCCTCACAATGTACGCAAGTAAGTCCGACATCCAGAAGTCAACCTACTAAAAAACAAGGAATGCAGTGGGAAACAGCAGATACTTCTTTAGTTTGATCCGCACAAACTGCAGAAGAAGCTAACTAGAAAATTATCAATCATCACATACTCTAGAGATTGGTTAGTTGGTCGAGTAGTGCGGTATGCATGCATAAGAATAACACGGAAAACTGAACTTCAAAACGACCCCCTTCTCTTATGCACCAAGCTGATCTGTTGACAACTTTCGTTAGCCAACCTTTTTGTAAAACTCAATCCTAACTTGCAGTATAGGGATGAGAGTAGCCAAAGCACCTAATAGTGAGGTACTCCTTTTGGTGAACACGTGCAGCTGATACAGATCCTGAGCAGTTGATGCATCTTTTTCAAAGAAAAGTCGACTCTGAAGCTCAATCCACCGACCTCTTCCTATTTGTCAACATGCTAAGATTCAGACAATCTGTGATGTTCAGTCAAAACGCACCCTAATTAATTGGTGATTTCTGTACAAGATCATCTGAGGTGAGAGCTACAAGGGAAAGTGCTACGAGGACATTCTGGCAGTGCTGAAATCACCCGAATGTTGAGGGTCAATTCTTGTGCGAAAACACATAGATGAATAACTTAAAAGTTTAACATAAGCACTGTAGGCTCAAAGCATGTGACATCTAGGGGGTTCAAAGTCAAATCTCCAAAATCGTATAGAAATAACCCGTGTGGGCTTGACGGTGAAGATATTGTATACTAGGGGTACTCTAGTAATTTCGCAGATTAATGGTTTTCTTTGGTGAGTGAGTTTATGTTAATTGAATTTTTTAAATATAAATAATGAGTTCAAGACTTTGCTCCCACAAATAAGGGACAATCATAGAAAATGGACAAGTACCTGCACCAAATATGGCACTCACAACTAGAGCGAGAGGGAAAACAAAGAAACATCTAACCCCAAGCTTCCTATAAGGATACCAACAGAGACTAACTACACTTCAAACCTGAACGTCTAGTCAATAACACTAGCACTAATAATCTGAGGAGTTCTTCTCCTATCTTTTAAAATTTGAGGCTGAGAGAAGTGAAAGAAATCCTCCGGTGTCAAAGCTATTACCATTCTCCTTCCCTTCAATCGAAAGACAGGGGCCTTCTCCTTCACAGCACCTTGTCTAGACAAAACGAAAAAACTCTTATCCAGTGTGAGATGAGCACATTTGGCTGGATTTATTTATTCCTGTGCCTGTATCTCAATCATCAATTACAGCTTCTTTCAAAACATTTTACAGTCGTACCCTCTGAAGCAGGGGTGCACCTATCAGAGTGAGGCACCGGCATCGGGTGCGCGTGCGTGTCGGGTGTGGCATGGGTGAGGATCGGGTGCGTATCCACTATTTATTTAATTTCTTAAATACCAAGTGCGGGCCGGGTGCAAATAGGATACCGGTCGAGTGCATGTCAGACACTTGTGGGATGGAAACTTCATTTTTAAAAGAACTTTTGGGGGTGAAAACATAAAACAGAAGTTTTTGGGGTCATCATAAATAAAGTAACTTCTAATTGAGATATTTTGATGGCAGATCTAAGATCTGAGAGGTGAGAGAGAGAGAGGGGCGGCAAGGTAGCCACGAGCGTGTGTGACCACCCCTGCAACCACCGGTGACCACCATCTTGTATTAGGGTTTCTCGACATAGAGGAGACAGGTAAGGAAGAGAGAAGAAAAGGAGGAAGATGAAGAAGAAGAAGAAGAAGAAGTCACCGGCGACCCACCTGGGCTGTGATTCCAGCAGCGATAGAACCTGAGCAATGAGCAGAACTTGCCTGATGTTATCGATCCACATAATGTGTCTTTTTGACAGCTGGATTCAATTTGCTATCTAACTTAAATACCCACTTATTGACTTATTACTGAAATTAACCCCAATACTTCAAAGAATTAACAGTAAAACACATACACATTTTATTGCATTCAGTTAATCAGTTATGATATTTCAATATTTATGAAACAACCCATTAAACTTAACAAACTCTCACTACTTGAAAATATTTATTTTTTCACATATAAAAATTCCATATATTATATACTATAATATTTGCCATATCCCGGTTGCACCCGTATCCTATTATTTCTAAAATTGACGTACCTGCATACCCGCACCCGCACCCATATTGTATCCACACCCGCACCGGGGTCCGTGCTTCCTAGGTCGTACCCTTCTTTACTCGCTTAGCATCACTGATATCTTTCCTCAAGTCCTTGCGTGCTTGGACCCTAATGTGTTTAGTGGTATTGATATTTATCAGAGTGGCCAAAAAATTTGCGAGTAGGACAAGAACGGGGCTTCAACGTGAATTCTACCTTAACTTATCTGACATCGATCCACATCAAGATAAGACAAAAAGTCTTAAGGAGAGGCTAACCAATAGAAGTCTCCACAAAAGAGTCTAAAATAGGCCATTCGGCACCAAAGTCGCTGAATTTTACCCCAACGATCGTGTTAAAGAGACACCCCAAAGAACAGTTGACTACGGAGTCGAGGTTCAGCCCACTTACAAGAACAGGTTCACAATAGATGTTAGGATGGTACATGACGAATAGACCCTAATCAGAGAAATGAATACCAATTAGGGAAAATGGGAAGAACCGAAGGAAGCAGGAATCAATTAATGAATAGAGAAAGAATCCAAGGCGGGGAGTAAAAAACAGCAAGAAAAATGGTAGAGAAAAGGAGAAGAAAACAAACAGCACTAACAATTGCATAAATCCTGGCATCGCCGTTGCACACGGATTTACGGATTTGTGATTAGCAAAGTAGAATAAAAATCTTTTGGTCATTATTTTCTGCAATGTGTTTCATTCTGTAGTCTTTTTACGATTTAAATTTGGTTTATGTCTAATTAGCTGACATAATCATTCAGCTTAGTTAGTATAGGAGTCCATACCTAGTAGAAAAAATCTTGACAAGCAGACAATGGATGGAGAAATAATCAAAAGAAACTTCTGTAGCTTATTGTCGTCTCTCAAGGGTGAGACTCCATTAAGTTCTTCTAGGCGAGACTTCTGTAGCTTATTATCGTCTCTCGAGGCGCAATGCACACACCACAAGTATAGAATGCATGCAGTGCTAATGTATCAGAATATCATCACAAACCTAACAACAATCAAAGTTGAAGCTTTAATGCCCACAAGCCAGTCCAGTCCAACTATCCAAACACAACAACCTAAAATGAAGTAAACACAAAAATTTCCTAAGAGGTTGCTACCAGCAATCTACAAACCTAAGCAATAAAGTCCCATATCTCCTAATAAAATTACCAACAATATGAAGGACATATGACATGCAGAAAACCCTGAAAAGCATATACAAACACAAAGTTCCAAAAACGAAAACATAACCCTAATTCACCGGCAATCTAAAGACCCAAAATTCCACATTTTCGGAACAAACCCCCACAACTAACATCAATTACCAACCATGCCATCACAATTAGTTGCCCTAATAAAAAAGATCACAAAATTGAGAGAAATTCAAAACCTTTCTTGGCCAGCAGTGTCCCAAATCTGGGCCTTGACGATCTTGTCGTCGACCCGGATGCTCCGAGTCGCGAACTCGACGCCGATGGTGGATTTTGACTCGAGGCTGAACTCGTTCTTGGTGAATCTGGACAGCAGGTTCGATTTGCCGACGCCAGAATCTCCGATCAGGACCACCTTGAACAGGTAGTCGTAGTCATCGTCGGCCCTGTACGCCGCCATCTATATCCGGTCCGTGATTATAGGGGATATAAATGCGCGACTTCCCAGGATCGAAAAATTCGAACGGCTTTGGTTTTTCTGATTACTGCGGTGTTTGGGGCATAGAAATGGATCGTAGAGATGAGGTACCTGGGGGAAGAAAGGAATGTGGGAAAGAGGAGGCGCGGTTCGAAATTCAAGAAGTTAGCCACAAAAAGGGTCACGTGATGTCTCGGAGCCTTTTTACCGAATAAATCGGGGTCCAAAATTGAGCTAAGAATATTTTATATTTTTTTTAGTTGCTTAGTTCAATTGAAGTTGGATCTTCATGTCTTCTTCTTAAAATGTCTAGCTATAATGTTAATGCTCATATAATTTTTGTTAAGCAATGTACAGTTGCAGAAGTTGGTCATAAGGTCATGTCAAAAGCACAGATCGATTTGGCAAAACTCAAACCTGTTTTGGCAATACTTTAGTTTGAGAATAAATTTTTCGTCCTTCAATTTAGAATAATGCGCTAAACATGTCTCTAGTTAAGGTATGGATTAATATCGCTTGCAAAACCGTTAAGTATCAATCAAATTGACAAGAAAATCCTCGCCATTGTGTAAAAAGCAAAAGAAAATCCTCGCTTGGAGGCTACTAGACTCTCACACCCATCTTTATTCATCACCAAAGTTCGGCATCTCGTACCTCTCTCTGTAATGCAGCCATTTCTTAGTGATGGTCCTGGTGGCTAAGATTGGCGCTTGCTCAATCGTGAATGGCAATTACTACGATTGTGGACGAGAAGTATGTATTTTTTCTTCTCCCTCTCTCCATCATCAACGCTAATCTCTTCTTCTTTTCAAAATAGTCATTCAGGTAAATAATATTTGTCTTTCATCTTTAAATTCGTGTCCTTCTGTAATTTTAGTTTATCTTTCTTGAAAAGGGTTTATGAGAGGAACTTAATTAGGACTTCAAATGGTATTTGATACTTTTTAAAACATTCTCCTTTTGATTTTGCAAAAATATTCGGATGATTTTTTATATCTAATTTCAAGGTTGATGGAGTAGGAGAGGGATGGACTGGACTGGACAGCTTCAGAGTGAAAATCAAAGATGAGTCGCGCCTGCAATGGGAGGTGCCGCATATGGAGATCGGGGATATGGATCTCCTGCTGTAACCCATGGTTATAGCATGGAATCCCAATCCGTCTATCGGGCAAGGTGCCCAATTTTTCATTTTTAGGCAACCAAGAATAACTTATACCTAAATTACATATTATGGAGCGACATGCAAAATAATCTCATGAAATATGTATCAAAACTAATAACTAAATGCTAATTAGTAAAAAAAAAAATCAATGGCGAACTCTATTATCACTGTTGGTGCAACTATGTATATTTGATAATGCACATGGTACATTTACGAAATGCACAAGAATAAATAAGGGAATTCAACATTGGATGTGACTTAAATCATTTACTTTGTTTACAAAAAGAATTAACACGTGCTTTCAAGAGACCAAGTCGTTCGGAGAAATGTACATAAGTCGCGATACAGGGGTATGGAATATGACCGAAGTAGGAACTACAATAGATAAAATCATTAGAAAATGAGGTTGTAGATGTCAAGATCAAGAGTGACAAGGTCATATTTTCAAACAATAACAAGAGAAGAGACTAGTAATAAAGTCAATGTGTATGTCCTCGTGTACGACTCATGCACAACATAGGTTGGTGGTGCCACACAACTATACTTGGAGCTGGAATATAAATGTACAGGTTGAGAGACATCCAATAACTAAATTTGTAAAAGTTGAGCACATCTAAATTTGTAGATTAATTAATGAATGACAATGGAATACTGACGGGAGAGCACAAACAGGAAGGATTTGGAGGTCTAATCGGCCAGGGACAAGGCAACTGGCCTGGGAGCCTGTATGGCCATGTACCAAAGTGTGCCAGTTTGGAGACTGCTCAACTCCATGGAATCTTCAGAGCCTCCAAGTAGAGGGCGAGAACCTGCAGCAGGCCAGTGTGGAGAGCGACTCACTCACAACAAAGCAACTACAAATAAATGAAAAGAATTGAGAGATCTTCCACCCCCTGGTTAACTTGATCAAGAATTTTTGCTTTATGCACCACTACAACATCATGCATGTCCTCCGTGAAGGCAATAAATGCGTGGACCAGAGAGCAAACCAGACGGGGGCTTTTATTTACCTCGATCAACCCCTCGTGCTACTTTTGGCAGATGTAACCAGGGTGACTTTACCGATGTAACTAGTCTTTCATGCTTCCCTTTCGTTAGCAATGGGCAGAAAAAGTATCACGCTTCCATTTTTCTCGCAAACTAATTATATCAACTTTTCTTGCCAAAACTAAAATAAAATCCAACAGAACTTTTCATGTTTGTCTGCAAAAACAAGAACAAATCCCTATCCTTTTGCCTCTCTAAGCAAGTGGAAGCCTTTACAACATAATCAAATTCTCGCCCATAGAGATGACATGCAGAGGCCGCTTTGTAAGTTAATAGCCGAAAGTCACCTGTCGACATTCATAAAACCAGGAAGTGATGTACGAGAGTAGTGGAAGAGTGACAAAGTTAATAGAGTGAAACTGAAAAAACTGGATCGGAAAATGTATCCAAATCAAAGACATACATTGGGCTGCTCCCGTTTTGCTTGCTCCCCACCCCTACCCCCACCCCCCTTCTGTTTTAATTGTTCCGCAAGGTGATATGTTTTGCCCGAGGTAGCAAAACAAAATGAGCACCATGAAATATGTACATATGTATAAATGCCAATTACAAGGCTTAGACACATTACTAAGAGCGACAAATGCAATTTCGTACACTAAAAAGTACTCCCTCCGTCCCATAATATTTGATCGTATTTGACTTGCATGTTGATTTTATGAGTTTTTATTTTACCCTAAAAGAGCGATAGAGAGAGGAGAGGAAGAAAGTGGGCCAGAAGAGAGAAAGTTGATTGGTAGATGATTAAATGTGGAGAGAGGAAATAGAATAAAATAAGTGTAAAAAAGGTAAACATGGATAAACGCTTACACAATCTTTTCTAATTTGGAAAGCGATCAACTTTTTTTGGGACAACCCAAAAAGAAAATATGATTAATTTTTTTGGGACGGAGGGTTATTGGCATCGTTGCAAATATCCAAAGAGAAAAAAACGAAACCTGATAAGATACCTGCAGCAATTTCTGAAGCAAGTCTTTTCCGACTGAAGTGACGTGCTAACCACCATTGGCAGCGAAGTCTCCAATTCTTTCCAACAGCACCATCACTGAATATTCCAAGAGTCCTCATGAACTGGTTGGAGTACTTCTCCACATATGCACCCTGATTAGCATCCACACATACTGATATTCGATCTTCTTCACATTGAGAAAGCTTCATGAAGCAATAGGCAAATTCTTTCCACGTATCACATCCCGCGTATGTAGCATCTAAATGTAAAGCTACCATTTCTAGCAATGTTTCAGCACTATAATAACCTACAATTTTATTTCAAAGTCAATGTAAGCACGGGAGACATACCATGAGACAAAATGAAAAGATAAACAAAAATAATTTCAACAAGTTGACTGTATGTAGAAAGAATATGTCATCTGTCAAATACGGCCATAGTAAAACAAACGCGTATTATGACAAAATACGAGGTTTTATGGCGAGATAGTCAAGGATATCTTAGAACACTTAAATATCACATTACTTTGACTTGCTTGCAAATTTCCCGATTTTATCACAAGAATCACTCACTTTAGTAACTATATTGTGCGAGTTTATTCAGTTATATTAACTAACAAGCGGTGCAGAGGGCTCAAATATTAGTGGGCTGGAAGTGGGAGCAGTCCACTGGGTCAGTTGCTGCTTATAATTAAGCGTTCAACCAAAAAATAAAATACTAACTCTTTTTCTTATTGTATTCCTTCATGAGAATGCACACAAATATTCTTTTAGGCCCTTCATGGAATAGGTAGAGAATGTACAGACAGCTTTAGGCTCCGTTTGGTAACACTTATTTTTCCAGTTTTGTAAACTAGAAAAAATAAACGCGTTTGACACAGTTTTTTTTTTCTTCAATTTTGAGAACTAGTTTTTAAAACAGGGCTGTTTTTGAAAACTCCCAAAAGGAGTTTTTGGTTTTTATTTTGAGACCACCACCCTCCCACCGCCGGCGACTGGCAGCCACCGGCCACCGCCGCCGCAAACCACCACCAAAGAAAAAACTCAAAATAAAAATTGGGCAATCAAACACCCATTTGTTTTTGTAAAAAAAAAAATTAATTAAACTGAATTTGGTTTTGTTTTTTTGGAAACAGAAAACAAAAACTGAAAGTGTTACCAAACGCTACCTTAATGATGTCACTTTAATTTCTTATGGTAGCTGGTATACTATGTACATGTTCTGCATTTATACGGAGAATTATGAGGTATGAGTCTGAATTTTTCTCATAACGAGCTTAATATTCCCATTGCGATATAGATTTCTATCTATTTGGCACAAAATTTGGTGATTAATATCCCAATAATTACCGAATTCTTTGAGGAACATGGTC
Source organism: Escallonia rubra (assembly GCA_033065855.1). NCBI lineage: Eukaryota > Viridiplantae > Streptophyta > Magnoliopsida > Escalloniales > Escalloniaceae > Escallonia > Escallonia rubra. The sequence goes on along the minus strand of JAVXUO010002917.1, from coordinate 160,984 downwards.
CTACTGCCGAGACTATTTTGACTTGTTGCCAAAATTCACCAAATAATTCCCCAAGGCCACATTCTTCGCTGTGACATACAGCATAAGGTTTTAACCCTGAAGCATCCTGTTTATAATAATTTTCACCTTTTATTTAATCAAAATTTGGCAATAGTAGGTCCTCGATTTAGAAAACTTAATTTTTCCAGCTTTTGAAAAATGAGTACTCAATCATGAACACGTAGGAAACCACTTCACACTTGCCATGATGGAAGCACCTGTTCCTCTTAACCAAGACCAGCAGGAAACGAGTCACCCTATCATCACGAAACCTTTGTGCCCACAGTAAACTGGTACTTATTGAAATGATGAATATACTTGGCAATACCTAGACATATCTGCAAGATCAAAGTTATGTAAACAATGACGTACCATTTTGATGCAAACTGATAAGCCTCATCAATGAGTGGCTACATGTTGGATCCTTCTTTAATATATCCTCAAAGCAAGATGAAAGCTTGACATAGTTGTTGCTGTAAAAATGCTCCAACAGACTAGCTTTTAACCTGTACCCGAGAAAAACATACGACAAAATGATAACTGGTCCAAATTAGTACTTCCGTAGGTAATAAACATTTAAGCTCCACATAACATAAGGAGTGCAAAGTGAAGTGCCACATATTCTCTTGGATCCTTCGACTGACATTATGAGATAAGTAAATGTGATTCAAAAAACATCGCCAAAGAGGGGACCAAAACCTATACAAAAAGATATGAACAACCAGAAATGGAAGTACAGCCAAAAACTTTCTAGGAGGCTAAAACAGGCATCATTGGAGGCAAAAAGGGCCGAACAGAGAAGACAGAAAGGGCCATAACTTAGTAAAGACCAGCTCCATAAAAAGCCCACCGCCAAAAATAGGCTTCAACCAACTCAGGCCAAGGAAATACAACCATATTTCCCAGCCCTCTAATAAATTACCAAACGACAGAAACTCCAATAGTCATTCCACTAAAAAGGATAATTTAAAGTGTTATGCTCTCCATCTTCCCCAAAGCCCAAGTTTCACTGCCTTTGCTGCTCCGAGATGAAAATAAACAAGTTATGAATCCAACCCCATGTTGCCGTGTTCGACGGGAATTAGTATCTTTTTACTTTGGTTCTCTGAGTCCATTTAAAGAACTGCATTATGTATCTCAAGATGTATATCGCATGGAGGGAAAGATACGAGCAGTATAATGTGATTCTTGATACGCACGACATAGCATCGGTCTATGACTGTATCTGTTTGTTCGATTCGATCAATCGTAGTAAGATACAACTATGGGGCTATATAACCTCTTTTGTCTTAATTTTCCAAGAAAAGCTGGAAACAGTAAGATCTTTACAAGGGAATTATCACCTCAAAGGAACTGATATGTCTGAATTGTGAATAAACTTTTCAAGCTCATCTAAGGCCTCCTTAACTTGATCTCCAAGCAGCAGGAACTGCGAAAATAACAAACTGAATTAAGTACGGGGAAAATTCGTACTACAATTGATCCACGTGAAGCTTCAAGCCACAATTGAGAATCTTTGACTGTGGCAAAAAGATATAATGCCAATTTCCAAGCATCAATGAGTCATAATCACCATAACTGTTTCTTCTTGTGCATAATATTAGCAAGGGAAGTCAGATGCTAAGCACGTACTTTCCTATGATGGCATTTGTGCTCAATCAATGTATAAATTCATATCATATATACATATAGACTAAGAAGCACGGACTCCGGTACGGGTGCGGATACGTCATTTTTCCAAAAAATAGGATACATGTGCAGCTGGGATACGGCAAAAAATTAATAAAGTATATTATATGTGTAATAATAGTAATGCTATTCTAGACAAACAATTAGATAGTTTGTTAATTTGGTGGGCTGCTTTAGAAATAGTGAAAATGCATAGCCAAATAAGCTAAAGTTTGTACAAGTTCTGTTATTTCTTGAAAGTAGTGGGGCAAGTTTAAAAGATTGTCAATAAAACAGGGACCCAAACATAATAAATAGAAAGTTGGGTACACACTTACAAACCCTAACCTCAAATAAAAAACCAGCCGTCACCTAAACAAACAGATGACAGATCTGTCGACAAAGTCGAGAGCTGCTGTCCCCTGCTGGTCGCCTCTGCTGCGACAAGGGAAATATTTATGGGTTTGTGCTTAAGTCTTTTTTCTTTTTAGTGGAGAGTAAGGGTATTTCGGTAAATTCATACAGACCGCCAAAAAGAGAAACCTCGTCGTCCACGGATTGACGTGGACGGCCCGCCGATCAGCTAGATAAAATGCAATTTATCTAGCGTTATATCTTGATCAGCCCCCTAAACATATGTACACAGTACACACACATACATAACACCTAGGTACATATACAGAGCGAGAGAGAGTAATCAAACAGCATCTTATGATTAGTTCCTCATACAAGTTGCTATAAGAGGAGCAATATATACTGTCCCAACTATATTACAAATATCATCAGAAAATTAAAGTAAGGAACGATTTATGTATATAGATTATAAAAAAGTTGCTCTTTCTGAAAGAAGCCAACCCAATAATATCCGGTCCAAGAAGAAAAACGTAAGCAAGAGTTTTATATTTAACGTACGAAAGGAATAAGTATGCATCGAGAAATGAAGTAATTTGTTGTGTTAAGTCAATCTAAAAATACCTGAATCAAAGGAAGTAAAGCCCCAATCTCCGAAGGTGTTGAGTAAAGAGCAACCTGTAAATAATTCACTGCAGCCTTATAGTAGTCATTATGCATTTTTTTTTGCATAAAGATGAAATCCTCCAAGTTTTGCTTTAAATGAGGCAATCGTAAAGGCAACAACAATGGATCTAGGCCTGTATCAGAAGAAGAAATAGAAGTTAAGAAGTTACTAGATCTTCAGGAAGACATTCAAAGTCCACAACTGCTTAACAAAAGATGCGGAGAAAGGAGATGGTTTCCTTAATGCGTGCAAAAGTAAAACCAATAATTGAGTCAATATCTATTTCACATGATCTTCAATATAACATATATATATGAATGCTACTAGAGCTATCCAATAATTCAACTTTGACATGATATCAAAACCACTTTAAGATTGCTGAGGGCCTATTTCACATTATCTTCAACTTATCTACCGTATGTACATCAATGTTACTAGAGCTATTGAAAAATTCAACTTTGACATTATATCACCACCACTTTAAGATTGGTGAAGTGCCTAAGTTGAAGATTCTACATAGGATGAGAAACTTTGTTATTTAAAGCACAAGCACATGTAGAGCGCAAAGGGTTTTTGGAGCCTAGAAGCAAAGCGCAAGCACAAGCTTAATTGACGAAAAGCGCGATATATCACGAACACCAAAAATTATCATGATGTCTAAAAACAACAGCCATGTACCAATAAGCATAGCAATTCATAGCAAATATTTTGATAACCGTTTCTCGAAATTCAGCGATTTTCAATCATCATTTGGCAACAATAAAGATTAACGCAAAGGAAAAAGAGAGTAAACATCCAGAATGCTAGTATGCAACACAAGTTCCAACGGCTAAAAAATACTCCCTCCGTCCCTAAAAGATCGATCCATTTGACTTTGCACGTATATTAAGGATTTAGGTTATATATTGTGTCTTTCCCATTTTACCCTTTAGAGAGGGGGGAAGAGAGTGGGCCATGAGAGATAAAATTGGTTGGTAGAGTGTTAAATGTGGAGAGAGAAATAGAATAAAAAATGTAAAGTGGTGGGCCAGGAGAGAGAAAATGAGTTGGTAGAGAATTAAATGTGGTGAGAGAAATAGAATAAAAAAAGTATAAAAAGGGTAAATATGTAAAAATACCTACAGAATCTTTCCTAATTTGGAAGTGATCAATTTTTGTGGGATGGCCCAAAAAGGAAATATGATCAGTTTTTTAGGGACGGAGGGAGTAACACCCAAGACACAACCACAATCCTAAAGTAGGTAGATACCCGTCCTAAATAATGATTATTCCTATGAGAATCATCAACCATACAAGAGAATCAATAAAGCAAACGCCTTGTCATAATTAGGGCAAGACTCCACGTCCTCCTCCACCAAGACTTCCTCCACTTCATTTGCTTCATCTACAAGGTCGATCAGACGAGTGGCCGAAGATGCATGTATATTGAGTGCAGTTTGTCTCGCATGTCTTTCAACAGCCCTTGAATTATAAATAGTCTTATATATAGATAGTCTTATTTCATAAAAATATGGTACTCTTATAGTCAAGTTAGTCGGCCTTAATTAAAAAAGGTCAACAAAAGTCAGAAAGAAATGTTTTAAATGGCTTGTGACTCATGACAACAAATGCCGGCTTCTAAAGGGCTTTTGGTTTAAGAGCACAAAGGATGGCATTTTGGGGCATTCTTTAAGAGGCTACGCCTTACCCTAAGCGAAGCGCTAAGGGTGGGCTTGGCCCCTAGGCGCCTTCAATAACTTTGACGAGAAACGTTACCTTAAAAAAAAAAATCGACACTATTAAGATTTTACCACATCCTTAGAACAATAACAATTTTACTAGAATTTGGGGCACATGCATCGCCTGTGCAAACCCAAATTAAAATTTTGCTCAATTAATATAAACTGGAAAGCAGAAAATCACAATAGATAATTTTGCAAATTAAAGGGTTGATTTCCATAGGGAGAGGAAGAGAAAAACAGCAGAGATGGTGAAGAAAATTAGGAGAAAAAAAGTTAGAGATGGTTACGAATAGATGGAGAGAGGGGCTAGAAAGCAGGAGAGCATAGGTAGGTTTAAAAGAAATTACTTTAATGAACATTCTTAATTTTTTGAAGGAGAGGGATAAAATGGTTTCAAAAGGTGGGAAAAATGGCACAATTGGAAGTTTAAGAAGGCTTCACCATAAGGGTGCTCTCCCATACTACTGGTATAGATCACATTTTCTTTTTACCATTACTCTAGCTTTAAATACATAAAAAAGAAAAACGAACACCGAGTAATATTGAGTATGTAGATTTTTTTGTATGTATGTTTCATCCTAGCAAAAATATATGAATCGAGACATAAATGTCATATTTTCCTCATAAATAGCATACCCAGTAGTAGTACAAACAGTAACTCTTACTCCTTAGCAAATTCTAATACTTTGTTATGAAGACATAATGGTGTAGAGAAGACGTGGTGAGCACGGTCGTCAAACTGTTTTGTGCTAGGTAGCACGGACACGGTGTCGGTGTCCGACGCCGACGGGGACACCGGACACCGCAATTTTCAAAAAATCAGATTTTGGACACCGCAGGACACCGCTATTTTTTAATATATTTTTATTATATATATATATATATATATAATAAATACCAAATATATTTCACAACCTAAAATAATAACAATAATGAAATACTACTAAAATAAGGAATTGAAATAAATACAAGTCATTAAAACATTTATTTGGTACAAAACAAAAAAACTAAGTACTGAAAAAAGGAAAAAACAACAAAGGGGAAGACGGAAGATTGACGAGACAGAGAAAGGAGAAGACTGATGAGACAGAGAAGAAGCAGACCTGTGGGTCAGCGATGGGCCGACGGCAGTGGAGGACCTCCGGCGACGGCGACAGTGGACAGATCTGTCGACTTCGGTAGCCGGCAACACCAGCGACCTTCAGATCTGTTGGCTCCGGCAACATCGGCGACAGATCGGCAACACCGGCGACGATAGAAGAAGACGGCCGACAGATTAGAGCCCTCGTCAGGTGAGAAAGAAGAAGACGACCCCCGAAAACTGTCCGACACTGCTCCACGCCGTGTCCAACACTCCTCGACGAGGTGTCCGACACGGTGTCGGAAAATTAAAATATATATATATATTCCGACACCGATTGGCGGTGTCCGACACGTGTCGGCCGGTGTCCGTCCGTTTAGGACACCAAACCTCCACCCAGGAGAGGTGTCCGTGCTTCAGAGGTTTTGTGTGAACTATCATTTTCAACATTTTCAAGGAGTAGGATCATAAGATGCTCGATTCTGTTCAAAGTTAAATCTAAAACTATATATGAGGATGAAAATATCTACTTGGCAGGAATAAAACAAGTGGCCTTTCCCTTCATGATACATAAAAGCTCTACATCTCCATTATTTTTTATAGCAGCGTTGCGCCATTATCAGTGCGCAACCACATTGGAGACCATAGAACCCCAGCAACTCCCTCAGAGGCTGAACAACACCAACCACGATTCAATTTCTTTGCTACTTGTCTAGACACCATCAGCTCACACCACAACAGCAAATTCCAGCAGACCAAAACAGCCTTGGTACGACGTCAGGCGACATCCATACTTCATTCTACTCCTTCCACAGACTTGGTCAGCATCGATTCCACCTCCAAACGCCATCGGTTGCTCTGGAGAGCCAGATAATTAAGAAGTAATACAGCAAGAACCCAGTTCCATGTAGCTTGTGGAGTCATGCTACCCACCACCCACCTAAACTATTCTGACCCTGACTATTTTAGCCCCTGGGAGGTAAACAGATGATACAAAATGGAATTTGATAAAATTCCCCAGTGTACTTTTAGTACGGTTCATGACAGTTGGGGAAAAAAAAGGCTTGTCAACTTCAAAATGGTAATTTTTACTATTCTTGCAGATACACTAAACCTTGTGCCACAAAATTCAACCTAGAGGATATACCAGCGGAAGTATTATACGTCCTTAAGATGAGGGATTGGAAAAAATTTCTATTCCCCTTTGTGCTATTCAACTCTAAATTCACATATGATTCCACGTACAAAATACAACATTTAAAGTTTTTTGTATTTAAAAAAAGAGAGACAAGACAAGGTTATTGAACTTCTCTCTCCATTCCTCCCTTCCTTCACTCATCCTCCCCCACCCCCTCCCTCTCTATTTAAAAGTCAAATGGAAATTGTCAAAGCATGACGCTTTTTCTTTACGAAGTAAAAGCAAAGAGCTTTATTCCTCCGGCCACAGGGGAACACCTGTGCTTGCTGATAAAAACAGTATGTTTGCTCAACTGTTTAAGGACAAAAACTAACACGCCAATCTATGATTGAACTTGATAAGATTCTTGCACAAACATTTAAAAATTTACTATCGATAGCTACGTATTCAAGGAAATAGATGACCGGAACATGTTTATGACATCAAATCAGAAACTACATTTAACAATACCTTAGAAAATCTCATCACCTGTCAACCAACTGCGGAAAGAATAATTAAAAAGTCATCCATCATAATACTTTACGAAATACAGAAGCTCCATCCAAACCGAGTCGATTAAAGTACATAAAAACCATTCCATTAGCTGATAAAAAAAAACATAGCTAAATATACAATCTTCTAATCATCAGCATGTAGAAGAACTTAATACGTACCAGGAGCCGAGAAAATTGAAGCATGTGGTATGCTGCTGGCATGATAAGAAACAGAAGATTCTTCATGTCCGTTACTTTCTCCAGAGTTCACGTACAAACCTTGAGGCTGGAAATTCCGGTAAGGAGTTTCACTTTGCAGGTAATCATCCACCTCCAATTTTACACCTCCAAGTTGGTCATCAACTTCTTCCAAACCGATTTCTTTGTCATTCCTAACAGAGGTGTTCGAATCATGTTGAAGTTCGGTATTAGATTCTTGAACTTCAACTCCATCCTGCACGTCAGAGTTCTCAGATGACATGTTGAATCTTGATTCCAACGTTTCTGATTGCGTCGGGGTACACGACTCTTCTGAATCTCTCAATTGAAACTCTTTCCGGATAACAGTATACCATAGCTGACAGAAAGTCAAACCCACAACCAAATTTGACATTGGGTCACTTCCATATTCACGTTCTTGCATTAAGCTGATAGAAACATAAATTAACTATTCAAACTCTTCATACATTTAAAGAAAAAGGAAATATTGGTATTTGCAGACTAAGAATAGAGACCACTTTAATAGGTAAAGAAAATAGTAACAATCACAAATAAAAGCAAAAAGAAAAAAAAAGTTTGTCAGGTAAAGAAAATTTGTGACATGCTATTATAAGAGCTAAGTATGAGTATCAGGTGTGGGGATGTCTCTCAGCGCCAGATTTATCTCATTGCTAAGTCTATTAGCACAAGACCAAGGTAGAATATTGATACCTCTCTTATGATTTCACTTGCTCCTAATGTAAAATGGTAATCTTGCCCAAGATATTACCCCATAACGGAGTCTTAGGGGGGTGCCTTACCCCCACTATTATGGAAAGCTAGGCTGTTTTTGCATTCCGAACCCATGATCTCCAGGTCAGCATGTAGCAACCGTACTATTGCACAACGGTCAAACAAGTAATTTAAATATTTCAAAGTGTCTAAATAAAGCGTTACTTTTTTATCGCATCCTTAATGTAATATCATAACAAGAATTAGCACGCGACGAAGATAACAGATACTTAGCATGGCAGTAAGGCAAATAGATATACAATGCAGGGCACAAGCAGAAAACTTTCAAGAGCAGACAAGAATTATGTTCATGTCGGAACCAAATCTAACCTTTCCAAGCAGCAATACCGCTCTGGTCCATCAAATCCAATATGTACAGTTGAATTTTTTTTTAAGCGATAAGTAGTCTATGATCAGTTATGACTGGTTAAACCTGGGTGGGATTATTAAGGGAGATTCAAACCCAAAACATCTATATTGAGGTAGATTGTATTATCTACAACTGACCTGTCATACAAGATCACATTTATCTTGAGCAAGTTGACTCAGGTTGCAGGCCTAATATGTGTTAGTAGAATCCAGGAATCTAGTAACTACTATCAGAGATAAGGAAAAACTAAGCTCAAACAAATGGTGGAATATCTGAGTACACAACACAATGTTATTGTCACCCAGATTCTTACATAATAAGTGGAAAGACTGCCAGGCCTGTTCTAGTTGTCTAATTGGTGAACACTTAGCCAATAGCCATTGAATGTACTCGGAGGGGAAAAAAGAAAGGCATTAAAAAGAATGCAGGCATGAGCAGGCCTTTATGCTCTTCAGGCGCGAGGAAAAAGAGAAACTCATTTCAGTTACATGTCTATTCATGAAGTGAATACCAGAAACATACAGCAAATCTGACAATCACAATGGATAAAAACATCTGCACCAGTTTTATGATGCATCTTTGAATCATAAATACCCTGTTAAGGAATTCTTTGTTGGCACTGGGAATGAAGTATACTGCATATCTCAACTGTAAAATAACCTTTTAATTATACAAAGACCAAAAGATCTAAGAGTACACGTTCATTTTCTTCTTCTTTGAAATCATGACCAGTTACACTTTTTCTTAGGACACTGACTAGAGAAAACTTTTAAGGTCATGCATTTGTTAAAGGACAACATTTTTTTATATTTGCCTTTTCAACAGCCTATAGCATCTCCCAGGCTGGTCCATGGGTCAACCCGCCCAGTCCAACCCTAAAATTTTGGATTCGGGTGGTCAGAAACTAAGCCAGCCCGCCCAACGCTAGCTTCTAAAACAACAATGTGTTGAGTTAGGGTCACCGGCCCCTAAATATCATTAAATCAAGATTAGAGCTTATTTTCTAAGGACGGGAATGATCCAGCATGGTGACAACGAAGCAATGGAGAGAGAAATGGTTAGGTCTAAGCATATCACTCACAACCCAGAGATGAGAGGCCGAGATGAAATTACCAACAGTTTGCACCATAATTTGGGCACGAAGATTAGTACAAGGGAGAGAAGTGTTGGGCTAGGTCAACTTTTAAGCTACTAATCTATTTGTATGTAAACCCAAATAACCTGTTCCAACCCAGGCAGTGGACAACGTCTCCGGGCACCTGGGAAAAAGGGTCTAACAATATACAATGCCTTTCCATAGTTCATACCCACGGTAGCTCAACTATTTCCTCGACAACATAATTTCACGTCACAATTTCCGGAGATGAATAGCAGAGCACGTCACCTCTTCCAATTTGGGTAACTGGATTCAAGCACTTACCATTGTATCATGACACGGTTTTCCTATATTCAAGCACAAAAGAACACACTTACAGAAATAACTTACCTTATAATAGCCTGATGCGCATCCTCGATGTTCCCATGACTAAGACAGAACACGATATACTCCAACCGAACCACAAATCTATCCTGCCCAACATTCAAAAGTTCAAGCATGTCTTGCAGTCAAACAAGCTTGCACATTACAGCCATGTGCTTTTAAACAGAACATGTATATAAGTACCATAGACCCTGCAACCAAGCAAAAACCTTAAGGCTAAGCAATTAAATGGTGCTGTGCAACACTCGTCTATAAACTCAAGTACTTTTTCCAGTAAATAAGATCCTACTAGAATGCCCAAAACGGGGGGCGCTCTCTTCAGATTTTAACGTAATAAATATCTATATATAGAGGTTTAATGTATGTCATCATCCAATTCCTTCTCTATTATTAGTTTGTAATAAATTTTCAATTGCATTACGAGCGTATGCATGTCAAAAATATCAGTTTGTTAACCTTGATGCAAAAGCTTTTAGCTTCAAAGGGGTTGGGCAACAATTTTCAGAAATGCATAGCATCTAAGAATGAGTAGATAGAGCAAACAATGTATTGATGTAGCACAGTTCTTGTTTGTACTCCAGATAGGCCTACTGGCCTAGGTTTTGATCACAATATCCATCTGCCGGTAGTAAAAGGTGGTCACATCACAACAAAAAGTCAAAACTTCAAACCACCGTTACTTTTTTGTATTTTTTGGATGCCCTGCCTGAAAATATTTATCAATTTCTATAGTTTAAGTTTATCAAAAAAAAGGACCACAAATTCTCCTCAAATTAACCATATATGCAAATGAGATCAGGATATTGACAAATTGAGTATCAGTAACCGAGATTCAAATAGGAAATATCTTGTCATAAGATGCATTTCAAGCAATTCTGTCTAAAAAAGTGATGAAAAAATATAGTGAAAAATATTACAGTGAAGAAATAAGGCCTGCCACGAGATGAAACTAATTTAATGACACGACCGCTCAATTGTTTCCGTTGAACAACTAAGAAATTGAATTTATATTTGATGACGATACCTCACCGAATGAGCAGGGGCACTAGAATGGGACAATGTAAGCATGTACGAGCGTATAGTATTACCTTCACTGGTGAATTTCCCCTCGATCTGATTCCAATCTTCTTCATCCATAGTTCGAAGAGATGCTGGAACTTTCTTGGGTTTATAGAGCAGCCTTTTGTATGTTTCAAGAACTCCATCGTAGCCTAAGGATAGTACAACAAAATATTTCGCCGAATCATCACAAAACAACTCGAGGCACGAAAAAGAAGCTAAGTGTAAGAAAGAATATACCGTCTCCTTTTCATACTAATTGTCCCCTGACTCCCCTCCGATTTCTTATGAATTCCTAGAACGGAATTTGAGTATGTAAGCAATGACTCGTCATTTTATTTCCTCACTTTTACTGGCCAAATCATACTTATTTGATCTTTACTAACTATTTCAGTTCAAGTGAATGCTATTCGAATTCTATTCTAGAGACTCGGAGCGCTGACTTCACGCACTAATTTACTCCAAGCTGACTTGTCAGAGTCAAATGCTACTTATTTGATCCATCTGTAGTATTTCAGTAATTCAATGTTATTCAAAAAGGGACAAAAGAAAAACAGATGGAGCAATAACCTCTTTGAAAGCGAACAAGATTAGCCAATAATAAATAATAATGCAATCTAGGGTTTCCAAGGCTCGCAATTACATTCGTACCAAGTACTTCGTCCGATTATTCGAATTAGACGTGTCCTTGCAAGTGCCTTTGAGCAGCACGCTGAGCAAGCCACTCGCCTCGTCCCAATTGTGCCGCCGCAAGAGCTTTCGCAGAGATTCTCGCAACCTGTTCCGATTTGCCCACCGCAATGCGCCGATATCCGGCCGCGGTATCCCCACTCCTCGCCTTAGGGTGTACGAGGGCTTGGTCACCAACAGTATGATGCTGTTGAGCTTCTTCTTCAAAGAGAGGTGGGTACCGTCGTCGACTTTCCTCCGAATCTTGGTCCTTGCGTCTTGGATGGAGTTAACCTCGCCTTCCGCAACTTCCGTTGCGCAACTTTCGGACATGAGTGATTTGGGTATATACGAGTGTGTGGAAAGGATGCGGGTGCGCGAGAGTGAGCGGCCGGTGAAGGTGAAGAAGGGCGAAGCAGCGCCAAAATTGATTGAAGCGACGACGTGTGAGGAGCGCTTTTCTTTGGGCTTGTCTCGATTCTTTCTTCTGGGCCAGACAAAACAGTCTGGCTGCCTAAAAGGCTGAGGCCTCGTTTGATTCAGTTTTCAGTTTTTTTTTATTTTCATCAGTTTCAAAAACTGATAGACGAGCGATAGAGTTTATGTTTTAAAAAAATAAAAAATTCCAAGCATTTGATAGGACAGTTCTTTGATTTTTTTTAATATACATTTTCACATAATTAAATAAATATATTATAATAACGTCTTACAAATAATTAAACATAATTCTCAAAATATATTACAATGTCTTACAAATAATTAAACAAATACATTACAATGTCTTACACATAATTAAACAAATATATTACAATGTTTTACATCCCTAGTCCTTGATTCAAGTAGTATTAACCAAATCTCAACAATAAATCAACGTCTGTCGTTCCAAATTCTTGCAGCAATGCGGTGTCTAACTTTCCTCATTCTCTTTTACTGTTGAGGGTTACTTAGATACGTCTGGTTTTGATCTTGTGACCCATCAATTTGAACGCCTTCAACAATCATATCTTTCATTGTAAAATTCATAATCGTTCATCTTGAAAAGGTAGCTTTAAGAAATTCATAATAGACTACAATTGATTTTTCAATTGAATATAATGAAAATTAAAGAGAAAATCCAGCATTCCATTCATTATAATGAAAATTAATATAATGAAACTATGGGCATTTCATATACCAAACATATACCTAGTTTCTACGAACACAAGCTGAATATCTCAATTTTTGTTTATAATTCGTGAAGGATTAAAGAGACTCCAACTATAAAAAGAAGAAGAATCTGAAAGAGTATCTACCACATCAAGATCTTGCAAACCAGTTTCAGATCTCGGAGATGAATGAGGTGTAGAAGACATACCCGGCGCAAAAATATATCTGTCAAAGAAAGGAGATAGAGGCAGCGGCGGGGCTGCGAGATGGATGCGGTGGAGGTCGAAAACTCTGCACACAGAGAGACGACTTACCGATCTTGTCTTCGAGATGATTAATGCGACTGAAAAGAGGAAACGGGGAGCCATACCTTTGCAATTTGTGGCTGCGTCGGAGAAAGAAGACGGAGGCGGTGACCGGTGGAGGCGGTGGGTTGTGGAGCGTTCATGATAGAGTATATATGCAGCCGATCTGAGCATACGGTTGCAAGAGATGAAACTTCAATTTTTAGGTGGGTTTTATACTATAGACAAAAAAATTGATATTTTATTGCTAGTGAGGCTCGAAACCTCGACCTCGTTTAATCCAGCCCTTGAAAACGCGTGAAAATGGGTTTCCAAAACCACATAAAAGAGCAAATTCGAGTTTTTTGAAACGGGCTTTGTTTTTTTTAACTCTTGGGCTCTTTTTAAAAACGGAAACTAACCCAAACACCCCATTTCTGTTGGACTTTTGAAAAATTTTAAAACTAGGCCAAAAAAGAGAAAATTAATCAGTTGTTGAACATAGCCTAAAACTATACTTAGCTCGGTTCGACCCAGCCCATCTTTCATGATATGGCACATTCATAATGGGTTGAGATCATTCCCCACAAAATGGATGAACCTCGAGTATTTACTGCAACCCTCTTTTGATATATGGGCTACCCTTGGGTTAATTCCCAAAAGTAATTTTTATGCTTAATTATACTTCGTAATTATTTTAACTTTAAGCTTTCAAAGCAAATATAACTATAAGATATGGATCATATTTGGATAAATCTATTAAAAACAATTTTAATGTGGTGAACTGATCAAGAAACACGGTGTTTAAATTAAAAGGTGTTAAGATATGGATCATATTTGGCTAAACTTACTTTCATATTATTGGTTTGAACTCGATATGGGGGTCGAATGATCTACGTATCCGGTCGAATTAACCAATATCAAAACTATCGTAATTTGACTCTGATCTCGACCTACACTTCGGTCTTAGACTAAATATGAGAAATGAAAAGATTATTTCTTATGATTATTATATTGAAAATAAAATGTGATCACGAAAAAATGAAGAATATTCTAGAGCATTATACTTTAATACCTAGAAACCAATAAAATGCACCTCGCGAGCCTGTTTGCCTGTAAGACTAGGGAACACTTTGCGAAGAATTCAGGATGAAAGAGGTTAAAAAATATACGAGTGAGACTTGAAGTGCTAGTTTCTTTTAAGACATGATATATCACTTCTAAAGGACGTGGTGTAAATGTTTTAGGAAGAAAAAGTTGATCTTTGAAAATGTAGGTCAATTGCCCTATTTACAGAGGTCTGGGGCGTCAGAATTGATAAAGATGATCATATTAATCTGCGATAAGACATAATATTTGATAAAATAGTAGATTGAGAAAAGTTAATTAAACGGTCGGTTTGTCGAAAACAGCCCAATTCATACCAAAAATTAGAAATATCTTTTTTTTTTAATATCGAGATAGCACCTAACCCTAATTTGGTGTAGATAGGATTTAAAATTTATCTCCCATTTTAATGTAAATCAATTATTTATCGCTTGCATCAAATATAAATCATAAATAATCTAAAATCTTGATAAATAAATTATACTCTTGACATGTGGACTGGATCCACCTACTGACTGGACCGGAGTAGACCGTTGGATTGGACTGTCGGGTTGGACTGGACTAATAATTAATGGACCAGATCAAGTTAATCAAATATATTATTAGGCTTAACCCCTATTCCCTTAATATAATAAATGGTTAATTACACACGGCACCCCTTAGGTTTACCCTAAATTACACACGGACCCCCTTATCTCTTTTAAATTACACTCCGCTCCTAAAATCTAGATTCTTTGACGGTATTAACGGCTGGACATAAAAAGACATTTTTGCCTCGTATATAACTACACAGTGTCTCTTAGACTTTGGAGGAAAATTGAAAGGTCTGTGTATGGGTTCATCCTCCACTCAAGACATTTCTGCCCTAGATTAAATTGTTGAGTGATTAATCGGCCGAAAGCGACATTTCTAGCTAGATTATGGGTCATCTTGTGTTATTGGTTAGTAAAGAGATGTATGCTGCTGGCACTACTAACACTACATCACTATGTGTGATTCCAATGTTACCTTCCCCACAGCAAAGAGACCTCGGGCATCTTATCAGAGCACACAGGCGCCACGTTGCCAAGTCGAAGGCTGCAACCTTGACCTTGTGTCAGCCAAAGATTACCATCGTCGTCATAGAATTTGCGAGAGCCATTCCAAAAGTCCAGAAGTCACTATAGCAGGGATGGAGTGTCAATTTTGCCAACAGTGTAGCAGGCAAGTCCAAAGGTCACTATAGCAGGGATGTAGCGAATGCCACAGACCATATTCGCCGTCACCACTCCCTCTTCTCTGCCGTCGAAGAGATCGTTTCCTTTTCCTTTACCGATCTCGATTTTTCCGATCGCAGCCGCAACCAACCCCACACGCCGTCCACCAATACCGGCCGAAAAACAGCCACCCAAACGCCGCAACCAACACCGCACAAACGCCGACCGATCCTAATCTCATCCTTGCCGCCGTCTCATGGACCATCACCGTCCACCAAACGCAGCAACCAACCCCGCACCACAAAAATCACACCTGTAAAGTGTAAAGAATGTCCCCCTTCCTAGACTATCCTTGGTAAAATGATGGCGAGTTAGTCATGTGTTTTGGAGAAATTGAATCAATTGTAAACCCAAATGGGTCTGCAAAGGGGAAAGATAATGAAGAAGAAGAAGAAGAAAAATCTTAAAGGGCAAGGGGGTTTTTATTCAAGAAATGGAGGGTAGTTTGGGGATGAAAAAATCAAAAAGTAAGGTGTCAGTGAATCTCTAGACGGAGTTAGTGCACCCGTCAATTTTGTGTAGTTTCGTGAAATGCATGTACAAACCTGGGGGAGCGGAGTGTAACTTTCAAAGATAGGGGGGTCCATGTGTAGTTTAGGGTAAACCTCTGGGGTACCGTGAGTAATTAACCCTATAATAAATTATAATTATTAATAAAGCTTAATAATTATTTAATTAAAAATACTACAAAAATAGGGTGTCTACAATATCCTTGTTTGAAATTTTGTAGCCATCAATGACTGCAACTGCATTTAAAACTTTTAGTCTATTCCTAAAATAGCTTTTACTCTAACATGTTCTATGTGATTTTTTTACCACGAGAGCTAGACTTTAGCAAGAACTATTGTTTGGTCTTACTAACCTTTCTTCCGATATTTCTGAAATTTATTTTGCAAACTCCAGCATCATTTAAAGACTATGTGTTGCCGAGGAAAATCGGGTCGCATTGCCACGTGAGGTGCCACAAAGGATGCAGTCTGCGTTGGCTTCCAGGTAGACGAAGTGGGAGACAGCAAGGATGGAGTAAGAGCAAGGCTCCCCAGGCAGGTCGCGAGGGCTGGCAGCGCCGCGTAAGCAGGGAGACGACGAGCAGGGGCGACAGTCAACAGCCGACAGTTCGTGTCAAGGGTGCAGCGTCAAGAGTCCGATGACAGGAGTCCAAATGTCTTTCTCTCACTAAAAATCCAGAGAGAATGAGCTTTAGAGAGAGAAAGTGAAATGTCCAAAATGAGAGAGAAGTCCTTGAATAAGCTCCAGAATCCACTATATATAGGCACAAATATGCGCGTGTCATCAGCTGACACGTGTCGTCCTCCGGGAGTGACACATCGCCGTAGGAGGTCCTGCGGTATTGATCGTTCGTCGGATATGCAGACCCCCGAGTTCGTGCCGCCCTGCCCTTGCAGCGTCCCTCTGCCTGTCTGAGGAGACTGACCACACTGCGGTAGCATGGTCAGAGTAGCCCGTTGCCCCAGCCTCCAGT
The DNA here is from genome assembly GCA_033065855.1 of Escallonia rubra. NCBI lineage: Eukaryota > Viridiplantae > Streptophyta > Magnoliopsida > Escalloniales > Escalloniaceae > Escallonia > Escallonia rubra. The sequence goes on along the minus strand of JAVXUO010002917.1, from coordinate 143,942 downwards.
CCAAGCCCTTACTGAATCCCACGAGATGCGTCATGAGACGCGCAGAGATCCTGGCAGCGGTGAGGGTTGCCCTTGCAGCCAACTGCCAGGCGTGCCGGACGTGATGCCCTCCGGGGACCTGCTCCCGTCCCGGAGTGATCCGCGGTTCATTGCCCCGACGACGTCGATGATTGACGGTGATATGAGCGCACATGCTCACAGCTCGATGCTTAGAGTCCGTGGCGGGGCATCCTCGTGCTGGAGCACTACGAACGGAGCCCCCAGAAGCCTGTCGGTTGGTTGTGCCGACGATGGCCTTAGGGTCGTGAGCCTATCCCCGTGGCGAAGGCCGGAGCCTCCGGTTGATTGCACCTGCGAGGGCCGGAGCCCATCGGTTGATTGTGCTGGCGAAGGCCGGAGCCTCCGGTTGATTGCACCTGCGAGGGCCGGAGCCCGTCGGTTGATTGTGCTGGCGAAGGCCGGAGCCTCCGGTTGATTGCACCTGCGAGGGCCGGAGCCCGTCGGTTGATTGTGCTGGCGAAGGCCGGAGCCTCCGGTTGATTGTGCCCGTGAGGGCCGGAGCCCGTCGGTTGATTGAGCTGGCGAGGGCTTAAGAGTTGCGAGCCCGTCCCGCCGCGAGTTTGATTGAGCCGGCAACAATGAGCGTCGCACTACTGAAGATAGCGGGGGTGTGTTGTTGGAATGAGAAGCTAGTGCCGTGCAGCAGGTTCCCCCCTTCGCGGGGCAATGGAGGCCGACCCCCTTGGGGTGGCCGACCCTATTTGAGGGGGAGCACACCTTTGATCGCCGTCCGGATGCTCGAGGCGCGGAGTACTTTGACCGAGCAATCTTGTTGAGCGATGTTGACCGCCAAATGGGTGACGTGTCACGCCACTAGGATCTCTTAGCGGGCCCCGGGGTACGGTCCAGAATAGGTTGTGAACACTATGCTACATCGGGTTTACATTTAGTAGATAATCATTATCCTTTAAGATTAGTTTAGCCCAAGGCCTTTTATCCCATTTAGGTTGTTGTTTTTTTAAACCAATTGTATCTATTTCTATAAACATTAACTTTATCGTTGTTTTGTCTTTCTCTTATGGCCCGTTTGATAAAACAAAAATTTCAGTGTTGAAAAGTTAACCACCAAATTCATAAAATAAAAAATTTTAAACAACAAAAATTTTATTGAAAAATAAGTTACGATATTTGGTAAATCAAAATCAAATTTCTGAAAATTGTTCCATTTAAAAAATGTTTCAATTTACCAAAATTATGCATAGTATTTATATATGCCAAAATTGTGTTGGTGTTAGTAGCACAAGAGAGTAATGTGTAGTGGTGGTTGCAGTGTGGCAGAGGTGGTGTTGCCACTAAATTATTCGAAGCGGCATCATGGTGGTAATTATTTTTTATGTAAATTTGTATTCAGTAACTTTTAACTATCTCACTTCAAATGAAGTAATAAGTATTAAATAAGTTTATCATAACTTAAAATATTAGTTTTTTTTTTGGTAAAAATTAAAATCTCAAGTGATATAATGTTAAGCTTTATCAACGGTACTTAATTAAAAATTATTAAAAAAATTTAAATTTTAAGTGCTTAATTGCGTTACCAAATACACTCTAAATTGTTTAAGCAGTCATCTATTAATCTTTATAATCTCCACACTCATTTGTAATGAATCTTGTGTATCGTTTGAACCACTCATGAAAAGTTTTTTGTCACCTTCACAACCACTATATCTATAATTTTTTCAAACACTTACGACGTTACATCTTTATAGCGATTTATTTTAATAGTGTCTTAACTTTCAATGTTTAATAGTAAGAAGTTATCTTGGCGTAAGTTGTGATTTTTATATCTTGAATTTTTTTCCAATTTATTTGAACCGACTATTATTTTGTAACATCATATTGCTATGATTATTACAAATGTTTAAGGTCTCATGAGATACACCAGTTATCTGATTTAATTATTTGGGAATTTCAATTGTTTCATATCCCACGGTCCAAGCGTACAAAACCCGTTACATGGTCCAATAAGCAAGGAATTTTTGTGGAATTCTCGGTATGATTTTACATTTGGTTAGGCTTTAATACCAGTTTTAAGGGACCAATTTCTTTTTTGGTTACGAAAGACATGTACTAAGTTTTTTTTCGAAAGTTTAGGACTACGTTCCTCCCCCGCCGAAAAGATGAGGTTGTTAAATGAGATTTTGAAAGGATACGAGGCCATAAACTAATGTGCACTTTTTCTTTTTTAGCTTAAAATCGTGGTTTCAAAATTCATTTGCTTAAACTGACGTGCTGAGTAAGTAAGCTGAGTGTGAGTAACGTGGTATTCAGGCAAAACTTCCAAACATGGTTTTAGAAATGAAATATTAAATTTTCACACATGAATATAATACCGGTAAAATGTATAAATATGTAGAAATGAACAATTTACTGATATTACCTTTAATAATATATTAAAAAGGTTAACTCGTGTGATTTTAAAATTAATGCCGCTTAAGCTTTAAAATTCATGAATTGTTTCTCTTTCTCTCTAAGTTCTCTCATCAATTTTTTGTCTCCTTCACGACGTGTGTATCTTTCTCTCTCCATTCCCAGAAAAGATAAGGTTGTTAAATGAGATTTGGAAAGGATAAGAGGCCATAAGCTAATGTGCATTTATCCTTTTTAGCTAAAAATTGTGGTTTCAAAATCTGTTTTCTTAAACTGATGTACTGAGCAAGATAGCCAAGTGAGTAACGTGATATTCGGGTAAAACTCTCATACATGGTTTTGGAAATGAAATATTAAATTTCCACGCATGTATATAATACCGGTAAAATGTATAAATCTGTAGAAATGAATAATTTACCGATATTACCTTTAATAATAATTTATTAAAAAGGTTAACTTGCATGATTTTAAAATTAATGCCGCCTAAATGTTAATTTTTTTACGAATACAACGCTTAAATTTTTTAACATTTAAATTAAATGTTAGTTCTTACTTTTATTGAACGTCTCCAAAATTGTGGACCGTTCGGGCAACTTGAAAATTCGACGGGACTTGGAAAACGACGGTCATCACCTAGCATACGTCTCACGCCTAACCGATATACACTGCCACGGGATTCTAATCAGTCTCCTTGTGCTTCTGCCATGGAGTCGGAGCTTTCTAAACTGACGATGGACGACAAGACCGAATCTAAGTGCCCTGATTTCGCGGCGGATTTGGTGGAGTACCAGTCCGGCTTCGGCAACCACTTCTCGTCGGAGGCGATCGCGGGAGCTCTGCCCAAGGATCAGAACAACCCTCTGGTCTGTCCGTACGGCCTCTACGCCGAGCAGATCTCTGGCACCTCCTTCACCGCCCCTCGCAAGCTCAACCAGCGAAGGTCCCTAATCAACCAAATCTTCGTACGAGCAATTTGGTTACTCGCTCCTGTGTCTTAATTTTTGCCTTTTTGCTGATTCTTAGTTTGGGATTCGAACATCTGAACGTTGAAATAAACTCAGAAAGTAGTCTAAATGAAATAATCGTTTGACAAGCTGCAAAAATCTGAGTGAGGTGTTTACATTACGGAACCGAGGGGATATGATTTCCTTCAGGCTCCAGTTATACAATACCTTCCTTTTATTGGATTTTTCTTCATTCCATGGCATAAGCATCAAATTGAACTCAGATAGCAATCATAGATTAAATATGTATCCTTTGGCAAGCCAAGCTAGCGTAAAAACAATGATTGAAGTCAACTTTATACGATTATGGTATATCCTAGGAATATGCAAAGGTCAAATGAGGAAAATCCAATACAATGGGCGGAGTATTTGGATACGAAATTCATGTTGGTCTTAGGATCTTAATTTGCATTCTAGTTGATTAATTTGTTTCCATTGGGTTTGGACAGCTGGCTGTATCGGATCAAACCATCGGTTACGCATGAACCGTTTAAATCCAGGATTCCTCATCATGAGAAGCTAGTGAGTGAATTTAACCAGTCCAATAGTTCTGCTAACCCAACGCAGATTCGATGGAAACCTGTCGACACACCAGAAGCACCGACTGACTTCATTGATGGGATGTACACTGTATGTGGGGCTGGTAGCTCATTTCTTCGGCATGGTTTTGCTATTCACATGTAAACATTTTCTCCTCCGAACTTAGTTTATTTTGGCTGTCCTAGTTATCTGAATTCAGTTTGTCTACTGCATCAATTTCGTCATGTCTGCTTAAATTCACTTGTCTTATTGACTGGGTTAGGGGCATCTCTGGGTTCAGTATACAAGTTTGAAGTTGTTGACTTTAAAGTTTTATGCTATGTAGGTCGTGTTTTGTCAGCACTTTTAGGGAGCTTGATTGATTAATTGCTTAAAAATGATGACATTCATCATAGACAAATTTCGAAACTTTCGAGTTGGAAAATATTCATGTTCGAGGGCGAGCCTTGGTGCAACACTAAGGTTGTTCTACTCTGACCTTGACCCAGTTGGAAACACGAAAACAACCTGTAAACTGGGGGCAAGGTGTGTACGTCAACTATCTCTACATCCTGCGATGGTAGGAGCCTCCTGCACCAGTCTGCCCTTTGTTTCAATTACAGTCGGATACTCTTGAATGGATCAGGTGTCAATAAAGCAGTTTTTCGTTGTTGTAATTGCATAAAAGATTTAGACAGAATGAAAGTTCACATTGGAGTCGTCTGAGATATTGCTTTATAAACCACGAAAGATCTTATAGGTTACAGGCACGAAAAACCCAAGCTAGTGGAAATTAGATTGTTTTGAACTTATGGCCACTTTCTTTGGGTGGGGCCTTATTTCTTTATCATTAGAGTCTTATCTGAAGAACAATTGTTCCAATAAAGCAGAGGAGCAATTAAACTGCCACAATAGTTTATTTTGGTAGGTATAGTGCTATAATAATAATTTAATAGTTCTTCATCCTGGTCTTGAATCAAAGGTAGATGATATTTTTTGATGCGTTCTTTTTGATGAGCAGAAGAGTGTTGGTGATGTAGGTACAATGCCAACAAATCAATGGACGATTGTGCCTTCTGTAATGCTGATGGGGACTTTTTGATAGTTCCTCAAAAAGGAAGTAAGTGCTAGCTATCATATGTTTTTTGTGCTGATATAGATAGCATTGATTGTTTGGAGTGGATACATAATATTTATTCACTTCTTTTGGCCTATGCCGCAAAGCCAATTTGTCTAAAGGGTATAAGACTACCAATAGGAGGATTTACTTAAGAGGTGTTCTGGTCCTAAAAGAAAAATGAACTGCATATGCCGATTGACTGAATCCTGAACTTCAACAAAAGGACTGTCCGATCAACATGTGCCAATAGTTGTGTCAATTTTTTTTTTGAGGTGTACATATATCTACATGCTATATGTTTAGATTGCTTTTTGTCCTGCACCGCCACCCCTCTTTTGGGGTATTAGTTTCAGGATTCTTCAATTCTAGTGACGCTCCAGCCGCAGAACCTTTCTACTGAACCTGCACCGGCTCCTGCTCCTACCACAAATTCCACTACACTAGTGACGCACCTCAGTCGGAACCTCGCACCCACTCCTGCGTTCACCGGCACTCGTGTGAGAACAAGAATAACTGCTATTTAGCTGAGTGCGGTCTACCCTTAGTTCTGCGACCTAGGTTGGTCCCTTTACGATTTGTGTATGTGGGGCTATTGGCCAACAGAAAATTCTCTGGGCAAATTAGGGGCTTGAGTACGGGACAGAAAGCACCAAGCAACAAAAGGGAAATTTCTGTTCCCTTGATGAGATGACATCTCTTCCAAGTAGATATTTTAACCATTACCATGTTTTTTCTGTGGCGATCTGGCTTATGGGCTTGAGCCCAAGCCTATAGAGATCATAGGGCAAATTTATTTTTCTTTGTTTCTTTTGGAATTTTATCCCTGCAATATAACAACTCTTCTGCCTCTCTCCCTTAAAATTAATTGAAGCTCGCAGATGTTCCTGGTAGCATTGTGCAACCAAAGGATAAACTTTTGTGCCCTCCTTGAGATACTTCTTTGCTTAGAAATTTGAACCAATAGGTTTAATGACTCGAGTGGAGCAACCTTACTATTTTGCTGTTATTCCTACATTAGTCATTCTATACTATTTTAGGGCTATTAAAGTACTTGTTTGTTATTAAAATGAGTTGCTAGTTTTGCTTAGGGTTCTATGTTGAATGTTAACCTAGGTTGTCTCCGCCGTTGATGATGATCTGATTTGCGAGTCAATCCCGAAGAGGCATCGCGATAGATTTTAACGTTTTGTTTGCTAAACTGTTACTCCTATACAATATTAGGGCTACTTCAGTACTCTGTTGGTTATTTGGAATATATGTTGAACATAGTTTGTCACCTTGCTTATGATTATCCGTTGAATGCATTGAGGATTAGTACTTTCCTTAGAAGTTTTGCTTCAAGATGAAGAGTATGTAATCCTATGGATATTTGATATGTCTTCATATGAATCTTGAATACCTCATTCTGACCCACTCCCATCCCCTTGAAAATCCTTTTGATCTGATAGTAGAGATTGGGTGTGATATTACGTCAACTTCTTAGTTCAAGATTACGTATTTACGTTCTTGCTGTTGTTCCTAGTTTTAGTTTTACTGTTATGTAAAAAATTATGACATGTATTGCATAAATCATCCATCTTATTTCACTATACTGGTCAAATAGGGCTGTGGATCACTACCGAATGTGGAAAATTACAAGTCTCCCCTGGGGAAGTAGTTGTTATACCTCAAGGATTTCGTTTCGTTGTTGACCTTCCTGATGGCCCATCGCGTGGTTATGTTGCTGAGGTTTTTGGTACCCATTTTCAACTCCCTGACCTTGGGCCAATAGGTATCCTCCTCCTGTCTGGGTACGCTGAGCATAAATAAACATTTATCTTCAATTATTCTGGAAGCATGCATAGTAAAGTTATCGAAGTAGCTGAATGATGTTGAATTATTTGTAGGTGCTAATGGTCTTGCTGCTCCAAGGGATTTTCTTGTTCCAACAGCCTGGTTTGAACAGAGATCTCGTCCAGGTTACACCATTGTACAGAAGTTTGGTGGTGAACTCTTTACTGCAAAGCAAGATTTCTCTCCATTCAATGTGGTTGCTTGGCATGGTAACTACGTGCCTTACAAGGTCAGCACTCTTTTGATTAATCATCCCTTTCTGTTTAGTGAGACGAATGAATGGAACTTGTAGAGGCAGGTGCACTTGCTTAATGTTCATAAGAACAGGGTAATAAATCAATTAAGATCTTCACAGACCTGATGGTACAAAATTTTACTGCTTGCAGTATGATCTAAGTAAGTTCTGCCCTTATAACACAGTCTTGATTGATCACGGGGATCCCTCAATAAATACAGGTGTGTAAAACCTATCTCTGTGTTGGCCTGCTGCTTATCCTACTTATGTGGTCGCGTTGAGCTTAACTTGTCTTGGCTTGTTGTATTTTGTTTTAATACATGCAGTACTCACAGCACCGACTGATAAGCCTGGTGTGGCGTTGCTTGATTTTGTCATTTTCCCTCCGCGGTGGTTGGTTGCAGAACATACTTTTCGACCCCCATATTATCATCGGAATTGTATGAGCGAATTTATGGGTCTGATTCACGGGGGTTATGAGGTAAATCTTATCAATTTGTGGGTCATGGTCACTTTTTACCAAGATTATTATTAGTTCCTCTCTATAGGAAAGTTGATAATAAGTTCAAGCTAGATGTAAAAATTGGAGGAAAGAAGAGTAAAAGCCCAAACATTTTGGTCGTCTCATCTTGTTTTCATTGTGGAGGGAAACGGCAATGAGTTATGATTTTCATAAGCTGCACCCGTCATAGACAAATTTTCTTAGGCATTCATCTTCTTTGAGACTCCAACGTTCCATCCTCCAATTTTCCATCTTTTGTGATCCGAAGAAACTGGTTTGGAAGACTTGTATTTTTTTATTTCTAGCCAGTGGCTTTAAAAGGAGCATGTCTCAGAAAGAGAGGACCAACTCCTGCTTGAGAGGGAGTCAAAAGTGAAAATTCAGAATCTGCACTGTTGTTTTATTGTTGAACATTTTGTAGTATAACAAGTTTAAACGCTATTTCGCAGGCTAAAGCTGATGGGTTTCTACCTGGTGGTGCAAGCCTCCATAGCTGCATGACTCCCCATGGCCCGGATACCAAATCATATGAGGTACACCATCTTCTTACCATCATGGCTTGTTTTGGGAGTTCTATGTAGTAATTCCATCATGACAAAGTTGGTTGACATATTGTTCAGCCTACATCTACCCCTTTACCGCATGAATGTATGTTCATCTTTAGGTATATATACTTTTTTGGATAAGTAACGTGAATGAATGCTTAATATCACCATTTATCTTTCCGCTTGGCTCTCAGGCTACAATCGCGCTTGGAAACGAAGCAGGACCACAGAGAATAACTGATACCATGGCTTTCATGTTCGAATCTTGTCTAATACCCCGAATCTGCTCCTGGGCTCTGGAGTCTCCCTTCCTGGATCATGATTATTACGAGTGCTGGATCGGATTGAGGTCCCATTTTAGGCGTGAATCTACAGATGGCCGAAGCAGTGATTTTCAAAATGGAAAACGGAACTAAGAACCCAAATAAAAAAAAAATAATAATAAATCGTGCCCTTCAAAATTAAGCTAGATATTAGATTTTCTCCTATTAACTTGCTCCGCATGTATATACTACAATATCAAAGCCGTATAAACCTTAGAATAAGAAGGCCTGTATTACTAATTGTATAGGAATATTTGAGTAGTGCATATGCAAGACTGGAACTTAAGCTACCGCTTGAGAGTTACGCTTCCATAATAATAAATCTTTTATATAATCTACGTCGGATTTGTTTTCTTGGACCACATTGTATGGCATGTCTAAAATTATGGCCTGGAATCTTGATTAGTAGAGCCTGTTTGCTGTAGAAAACGGTCATTTATTAGCCGTCACTTAGCTCTGGTCTTCGACAGATACACCTAAATTTGGGCTTAACCACAAGTGTCATCAAACCGCAACTGCTGGTGACTTTTTTTTTGGTAATAAGAGAATAGCATTAAAAATAAAATGTTTCAAAGTCGCCCAACGACGGATGAAGGTCATGACATTTTCGTGATTCTGGGTATGCAAGATCTCAAAAATTAACAACTAACCCATAGACCCTATACAAATTATAATTAGACTCTGGGTGACGTTTCTTGAAGTCGGACATGATGAAAGATGTATTTCATTGATAGAAGCCTAAGTCGCCTATCAACCAATGATGTATTTCATTGATAGAAGCCTAAGTCGCCTATCGTCTTCTGGGGACATGATTTTAGGTTAAAATTGAACAATGCTAACGTATAACTAGTCGATTACAAGACGGGATTCGAACATTCTTGGAATTGACGAAAAGCCATGGACAATAATATTACATCGGTACTAATTTTTTGACAATAAAGTAGAAAATTTTGATAATTGTACCAGTTCAAAGTGTAATGAATTACGAGTCAGTACTACTTCACATTACTCTGAATTACATAACTGGCGTCATTGTGATATTTTCTATGAATCCTTTAAACTAGAATCTGAATATGTATAAATGGAGGCTTCACAGGGGCGGACCTATGTTGTGGCAAGGGGGGGCTGAAGCACCCCCTCACTTTTGGGGGGATATATTTTTTTTCTTGTGGTTTTCGGGAATCGCATCACCCCGTTCCCGAGACGCCGTTCCCCCATCCCCGATACCCTGTTCCCCGAGACCACAACTCTACTCTCTCTCTCTCTCTCTCTCTCATCGGTGGACAGTGGACGTAACGACCGGCTATTAGATCTGGCATATTGTCGGCGACGCCACGCGACTGAACGGTTTGAACCCACGTTGTAAATCTTCGACCGACGACCAGATCTTGAAGAAACGGCACTCCACCGGCGACCAGATCTGCTTGACGAAGTGGCTCACCCAGTCACCCTGTCGGCTGCCGCGAGCTGCTGCACGAACGATTGCTGGGATTTGCTGCTGGGAATTTGTCTGTTGTATGTTGCTTCATCCCAATTCGTGGTGGAGCTGCATCCAGCCGTGATGAATTTATCTGTTGTTTGTTGAGTGTTGTCTACTTAAGACTTGAGTGCTTGACGGAGTGGCCCACTGTTTTGGTAAATTATCGTTAATTTATTGTTATTATTTATTTTATATTTGTATGTCGATACTTATGCTACAGACTTGAGTTATTTTACATGTATATATATGTCAATACAAATATATTTGTACATTAAAAGTATCATAAACCTAGAATTTAATTCTAAAATTTTGAGTATTGAAACATTAGTATAGTTTAATTTCAGTGATTATATAGAGATTTAGTAAAATTCTCTATATAAAATTATTTTATTATATATATATATATATATATTTTGGGTGCATTCGATAGAATTTTTGCACTCCTTGAAAAAATTTTCTGGTTCCGTTCATGAGGCTTCAAGTATTGTTTTTGCACTATTTATTATTGGTCCTTTTTAATTCATGATATCTGTTTGAGTTAATTCAGATATTAAAAATTTATAAAAAAGTTAAGTAGTTAATTTAAAGCCGTACCGTATAATTTAACAGATAAAGTGAAAAAAGTGAACCTGTTCAAACTTATGCTTTTCTAAATTAACATCATTTTAATTTATTGATTAAATCGCACCGCCTTTCAAACTCCATAAAAGCGCAAAAACCCGCGCGGCTTCTTCCCTCTAGTCGTTTCAGCTCCCCCCCCCCCGCGGCGTCACGAACGTCTTCGCCTCCTCCGGTACGGTAGCCCTAGCTCCGATTCCTCGTCTTCATTTTCTCTCTTTCGTCACAATTCCACACGAAAAATCAGACACTACCCCGAAATTCCTTTAAACCTCTTGCGGTTGCCTTAAATGGCTGTAGTAACAGACGTCGACAAGCTCTACCTGTGCAACGACCGGATCTCCGAGGCCACCGAAAAGTCAAAGGTCAGTTCATTGCCTGTACACTGCTTCCAATAAGCTAGGGTTTCCACATTTTTCGCGGTTATGGTTTGACTAGTGTCTGGTTGATGTAGAACGAGAGGGAGTTCAAGTACATAATCGCGGCGGCGAAGCAAGGCAGCGTGAAAGCTAGGCAACTGGCCGCGCAGCTCATCCCCAGGTTCTTCAAGTACTTCCCGAAACTGGCGGAGGAAGCTATCGATCAGCATCTTAATTTGGGCGCGGATGAGGATCGCGGGGTTAGTATTCTGTCCCACTTTTGATGCCTGTTTGTGTTTTTATCGTATACGACCATACGAAAAAGGACAATGAGCGCGAGAGTGGCTTTCATGCCACGTCACTGGGCCTTCGACCTCGCGGCTAAGCACTTTGGTGTTGTTTTAGGATTTTCTAGCTGTTCATTTAAGCAGAAAATGGACTGATTTGTGGTCTAAAGCAATGCAGTGGAGAAATCTGTTACTTTCAAATTTGAGATTCTAATATATCAAAACTATTTGATATAGGTAGATCATTCATATCATATGGCATTGCTAAGAAATGAATTTCGTCAATAGTTTTTAGTATCTGGTACACTGTTATTTTGTTTTGCAAGTAGAACGAATTGTTTATAAAAGATGAAGACAGTTTCATCTAAGTGCCAGCTACTTATTGGTGCTTTAAGGTTGATGAAACTGGAAGTCAGTGTAGTGGTGTGGTGCCCCGTTTTGGCTTGGGTTGCTAGTTGTGTAAGCTTTCGGGTTGGGCTGTATTCATATCGAGCCTAGGGTGTTGTTGAGTTTTCGTGGCCCCTCACCTTTGGTTAGTCATTTAGTGCAATCGTTTACCCAGCCAAAGGGAAAAAAATGATCAGCTTTGGGATACCAATCTGCCGGACTAAATTGAGTCTGATCACTACTAAACACTTTTGAAAAAGTCCAGTTAGAAGCAACATTCAAAACGAAGGAGAGGGTCCCATGTTGGCTCCCTGGTGCGCAGTCAGGCGCATGTGTTTGTGAACTCACAGAACAAACATGTGTCTTCCACTAAAAGCAAAAGGATATCTTCTATAGTTTCGATAGGTCATATTGGTGATGGGACATAGTAGTGTTGATTTGTTGGTCCATTGGGCAAAAGCTAATTGTAGTTCATGTGATATGTGATATGCAATTAAGTGTGGGTGATAATGATATGAATGTCCTAATTGGTAAGAAGCAGAAGGGTTGGAAGAAAAACTTACAGGGCATCGAAATGAAGAAGTTCCATGTATTGTTTTATCTGAACAAGGCTTTGTATTTTTATTTTTTTTTTGGGGAGGGGGGGGATCCAGTTATCCGACATAGACATATATCCTTAATGCAGAGCGAAAATATATGCTCTTAAATAAAAGCTACTTAACCATAATTGTAGTTTTCTAACTTTTACAGAAGGTGATCTTTGTTTGGATGGACTTGTTCAGTTTTTGGAATTGCAATGTGAAAATCTATTATCTTCAACAAAGCAAAGTTTCCTAACTTGACATATGGCGACTTTTGTATAGACTCATTCAGGTGTAGGAATGCTAAGTGAAATACTACGCTTTTCACTAAAAGCAAACTGAAAAGCTTTATGATTAGCGATCCTATAAATGTCACAGTTCGAAGGGCTGAAATCGTGAAAGAGTTTAAGAGATAGTATATGGCACACTCTCTGTTGAAGTATGACAAGGATCCCACTTCTGGACACATAATTTGGATGGCTGTTTTTTATGCTCGCAACAGTGACCTTCTAAAATGAAGAGCAAAACCTGTTCGGATCATTTCACTTAACTACGAAAGTTTCACCGTGAATAATATCTGGTTTTCTCTTCAATTGATTTGCACAGATGTGCATATTATCGAGGCAATGTAATTTAAAGATATATCTTTCTTTCTAGTACTTTCAAATTAATTTTTATTTGAGGATCTAGTTGTAGTTCCGTAAATCGAATGTTGTGGGCGAGGTTTATTTTAGAGAACGAAACAACATATTAGCTTTTCCTTGCAAGTTATATAGGATTTCATATGCAGAATATATCTGTTAGTTTTATGAGCACTTTAACTGAGTCATTCGGTTAAAGTGCTCATAAAACTTGTAAGGCACGTAGTTACCATGCCAAGCAAGTGCACCTGCCTCTACAAGTCTCCCCTGGGGAAGTAGTTGTTATACCTCAAGGATTTCGTTTCGTTGTTGACCTTCCTGATGGCCCATCGCGTGGTTATGTTGCTGAGGTTTTTGGTACCCATTTTCAACTCCCTGACCTTGGGCCAATAGGTATCCTCCTCCTGTCTGGGTACGCTGAGCATAAAGAAACATTTATCTTCAATTATTCTGGAAGCATGCATAGTAAAGTTATCGAAGTAGCTGAATGATGTTGAATTATTTGTAGGTGCTAATGGTCTTGCTGCTCCAAGGGATTTTCTTGTTCCAACAGCCTGGTTTGAACAGAGATCTCGTCCAGGTTACACCATTGTACAGAAGTTTGGTGGTGAACTCTTTACTGCAAAGCAAGATTTCTCTCCATTCAATGTGGTTGCTTGGCATGGTAACTACGTGCCTTACAAGGTCAGCACTCTTTTGATTAATCATCCCTTTCTGTTTAGTGAGACGAATGAATGGAACTTGTAGAGGCAGGTGCACTTGCTTAATGTTCATAAGAACAGGGTAATAAATCAATTAAGATCTTCACAGACCTGATGGTACAAAATTTTACTGCTTGCAGTATGATCTAAGTAAGTTCTGCCCTTATAACACAGTCTTGATTGATCACGGGGATCCCTCAATAAATACAGGTGTGTAAAACCTATCTCTGTGTTGGCCTGCTGCTTATCCTACTTATGTGGTCGCGTTGAGCTTAACTTGTCTTGGCTTGTTGTATTTTGTTTTAATACATGCAGTACTCACAGCACCGACTGATAAGCCTGGTGTGGCGTTGCTTGATTTTGTCATTTTCCCTCCGCGGTGGTTGGTTGCAGAACATACTTTTCGACCCCCATATTATCATCGGAATTGTATGAGCGAATTTATGGGTCTGATTCACGGGGGTTATGAGGTAAATCTTATCAATTTGTGGGTCATGGTCACTTTTTACCAAGATTATTATTAGTTCCTCTCTATAGGAAAGTTGATAATAAGTTCAAGCTAGATGTAAAAATTGGAGGAAAGAAGAGTAAAAGCCCAAACATTTTGGTCGTCTCATCTTGTTTTCATTGTGGAGGGAAACGGCAATGAGTTATGATTTTCATAAGCTGCACCCGTCATAGACAAATTTTCTTAGGCATTCATCTTCTTTGAGACTCCAACGTTCCATCCTCCAATTTTCCATCTTTTGTGATCCGAAGAAACTGGTTTGGAAGACTTGTATTTTTTTATTTCTAGCCAGTGGCTTTAAAAGGAGCATGTCTCAGAAAGAGAGGACCAACTCCTGCTTGAGAGGGAGTCAAAAGTGAAAATTCAGAATCTGCACTGTTGTTTTATTGTTGAACATTTTGTAGTATAACAAGTTTAAACGCTATTTCGCAGGCTAAAGCTGATGGGTTTCTACCTGGTGGTGCAAGCCTCCATAGCTGCATGACTCCCCATGGCCCGGATACCAAATCATATGAGGTACACCATCTTCTTACCATCATGGCTTGTTTTGGGAGTTCTATGTAGTAATTCCATCATGACAAAGTTGGTTGACATATTGTTCAGCCTACATCTACCCCTTTACCGCATGGATGTATGTTCATCTTTAGGTATATATACTTTTTTGGAAAAGTAACGTGAATGAATGCTTAATATCACCATTTATCTTTCCGCTTGGCTCTCAGGCTACAATCGCGCTTGGAAACGAAGCAGGACCACAGAGAATAACTGATACCATGGCTTTCATGTTCGAATCTTGTCTAATACCCCGAATCTGCTCCTGGGCTCTGGAGTCTCCCTTCCTGGATCATGATTATTACGAGTGCTGGATCGGATTGAGGTCCCATTTTAGGCGTGAAGCTACAGATGGCCGAAGCAGTGATTTTCAAAATGGAAAACGGAAATAAGAACCCAAAAAAAAAAATTAAATCAATAAATTGTGCCCTTCAAAATTAAGCTAGATATTAGATTTTATCCTATAAACTTGCTCCGCATGTATATACTACAATATCAAAGCCGTATAAACCTTAGAATAAGAAGGCCTGTATTACTAATTGTATAGGAATATTTGAGTAGTGCATATGCAAGACTGGAACTTAAGCTACCGCTTGAGAGTTACGCTTCCGTAATAATAAATCTTATATATAATCTACGTCGGATTTGTTTTCTTCGACCACATTGTATGGCATGTCTAAAATTATGGCCTGGAATCTTGATTAGTAGAGCCTGTTTGCTGTAGAAAATGGTCATTTATTAGCCATCACTTAGTTCTGGTTTTCGACAGATACGCCTAAATTTGGGCTTAACCGCAAGTGTCATCAAACCGCAACTGCTGGTGATGGTTTTATTTTTTGGTAATAAGAGAATAGCATTGAAAATAAAAGGTTACAAAGTCGTCCAACGACAGATGAAAGTCATGACATTTTCGTGATTCTGGGTATACAAGATTTCAAAAATTAACAACTAATCCATAGACCCTATACAAATTATAATTAGACTATGGGTGACGTTTCTTGAAGTCGGACATGATGAAAGATGTATTTCATTGATAGAAGCCTAAGTCGCCTATCGTCTTCTGGGGACATGATTTTAAGTTAAAATTGAACAATGCTAACGTATAACTAGTCGATTACAAGACGGGATTCGAACATTCTTGGAATTGACGAAAAGCCATGGACAATAATATTACATCGGTACTAATTTTTTGACAATAAAGTAGAAAAACTTGATAATTGTACCAGTTCAAAGTAATGAATTACGAGTCAGTACTACTTCATATTACTCTGAATTACATAACTGGCGTCATTGTGATATTTTCTATGAATCCTTTACACTAGAATCTGAACATGTATAAATGGAGGCTTCACAGGGGCGGACCTATGTTGTGGCAAGGGGGGGGTTGAAGCACCCCCTCACTTCTGGGGGGATTTTTTTTTTTTTTTTTTTTTGTGGTTTTCGAGAATCGCATCACCCCGTTCCCGAGACGCCGTTCCCCCATCCCCGATACCCCGTTCCCCGAGACCACAACTTGGCACTCTCTCTCTCTCTCTCTCTCTCTCTCTCTCTCATCGGTGGACAGTGGACGTAACGACCGGCTATTAGATCTGGCATATTGCCGGCGACGCCACGCGACTGAACGGTTCCACCTTGTACATCTCTGACCGGCGACCAGATCTTGAAGAAACGGCACTCCACCGGCGACCATATCTGCTTGGCGGAGTGCCTCCCCCAGTCACCCTGCCGGCTGCCTCGAGCTGCTGCACAAACGATTGCTGGGATTTGCTGCTGGGAATTTGTCTGTTGTATGTTGCTTCATCCCAATTCGTGGTGGAGCTGCATCCAGCCGTGATGAATTTGTCTGTTGTCTGTCGAGTGTTGTTTACTTGAGACTTGAGTGCTTGACGGAGTGGCCCACTGTTTTGGTAAATTATCGTTAATTTATTGTTATTATTTATTTTATATTTGTATGTCGATGCTTATGTTACAGACTTGAGTTATTTTGCATGTATATAGATGTCAATACAAATATATTTGTACATTAAAAGTATCGTAAACCTAGAGTTTAATTTTAAAATTTTGAGTATCGAAACATTGGTATAGTTTAATTTCAGTGATTATGTAGAGATTTAGTAAAGTTCTTAAATTGCGTTTAATTCAGCGATTATATAGAGATTTAAAAAAATTTCTATATAAAATTATTTTATTATATATATATATATATATTGGGTGCATTCGATAGAATTTTTGCACCCCCTAAAAAAAATTTATGGTTCCGCTCCTGAGGCTTCAAGTATTGTTTTTGCACTATTTATTATTGGTCCTTTTTAATTCATGATATCTGTTTGAGTTAATTCAGATATTAAAAAATTATTTAAAAAATTATAAAAAAGTTAAGTAGTTAATTTAAAGTCGTACCGTATAATTTAATAGATAAAGTGAAAAAAAGTGAACCTGTTCAAACTTATGCTTTCCGAATTAATAACATATATTCTAAATTAACATCATTTTAATTTAGGGGTAAATGCACTTTACCCCCTATACTTTAAGGCGGTTGTACTATGGCCCCCCTACTTTAAAAAATTGAACTAAACACCCTTGAACTCATCAAAACTGGACAAAATGGACGGTTTCCATCCAAGTTAACACAGTTTTTGGGCGGGAAGTGTTTGGCGCCCAGATCTTGCATTTTTAGGACGAAACTACCCATTTGACCCAATAAAATGCTTAAGACTTGCAAAAAAAAAAACCCCAAAAAGCCACCCACTTCATTTCTCTTGTTCTACAAACCCTAGAAAACCTGCAAATGGAAGAGAGTCGTGGTCGCATGGATGTTTTAGCTGCTAGAGTATGCTTAAGACTTAGTTAATGTTAATGTTAATGTTGTTAGTAAGCACAGAAAAGTACAGGGGGCAAACTGTCTTAGGCATTTTGTAACCTAAAAATGATGTACTTTGGATGTAATTTGTGAGCAATGTTTCTTAGAATTAATCAATGTTACGTACAAGGTATTTATTTGTTATATTTTTTTGTTTGTGAACCCATCCCCTCGACCCAAAACATGCCTGAACCCATCCCCTCGACCACACCGTTTAGTGAAGACACCGCCAGGGGCGGAACCAGGAAAATTATGAATTATAAAAACAATTAGCCAATTAAGGATTAGCAAAGCAAATTAATCGAACCATTAAGGTGTTCCATCAAATCACGAATAATTTCTGAAATTGAATCAAGCAGACTGTGCCACCAAATCACCAATAAACCATAACCAAACATGTTTTTTGAATTTCTGAAATAGAATCAATTAATAGAAATTAAACTAGAATGTAAATACTGTTTCTGAAATTAAACTAGAATCAATTAGATTGCTTGAAATTGAAATTAGCCAAGCAGAGAAAAGCTCAAGAAATTAAGGCAGACAGTTGTTCACTGTTGTTGACGCCGTCGCCGGAAGTCCTCGCTGTTGCCGATCCTCGTCTTCGTCGCCGGCGCCTATTTGGCAGAGTGGATTAGAGTCCTCCCCTTCGCCTGCACAGCCACACTTGCACAGCTAGAGACATGTTCCAGTCTTCCAGATCTGAACGAATCGGTCGTCTGTCCGGCCATCGCCGTTGCCGTCGTCCGGTGTCTCAGTTAGGTCGTCTCCAGATCTGAATCTGCTCGGGCCAGTGGCCCGCCGTCATCGGCATCACGAACGGGTCACGAATTCACGGGAGTCACTGCCGTCTACCGTCTGGTCTGGGGACTGGTCGACTGTCGATTGGGTGTGTCGGGGAAAGAGAGATGTGACAATCTGGGTCTCGGGGAGAGAGAACTGAGAGGCAGACTTGGGTGTAATTGCAAAGTAAAAATTTATTTCTCAAAAGTTCAGGGGTGCACTAGCCCCCCTAGTTCCCACGTGGTTCCGCCCATGGACACCGCCACCACCACCACTAAGAAGAAAAGATCCGAGGAAGAGAGAGAAACAGAGCCCAAGCCCGTTATTGTGACCCGGCCGAGATCCCAATCCACCACCCGCTGAGTCACTCCCGCCGCCGTCGCCTCCGCCTCCGCCTCCTCTCCGGCGGCGCTGGAGAAGCACCTCTAGAACGGGGATCTGTACATCGGGAGCTTCTCGGGCCACGTGCCTCACGGATCGGGCAAGTACCTCTGGGCGACGGATGCATGTACCAGGGCGACTAGAAGCACGGCAAGGCCTCCGGCAAGACAAGTTCTCCTGGCCCTTGGGCGCCACCTTCGAGGGCGAGTTCAAGTCGGGTCGGATGGAGGGCTTCGGCACCTTTACCGGATCCGACGGCGACACATACCGCGGCTCCTGGACCTCCGACCGTAAGCACGGATACGGCCAAAAGCGGTACGTGAGCGGCGATTACTCGATGATGATCACTTGATCTTCAATCGGTAGAGAGATTTGGGAGACCGAGAGTTTGAGAAATTTGGAAAATGAATGGTTTGAAAACGGTGGATACAGTCTTCGATGTTGAGTTTAATACGAGGGTAATTGTGACATTTCAGCAATCTCAGTTACGGCCGTTCCATTTTGCCCAGTTTTGATGAGTTTAGGGGGGTTTAGTTCAACTTTTTAAAATAGGGGGGCCATAGTACAACCGCCTTAAAGTATAGGGGGGTAAAATGCATTTACCCCTTTAATTTATTGATTAAAGGGGAAAATAGGGAATGACTCCCTCTACTTTACACGTTGTGCGATTTGCCCCCCTCCACTTCAAAGTTAAGCACTAAAGCCCCCCACAGTTACAGAAAATGGGCACCTTAGACGGATCCGTTATGAATAGCGTGAAATGACCAAAATACCCTTATTTCTTTATTAGCTAATGACCCCCTGTACTATACACGGTGTGCAATTTCCCCCCCTCAAATTTAAATTCCAATTTTTGCCCATGACCCTCCTCCTCTGGTCAACCCCGCTACAATTGGTGATTCACTGAGCACAACAACTTCACTGAGCATAACCACTGGTCTTTTTCTCCGACCACCAGGGAGTTAGGTTTAGCAACTAATTTGAAATTAAGCTTTTGAAATGCTAAAATTAGAGGATTTGAAACCCTGATTTAAAAATTAGGGTTTTGAAACCTTAAAATTAGGGTTTTGAAACCCTAATCTGATTTCGCCGTCGGCAGCCCAAGCGTCCTCCTCACCCCACGCCGCCGGCAGCCTCTCTTGGCCCACCATCCGGCAGACTCGCCCCACCCCACCACGTCGACAAGCCCCTTGGCAAACCCACCCACCACGCCGACAAGCCCTTTGGCAAACCCACACCGCCGATACGCCGCCGGCAAGCCCCTTGGCAAACCCACGCCGTTGAGACACCGCCGACAGCCCTTTCTCTCTCTAAATCCCATTTCAATTCAATTTTTCATCAATGCCGTGTTAATTAATGGATCACCTCGACGGGGAAGGGGGAGGGCGGTCGCTGCGACGGGGAAGGGGAAGGGCGGTCGCTGCGACGGGGAAGGGGGATGGTGGTGCGGCGACAGGGAAGAGGGAGGCAGACGGGGAGACGAAGGGGTGCGGTGGTCGGGGGAGTTGACAGAATTGGGTTGGGGGGATAGGGGGTTGGGTGGCGGGGGGGGTGGGGTGGGGTGGTTAGAATTAGGTTTTTTTTTTATTTTTTATTTTCAAAAAAGAGATAATGGGCAAAAACGTCATTTACAAAATAAAATCGTTAGTCAACGCGCGTGTTGACCACGCGCTATTATATTTAACGGTTTCCGTCTAAAGTGCCCATTTTCTGTAATTGTGGGGGAAATCTAATTATATATATATGAAAGTCGAAGCTGAGAGAATGTTGTCCAGTCATCGCTTAGTTGGACACTCTCTTAATTCGACATGTGGACTTTCCTATTTTGAAATTTTAAAATGTTTTAAATTTGCTTACCTTTGTAATAATGATTTGGATTCTCTCTCTCTCTCTCTCTCTCTCTCTCTCATGCACACACACTCACACACACATACACAAAATTGATTTGAATTTCTTCTTTCCATTTGAAATTCAACCAATTATATATATTTTACATTTCTCTCTCTTTTATGTCAACATGTCCACTCACAAAATTTATTTATATCATTACAATTCCATTAAATCGTAAATTTTGATAAAAGTAATTCTCTATATATTCCTTTTTAATCTTAATCTTTTTTATTGTTTAGAGAAACACATTATTCTCTATCAATTTTTCTATTAAACTACCATAATCTCCTACGGAGTATCTTTTATTTTTTCAATAATTTATTATATATTGTTACTCTTTTCTTGGTGATCTTAAGTAATACAACCTCAAGACACGGATTATTTTTATTACTATTATCACTGCAATTGCTATTAGTTAGGAGAATCTATTTTCATTATTTTATACACTATTTTTCATCTTCATTTGTCACTAAAAACTAACGATTATTCCTCAAGTTTATTTCTAGCGATAAAAATTGGTAAGGGAACTCCTTTAAAAAGATAAAAAAAAACCAATTTTGTAAATGTTATTAAGCATACAAATACGAGAACTTTCAACAAGTATTTTGATAGTTATTGTTCCCGTGTGCAACGCACGGGATCAAAACTAGTTTAGTACTTAACTTTGAAGTGGAGGGAGGCAAATCGCACAACGTGTAAGTAGAGGGGTCATTCCTTATTTTCGCCTCCATTAAATCGCACCGCCTTTCAAACTCCATAAAAGCGCAAAAACCCGCGCGGCTTCTTCCCTCTAGTCGTTTCAGTTCCCCCCCGGCGTCACGAACGTCTTCGCCTCCTCCGGTACGGTAGCCCTAGCTCCGATTCCTCGTCTTCATTTTCTCTCTTTCGTCACAATTCCACACGAAAAATCAGACACTACCCCGAAATTCCTTTAAACCTCTTGCGGTTGCCTTAAATGGCTGTAGTAACAGACGTCGACAAGCTCTACCTGTGCAACGACCGGATCTCCGAGGCCACCGACAAGTCAAAGGTCAGTTCATTGCCTGTACACTGCTTCCAATAAGCTAGGGTTTCCACATTTTTCGCGGTTATGGGTTGACTAGTGTCTGGTTGATGTAGAACGAGAGGGAGTTCAAGTACATAATCGCGGCGGCGAAGCAAGGCAGCGTGAAAGGTAGGAAACTGGCCGCGCAGCTCATCCCCAGGTTCTTCAAGTACTTCCCGAAACTGGCGGAGGAAGCTATCGATCAGCATCTTAATTTGGGCGCGGATGAGGATCGCGGGGTTAGTCTTCTGTCCCACTTTTGATGCCTGTTTGTGTTTTTATCGTATACGACCATACGAAAAAGGACAATGAGCGCGAGAGTGGCTTTCATGCCACGTCACTGGGCCTTTGACCTCGCGGCTAAGCACTTTGGTGTTGTTTTATGACTTTCTAGCTGTTCATTTAAGCAGAAAATGGACTGATTTGTGGTCTAAAGCAATGCAGTGGAGAAAGCTGTTACTTCCAAATTTGAGATTCTAATATATCAAAACTATTTGATATAGGTAGATCATTCATATCATATGGCATTGCTAAGAAATGAATTTCGTCAATAGTTTTTAGTATCTGGTACACTGTTATTTTGTTTTGCAAGTAGAACGAATTGTTTATAAAAGATGAAGACAGTTTCATCTAAGTGCCAGCTACTTATTGGTGCTTTAAGGTTGGTGAAACTGGAAGTCAGTGTAGTGGTGTGGTGCCCTGTTTTGGCTTGGGTTGCTAGTTGTTGGTGTAAGCTTTCGGGTTGGGCTGTATTCATATCGAGCCTAGGGTGTTGTTGAGTTTTCGTGGCCCCTCACCTTTGGTTAGTCATTTAGTGCAATCGTTTACCCAAAAGGGAAAAAAATGATCAGCTTTGGGATACCAATCTGCCGGACTAAATTGAGTCTGATCACTACTAAACACTTTTGAAAAAGTCCAGTTAGAAGCAACATTCAAAACAAAGGAGAGGGTCCCATGTTGGCTCCCTGGTGCGCAGTCAGGCGCGTGTGTTTGTGAACTCACAGAACAAACATGTGTCTTCCACTAAAAGCAAAAGGATATCTTCTATAGTTTCGATAGGTCATATTGGTGATGGGACATAGTAGTGTTGATTTGTTGGTCCATTGGGCAAAAGCTAATTGTAGTTCATGTGATGTGTGATATGCAATTAAGTGTGGGTGATAATGATATGAATGTCCTAATTGGTAAGACGCAGAAGGGTTGGAAGAAAAACTTACAGGGCATCGAAATGAAGAAGTTCCATGTATTGTTTTATCTGAACAAGGCTTTGTTTTTTTTTTTTTTTTTTGGGGGGGGGAGGGGGGGGGATCCAGTTATCCGACATAGACATATATCCTTAATGCAGAGCGAAAATATATGCTCTTAAATAAAAGCTACTTAACCATAATTGTAGTTTTCTAACTTTTACAGAAGGTGATCTTTGTTTGGATGGACTTGTTCAGTTTTTGGAATTGCAATGTGAAAATCTATAATCTTCAACAAAGCATAGTTTCCTAACTTGACATATGGCGACTTTTGTATAGACTCATTCAGGTGTAGGAATGCTAAGTGAAATACTACGCTTTTCACTAAAAGCAAACTGAAAAGCTTTATGATTAGCGATCCTATAAATGTCACAGTTCGAAGGGCTGAAATCGTGAAAGAGTTTAAGAGATAGTATATGGCACACTCTCTGTTGAAGTATGACAAGGATCCCACTTCTGGACATGTAATTTGGATGGCTGTTTTTTATGCTCGCAACAGTGACCTTCTAAAATGAAGAGCAAAACCTGTTCGGATCATTTCACTTAACTACGAAAGTTTCACCGTGAATAATATCTGGTTTTCTCTTCAATTGATTTGCACAGATGTGCATATTATCGAGGCAATGTAATTTAAAGATATATCTTTCTTTCTAGTACTTTCAAATTAATTTTTATTTGAGGATCTAGGTGTAGTTCCGTAAATCGAATGTTGTGGGCGAGGTTGATTTTAGAGAACGAAATAACATATTAGCTTTTCCTTGCAAGTTATATAGGATTTCATATGCAGAATATATCTGTTAGTTTTATGAGCACTTTAACTGAGTCATTTGGTGGTCAGTTATATATGTGCTAACATTCTTTAAATATAGAATGGTAGAACTGAAAAAGTGGAAATTTCATTATATGATGCCTTCCCGTGCAAATGGTACTCCTAAAATTGAACATATTGACGGAACTCCAATAACTTTACAAGATTGTTTGGTCGATGCAGATGATGGAGGGCTCACCTCAACCATTGCCAATCCCAACCTGATTTTCATTTGTTCTTAATCCGTGGATGGTTTTTTGGATTTGGCGGAGTATGTTTTTGTACTTCGATACTCTGCATGATCCACATTCACAAGACCATAAGTGCAGTTGGTTGTGGCGAGTGGTGGAGAGGCTGTGCGATAATTTGCGGATAAAGTCCTCTCTTCTCTCTCATGGTTTCAGAAGCTTGGGAGAGTTCAATAAGGTGTTGTTCAGTGGATTAGCACTGCCAATGGTTGGCCTGATTTGACAAGCCATAGTTCCTTCGACATGGGTGATGAGAGGAGGTTCCAATATAATGAGCTTTGTTGGGATAAACCTTCTCTGTAATGGTTTTCAGACTTACTTGCATTGGCCGTGGATTAGGAGCTTTTTGCAACATAATATAGTCGCTTAGGGAAGCGGCCTTACTTGGAGTTCATGTTCAGACGCTTTCAAGACTGGGAGCTTCAGTCAATGCAACTATTTTCTCCAAGTATTAACAGCAGAAGAGGCAAAATTCTTCTTCTTGGAGTGGGTTCATACCGAATTGGAAGGGTGTACTCGCAGTCAGTCGAACCCTTCGCCCTTGTTCACACTGAGGTTCCCCATAGCTTATTGTCCTTTTCTCTCTCTCCGGAGATCAGAGAAGGATTTGTTGAGAAGATGGTGTGGGGGTGAAGAGACGAAATTTTTCCATATTGTGCTCTATGTGGTCCACCTGCAAGGGGAGGGACATGCGCACCTTTGATGGAGTTAGCTTCCTTGTACTGTTACGCACTCTTTTCTCCTATCCTCAGGGAGGGCTTTTTGGGTTCAAACATGGTTTTCCCGTGGAGCTTATATGTAGTTACTTTTTGCTTGCTTCATGCCTCTGTTAAGTGGTGTGTGGTTTTGGCAGAAGGTGAAACTTACATAGATGGGTCCTTTATTTTGCTTGGTTTACTTGTTTGCATGGGCCTAACCCCCTCCTTGGGGCTTGATAGTAATTCCAATCCCCAAAAAATACTTAAAATTGATGCCTTGATTTTCTTTTGGACCCAATAATACGTACAAGATCAAAGTAATGGAAACATTCTAATTCAGTCGTTGACAAGATGGTTTATGTGTCTATATATATGTGTGTGTGTGTGTACAATTCAATCATTGGTGTTGTGTGTGTGTGCGCGCGTGCGTGTATGTATAGGTAGATATAATGGTTAATGTTAATTTTAAATCCCTGTCATTTTTCATATTGCCACAGGTACGAGTACAAGCAATTCGTGGATTTCCTATTTTTTGCAAGGATAATCAAGAATATGTGTTTGATATTGTCACTGAGCTTGGTGTGCTCCTCACACCAGCAGGTAATATTATGTTCAATGTTTATATATGTGATATTTTAGTTGTTTGATCATTCATTTGATAGCAAAATGGTGTTGAATCTAAGAGAAGAAGTGGAATGTCATGCAGTGGATAAAGTTGTAGAGAATGTGGAGCGTGACGCAGTGCATAATGCCCTCTTCTGTTTGTTGCGGCAGGACATAGAAAGTAAGTCTTTACTCTGGAGGCTAGAACTTTCTAAGTCATGCTGTTAAAGGATAGTTAATGCCACCATGCCAGGAATCTCTCCTAAAATCAAAATTTTTAGCCATTACATATGGTTCAAAATAATTGCTCAATGCTGTCTAATACACCATGGATCTGATAGTGAAAATACGGTTGGTTTTGTTTGCATGTGAAATGCATAGCGTGTTATCAACTAATGTTCTATTTATGCTTACTGCATTGTAGATGTGGAATTTTCGTGCAAGACTTCTTGTAGATGGCTCACTTGTCAATCTTAGCTAGAGTTTTATCGAATGCTTGTACTTTTGTTTTACTTGATACTCGTATTTCCTTTTCCTTTGAGTCGGAGTTGGGTTGCAGACAGTAAGTAATAGTTAAGGTATTAAGTTCAGACTTCTAGCCTGAGTTGGTCCAGTGTGGTGTTTCATATAGGCTGCTTAGAAGTTAGAACTATTAAGCCTAACACGGAGGGGGAATCTATTATGCTTTAACGGAAGGAAATCCGGTTAATGATGCCAGGATGTAGAATCAAGACACTGACTGATTTTAGAAATAGCTTTAAGCATTCCTTGTGGCAAAATTATGTGCATTGATGGTCTAGCAACCACTGTTTCGGTCTTCAGGGTCGGTTTCACATTTGTCCATGTGGGGGTAGGAGGGGGACGGTGTAGAAAGGTACTTCAGTTCCCTAGGATAATCTTGTCAATGGCGTTATTAAGACTTGTGCCTATATGGATACGGCTTTCTCAGAAAAAATAGGTTACGGATGTGGCTGAATACGTTGAATATAATTGAATTTGTGGTAGTAAATATATGTACTTTTTGTATGCAAGTACATGTACGGATATTGAATTTGTTGTATTAAATATATACACTTTGTAAGTACGTGCAAGGGTATACGATTGTGTATTATTACAAGTGCCGTGTGCTATAGAATAAGAAGTAATCGTTAAGCTAGCATAAAACTAAATGGAAATGCAGTATCAACTATAAGATGCTATCCATAGAGAAGAGAAAGAGAGAGCTAAAGAAAAGTTGTCAAGTTGTGACTTGGGATCGCAGAGGATATACGTATTATTTCATTGGCTCCTTCAAAATTTTTTTCTGCCAAAAGAGAGACAAATGGCTACTGTTTCCCATTTCATAACACAAGTGAGACAGCTGGTATATGCTGCATGCACCTAGACGAACCGTGCGCTTTCAGAGGTGTAATAACTGAGTTCCTTGCGTACCTAATTGTTTATATAGGTGCTAGGTTAATTAGTCTATTGGGAAGCTATTAACTCTTACTTTCGTCATTACCATAATTGTCTGGTCAGGAGCGTTGTTTGTTTTCAAGTCAAGCCCGAGTTCCACACGCCTCGCCACGTTAATAAGGAAAGAAGTGGGAAATCTTGGAATTTTTCTTATTAGTTGTGAATTGGTTGGGAGACAGAAATGAAGTCGATTGACAAGCATAGCTTTTATAGCTGCTTTATCTGCCTGAAGTCGTGTAAACCAGAAATGGATTAACAACTATGAAGCAAGACCTACTCCCTCCCATCCCAGGAATAATTGAAGAGAGTTATCTCCAGTGGGGCATTATTGGTTATCCTAGTGGTGGTATGGAGGAGTTAAACTCACTCTCCCCTTTTTGATGCAAAGAGCTTCCCGTTGCCTCTCATCCCCTGAAAGAAGTGAAATAAGCAACCAAAGAACCCAACCAAGCGATTCTCCTTGACCCGACAAAGAAAGAAAGGAGGGTTGAGAATAGGACCTTCGCCAGAATCACTCAACAGGTAAAAAAGAATGCGGTTTAGCGCAGTTTCGGACATCAGGGTTGACAAGGCTTAACCTTCAATAAAAGTTATCTTAACACGGTTGATATGCATATGTGTGGTCATCAACAGATACACATCTGGGCTCATTTGCCTAATGAAGTTTGCAGAGAAGGACCCCTCATCCACAACCAAACAAATTTGCATTGGAGCCCAAGAAATCCGTCTACAACTCAACTTAGCACCACAGATCATCACAAGATGCATCTGATACGCACCCGAGATCTCGAAGGATATCGGGGAAGTATCTGGATTTTAAGGAATGAGAAAACAACAATAGGATACACTTTACTATGCACCTGGTGCACTCCCAACGAGTATCATCAGCCAATACACACCTGGCACAGCTGCTTTGACCAAAATGAATGAAGTATCCATGCTTCATAGGTTATGGTGCTTTTTTTGGTCTGCCTTCTCTAGTAGAAAAGAAAGGGAAGCTTCTTATTCAAGCTTCTTTTTTAGGTATGGCTTCAACCAAGCTGATCTGTGTTGCAACCTTGGCTCAATTTTACTATATACAGAAGCTTCTTATTCAAGCTACCAAGCTGGTAGCATTTATTGTTCCAATCAATTTATCTTGTATTCTTGTTGCATTTCTATAGGCTAGTGCCTGAACAGTCTCATAGAAATAAGTGGTTTTGCTTTAGGCTGGACCCCCCTGAAAAACATTGGCGTGCAGACCTCACTCTAGAAATGAAAATACCCACATTAATAGTAGGGTCTGCAGGTTATGCAACTATGATCTGCATGCAGCATCCGCATATGGTTTGAATTGCCACGCCCAGAATCAATTGGATATTAGGCATTTTTAAGCTGTATGCCAATCATGTGGGAAGTTTGCAACTCCATTCATGTTCCGACGGTCAAAAGAATTGTAAAAGAAATACCTGCATACTATCAATTTCTTAGACATTCTCAAGCTGCTGAGAGCCACTGGATGGAAAAGCGTTCGCAAGGGTTATCGGATTAACATTTTTATTCATTTATTCTTTAGAAATTTGGTAGGGTAGATTATGTTTGGATATCTTTATTATGTTTGTGGACCCTAATATCTTATTCTTAATGTCTTGGTTTTTGATTGAGAACAAATGTTTTTCCTTTAAAGCATTGCTTTCTGAGTGGTGTCAGGCCACAGCCTTTGCCTTCAAAGCAATTTAAGTAGTGTAAGGCCACAGATTTCTATAATTCTTGTTCTTCGTCTTTGTACTAGCTCTTAGTTTCCTGCATAGTTTCTGCATATGAATGGATATTGAGATTGCATATATTTACTACAAATCTGTACTTGGTCAAATGGTATGAGGGCACTATCTACCTTCAAAGCCATTTTGGTTTTGCCAAAACACAAGTTATTATGAATGAGTATATGCCTAAACAACTAAGTGCATTCTATCTACTTATGGACCATATTCTTGATGACCACTAGTTATGGAATGTGAAAAAAGCTTTTATTTTCCAAAACAGTCATAAGAGCTGTACTTACTTGCTTTCACATTAGTTGCTATAGTAACCAGGGTATGTATCACATAGCACTATTTTCACAATGAATTAACTCGCCACTGTTATATTTCTTTTATTTATGTGCTTCTGCTGCAGCTTCTTTAACTGCTCTGTTTGACGTTGTTGGAAGCACCAAAGCTGATGAAATATGTGAAAATGTCCTATGTTTTATTATAGAAAAGGTGATTTGTTTCTTTGATTCCTATATTTGCACATCTTCATACATTCCATCATGTATAAGATTCATAGCTGATAACTGAAGCACCAATCATTCTACTTACAGGTGTTTCCTCTGAAAGCAGAATTATTAAAGCCACGGGAGAAAATGGAGAGGCACATAACTGACCTGGTAAAAAAGGTATGTAATTGGTTAATTTTGTGCCCTTTTAAATTCATTGTTGTGGGCCCTTTTTCAATTCATTGTACTGGGAGCCACGGAAAAAATACTAGGATTACCTGAATTATCAGAATAAGGGAAATCCTATGATCTCCCCTTAACTATGCTTGTAATGCAGCACTGCATAATCTGGTTATTGGAATGGGACTCCTTGCTATGTCGCATTTTGGTACCATCCAAAACAAATTCGAAGATCTACTGGATTAGCTTTTACCATTTGCATCCGGTTTTGTATAAAGATCCACCGGATTGACTGTTCGATAGCTACACTTGTATCTCTCTGTGATGTCTTTCCTAAATCATAAGATTCGAGTTATAGCCCTATGTAACTGTCGCTTCCTTTGACTTTTATCTAAAGAATTTACCATATGGTTTTGAAAGGTACTTCAGCTGAAAAAATTAAGGTATTTTGGGATAGAGTCGGGGGTTCTCAGGGAGTGTGATAGTTAGCTCTTTGCTTTTCCTGTCCTTCTTAGATGTGAGGCTAAAAGTTAATTCTGCAGAGGAATAAGAATGATCTTAGTTGAGCGCTTTTAACAAGTCCATGAACTGCAATTGCAGAATTTGCAAGGCGTAACGCAGGTGAAGTTCAGAACTTTGTTGGACTTCTTGAGAAGCCTGAGCTTATTTGGTGCGGAAGCTCCTCCCGAGCGTATTCAAGAACTTGTTGGAATTATCGAAGGACATGCTGATCTTGATGTGCAATTTATTGTAAGTACTGCCCATCCCATACATGGGACATGGTTTATTTAGAATCTTATAATAAGGTCATTAGGATACCCACGACAGAAGTTGACACCATGATGGTAATTAGCCACATTAGAGGTCAATGTGACTAATTATTTCTTTTGAAACAGAAAGATGTTTCCTCCTGCCTACCCATCTCTATTGTGGTGTTCTTAAATGATGATACGTAGCTTATGTGGTATCTAGCCAGATGTTGTACCCCTTTTATTAATCTTTAGTTGAATACACTTGAATTCTTTTTGTTGTATGACGCAGTATTTATTCCATAATAGCGTCACTGCGTCAGACTTGAGCTGAATGAATACAGCATATGATGATGAAGTAGTCTGTGTTTGTAGAAGAGCTTGATGTTTGTTTTATCCTGTTTAAGTTTTGGTATTGTGGGATTAAGTTGATCTAATTACATTACCATTACAGTTATTGATGGGATCTCGTCCGTTGAAATTCTCATTTTTTTTTCTTTTGGTGCATTTCAAGAAATACGTTTCACTTTCAATTTGTGGCGATCAAAGCATAAACATCAGAAAGTGTTTATTTATTTATTTTTTCAATATCAAATTTAATAACCTAAATAAAGTAAAGGCATTCCTAAGTGCATCTAAATTATAGTTGTTTAAACAATCAACGATACATAACACACGTATATGGATCCTTGTCTTCTCAAGTATCTGATATGGGTGCTGTAACCTATTAATGTAGTATAAGAATTCTTTTGATGGTTACACCGTTTATTTTTATCTTGGCTCAAGAGGTGGTTGCTGGGATCCATTTATTGCTTTTGTGGCTTTTGAAAGTGAATAAAACCCTGGAATAAAAGAAAAGCTAATTTTGTCACTTGGGGCAGGTTTGTGGTCTTGTTTTTTGTTCTCTGCTTTTAGTAAATGCCTGTATAGGGTCAGTTCCCCCTCCACCCAACAGGAAAAATCAGCAGGAGTATTTGTAGTGATTGATACCTAGCATGGACCATAGGTGCTATTCTCTTCTTGTTGGCAGCAGGGAATAATTTCACCCTTGTTCATGAGTGAACAAGAAGACTTTTATTAAATACAAGCAAGGGTAAAGTAGGAAATACTTTTTTTGAAAACTAAAAGTGAAAATTGGTTCCTTTCTCTCTTCTTGCCACTTTTGGCGTGCACCTTAAACTTCTGAATGAGGATTGCAGTCCATTCAGTGTACTTCTATCCAAATGGACTAATAAGAGAAAACTTTCAAGGCATAATGGTTTTGGACTTTTGAAGCAAAATCATAGACATAGTTTAGTGTAAACGAAAGTAGTTTCTCGTTTTCTCTTAGTAGGATCCAAGCATAATTTATTTGAATTTTCACTGTATGGTGCTTATATCATTGCATCATTACACTTCATGTCATCTTCTGTCCACATATACGCGTGAGCTCAGACATTAATATTCCATTTATACTTCCTTTTCGTCAAGTAGATCTTAACGATTGCATATGTCAAACCCTTTTTGATACAGGTTTCAGATGGTGGTCACATTGATAGGTTAATTTCTTGTGTGCAAATGGCGCTTCCTCTCTTTTCGGTACAAAATTTGCAACCAATCCATGCTCCCCCATTATATTTTCTTAGATGATTATCTATTTACCCAAGTACTTTTTGTTATTCAGAAGGGTGCATCAAGCAGTAAGTTCCTCATCTATTTCAACAAACACATAATACCTGTATTTGGGAAGGTAATGTTCAAACTTACTTGGTTTCATATAAATTTTGCAATCAATATTTTAAATTTATCCAGCATTTGTAAGTTTCAGCTTTTGGTTATGTAGTTACCATGATCTTTTGCTTCGTTCAATGCAGAATAGTTCTAATTTAAATGCATTATGTGCAGTTAGATTATCATTGAAGTTATGTACTGCTCTGAGTTATTGAATGCTTTGTATGTGGCAATAGCATTAACAATTGAAATACATCATCAGCCGGTCGGCTACAATGAATCCTTTTCCAATTCTTCCTTATCCAAGCATATGTTCTGTGGTAAATTTGTAGCAGCCAAGTGTTTTCTCACTACTTATTGCAATGTTATTCTCGATGTACCCTTGACCTGACCTTACCCCATCATTTGACACATTACTTATCCTCATTGGAGCATTTAAAGGCCTACCATCTCAAGCTATGCCACCCCACCCCACATATCTTATTATATATCATCCATCTAAGTATTCTTATATCTGTTACACGAATTTATGTGTATAATGATTTAAGTTTACCAACATCCAGAACCATACAGCATTGTTGCCCTCACCTTGAGAGAAGTTTACGATCAATTTTGTTTTACCATCTAGATAATGCCAAAATTTTGATTTTAGTGTTGGTTAGATGTTTATAATAGTTGATGAAATTTTGAGGCCTTGAGAGTCATGGCGACTCTACTTGTTGAGCTTTTGAAGCCTGAATCTTTCATGGTGTTTGCTGTCTTCTGCTGTTTTTTGTATTCAGTTAGTCTGAAGTGACAGACAATGACCCACTCTATCCTTACTTCTGTTAGATTCCTGAAGAAAAAAAAAGTAGAAGTGCTCAAGAATCTTGCAGAATGTTCACTTTATGCAACATCTCAGGATTCCCGGCAGCTCCTTCCCTCTGTGGTCCAACTTTTAAAGGTACTTCTTATATTGTAGTTGCTTTGCATACTTGCTGTGGATATTGAACGAGTCAATAAAACCTTTCCCTGGCTTACCATGTGGAGATGTTTTTTTGTGCTCATTAGATAACTTTTTTTTGGATTTTTGAAATTTATGTAATGTGAAATATATTTTATATTTGGTTCATATCCGCATTCGGCTTGATGTATCCGATTTTTAATTCTTTGGAAACAATTGATATGATACCTGCTGCGGGTGGATACACGTGCATGGTTCTCTGTTTTTAATTGCTTGTTCTGTTTTTCTTCTTCAGAAGCACATGACTCGGACAAAGATTGAAGAGATGAAGTTTACTTATGTTGAATGTTTGTTGTACACATTCCACCAGTTAGCTCACCAGGTATATAGGTTTCAACTTCTTTGACTTGATCCTCTATGCTTTTTATGCCAATGATATCTGATATGTCGGTGTAATTATCTGCTGTAGACTCCTAATGCCACCAATTCTCTCTGTGGCTACCGAATTGTCACTGGCCAGCCATCAGACATGCTTGGAGAGAATTTCTCAGATAATTATGAAGACTTTATGGAGAGGTGTGTAATACCATGTATTGTTCTTACGTCATCACTCATTGCTGACAAGATAAAGTAATCATGTTACGTTGCAAATACAGCGTAGGATCTTATAGTTTTTAGGATTACAATGCTTAAATTTTTTTTCCATTAAGGTGAAGGTCTATCAACAGATTTTTTCTTAAGAACATGGATTTTGGGGTTTTTTATTTTCTTTGCTATACATTCACGAGAGATTGTTCCCCTCCTTTGTATATGTGAGTGAGAGTTTAGCAGCACATAAAAAATAATCTAGTTTTTATGGTAACTATGCCAATTTTAAATGTGGTAAAAGACTGAAATTGCGGCGTACGAGCACCACACCACTATTGCCTTCCTTTCTCTAAGTCATGCAGCAGACAACATTGTTTCGTTTGATGATGCAGGTTAAGTATCGTTGAGGATTTAGCCACAGTTATGGTGAAGAAATTAACCCTGGCAATGGCAGAGCACAACAAAGCCATGGCAACAGCCACAGATGATGAAAAAATTAATATTGTGGGTCCTCTCTCTCTCCCCCTCCCTCCCTCCCTCTCCCCTGTTGAGAGATTTCTTTTGCATAGTCCAAGTATTATAATGCTTACAATATGCAGAGGATGAACAAACAGAATGTAACTACCCGGCTTCATACCTGCCACAACATATTGGCTATGACCAAGGTGAATGACTTTTCAACACAACTCTTACAATTTTATCTTTTGCGTTAAATGTTCATCTAACATTCTTTACAATTCAGCCATTGCATTCAAAATCGCCTTTGTTTATTGGGGATGGGAAAATTAACTTGTCATGGAAAGAAGCATCAAAACCTTCTTATCTATCAACTCCTGCTGTTACGGGGTACGAGATAAATCAGTATCCTGAATTCCTTTTCATGTTGTTAGTGATGTTGCCATAATCATTATCTACGTCAATCTGCATTCTCAGTATTGTTGCCGGTGGATGCAGTCGGAAACGGGCTGCTGCTGCTGATGGTTTAACTGCCTCTACGAACAAAAAGGGCGGAGGGGCAGGTTTTCTGCGGAATCGACTGGTACAGAAGGCATTTGACAGTTTATATGATGGTGGGAGAACTGGTGGAAGAGGCCGGGGTTGGCGTGCAAATGGAAGACGGAGGAGTTACCATTAGCGTGGTTCGTTTTGTTGCAGCAAAAAATAACAAAAACAAAACAAAGTTGTAAAAACAAAAGAAACATAATCAGAAGATGTTGTGTCAATAGTTAGGCTAAATATAGTTCTTGGAAATATTCTTCTTAACCCGGATTGACATGACCAGATGTAGCTCAGCATTTTAACTTTTGGCAATCAATGTTAAAAGACTATCGTATTGAGGTCATGGTTGCCGTTCTTTTCTTCTTAGGATTAAATTTCGACGTTTATAGTTTTCTGGTACTTTGTTTCACTTGCCTTTTTGGTTAGAGGGACGACTCGCTTTCACGTCCCTCGCACGTAACGCGGAATATACATTTACGCTTTCAAGACATTGTAATTTGCGTTTTGGAACACCAGATTGAACGACTTATGTTGAATCAGATGCCGCTTGAACTTTAGAGCAAGAAGCGGCTATTTAGGGGTGTACTCTCAGAATGGTTTTTCGAGTTATATTTAGCAAAGGATGAAGGATCATTCAGGGCTTTCTTACATGTTGCCTGCCGGCCACTGTGAAAAGCTCCTGATGGCTATGCACGATTCTTGTAAAACGTCTTTCATGATACAACTGAGCTTGCAATTTGATCGCAATGTAGTTGCGAAACTATCTTCAAAAACAAAAAAAGGAAAGAGAAAGAAAAGAGGAGTGTTGAAAGTTCTTATGGTTAGGCTCATGTTTTCTTTTTCACTGAAAAGAATCCAAAAACTAATAAGGTGCAGAGCATCATGTATCTAATGTAACGTAAGCCCAGGTTTTGTAAAACCATTTTGTGCCTAAAAACGTCTCCCTCTAGAAACGAGAAGTGTAGTGACCCCGTCTGATCCTGCAATTTACGTCCCAGGTACTAGAAAAAAAAAAAGAGAGACTAGCGAGGGGGAAAAAAAAAAAAACCAAAAATTCCAAAATTCATGTCAAACGTGATATGTTTGAAACCGGTCCAATGCTTATTGCGATCAAACTTTAATCTGAACCCTAAATGAGAAAAGAGAGACTAGCGAGGATCGTGAGAGCCGCCACATCATATTTTCACAGCAACTAATTAATTATAAAGTATGAAATTTCACCGCAGTTAGACCCGCATAATTTGTAAATGTCATTATCATTAGGCTTTTTGTGCTGAAACCCTTTTGGGCCTAGTTATTATGGTATTATTATCTCTTTTCTTTCTCTTTAGAATCGTTGAGTATCTAACAATTCATGGGTTTTCATTCTTCTATTTACCATGCGAGGAGTAAACACGATCAGGGCCTTGTCCATCTTGTTTTCTTAGAACTTATCATTTCAGCTTAAAACAATAATAATAATAACTTATCCGACTTATAATCCGGACTTGTTCTAAATACTGGACAAGATTTGTTGCTTGTCCGGTCTTATCCGAGAGTATAGCTTGTCCAGCCTTATCCGCCCTTATCTTAAGCCCTTATCCGTGTCGCCAAACACAACCATATAGTTGCTCCATTCACGTGCAAATTCTTCTTTTGTATGCAGGCGGGCAACAGTCCTCTGCTCTCCTTTCTCGGTACGGCACGCGCTAATATTAGCATTTTTGGGGATCCCAGCTCATAAAATAAAACCAAAATAAATGTCTCTCTGTGTCTCTGTGTCTGTGTGTGTCGTGTGTGTGAGATACGAAAGGGTGGCGAAGTTATTATTATTATTATTATATAAACATACAGTGGATCAGTGCACATGGTGGCCTTGCATCTTAATTAATTGGTCTTTGGGATCGCAAGCCCTTGAAGTATTCCTTTGGTTTAAGATGCTTTCGTGAATGGAAACCAGCTTTCATCGCGTGATGATATCGCATATTTTACAAGAAAGATCACATAGTTTAAGGAGACAGAGCAAAGAAGTTTAATAAAAAAATGTGGCGGGAACAAGGAGTTGTTGGATTGGATGGGAGAGTTTGAGGCCGTATGTGTGACAGATTCTTAAAAGGGCATTTTTGATATAACAAAAAATCGATTTTTTTTAAAATCAGATTTAATCTTCTTTAAAACATTACGAGGATGTGAAATGTGTTTGAATAAAAGTGATGAATGTAGGTGTAGCATAACAAGATGATCAAATACTGTGTTAAGATACATTTTATGCAATTCTAAGTTTGAGGGTACTTTAATAATTCTTTTTTCAAACACGATTCTCCAAATTCGAGTAAATCAAGTTCCAATAAATTTAAGATTATGAATTTACTCGGTTTATTTTTTCTGCCACATACTTGGATACCAGATTTAAGATGAACTTAATCAAGTTTGACCATTCTAGAATCAAGCCTAAAAGAACAATGAAATTCGTTAACTAAGTATAAAGTCAGACATTATCATGTGTTTGTGCCCATGAAAAATATTGTATAATTCGGAACCAATAGTCTTGAACATCTGGGACCGTTAATTATATTTCAAACTAATTCCTTGTTTTCCTTGGACAGTCTTCTACCACATTAACTCTCCTTGATCCAACAGTTCTTAACAATTAGCACGAAGTCCATGATCATGTAAAATTTAGTCCTACTTCTAAACCTTTTTATTGGATTTAGGCTCGCTTTCCTCGTCTTCACGACTACCATACAACAGACTCCCACTTAGTATTTTTTCCTTTATACAACCTAATGGTGATACCTTAGTACGCGGAGAATATTGGGTGTTTTGGGATGGCAAGGCCGTTCGATATTCTATAAAATATCCCGTGTATCCCGTACCCCTTTTCTTATCCCATAAACTCAGCCTGACCCAATGGTCCTAAATGGTTGAGGTCAATTGTTTGGGACCATATAGTATTTACTCATCTATGCTTTTAAAATTTATAAGACCTTTCGCAAAAATATTTCCAATTTAGTATTGTTATCTGTGTCATCATATGCTAGTTATCAATAGCATTTGCAATATAATTCTTGAATCTTAAATCTGATGAATTACAATTTCCAATAAAGAACCCTTTGTAATTTCTTGTACGTCCTCGTCAATTCTCTATGTTAGATTTCTTATTTCAAATACCTAATTTAGTAAACGTTATACAAATCTTATGGCATGTGGCAGATGTTGTTGGTACTAAAACAATTAGCTGCTCAATCAGAAACAGTTTTAGATTGTTAGGAATTTAACAAGTAGAAATTATAAGATGCATTTAATATTTAGAAAATGCTAAATCCTTTTACCTTTGGCTAGCTGTTAGTCGTCAAATTAAATACTTTTCACAAAAAAAAAAAAAAAAAAGACATGGGAATTTACAAATGTAGCGATAAAATGTTATGAACAGTGAAAGTTCTATCAAAAAATGGTTTTTATTCAACATAAAATCTATGTTTAGATATATATGGACCTAGGCGTTGTACTTAATCAATCATGGACAAATTTTTTTCATAATTCCCGGTATGTTCACAATATAAAACACATTGGGCCATATCAGTTGGTGGTATAGATTTGTGAAACAAATTTGAGAAGCGTGACATTATCTATAGGGAACAAGTTAATATCGTTGTGGTCTTGAGTGACAACGGCTTACTACCACATTTGAACTCCGCAAATGATTGTAAATGCTTAACTCAATTTCTATAACAGAAGACCCAAACTTAACATATGTTTTTTTTGATATATAAGAGATTAGCATTGATAAGTAAAGATTACAAAGTCCGCCAACGGCGGATAAATAGTACAACATTCTCGTGACTCTGTGTATACATGACTACAAAGGTAAAAAATTAACAAGTAAACATATACCCGATACAAATTATAATTAATTGAAGCAGAACATATCCTACACTTTAACAACCTAACTTTAAGTAACATGCGAATGCCTAAAGGTTATATAAAAATCCTAGTAAACTGAAGACGAAAGACTAAACAAACGTAAATCTAAAAAACATAAATATTACAAGGACCTCGACAATCAATGAGATCACAACGCAAAGACAAGAGGCAGTCAACCTTGCATGGTGCACAATATGCCGCCGAAATTTCCACCCAAAACATGGCAACCGTAAAACTAGGCAGCAAACCAACAACATGGCTAAGTCAAACAGAATTCCCCCTTCCCCCCACCCCCCCCACAAAAAAAAAAAAAAAAAATTTCCCCTCCCCAGGGCCCCAACCCTTGCAAACACACACACGCACATGCCCAAAATCCCCAAGCCCCCAAGCCCCCTTGACCCTACCCACCCACCCACCCACCCACCCACTCTCAAGGACAACCACATAAAAAACCCTAGACACATTACCCAGTAACCACAACGGGCAACCCCCACAGCCAGCAATTGAGCCCGCACTACTGCTGGCAAATTTTCGACTGCCATCGACGATGAAAGATCTAACCCTAGCAACGAAATCCTCTTCAAACAAACAAAGAGTCTGATCAACCCTCAATCATCACTACTATTTAGCTCGATCAAATTAGAAGATAAAGAAAACTCCAAGATCTACATAGATCCGAAGAGATCCGGCGAATCAGAGCAATATCACGGCATCACCATTCCCGGTCGTGCTTGGGGGAGATGGTGCCTGCCACAAGAAATTTGAAAATACTTTAAGTGAAATTCATTGTTTGGTAACTACACAAGAAATTTTTGTGAAATTCTTGATGGAATTTGAAAGAGGAACTTGGAAGGCCAAAATCCCCGGTTGAAATAACCACTCTAAATTAATTTTTATTAAATCTAGAGGAGAACTATCTTCCATAATTCAAACATTTTTTTTTACTTTTCCAACCATTCATCACCCTCTCTCTTCCTCTTTTTTTTTTCTTTCCCTTTTCTAACCTCAGCCGTCTATTTTTATTTATTTTTATAAGCACTTTATTTATCTGATGACCAATTATTGTAATACTATACCTACTTGCAAAAGTTGCAAAACATAACACTTGGCAAACTTCAAGATTTAAAAATGCAAGAATTTAAAAATAAAAGGATTCTAAACTTCTTAGTATCTTTAAAATTTTCATCTAAACACACGATAAATGAATATATTAACCGATCTGTATCCATTAAAGTTTAATACTTCTTAGAACATGGAGAATGAATTACAACACCCTTAATTAGATTTAACTACTACTACGGATGACACATTATAACTGCTAAACTTGCAATGCATTTTTTTTCCATCTAAAATGTTGACAATATTTATTATTACATAATAAACACAGGCGTGTCAAGTTTACGAAAAGAGAAATTAGATAAAGAAAAACTTTTCTCACCTCGCAATCTAATATTGAAATTTGGTTAGGAAAAAAAAATAAAATCTAATATGTAACTTTAGGAGGAGACACAAACTTTAGCAACCCCATCCCCATTTACTATCCGATCATCCGACCCTGCCCTACCTCACATGTAACTTGTTAAATCATCATTCCGAGATCATGCCTCAGATTAATTCTCTCTCATCACAACTAGACAACTGTCCCTGGTAAGCCATATTGAGCTAGTACAAATCTTGTCAAATACACTTAGAACCTTGAAGCGAAGCAGCAGTAGTGTAAAGCACTCTTTAATCATCCATCTCGTACTCTACCCCAAAAAAGAAAACACATGCATGCCTAACATAATGGTATCCTTCGAAGTCGAATTAAATTGTACTCCTAGTTTTGAAATTAAAACGCTTATTTGTAAATCGTGATCGTGGTCAGAGTCACCTTAGGACAAAGATAGGTTGCACTTGATACCTCGTAAAGATTTTGAAACCTTGAAGTGCGGGATTGTATCATGTGTTTTATGTGTTGTACCGTTGGTTTTAGCTTTATATTTGTATGTTAGTCCCTTGCTGATTATCTTGCCAGATAGCGGATGGAGATGCTATTTATTTTTAGTTCTGATTATATGCTACCACCGTTTTACTTTTCGCTAAAAAGATAATAACCGTCACGAAAATACATCTTTGGCAACGAAAGAGTAAAAGAGCACGAGTAAGTGAAAATGAAACCATGGCTTCAATCCCTTTAGAAATAAAGTATTGGCTTCCTCAGTGACTGCGATACATGTGTATATACATACAAAACGAACATGGAGAAGGTTTGTGAGATACAAAAGCTCTTAACCCTCCTTACAACTTTTCACTAATCATTATTAGTGTCTCCTAAGCACCTCCATTGAGAAAAACAAAAATGCCAACATGAGTTGATGGAAGCTACCAAGAAACTTGTGTGTGGGTGTGTGTGAGAGAGAGGGAGGGGGAGAGAGAGAAGCAAAAGGGACATATACCCCCCATGTGAGTCTGATTTGGGGACAAAGCAAAGAGAGGTGGGGGCTTACAAACAGTTCACATGGGGAGGAGGAAAACATGATTCTAAACAAGATCCCTTTCTTTCACAGCTCATACTCTCTCCATCTCCCCTCCTCTTGTGCATCTTCCCAACTCTCCCACTATCTACTATTTTTAATCTCCCCAAGAGAAAGTCTCCCATACGCTCATATCATGAAAAAATTCGAACCGAACTTGATCGAATCGAATCGAATACGTAGTTTGAAAATAAAAAATAAAAAAAATCAAACTGACTATTCTTAAGATTGGTTTAGAATTAGTCAGATTGATTGATTCATTTTTTACGGTTAAATCGGTTTCAATAATTTATATGCTCACTCATAACCACGTCCATGCTCCATCTACGCAATTCCCTTACCATCCGATCCCAACAAATCCAGGCAAACCAATCACAACCCGTTTGCTCAGTCTACGATCACACCCAAGTGGGCAGAATTCAATTTCAATGGAATCATACTGAATGTGGGAGATGGATATACATGTAGAGACATGAAAAGGTGGTCACTATAATAAGCAAATGCAGCAGTGGGGGAGGGGGGGGAAGGGTCACATCGGCACGTGGTGGGCTGATTCCGCCAGTTATTAAACTACCGTCAACTTTCTACTGAAACCGTTGAGAGTTCCTCCTTCCACAGCTGTTGCTAGCTGTCCTAATCCCTTCCCCCTCCCATGTGACCCCCCTCCCTCCAAAACCTCTAGGGCCTCAATACAA
Source organism: Escallonia rubra (assembly GCA_033065855.1). Taxonomy (NCBI): domain Eukaryota; kingdom Viridiplantae; phylum Streptophyta; class Magnoliopsida; order Escalloniales; family Escalloniaceae; genus Escallonia; species Escallonia rubra. Next base: position 102,789 of record JAVXUO010002917.1, on the reverse strand, counting down.
AGTGTTTCATCTTCTAGCTGTTCTCCCCCTCAAGCTTCTCAATCCATTTCTTGATCCTTTCACTGGATTTTGCCTTCTTTAGCTTGTCTTTGCAATAGGTTTGTCATAATTTAGTTGGTTATCGATCTATTCTTTAAGCTCAACGCATTTCTTGATCCTGAAAGAAACTTTGCTAAGTTTAGCTTGTCTATTGGCTGTAGATTTGTCAAGTTTGTTACATTTGGGTTGGTTATCTTCTTTAGGCCCTTCATCCCCTCAAATCTCTCAACCCATTTCTTGATCCTTAACTAAATTTTGCTAAGTTTAGCTCATCTCTGGTTTGGGTTTGTCAACTCCATTAGTACGTAGTTACAAACCTTCCCTTCGTATAAATTTGGCACACATGGCTCAATTACCACCCAAGGCACCCATTAGCATGACCCATAACAATTGGCATGCATTCCCATACCAAACAATGCAAATGCCGCCGTCCACGGCGGCGCAGCCACCCTTCTGGGTGGACGAGTTCCTCGACTTCTCCTCCTCCCGCCGGAGCTCCCACCGGAGGTCCGTCAGCGACCCCATTGCCTTCATTGAAGCCCCGTTCGTGGAAGAATGCCGCAACGCTAATGGCACGATAATGCCGTGTACCAACAATGGGTTTGAAAGATTAGACGATGAGCAGCTCAGTTCCATGTTTTCCGACGATATCCCGGGGACTTTTCCGTCGTCGTCGTGTCCCTCCACGCCGTCCGATCAGAACAGTGACGTTGATGAGAAGCCGGCGAAAGTACACGACGAGATGCAGCAGGTGCCGAAGAATGAGCCGTGTGAGGAGGACGGGGACTGCCGGACGGAAAACCAGGCACCTGATGTTTCCGGCAGGTTTTCCGGTGATTCGGTTGTCGTGGATCCCAAGAGGGTCAAGAGGTACTTATGTCGAAAACCCACCTCGTAAAAGTTTCATAATTGTGGATTAGGAAATTAGGTGAGATGTCCTTCATAAGGAAACGCTTACCTAATTTATCACACTAATGGAGGTTATACTAGGTTGCACCATACACATTAATGTATGTACCCTTTTCCGGCGACATTGGGTTACCATGTTTGATAAGACGTTCATAGCTATGGGGTTAAGACTAGTGAATTAATTAGGTTTAAAATGGTGAAACTTTTGATCAAGGTTTCAGAGCAACATCTGGAGAAGTGATTTCCAGAATTAGGTGAGATCTGCATGGATAACCAGGGCTGTGCGATATGCATTATGGATTGTACACCCTTTCGTGACCACCTTTGGTTTAGCAGTCAACCTTAATTAGCTTTAGTGATAGCTAAATGATTACGTAGGATCTGCATGGATAATTATGTCTGTCAAAATCCTAATATTGCATGCTTTAAAAGTAGTAATAGGTTGATCTGGTGCCTCTTAAGGTAAAGAGATTAGCGGTGCCTAAAGGTCTGAAGTGTTGATCAATAATGTTGTTCTCTAATTGTTGTCGGGCATTTGCCAGAATATTAGCAAACCGGCAATCAGCTCAGAGGTCAAGAGTGAGGAAGCTACAATACATATCAGAACTTGAAAGGAGCGTGACAACGTTGCAGGTACATATAACATGTGCAATTGCCTTGTTTTAGTTTGAGATTTGGAGTTTATTATCATATGTGGTACACTTAATTGACATTTCCTGGTGATTTCGTAATGCAAAATGAAGACAGAAGTATCGGCATTGTCACCAAGGGTTGCATTTCTAGACCATCAAAGGCTGATTCTTAACGTTGACAATAGCGCTCTCAAGCAAAGAATCGCTGCTCTGGCTCAAGACAAGATTTTCAAAGACGGTAAGAGCTTGTAATCACTTATAATTTGTTCCATGGGTTTATAAAAACTTCAACTTTTGCATAGACAAGTAGCTAGGATTAAATCCTCTCAAGTTTGTCAAACAACTTGAAGTCTGGAGAGCTCTGCTGTTAAATAAATTCTAAACTTTTGTACGCTTGTCATAACCAAATTCTACGTCAAATTCCATCTAATTACCAATTGGGGTGCGACAAAAAGTATAATAATTGGTTACTGAGAGCCATTTTTCCTCGAGAAAATGTAATTTATATCTCATTTACACCTTGGCAGAAGTCTGGATCTATGGAGGTTCCATAGCTGCATGTAGTTTAAGTTTCTCTCTTTTCAAAAGTGTGCATCGATCATTCAGCTTAATTGACACGGGCGTTTGTTCAAGAAGTAACGTCTTGTAGTCACTGAAATTTCTTTTGCTTTATCTTTTAATGGCAGCCCATCAAGAAGCACTGAAGAAGGAGATAGAGAGGTTAAGGAAAGTGTACCACGAGCAGAACCTCAAGAAGATGGCGGTAAACAATGCCACCGCGGCATCACCACCGCCACCACAACCAGCCTCCTTCGACAACATGAACTGTACAGACGAGGAATAGGCCTGAAGCTCTTCAACTCCAAGAGTGGGAGGCTAGTAGCTAGTGACAGGCCATGGTGCATTCTTCTAACTTGTGCATTCACGTGATGTGTTCCCCCCCCCTTCTCCGACCTTAAGTTGGCCCCATGACTGGAGGGTGTCGAAAGGACACGTGGACACTCGCAATGGGATAGCGATGACGTCGTTTCACAGCATTTCTTACCCATTCAGCAGAGAGATTCATCACATAAAGCTGTTGGGGTGGGGTGGAAGAAAGGGAAAGGAGGGTTGGAGCCTTTTTATTTTTTATTTTTTTTTATGATTATAATTCTTTTAATTTGTTCCTCTTTTGCCTTCTCCAAATCTGATTTAATTTTGGGGAGGAAAAGAAGGTGGGTTTATGGGGGTGTGGGCTCTGTAATTGATATTGGGATGTATGAAAGAAGGGTTTGTGTCAGGGTGTAGGGTAGCAGTGTCCGGTTGTTTTTATCCTTTCCCATGTTCTCTCTTTTGGCATAATAATGTTGCATGACTATGACTTCTTTCTTAATTTCTTAACAAAAAGTAGAAAAGATGGAAGTTAATTAGAGAGATTTATCTGTGAGATTAGGGCACATGATCATGCTCTTTAACAGATGAATCAGGAGTTTATGTACTAAGTTAGCAGACACAGGCTAGGATCACAAGTATCAAAACGTATCTTGTCAGCATGAAGATCAATTATAGAGCAAGTTCCCAAGGATTTCTGATCTTTCTAACTATGATCATTGATCTGTAACAAAACAGAAGGTCACTAGATGGTTTTTGGAGAAATCTTTACTAGAAAGGGAATGATTTTTGCCGTAACCCATGAAATATTTAGGCTGTACCCCAACCGGGTGACAGGAAGAGCTGTCTCGTATAGCGACAGATGATATTCGTTAAATATATTCAGTGATTCTTTATTAGTGATGCTAAAAAAATGCTGCTAAAAATTGTCGTTAGTGATGTCTGCAAAAATGTCACGAGCAATATGTGATGGTAATTGACGTTCACCATATAGGGGGTATGTAGACTATTTCTAATACTTAGGTCACTGTCAAAATCTATTATGTAAGGAGAAAAATTTGAAGGATGAGTAATATTGTATGATTGATGACTATTAGTTCTGATTATCTAAGACAACTGGATCTGAGTAAAAGACAGAGGAAATTATTTCAACAATTAAATGCGCCTACCACGTAACACGTAGTGGGTTCGAAAAACATACCGTACGAAGTAACAGAAAATTCCGACGAAGGATCCTTGTTGTTACGAAAACGACTAGTAGAAGTTCGGTGATGCTTTAGATAGAGATTGTCTTGTGTAACTTTTTTTCTAAGGATATTTCTAGCTTTGACATAGAGATAGTATTAGAGACTGACTTTACCTCAAACACTTAGGAGATAAATATCGTCTAATTAACTGTAATAATTCAAACTAACAAATACACGTAATGGTCCACTGACCCAATTTATTAACAATAATATATATACCGAACATCCTAGATGATTGAAACTATTGATCTCTGACTATTCAATATTTCCCACCGACGGTGAGATTTGATCTAATGCAGAGCCGTTCATTGCAGTGATTTGGCTCTATTAACAGGATGCTTTGACTCTCATAATTGACAACATAGCATGCATTCCAAGTCTGTTGTGTAACCATGTGCCCAGCCGGGGAGTTCTACAGACCACCACGAGAAAAGGAAAAGATAATGGCAGAGCATGATGCCAAATGATGAAATGAATGCGCATATGAAATGATTCTTTTCATGACTGTCCATTCAATTCATGCGAAGAAATCACTTCAAGAAGAAGCCTGAAGATCTTCGGCTGCGAGGGGCTGGGGTTGGTAGCGGTAGCGGGTAAAATTACCTGGACGCTTTCATGATTTTCTTGCGTACACTAGGACGAAAAAGTATGATTAGCTTCGATAAATATCAACTGACAGTTCCAAGCCAGTGTTTGATGTACAAAGAGGAACTTGGTTTCTCGGGAATGAGTGGAATATCAAGCAAATCAAGCGTCGGATTAAAGCTATAGGGGCGTAAGAAATTCCTGCTTCGACCACTCTACGTTCCGAAAAAGCCTGCATTTGTTAGGATCCTCAGCCCTAAATTAGTTAGTGGCAAATGAAGATAGGGAGAGAGAGAGAGAGGCCACACATGGTATGAACTTCAGTTTCACTCGCATTATAGGAAGGGAACCTCTTCCCAGAACAACAGCTAGCCACTTCATTTGAACAAAATTAAGGTGGTTGCGTTGATTTATGTCCAGCTTCACATGCTATGTGTGTTATGTCGACTGCTGTGTAGAATTAGATAAAAACTGACCGAACTTGAGTCCTCCATTGGGCTCTATGCGTCGGGAGGAAATTCTGCATCATGTACGCTGCGTGAGAACATTCTCCTTTGGTGCCACATGTTTGTAACTACAGCCATGACAGACGTACAGACGCTCTTGTGTTTGTCAAGCATTCGGGTGCATCGTTTCTTAAATCCAACGACGACATAGATGGTGAGGGCAACTGTTGATGTACCTCCGGTTAACACAAAGAGTATCCAAAAGCTTTGGAGGCTAAGACTCCCATTTTCATTAGTACTCAATTCCGATTCAACACACTTCTCCGACATGATATATTTCTTCTCTAGATCTCGAAGCTTTCCAGTTTCGGACACATTCAACAATGCCTCGTTTATGTCATGGAGATGTGGGAAACCTTTCGAAAATGCCTGCATTTAGAGAAAGTCCAATCAGCGAGCATTAAAGAATTCTTGATATTCCAATTAGGGACTGTCAAATTAAGACGTGATCATTTCGTATTGCTTTTATAGGTACATTTTCTTTGAGCAAAAAAGTTCCCTAGAAAAATATTATGCAGAACAGATGGTGGAAAGAGAGATACGAAGCCAAATCCTCCAGCTTGATATGTTTCTCCAGCTTTAGTGAAGCTCCTGCAGTACTGGGAAAGGAATAGTTTAGCCTTAGGAACGGAGAGAAAGACTGCTCCTATTTCTCCACTTCTGAGTGCCTTTGCAAATTCTTGTGTTGTTTCAAATGCTGCAAGCTTGTTGTGTGGGAAGCCTAACACATTCGTCAAGTAACACTCAATGTAGCTCCCCTTAGAGTAACCAACACTCGCATTGGTTTTCTTTAGTGTCTCAATGTCGGATATTCTGGGTTCGAGCCTCTGGGCAGTGAGCATGCTGGCAAAGCTAGCAGTATAGCTCTGTGTGATGATTAGAGCCACAAAAAGCCACACCACCATTGCCATCCTTGACAAATTGCTGTGGAGTTTTTCCCCTGTGTTCAAATAGAACAACCATATCACTTGTTAATTAACTACCTTAGATGATTATTCAAAGGCCGTTTTTTTTAGGTTTTATTGGATTGATTCAATATATCGTACCATATAAGGTGAATAGCGTGGTAAAGGCCAAACATAGTAGGATGCCAATTTGATCAAATGAGGACCCTTTTAGTTCAGTGCAGTAATTTCGCTCTACCAACCAGATAACAAAGCCATTGTAAATGGTGATAGCTGCTATAAGAGTCCACATGGATCCTGTGAAGGGCTTCATAAAAACCCAGCCTGCAGGCACTTTTGGTTGAAGGGATACTATCATCTCCAGGCCAGATTCGGTGTAAGGTTGCGTGAAATCTGCATACTTTAATCGGCTAGCTAAGATCATTGTATCTGCAGCTACAGCATCGAATTTCTGTTCCACAAGCAAAGAAAGTGAGAAAGAAACAACTTTCCTACGTTTTCCTCAAGTCACTCTTTGTTCTAGAGTTCAAAATGAAGGTTTGTTACAATAATGGGTGAGTACTAAATACAAGTTGCTAATCCAGGCAACCCATGTCTACTCATATGTAGGAGAATAGTGAATGCATAGCAAGCACGGAATCATATTGATCTTTCTTTCACTGTATAATCTGGAGGCGAGTCTATATTTGGGAAAATAGGAGCCTTGTTCCAAATCATTTAGCATTTTTTCTATTGTATCATAATTTGTTCTAATACACCCTTCCCTTTCCAACTTGCCTAGTTTGCATGTGTATGCGATTTGAATGACAAAAGGCTTGAGTCTGGACAAAACGTCCTGCACCAGTGTGGCAGAGAGTTGGTGTTGTGCTTGTAAGGGTGAGCAAGCTAAGCCAAGCCGGCACATGTATTCATAAGTAAAATGCACACGTATTTGCCAGATATATACATGAACATCAGGGTCATGCGGACTTGGCATTTATGAAGCATAAAGGTTGCATAACTTAAGGGACATAGGTTCTTGTGCTAAGGACGATTGCTATTTAGATAGCTCATAAGCAACCAAAAGAAGCAACCATTTATTTGTACCTTCTTATGAATTTGCTCCACCAGGGCGGTGTAGTTTGGCTCATCGGACAGAATAAACTCATATTTTAAATTTGGCAACCCTCTCATGATTTCTCTGAAGACTTCGATTGAAAATCCAGTGTAGTAGTCCTTGTTATCCGTGTTCACGAATTGTTTGAAACAGGAATTGGAGGGCACACCAACTCTGAGTGGTATATTGGTGCTTGTGGAAAGAGTTTGTCGCCTTCGAGTATTCCATTGTTCCATGGAGCAAAAGTCTTGTTCTAGCTTTTGAATGGAAGATACATAATTGGCATTGTCGTCACCAATATTCTCTGAGAAGCCTAATCCATCGGACCAAAACCCTGAACAAGTTTGTCGAACCACATTGACAATCTCAAATAAGCGTGCTGCAGCTAACTTTCGTTCAGTGAAGTTGAATTTGCCACTCAAGCCCTTATAATCAACCTGCAAAACTTTTTCTATCAACTGTTTCCCGTTCGTGTCAGTTCCATCCAGTGCTGCAGCCAACACCCATGTGGCATCGTAGGCTTGAACTGCGAAAATCCCAGGCTCATAGTTTTCTTCTTCAGGATTCTCCATGTTGAACTTTTTACGGAAACTTCTGCGAAACACTTGAAATTGAGGCCCGGATTCAGGAAAGTAGCTCCTGACTCCTACAATGCCTTGCATTGAGGATATGACAGTAGCATTTAGGGAGTGAAGAAGATCTGTAATAGGACTTGTGGCGATCCAAAACTCGTTGTTTCCCATTAAATTCATTTTCTTTGCAGTATGGAATAGAGGAATGGCCATATCCAGTGAGGTATAAACAACATAAGTTGTACGTTGCTCTACTTCGAGCCTTCTGAGCGTCTCAAAGAACGACGAGGAAGGTAAAGGCGGGAGTGCTACGAGATTGATCATTTTGATCCCAACATTTTGTAGTGCATCCGAGAGATAAGAGATGACTCTGCTTGATGTAGAATCAGTATCCTCGTATATCATAGTAACGTGGCGTTGTCCCCAAGATCGGATAATAGCAGCAACAGCATTCATCTGTGCATAATTGTTAGGTGATGCTTGAACAAGGAAGGGCCACCGCTCTACTGCCCATAGAGGACTTGAATCCGAGAGAGAGAAAGTAGGAATTTGAGCATGGCTACCAACCTCTGCAATTGACAATGTTTCTTCCCATGTATGTGGTCCCAAAATAGCTTCTACTCGATGTGTGTCGATAAGATCTCTAGCTGTATACACACAGTTTCAAGCATACAGATGACCAAAAGGATAACTGATGACTGTGTTAGAATAATTGAGAAATTTAGATAGTAGAGCTGTAGAGGAGATTATTTCAGAAGTTTACACATTTATGAATAGTTTTACTTTCAGATTTCCTTGTTTTGTGTCAGAAAATCATGGTAAATAAGTAACACCATGTCACTACATGTCCAGGAAAATGTACCGAAAAGGTCAAGATGTCTCATTAGATACAGAGGGGTTTCTTGCTTAGCTTTAATACGTAGGAATATGGATGGAGAGTACCTGCAAGAGCTGCCCTGATAGGTTCGCCTCGAGAATTTCTTACGTGCAGAACCAAATTTTGATTAGTGTCCCTGTTGAAATCAGATATTGCCATCTCCATGGCCACTTTTGCCTCTTTACCAACACGGTTTCTGGTGTCTACGATAGCCCCTATAGTGCTGCAGTGTATATGGTTTAATTGTGAAAAGTACGAGGCCATCACAATGAAAGGGAGGGAAATCTGAAAGAAAGCTGTGTTCATCTTTCTCCAGTTGAATGTATTGCGAACAAGACCTTACCAACTTTTGCTTCAGACTACATGTATTATATATGTGCACCGAAATTTCCTTGATAGTGCTGAGATCCAGTAGTGTGACCGATTCAAACTGCATACTTTTCCTTGACTCTTGGATTTATGTTAAGAATTGATTTGAGATAACCTGCCAAGAAATTCAAGGCAACCTTCATATGCAGCTTTCATGCAACATCAGCGGCGGACTCTGTCCGACTTTGAACAGTATTTTCATCCGTCAGACGGAGGTGGACTAAAAAAGCATCTCTTATTTAAGGATTGACAAACATTAAGTATTATTTTCTCTGCAACGTATACGAGCAATTACGCCCTTTAAATATCTAAATTTAAAATTCACGTTGTTGTCTAACTCAAAAGTATGCTCATAAGAAGAATAAATCTACCAAATATAAGAACCGATCTCAATCCCTACATATAGTTTATACGGGGCTTTAACACCAGGTCTCACGCATAGCATGAAATTTTAGGTGATCCCAGGCCTCGATCCGAAATAAGCGAACGAGGTAGCTCTAATACCGCCATGTTAAAGATGACATCTAGTTTATTTAGTTAGGTGAAAGATAACATTGCTCCAAGGTAAAAAGATGGTAAATGAAGCTCCAAAAAGTTTTAGTGCAACACTAACATTGTTGCCAAATCAACTTCTGTAGACTGGAGGAAGCATGCATTCAATAGAATCCATCAAGTCTTGCTTTTCTAAAAGGTTGATTCATGTCCGATCCAACTTCACGTATATGCTACATAAATCATTACTTCTGCTTACAGGGAAAGAACTATAGGTGTTCCTTGGAAAATTATTTGTTATATTGTCAGCTATGCGGTAATGTTTTTGAACCATTAATGCTTAAACTTGAGCCCTGCATGGGCTTCATGTGTTTGGAGGACTTCCAAAAATTTCTGCATCCCCAACTCTACTGGAGAACCGTCTCCTTTGACGCCACAAATTTGTAACTGCAGCCAATATAAATGTGGAGACACTTTTGTGCTCATCAAGCATCGAGTTGCAACGTTTCCTCAATCCGAGAGCGACATAGATGGCGAGAGAAGCCGTTGATGTACCTCCAGTCAGCACAATTAGTACCCATAAGTTTTGAAGGCCAAGACTAGCATTTTCAATGGTACTCAATTCTGCGTCCACGCACTTCTCAGACACGATGTATTCTTTCTCTAGTTCTCGAAGCTTGCCACTTTCCGACACATTTAGCAACACTTTGTTTATGTCATCAACCTTTGGAAAACCCTTTGAGAATGCCTGCACATAGAAGAAGTTAATATCATCAGATAGTCCTTGAATTCTAGTAAATGGTACTTGTTTCTACGTACGGATGCTTTTCTAGTAGTTCACTGTTAAAGCATGATATACATTGTTGAGCACATTCTCTAACAGTTTAATCTTTTAGAGTAGATTGTAACTTAACATGGTATCTGGTTTGACAAGGTCTTGAGTTCAATTCTTTCCGCTTGCATATTTAGTCCCCCTTTATTATAGTGCGATTTGCACCTTAAGTAGTGTACTTCCATACGTACCATTTATGACATGAGGGAGAATCAGATAAAGTACCACAAAAAGGTGATGAAAAGGAAGTTAAAATTTCCATCATACAGTTAGGTTTTAAAGAGTGACGACTAGGGATGGCAATGGGGCGGGTCGGATGCGGATCTTCTAAAATCCGAACCCGCCCCGCTCGTCATGGAACTTCGCCCCGCCCGCCCCGCCACCGGGTTATTTATGTGAAATACCATAACCGATCCTATGAGAATGTAGAAAACCTTGACCCGCCCCGCTCCGCCCCGCTCTCGCTGTAGCACGCGAAAAACATGTACCCCCGAAACACGAGTTTATCTCTAAGATTTCGAGCATTAAAGCAGATACAATGAAATCTGAAATCGGATCAGCAACTCAGGTAGCGGCATGACACTGCAGCGAGATCTGGAAACTCATTCCGAACTGAGCGAGTTCTTGACTCTTGATTCTTAGTCTCCCCAATTGAGCTAGGGCTTTCAACCCCTGAAATCTGAATCGACAGAGTAGAAGGCAACGGCGCCGGCGTAGCCTTCGGCAGAGCCCTCGGTGGAGCCGTCGCAAGCTCGACGGCAGCGGCGCCGGCGTAGCCATCGGCAGAGAAGAAGGCAGCGGCGCCGGCGTAGCCTTCGGTGGAGCCGTCGCAAGCTCGTCGCCGTGCGGTGGAGAGTGGGCAGAGTCGGTGGCTGAGTGAGAGTGAGAGAGCCAGAGAGAAGGTTGAGATCTAACTTCTAAGGTTTGGGAGGAAAATAACATATATATAGTACAGGATAGATGGCTAAGATCAAATGATATATTAGGGTAAGTATACCGGGGCGGGGCGGGTTGGGCAAAATACCATACCCGCTCCTAACCCGCTACGGTTTTTTTTTATTAAAATACCATACATGCCCCATAGTCCGGTCAAAGTAAAAAAAAACCCGCTCCTAACGGGGCGGATATCCGCCGGATCGGATTTAAATTGCCATCCCTACTGACGACCGATTATAATCGGTCAAAATGATTATCAGAGGGCCTGAAACATATGAGCATTGGAGTGTTTTAAGTGTGGAAGGAAAAAGAGTGGGGGACTGAGTTTGACTTACAAATCCGAATCCTCCAACTTTATATGTCTCCCCAGCTCTAGTGAAGCTCTTGCAATACTGGGAAAGGAAAAGCTTAGGGTTCGTTTGACAAATTTTTTTTTTTGGTTTTCAGTTTTTAAAGAGCAATTTAATTTTTTTTTTTTTTATAAAAACAAGTGGGTATTTGATAACCCCTTTTTTTTTAGTTTTTTTTTTGGTGTTTGGTTTCCCTTTTTTTTTTTTTTTTTTTTTTTTTTTTTTTGTGGTTTGCGGTGGCGGTGGTGGGGAGTAGCGGTGGTCGGCGGCCGGAGGTCGGCGGTGCCTACCGGCAGTCGCCGGCGGTGGTGGCCGGCGGCCGGAGGTGGCTGCCGGCAGTCTCCGACGGTGGGAGGGTGGTGGTCTAAAAAAAAAAACCAAAAGTGAAAAAAAAACCAGTTTTTGGAGTTTTTTTTTACTCTTCAGTTTAAAAACTGGTTTTTAAATTGAAAAAAAAATGGTTACCAAACGCTCCTGCTTAGCCTTAGGAACCCCAAGAAAGACTGCTCCTATTTTTCCACTTCTGAGGGCTTTGGCAAATTCTTGTGTTGAATCAAATTCCACGAGCTTGTTCGATTCAAAACCTAATACATTTGTCAACAGTGGCGGAGCCAGGATTTCATTTCAGGGAAGGCTAAAAATATATTGAAATCAGTAAATTTTTTTATTAGTAAAATAACACACAAAAACATAATGTATTTTTTTAACTTCTTAGTACCTTCTTAATTATTTAATAATGTATCGTATACTTTAAATCAAGAAAAATAACACCCGAACTTTCCCCACAAGTGACAAGTGAAGCAGTGGATATTACTCTGTACGACAGCAATAATAAGTTGGTAATTTATAAAGAGCAAAAGAAAAGAGAAAGAGAATTATAACCGATTTAAAGAACCTTGTCGCCTAGCGTCAATGGTGGAGCGCTAGTGTGTAAATTCACAGGAAATCAGGGGGCCAAAAGGACATTTGCTTCCCCAGATAAAAATCAGCAATAAAGAATGGAGAAGAAATTGTGGCTTCTTCTTGGGTAGGTACAAGATGTTGACAGATTTGTGGAGTACCCCCTTCCACGCCCCCCTTTTTCAACACCCCCACCCACCCAGGCTCCCTAAGATTTTTTTTTCTGTGGCTTCTTCTCTGTCTCAAGGATTTTTTTCTGTGGCTTCTTCCCTCTTCTCCCCAAGATTTGGAGAAGAATCAGTGGCTTCTTCTCTCTCTCTAAGATTTTTTTTCTCCTTTGTTCACGCATATTCACAGATCGGGGGAATCATGCTGTTAAAATGGTAGAAACATGCTCTTGGGTGGAGAGAAGAACTTGATACCACCCCCCAGGCCCTCTCTATTTGATGTGTGAGTTGGTGGTGCTCTTTCCTCAACTCTTAGATCTCTCTCTTCTCTCCTTGTTTCTCTAGTCTTCCTTCTTTTTCCCAATCTTTCTCCCATTTTCTCTCTGTCCAAAGCCATCATCCTCACTGAAAGTAGAGCTTCATCAAAACAAGGTTTGTGTGATTGGCTGATTGCGAGTGATAAAACTCTCTCTCTCTCTCTCTCTCTATATATATATATATATATGTATATAAATTTTTTTTCCTCAAAATCTGAGGGGGTACATTAGCCCCCCTCGTACAAGCGTGGCTCCGCCCCTGGACCTCTCGTTACAAATGTTTGTATATACTTTCGACTTCCAGTGACAAATTTGTCAAAAGCAACGAAGTGCTTTGCTAGAAATCAGTTGATAGATTTGCTGAGCAAAATCCAAAGGATCCAAATCCAGGGGAAGGCACTAGTCCAATGAAAGAGAAAAAATTTCAAGAGCCTAAAATGAGAGAGTTCATTCAGTGAATGGACTCCGAACATAACTTACTAGTAAGAAACTTAAAGAAAGATCTCATTGTTTATCTCACCTTTTTGTAAACTTGCTCCACCATATCGTCGTAAGATCCCTCAGAAAACGGAATAAATTTGTATCGCAAATCTGGGAAGCCTTTCATGATTTCTCTGAAGACTTCAATTGAAAATCCGGTGTAATGATCTTTGTTATCAGTATTGACAAACTGCTTAAAATTGGATCTGTGGGGCACACCGACTTTTAGAGTTGTGGGAAGAGGTTGCCGTGTTTGAGTAGGCCGAAATTGTTCCCTAGAGCAAAAAACTTGCCCCAAGTATTGAATAGAACAGTAAGTAGTACTCTCATCGTCAGTCCCCGGAAAACCAAGTCCACTGGGCGATAAACCAACATAAATCTTTCCGAACACATTGACAATCTGAAATTGACGTGCGGTAGAAAACTTCCGTTCCCTGAATTGCACTTTACCTGTTAATCCATTGAAGTTAACGCGTGAAATATGTTGCAACAAATTTTGGCCACCACCACTTGTCATGTTACTTCCATTCACTGCTAAAGCCACCATCGATGTGGCATCATATGCCTGCACAGCAAAAATCCCGGGCTCATAATTTTCCTCTTCAGGATATTCCATGCAGAACTTTTGACGAAACCTTTTGCTAAAATCTTGAAATTGTGGCTTGGACTCAGGGAAGTAACTCCTGACTCCTATAATACCCTGCATCGATGAAAGGGTAGTAGTATTGAGGGAGTGAAGAAGATCCGTGACTGCACTTGTAACGACCCATAAATTATCCTTTCCAACCATCCCCATTCTCTTTGCAGTATGGAATAGACGAACAGCTGATGCCAAAGATGTATGAACCACAAAAGTTGTACCTTGCTCTTGCTTATGTCTTTCAAGCTCTTTAGAATATGAAGAAGTTAAAGGTGGGAGTGCTATAAGATGGGATATTTCTGCACCAACTTTGTTTAAGGCATCAGAAAGATGAGAAGTGACTCTAATAGATGTAGAGTCAACATCCTCGTACACAAAAGTTACCCGACGTTGTCCCCAAGACTGAATAATAGCAGCCACAGCTTTCATTTGCGCGTATTTGCTAGGCGAGGCTTGAACAAAGAAGGGCCAATGCTGTAATGCCCATTTTGGAATTGAATCCGCAAGGGAGAGAGTAGGGATATGCGCTTGGCTACCAACATCAGCAATTGAAAATGCTTCTTCCCATGTATGTGGTCCCAAAATAGCTTTCACTTTGAGCGTATCAATAAGCTCTCTAGCTGCATTTCTCCAGATCGAAGTCCGCAACACATTGTTGTAAAGGGTAAAAAAAAAAAATTAACCAAAAGAAGGTTAACATTCTAGGAGTATGATTATTGATTGCATTTTCATCATCATCTTAATTCTTAGAGTTCAAAGAAGCTATCACCCAATTGCAATGGGTAAGTCTTGATTAAGGATAATCTAAAATTAGTTCAAGTATAATCTATATCTATATCTATATCAATCTATCTATATCTATACATATATAAAAGCACGTATGAGCTTAAGTGACTAATCTTTTCTTTCCTTAAAATACCATTTTTAAGTTGAAGTCTTCTTACAAGATTAGGGGTGATTAAGTATTTTTAAATTAAAACTTTTTTTTCCCATTAAATACCCTTTATAAAAGATTAGTGTTGATTAAGGATGTTTTTTACTAAAACAATTTTTCCCATTAAATATTCTTTTTGGATAAGAGTGTTATTAAAAAGTAAGGGTATTTTTAACTTCTCATAGGATATCAAGCTTTTTTTTTCTTAAAATACCCTTAATGGAAAAAAATGCTCTTATTAGAAGTAAGGGTTGTTTTGACTTTTATTAAAATATATGCTTTTATTAGAGTTAAGGGTTGTTTTAATTTTTACAAAAGAAAAATAAAAAAAAACCTATAAAACCCTCATAAATCACCCTTAAACTTTGCTGCATACTCTTTGAACATCGTTACCGAAAAAACTCTATCAAAACCTTCATTCATTAACGCTAAAACTAATATAGACCCTATAGCTACCGCGTCTTCTCTATCAAATTTGATTGAAGAAAACAAGTTGTATATAATAGATTTTTTTATAGCCTTTCAATTATTGTGCATGTATATAAATTTCAATTCAAACATATTGATATATTGAAGCTATCGTTTTGAGGTTTATTTGTAGATTTTGAATACAGATGTATTGGTGTAAGAAAGCTATCGTAAACCTGTAATTTTCTAGGTTTTTTTTAAATGCATATATAATCATGACTTTTAAAATGCGCCATGTTCTTTACATGATTATTATCTTTGTATGTTCCACTGTAACTCAGAATACCATACAAAAATGATCTCAATGGGTTAAATGGCTAAACATTCTTTTTTAAAAGGTTTACAAAAATGGGTAAGCTATTACATATGACAATTCTGAGGTTTACCTGAAACTACACAAGGCGCCTAAGTATTTTTGTTACACTAAACTATACATTTTTATTTTTCATGTTATTAAGATTTTTTTTCATTCTTTTATATATTTTAAACCTATCAGAATCCCGAGTAATTTGGTAATTACTTACAACGTTATTGAATGGAACAAGGGCCTGTCAAGAGCCTGGTTTACACGCGATCGTCTATATACAGGGGAAATAGTTACTGATGGAACAAGGGGTTGGACCTCACAAGTAGCATAATATTAGGATTGCTAGACTCTCATTACTGAATAATTGCAAAGTAGTTTGCAATTACCCCGTATGTGTTCTGTCCAAACCAAGTGAGCCAACTTTGTTTTTCACTCCCTAAATGGTTTTTTCTTATCTCCTCAGGTTGGTAGTCACCGGAAAGGTACAATCGACATAGAAAAATCTATTAAAAAAATAACATACAGAAAGGTATAGATGATAAGGAAAAGTT
Organism: Escallonia rubra; assembly: GCA_033065855.1. Lineage (NCBI taxonomy): Eukaryota > Viridiplantae > Streptophyta > Magnoliopsida > Escalloniales > Escalloniaceae > Escallonia > Escallonia rubra. Next base: position 86,808 of record JAVXUO010002917.1, on the reverse strand, counting down.
TATGGTCTTAGCTGTTATATCGGTCTGGTATATATGTAATTTACCTAGGCAAGAACTTCTAATGTAATTGGTCTCAATCAAGCAAATCATTTGCAAGGTAGATCGCGACCTTTATTTTTTATTTTTATTTTTATCTTTAGAAAAGCTATATCGACATAGGACAACATTGGCTTTTTAGATGAGTAGGTGTAGTATTATCATATAAATGATATGTGCTAAAAACAAAAATCTTGTGGCCATATATGTTGAATTACGTACACAACAAAATTAATAGCCTAATATGTACTACTAAGATTAACAAGGTCATGCTACGTTAAAAAAGAAAAAAAAACTTCAAAGTACACTATCAAGAGAGTTTTAGATTTTATGTGCCTCAAATTGTCTTTAGAATAATTTCTTTACCTTAATTACTGACATGCCAAACTTATAGTGTTTGATGAGAATTAAATATTTGTGAAAGATGTTGGGTAAAAAGATTTGATGCAGAATAGTCAAGATTCTCTTTAATGGAAACTTGACGTGACAAAAGAAACAAATATGATAAATAGTGACAAATATTGTTAGTAATTGGCATTAACAATTTGCATTTGAAAGTAAGACCATGTATTTTGCAATGAATTTTTCACGGTTCGAGTCTTTGATTGACAGTTCAAAATTGATTTAGTTATTATAATTTAATTAAAATATTCGTACCGATTAAGTTTAATTTCGAATTACTATCTAACGTGCAAAACAGGTGATTCTTACTGCTCGTATAAAATTGTATAAAAGTATATGCATGAATACAAAACAATGATGGCCTGTACTTCTGTCAGCCATATGCAAGCTTAAGCCATGAACCACTTTGAAGGAAAAGCATATGTATGCATGCATTAGCAGCTTTAATGTGAGTGTTTTAAGCCAATTAGGCAAAGAAAAAACAATCGAGTCTTAAATAGGCATCCTCAAATGAGCAAGCACAAGCTTTGAAAACTTAGTACCATGCTCTAGATGAAGCATGACCATAGTTCAAACGAATACAAGAAGGGTAGATACATAAAGAGTACCTGCATGACCTGCCAACATAGGCTTGCTTTGAGAGTTCCTAATATGCAGAACCAAAATCTGATTGGTGTCTCTGGTAAAATCATCTATAGCGATCTCCATTGCCACTTTTGCCTCTTTACCAACACGAGACGTGGTGTCTAAAATGGCACCTATACTGGCTCCCTTTACATGGCTAATTTCCGCATACCGACTGGCTGTTGCTATTTGCGGAGAACTAGACAAGGTCAAAGAAATGGAAGTGCAGATGAAATAAAGAAAGATAAATGTGCTTATCTTCTTTGCTCTTTGCGGAGAACTAAACAAGGTCAAAGAAATGGAAGTGAAGATGAAATAAAGAAAGATAAATGTGCTCATCTTCTTTCTTCCCCCTTTTCCTCAAACTGTGTAGTTTGCTAACAAGACCCTTAGCTTAATGTACTACTATATAGTCTTAACACTCTGTTGTTGGCCTACTTCCCGTTGTGTGACCAATTCTATACTGCACATTCCCGAGTGTCAATAGGGGCTTGGTCCTAACGAACAAGTCGTCCATGAATATAGGATTCCCTGCAGTTTTACACGACCTGCAAAGACTGCATGCGACGACGTAATGCAGCTTTCATGCACTGTCCACTGTTTGAAAAGTTAGCTTGTACGTACTTCGTACTCTACTAATGTTTGTCAAACAATTCAAGCGTGTGGAACCAGCAGCTTCTTCTAAGTCTAACATGCGGCCTTTCAGACTCAAATGCATTTTTATGGCAATTACCTGCTGTGAAAGGCTTAATTACAAAGAGGGAAGAATCACACCTGAAATGCACACTCCTATGTACAAGATTTACACTGAAGACTTTTTCCTGCTAGAATACCATTTGTTTCTTTCCATTTTTCTTGCATACACTGGACCTTCATATCTTGCACTGGACCTTCCTTGACAGGGAAAGTTTGCCAATCTTCATGTCATGAATTCCCTGTTATTGCACTGGACCTTCCTGGTTTGAAGGAGACCGCAAACCAAAATTTGAGGTGTGGCCATGCTTATCTGCAATATCGCAATCATATTTTCCATACGAATTGAATGCTCAAGATACAATATTACACGTTTGGGCCTCACTGAAAAGAATTTCACATGAAAGCATGTCATTAATCAACTCACTGTCAAGAAGACCTGTTCAACCCATAAAAATGTGCACTTGGAAATTAAACTTTTCTCTTATTGGACCAACGGATTGTATAACCCAGTCTGGGATTCATTTCGAGGAGTAAATATTATTGGTTTTGACTATTTAGAATCGTTGAATTAGAGGAGACTGATATGATAGGATACTAAAGAAGGTAGGGTTTAGCTTATAATATATTCAATTGTCTTAAATGGCCGAAAGCATCGATTCCGAAGCACCAAATATTTTCAATATCTCGATAATCCCCCATTGACAAAGAATCGTCCCTAATTGCTGTCTGCACCAAGTCCACTTCCATCGTTGCCGTTCACTACCACTTCCAACAACCAAGACACTTTGAGCTCACGTCCGTTCATCCTCCATGCATACAAATGTTTGACAAAATACCCGAGTACCATCTACACTCGACCCCTAAGCTGGGGTCAACTGATTTTCTTTAAATCGAAGAATAATTATTTGGCTGCAAAAGCTATTTTATTCTCAAATGGCCAACAGGTAAGTTATATATATATGGTAAAACATTTAGGGAAGTAAAATTGATCATTTAAGGTACCACAAGGCCACTCACCGTTTTTAGCGACAAAATTAGAGGCAGTTAACCATATCTGGTGACAACCTTTTATCGAGAACTGCAGCCTGTGGTTGCGACATCGTTCTATTTCTCAAAAAGCTCATCTTGGTTCGTGCTAATTTAATCAGATAAACATCTTCAGTAATAGAGAAAATTTCTTTCACTTATATATAACTCAAATATAACTCCCAATAATTGGGGAATACCCGGCGAATCCCAGTCAAACTGGGAGATTTATGATTATCTTATCAGGATTCTAAAAGAGTCTTTAAAGATTGTGACGTGATCCTCGAGGATCCTAACACGATCCTGATTGGATTAGTCAACGGCCTAGTCCTACTAGGACTCTCCTCCTACAGCTATATAAAGGGGTCTACCCCCCAGGTATGGGACAACTACACACACAGATACACATTGTGTCTTTCATGCTTTTTCAGAGTTATTATATTGTAGCTGCGCTCTGACTTAAGCATCGGAGAGTTCTCCGCCGGGAACCTCACCCGGCGGTCACTCGTTTTCTGTCTTGCAGGTCATCGGTCCAGGCTCGGGTTCCGCAAAGTACGCGGAGCATATTTTTAGCAGCAACAGATTGGCGCCATCCGTGGGACCCGCCAGCCTAACCGACTGACCTCAAGAAAACTCAAGCACTAGTTCCACGGCCGGCGACAAAGCGTCGGAACCACCAACACAAGTGCCGCCGCCGTGGGTCTCCAAGTCAATTTTCGTCGCAATGAAATTTTGAAGTTTAGAAGTTTCAGATTATTTATCACAAGTTTCTACTGCCAGACCGTCAAGCGGGAGTAGCGAGCAGCCGCACCGCCACAGCGATCAACTGCGCCACCACAGCAGGGCTGCTGTGTCAACAAAGAAGAATGAGAAATTATTAGAACAAGCGGCCGCCGGCAGCCAAGCCACCGATAGCCCTACGGTCGTCAAACATTCCCGCTATCATCGCTGCAAAACATAGGAAATATTCGAGGCTGTTCGAAGCCCGCCGAAGGTCTTCGCGCAGCAGCTTCCACTATCGCGATCAAGCTGACATCAACAAGCGGCCGAACGGTGGGGTGCCTTGCACTCAACCGCCGTAGAACCCATCACCGTCGCAAATCTCCAGTCCAATCGCAAACAAAAATCAACACAGATTCTTCCATCGGAGTCACCCCATCGCCGCAACTACCGGCGCAACCACTTCGATCTCCGGCGTCACAAACCGCCAGCGTGAAGTTGCCAGAGCAGTTACAAACAAACATCTCAAAAAAAAAAAGAGAGAGAGAGAATAGAAAGAATCAAAGATGAAGAAGTCGTGGTAACACCGCTGCACATGGGTCAGAACCCTAGCCTCGCCACCGTGGCATGTCCTCGACCAAGGCGCCGACACTACGCATCATCAAGCCATCGAGACCTCCTCCATCATGGCCACGTTTAGATAGCGAACGACGTCGCTTTGCCGCCCTTCTCTAGTTCTGCTCCACAGCAACCAAATGGTGACAGCGACATCTCGTCGTCCACCTCCCAGTAATTGCGCCGCGAAGTTGCGCGGGTCACAGCGGTAGTGGTTGTTAGTTGCGACAATAACACCGAATAGAGATCATGGCTGTGGTAAAGCAGCTACATAGCAATCAAAGAAAGAAAAAAAGACGGAAAGAAGAAGCAGATCACCGCCGCCGTTAACCGTCATTAGTGGCAACCAAGATGAAATCTTCGTGCAACCGCTAGCACCCGTTGCCGGCATCAACCCCGCGACCTTTCCGACGGCGCGCTGTCAACGGCGAGCAAACAGGCGACGACGCCGCTTTGCCACTAGCTCCCTGACATCGCGCGCTGCTAGCCAAGCCCCGATGTCGCCGCCGGTCAGAGCTGCCCGATCTGCCGTCGCCGCCTCACTATGGCGTCACCGCCTTCCTGCGGGGGCCGGATCTGTCTCCGGCCAATGGCCGCACTTCTGTCGATGGAAAGAAGGGATAAATCCCATCCAAATCAGGTGAAATCCTCTTTTTTTTTAAAAAAACAAAAACATTATGCAATCCCCCCATAAGAATGCATATTTACTTTTGGACCCATGAGGTCTTTTATCTTCCACATATGCTGCACACTCTTTGAAAACGGTGTATGCTTCCTGACATATGTGTCGTTAAAAATAAAACGACTACATATTTTTGGGCGTTAGCAAGCCTTTTGAAGGCTACTTCCAGTGCGCTTCTATTAGCTAGACTTACGTTATATTGTGGTTTAGCATTATCTAATTGCGTCAATTAGCGCAAGCAGGTCACAAGTCGGGGCACCTGACTGCTATGACTTTTTAAAGCGCACATGCGAGATGCAGTGCAATGCACTCTTGTCGGCTAACCGACATAACCCTAATGGGGCCGCGGTGTCTGAACACCGCTTTTATTTCTGTGTTAAAAACATAGTTGCATTTTATATGCTTTATTGCTTCAAAAGCTGTTTTTCAGTCACATACTTTTATTTCTTGCAAGGGTTTAAACTACGCCTGCGAGCATTAACAGTGACGTATAAATCGCTTCGTAAAGCAAGGAACAAATTCATCGCACCCTGCGACTTGAAGTCACGTCTAGGGTTTCTGCGGTAGTATCCTGCCGACTCAGCATTACCTATTGTCTCTTGATATTCGGTCACACAGTGACCTCGATCAGTAAATCAGAGCACTTCGCCAATAGCATCGCTAATATGGATGGAACAACTGCAAGCTCAAGCTCATGCAACCAAGCAAACTGAATCTAGTTGCTTCTCAGTAAATCGATTAAATTCGACAACTTATCTACTGATCATCAGTGACATCTTGCTCAGACGGACTCCATGCCCTCTAGCTTTATATGCTCATCCAGTCGAGCAAGCAGATTATGGTCTTCTATATTGCTCCCACAGGTCTTCTTGCGACCGGACCCTACATATAGGCTGAAAAGCCATCTTTATATATCCACGCCTTTTCAAAGGCCGGGGGGCTTTATATTTTATAAGATCATTCTTATACAGGCTTAAAGCCTTGTGTCGTATCAGACAGGGAGGTTCGCCACAACGACCATATTACGGGCTCCATGACCTGCGGCTTCTTATTTAGCACCGCGGCAGCAAGGACAAGAAACCCCCGAGGGCGCATATGATGAGAATTCTAAGTTCCATCAAACCCCCAAGGGCGCGTACAACGAGGACTCTAAAGTTTCGTTAAACCCCCGAGGGCGCGTACGACGAGAACTCTAAGTTCCGTCAAACCCCCAAGGGCGCGTACAACGAGGACTCTAAAGTTTCGTTAAACCCCCGAGGGCGCGTACGATGAGAACTCTTAAATTTCGTCAAACCCTTAAGGGTAATTGCATGAGCTCTAGCTCCATCCGCTCTCGAGGGCGTGTATGACGAGAATTCTTAAATTCCGTCAAACCCTCGAGGGTAATTGCATGAGCTCCGGCTCCATCCGCCCCCGAAGGGCGTGTATGACGAGAATTCTTAAATTCCGTCAAACCCTTAAGGGTAATTGCATGAGCTCCGGCTCCATCCTGCCCCGAGGGCGTGTATGACGAGAATTCTTAAATTCCGTCGAATCTTCAAGGGTAGTTGCATGAGCTCCGCGCTCCACTAGCCCTATGGGGCGGTCCCTCGAGGGACGAACACCCCCAAGGGTGATAGGATAGAGCTCAAGTTCTATCCGAACGGTTTAGCTACAGTTCTAACCCGTGAAACGGCAAAGGACTATGGGACTTCATCCCCCCACCATTCTTTGTCAATTCAAAACCCAGCCAAGCGTGAGTGCGAGGCTTCTTTGCCAGCTCTTAGCTGATGATAAGAGTTCGCGACAAAGTAAAATGCAAGCATGATGTGGTCGGCTCGAGCTCAAGAACACACACTTGCGCAAAATGAACACCCTCCAAAGGAGAGGTGACCCCTCGAGGGGACATTCAAACACTTAGCACATGCAACAACTTGCATGCACAGCTTTGTGTCATCCTCCGAGAGAGGCTACCATGGGGCACAGCCCCTAAAGGATCTCGAGATCCCATGATTCGTCTTTCTAAAGATGATTCCGAATAGCCTACTCAGGCGACATTCTAAGACTTAGCTCTCAAGAGCTAGGATTCTAGCACTCTACTTGGGCAAAGTTCCAAGGCTTAAGCTCCCGCTTAGGTCGGAGCACATGGAAGAGAGAAATATTGTTACCCCTACAAGTGGATGAGAATCACTTACAAATCTGATGCGTGTCTCGAGACACCAGGTATAAACTTTCTCAGCCAAACATTTTAGCTAAGGAAGTGGGGGGCTTATGATATAACTCAAATATAACTCCCAATAATTGGGGAATACCCGGCGAATCCCAGTCAAACTGGGAGATTTATGATTATCTTATCAGGATTCTAAAAGAGTCTTTAAAGATTGTGACGTGATCCTCGAGGATCCTAACACGATCCTGATTGGATTAGTCAACGGCCTAGTCCTACTAGGACTCTCCTCTTACAGCTATATAAAGGGGTCTACCCCCCAGGTATGGGACAACTACACACACAGATACACATCGTGCCTTTCATGCTTTTTCAGAGTTATTATCATGTAGCTGCGCTATGACTTAAGCATCGGAGAGTTCTCCGCCTGAAACCTCACCCGGCGGTCACTCGTTTTTTGTCTTGCAGGTCATCGGTCTAGGCTCGGGTTCCGCAATGTACGCGGAGCATGTTTTTAGCAGCAACAACTTATATATTAGCTTTCGCACTGTCTATAGGATAATGGATTAGCTCTCTCTTATTGATATTGTAAACTTTTTCTGGGTTGGTTGCCCTGCAGCAAAAAATTGTGTCTCGATTTTATACAAAACTAAAACAACGAACTAGAAGTGGCCATTAGACTGTGCATGGAGAATCTTTAGTGTCTTTCAAAGCAAAGAAAACTACAGGAGCAGTGTCTTGGAAGACAACATTGTTAGTTTAATAATAACAAGGCAAAATTAGAAAAAGGTGGGTTTTGGGATAAAACTTTTGGGGATGGTGGGTTTTTTTTTAAACTTGTGAAAAAGTGCGGCAACTTTTAGAAATTTCTGAAAAAGGGAATAACTTGTGAAAAAGTGGTTTTTTTTCCAATGATGACTTTCCATTTCCCAAATTACCCCTTCCCAATTTGTCCCCACATACAACACTTTTGAAAATCGCGGTTTGAAACCGCGACTTTAAAGTGAAAATCGCGATTTAGTAGAAAATGTGGTTCAGAACCACGATTTTAAATAGAAAACGTTGTTCAGAACCACGACTTTAAATAGAAAATGTGGTTCAGAACCACGACTTTAAATAGAAAACGTGGTTCGGAACCAAGTTTTCATTTTTTTTTTCATTTTCTGCGTAATTTAAAAGGGAAAACATATATATATACACTAAAAACGTTGTTTAAAACCGCGATTTCTACTTTGAAGTCGCGGTTTCAAACCGCGATTTCTAAAAGTGTTGTATGCGGAGACAAATAAAGGGAGGGGTAATTTGGAAAATAGAAAAGTCAGGTTTTAAAAGAAGCCCTTTTTCCCCGACTAATCTCCTTTTTCCGAGATTTTCAAAAGTGGCCCCCCTTTTTCATAATTTAAAAAAAAAACCTCATCTACAAGTATTTAACCCTAAAGCCCATTTTTTTTGTAATTTTCCCATAATAATAACAAGGCAAAGTGTCATTCCTGCATGTATGTTAGTAGCGGCGGAGCTAGAATTAATTGTCAAGATGGTCAAAACCAGGGGTTGCATTTTAAGACCATCAAAGGCTGATTCTTAACGTTGACAATAGCGCTCTCAAGCAAAGAATCGCTGCTCTAGCTCAAGACAAGATTTTCAAAAACGGTAACAGCTTGTCTTTGTAATCACTTATAACTTTTTCCATGGGTTTATAAACTTTAACTTTGCATAGCCAAGTAATGTTTGGATTGCCGAAGTCTCAAAGATATGGTTTGTTTTAGAGTAGCTAGGATCCACTTCTCTGGAGTTTGTCAAACAACTGTGAGTCGGAGCCGGGGGATCTCTGCTGTTATATAAGTTCTAACCTTTGAATTACGCTTGTCATAACAAAATTCTACGTAAAATTCCATCTAATAAGATATGAATCTCTTTGTTCAAAAAGTAATGTCTTCTGTTCACTGCAATTTTCTTGTGCTTTCCTTTAATGGCAGCCCACCAAGAAGCACTGAGGAAGGAGACAGAGAGATTAAAGAAGGTATACCATGAGCAGAACCTCAAGAAGATGGCCGGAAACAATGCCACGGCCGCATCACCACCACCACCACCACAACCACAACCACAACTAGCCTCCTTTGACAACATGAACTGTACGGAAGAAGAATACGCCTAAGGCTCTTCAACTCCAAGAGTGGGAGGCTAGTAGTGACAGGCCATGGTGCATTCTTCTAAATTGTGCATTCACGTAATGTGTTCCCCCCCTTCTACGCCCCTTGACAAGCTCCCATGATTGGATTGTATCGAAAGGACACGTGGACACTCGGAATGGGATAGCAATGACGTCAGTTTACAGCATCTCTTACTCATTTCCTTTAGCAGAGAATTCATTACATAAAGCTGTGGGGGTGGGGTGGAAGAAAGGGAAAGGAGGGTTGGAGCCTTTGTATTTTTTTTTCTTTTTTATGATTATAATTCTTTTAATTTGTTCCTTTTTTGCCTTCTCCAAATTTGATTTAAATTTGGGGAGGAAAAGAAGGTGGGTGAGTATGGGCGTGTGGGCTTTGTAATTGATATTGGGATGTATGAAACATGATTTGGATTCTCTGCTGTAACCATGGGTTACAGCAGGGGTGCTGTGTTCAATCTACGAGAGAGAGGGAAGAGAGAGTGGGGGAAGAGAGAGTGAGAGATAGGGATGTAACCATGTGTTCCCAACCTATCTTGGCTACACCTATAGGCCCACTGGGGGTCCCAATTCTCATGACATGTCGGCATATTCAACGGTCAAAATTTCAACGCTCACAAGCCGGTCAAAGCGACGCATGCTCAAGTCACGTGAACTGCTCGTGAAACAACCTTGGCGTGCCTTCCCCCTTAAGGGGGTCGGCCACCTTGGGGGGGTCGGCCACCTACCTTGACGACCGACGATCGTCATTCGCGATTGCGCACCGTAGTCGCGATGACCGTCGCTTGTCACCGCGCTCCGTCGTCGGGATGACCGTCGCTCGCCGCCGCGCACCGGCTTCGCGCCGCTAATACGGCCATGCCCCCTGGCTCCCTGTCACAATACAGTGCCCTCGGCACTATCCCCGCGCCCGCGCGCCACTTTCGTAACATGTGCCCCCGGCACCAGGTATTGTCTCGCGACAGTCGTCGTCGTGCCCATGTGCCACAATCATATTACATCATTCCGGGGGGCTCCACTCGTAATGCTCCGACACGAGGACCCTCCGCAGCGGGATGGGCTCGTTACCACAAAGCCATCGCCGCTGCGGGATAAGCTCGTTACCACAAAGTCATCGCCACTACGGGATGGGCTCGTTACCACAAAGCCATCACCGTCTTTATTTCAGGGGGCTCCACTCGTAGTGCTCCGGAACGAGGATCCCCCCTCGCAGCGGGATGGGCTCGTTACCACAAAGCCATCGCCACCACGGGATGGGCTCGTTACCACAAAACCATCACCGTTTTCATTCCGAGGGGGCTCCGCTTGTAGTGCTCCGGCACGAGGACTCTCCGCAGCAAGATGGGCTCGTTACCACAAAGCCATTGCCGCCTAGGGTGACTTACGTGACACTAGGCACTGAGCTGCGACCATGTTCGCTCATGTTGCCGGTGATCGTCGGCGCCCCCAGGACGATGACCCCCGGGTAACTCTGGGACGGGAGCAGGTCTTTAGAGGGCATCGCGCCTAGTCCGCCTGGCAGTTGGGCGACGGGGGCAACCCTTACTGTTGCCAGGTTCTCTGTGCGTCTCTTGACGCACCTTATGGGATTTAATAAGGGCTTGGACCAGTGGCTGGGGCAACGGGCTTACTCTGATCATGCTACCGCGGTGTGGTCAGTCTTCTCAGACAGGTAGAGAGATGCTTTGTAGACAGGGCCGTGCGAATTTGGGAACCGACAGTCCAACGGAGAACCGACATTTGTGGACCCCCTAGTGACGTGTCACTCCCAGGGGATGATACGTGTCTGCTGATGACACATGCACACTTTTCCCTATAAATAAGAGACTTTGGAACTCATTTAAAAGCTCTCTCATTTGACATTTTCACTTTCTCTCTCTAAAAACCCATTCTCTCTGAAATTCTAGTGAGAGAAACACATTTGGACTTCCGACATTGGACCCCTGACGCTGCACCCCTGACTTGGACCCTAGCTTGAATTGTCGACTGCCGGCCCTGTTCGTTGTCGCCCTGTCTGCGCAGCGCTGCCAGCCCTCGCGGCCTGTCTGGGTAGCCTTGCTCTCTGCCCTTACTCCGCCCTCACTGTCTCTCACTTTGCATACATGAAAGCTGACTCAGACTGCAGCCTTTGTGACACCTCCACGTAGGTACAAACCCACTTTCCTTGACATCACCATGGTTTACACAACACCCTCTCTCTCACAGATTGAACACAGCGTCCTTGCTGTAACCATGGGTTACAGCAGGGGATCCAGATCCTATGAAACAGGGGTTTATGTCAGGGTGTAGGGTACCAGTGTCTGGTTGTTTTTATCCTTTCCCATGTTTTCTCTTTTGCCATAATAATGTTGTATGACTATGACTTCTTTATAATTCTCTTAACAAAACGTAAAAAAGATGGAAGCTAATTAGATATATTATTATTATTTGTGATACTGGGTACAAGCTCATGCTCTTTAACAGATGAATAAGGAGGTTGTATACAAAGATAGCGTTTGAAATCACTTAACTATTCAGTTTTTTCTCCAGTTTTGTAAACTGGAGAAACAAAACGCGTTTGGCACATAATTTTCATTTTTTTTCCTTCAGTTTTGAAAATTGGTTTTTAATATAGGGCTGTTTTTAAAAACTCTTATTCTAGAGGTTTGGGTTTCCAGTTTTGATTTTTGTTTTGAGACCACCATCACCACTGCCACCGCCGCCCAACTGCCACGGCTCGACCCCGCCACCAACAAAGTGGAAACTCAAAATATCACCACCACCACCAAAGAAAAAACTCAAAATAAAATTGGGTAATCAAACACCCAAAAAAAAAAAAACTCAAAATAAAAACTGGGTGATCAAACACCCATTTGTTTTTATAAAAAAATAAACTTGTTTTGGTTTTTATTTCTTTGAAAACTGAAAACTAAAACTTCAAGTGATTTCAAACGGACCTAAGTTGGCAGACACTGAATTTCAAGTATCGAAACATATCTTGTCAGCATGAAGATTGTTATAAAGCGAGTTCCCAAGGATTTCTTATATTTCTAATTAAGATCATTGATCTATCCAAAACAGAAGGTTGCTAGTTGGTGTTTTGGAGAAACTTTTATTAGAAAGGGATGATTTTTGTAGTAGATTGTGCAATATTTAGGCTGCAACCCACTCGGGCGGTAAGAAAAGCCTCGCATATAGCTACAAATGATAGCTGCTGAATATATTTAGTGATTTTTTTATTAGTTATGCTAAAAAAATGCCGTTGAGAATTGTTGCCAGTGATGTCTGCAAAAATACCTCGAGAAATATGTGATGACAATTAATATTCACTATATAGAGGGTTTGTAGAATATTCTAATACTCGGGTTGCTGCCAAAATCTTTTCACGTAAATACGCAAGGAGAAAAGTTTAAAAACTGAGTGAATATTATATGGTTCAGGACCATTAGTTTCGACTATATAAGATGGCTGGGTTTAGAGGGCTGATGTGATAGGATAACGTGGATAAGAGAGATAAAAAAGTATTTTGTAATATATCTAACAATCCAAAATAGTTGTACTATTAATCTCGGATCACCCAATCTATATCTATATAATATATAATAAACGAAGCAAGAAAGACATTAATGACTTCTTTGCGCGACACATCATCGCTTCTTTATATGACACATCATTAGATCCTTATTTTAAGATTGATTAACTTCTATATTAGTAAGTCTTATTTAATTTGAAAACTAATTATAATCATTCTAAAATTCTACCTAATCAATATACTAATCTATTAAGACTTCTTTTTGACAATTATATCCTTAAAATTTAAAAACTAATTCTAATCATCTAAAAACTTTATCTTATCATCATACTAACTCATTAGAACTTAATATTGACTATGGTATCTTCAAAACTATTCTCTAATATGAATATAAAAACTCATACATATAAAAAATGAAAATAATACTTTTGATTTAGAAGAAAAAAATTAATTTAAAAACTAATCCTAATCATTCTAAAACTCTGCCTAATCAATATACTAATCTATTAAGACTTTATTTTGACATTTATATCCTTAAAAGTATTATATCTTCAAAACTACTCTCTAATATGAATATAAAAGCTCTCACACACACACACAATGAAAATAGTACTCTTTTGATTTAGAAAAAAAATTTGATGTTACAATTAAGATTAAACAACTTACGAGACTTAAAAATAATAATTTAATAATTGATTTTAATTTTGATAGGTATCTTATTTTTAAATTTGATTAATTTCGCAAGAATAATGAGGGTTGTATGATTTAAAAATTAATTCTAAACATTTTAGAACTCAACCTAATCAATATACTTACTTATTATGACTTAAACTTGACTATTGCATTCTTAAAACCACTCCTTAATGTGAATATAAAAATTCATATTTCAAAAAACGAAATTATTAGATTTAGAAGGAAAAAAAAAATAACATTCTAATTGAGTTAAATATACTATCATTATTCATATATATATATATTGACATATACATAAGATAGTCATCGTTAAAAATGAATAATCTATATAGATATATATATATATATATATATATATATATATATATATAAGCGAACTATAAGTCAACATTTTTGAATAAGACCTCATGACCATCAAACTGGTTATATTCCATATATACAGATTTAGCAAACAAATCAAACTCTTTACTACAATTTATTGTTAAAAAAATTATGGTATAATTATCGCAATATTTATAAAACTTATAAATTTAGAAAAATTATTGTACAACATTTAAACTCTATGCTACAGACATATATTTACGTATTAGGCTTTGATTTTGAGTATTAAAATCTTGATTAGATTGTCATGCAATTCTTGCGTAATATTTGCCTACGCATATATGTTTGCTTTAGTTTATTTAAACTGTATGAATAATGAGTATATTATGTTATAGTACCGCTTGACGATATAAAAGAAGTTTAAAGAACGTAAAAATCTAGCGACATAAAAGAAAAGCTTAAAGAACATAAAAATCTAGCGACGACACTGTAACACAATGTACTCATTTTTATTTAAACTTACAGTTGTGTGGAACTAAAGCAAACATATATACATATGCAAATATTTTGCAATAATTGTATGATCATCTAATCAAGACTGCAATTTTAAATGTGTATAAGAGACGAAAAAAATATTCTACTGGATATCATGTTCGTATCTTAATGTTGGTGATTTCTTGAAACATTGACTCATGAAAAAGATAAGAATGGACTATGACATTTATGATTCCTAAGATAAAGAAATCTTAACCTAACTTTTCAAGCTAAGGGACTTGGTTTTGAAAGGTTAAATGTTGGACCACTAAAAAACCTTAATAATAATATAGTCTTGACAAATTACTTGAACTGTTACAAATAAAGTACTAAAAATTTCTTACCAACAATTATAGTTTTAGTAAAAGCAGATTTATTTTTTTCATAAGATGTTAATCTCTTTTTGTTTCTTAAAATGTGGTATGCATTGATACACTTTTTGTAACTTTTTAAAGTATTTTATTAGCTTACTCGAGCTTCACTACGGATCCTGAGCTATAATATCTAATAACTGAGGTGAAAAATGCAATGATAGCTCATGACACCTCATTGCATTGTGTTTCTAATATAAAAAGAGTAATAAAACCAATGTTAAACAAATTAATGTTGCTAAAGATCTTCAAACATTATTTTGAACAGGATCCTTAATTTTGTGATTAATTAAATCGGCAAATATAGTAAACATTTAAATAATAGTCCTTATGCAATGTACTAACCTATTATGACTTTATTTGAATATTATATATTGAATTCATATTTAAGCAAAAATTAGGTACTATTTCAAACTCTGTAAATTCAAATATGAATCTAGTTTGATAAACATGTTGGTTAAAAATTTTGGTCGGTAATTTCCTTACGCTAAGGTTTTGCGCGATCCTATTTACCCGTAATAGTTAAATGTAGAAATACCATAATATGCAGATTCTATATGAGATATATTGAAAAAATAGTGTAAATTTAAATCCTTAATTATGTGAGCATTTCTTAAATCTAACTAATTTTATGTTGAAAAGTTTTGAACGAATTATTTTTTATGGTCCTTTTATTGCGAGTAATTAAAATCTTAAGCGTTCTAAATTTTGCATTAGCAATATACCATTTATGATTTTATGTTAATTTTATAATTCTGAATATTGCATATAAAATCTAAAAATATATTAATTATGTTGTGATGAATGTAAACTAAAACTTAGATTGAAAACTTTATTATATCTGAAGATAAATCTTACTTAGTAAGCACGATTATTGTATACTTTATGAAATCTTGATTAAATTTTCTTCAACAATTTCCTTACTACGATGTTTTGAATTATCCTATATAGTCATCTTGGTTAAACTTTTTAAACTTTATGTAATTACATCATACAGTGATTACTATTTTCTCAGTATACTTTGTTGTTGGATTACATTTACTTTTAAAAATGGCACGTCATCCTTACTTAATTAGTCATGTTGACTGACTTTTGTAAATCATTATATTGACCAAAATTTTCTTTATCAAAATTAAACTAATATGTAATTAACGTTATGAGCAACACATTCAAAGGTACAAATTATTTTTAAAAGATACTTAGAGAATAATAAAACTGTCTTGTGCAATAGGAAATAAATCTCAATATGTTCTCTGTTATCAGTTTACTTTTTTTTTTGTGTGTACTAAATAAACTTTTAATTTTGTTCATATATGTAGTTACTAATAATCAGAAATTAGCAAGTATGCACAAGAATATTGCTTATTGATATTTCACTAGAAGGGTTAATTTATTTTATCACAAGAAAGTTCAAGACAAAATTAAAGTAACTAGCTTTGATGAAATAATCATAAAATTATACAATATATTTTACTATGCATTTCAAAACTACTAAAATAAATTACTGTTAATAAACCGTCCCGTGCGGGATTCTGAGCTAGTATTCCCTAGGAACATAAAGATTTGTCTAATGCAGAGGCGTTCAGTGCAGCGATTTTGCTCGAAAAAGAACAGTCTGCTTTGACTCTCATTGGCAACATAACATGCATTCCAAGTCTGTTGTGTAACCATGTGCCAGCCAGGGAGTTTTAAAGACCACCACCAGAAAAGGAAAGATAATTGCAAAGCATGATGCCAAAAGATGAAATGAATGCGCATAGGAAATGATTCTTTCCATGACTGTCCATTCATGCGAAGAATTCACTTCAAGAAGAAGCTTGAAGATCTTTGGCTGCGAGGGGCTGAGGTGGGTAGTGGTAGTTGGTTAAATAACATGCATGCTTTTTGTTGGAAACAAAGGTCACTCAAACTCACACACTCACTTATATGAAGAGGATATGAAAAGAACTTGAAAAGAACAAACAATTTTACCTTGAAAATTTTATCTTATAGCTCTTACTCACCTTACACTTGTACCATCTTACACATTTTTATATTACTTCTAAGTAACTCCTAAACATGTAATTAAACTATCACTTACCTACTATTTCATCAACATATAAGTCAACTACTTGCACTAAGCACATATCAATAATGCACTTGTAATATATGCACCACTAACACACAACTTAATGACCCACTAACATGTCACACTAATTAGCACTCTAAAGAGCTACATCAAGTATATTTTTCCAACACCCCCCTTTAAACTTGATTTGTGTCTTCAAATACTCTTCATGATTGAGAGGCTTGATAAGTGCCAATAATGGTCTTCATCTCCAATTCCATCAATAGCAACGATCTTCTTCTTCATTTCTATTGACGTGTATCACATGTGAGTTATCTTCTTATTGCATCTCTGACATTTCTTCATTACTTGCTTGGATAATCGATCTTTACGATTTCCTTTGAACAATTTTTATCGCTCTTCCGGGTCAAAAAAAGGTTTCCATATTTACCGAGCATGTATCATTTAACAAATTCTCCACATCAAGTTGAGAATCACTTGTTTGACTTTTTACAAAATCATTTTCCTTCGCAGGCATGAAAAACGACTCTCTAGGATGATTTTCAATAAAATAAGTTTTCAAACTATTATCCTTAGCGGCATATCCTTGTAGCACTACTACATCATTCTTAGCCACGAAAGAGTATGACCCGACCATATTTTATTTTATTAAAGAAAAATTAAGAGCCATACATGAGTTGTTCACGTTTTGACCTCCGTGAACTTTCACTTCTTTGTCAATGCTCTCATTTTCTATCACTTCATATTGAACATTGTCATCACCATCTGTGTTCTCGCTCTCCTCTATCTTCTCCATTTATCAACTCTTCATTCTTAGTGGCTTCAAAAGCCTTGAAGTCTTCTTCCTCATTTGTCTCCTCAGTTTTTTCAGTTTCAGAAGAGTGAAACTCGTTTTATCCTACATTAGAGTTTCTTCCTTGAGATGTTCACCATCTTCATTTGTGAACTCATCTTCTTTCCAGCTTTGTATACAATACTCCTTGGGGAAGAAGTCACGTCTACGGTTGGAAGTAATGATCATTGCTTCCAACTGTAGACGTCTAGTTCATCTGTACCGCGATTATATATAAATATAATGATTTCCTTTTTCATCAGCTGCAGCGTCTAGTTCATCTGTACCGCGAGGTATCACCCGCAGAATACCTCTTCCAGCCACCTCGGAGCAGAGGATTACTGCTCATGTCCGAAACAATTAGTATGTTTTTAATTTTCAAAGCTCAATTCTATTGTAATACGCACTTATATTGGGATTGATGTATCTCTCTGTGATTTCTTGTAATTAGTTTTGTTGAGGATTGTGTTAGGACCAAGATCGGTCCTATTATCAAGGCTCACCTCCCACAGCCTTATGCGACGTGGGGGTCGTGGACGAAATCAGACAAGGAGCTTGTCTGGGGGAGTTTTTGGTAAGGAGCGCAGTATTTTTTATGTGTTTTACTTTCGCGGTTTTAGAAGTACATTATCGCTGAATTTTCTTGCTAACCGTGTTTTTCAATTGTGTTGAATTATGTTCAGGACTATTTCAAATTTGAGTCGGACAGAGAGCGAGAAGCATGGAGGCAGGCGTGGGAGTGGCATTGTGCCAAGAACTACAAGAAGCGGATGCTAAATGCGAGGAAGTGTGAGCTAGCTCGGGCGGGTACAACAAATATATTTATGACCAGGGACCACAACCCAGAGTACTTCTCTAGAACCATGTGGGGGCAGCTGGTGTCGCATTGGAGTACTCCAGACTGGGCAAAGCTGAGTGAGCGAGGCAAGGAGATGACTCACAGCGAGAAGAAGATGAAGCACAGTGCTGGTTCCTGTCCATTTGCCGTGCACGAGCTGAGGTTGATAGAGGAGGACCCTGACAGGAGGCCCCCTACGAGGCTCCGCCATTTTGAGCGCACACACTAGAATAGTGATGGGAAGTGGGTTTCTGAGAGCACCGAGCAGTTTGCGGTGAGCACGTAACTCATGTATTACTTTTGTATTCCTATTGCATTTTTTGTGATTGCGGCCAATAGAATTTCTCTAACATTTTCGTTGTTTTCTTATACAGAATTTATATAGAGAGAGAATTCAGGCCAACTCCCAGCCAGACGGTAGCCAGACAGTGGACAAGTTCTCGTTGTGGTCAGACGCTACGGGGGTCCTAAGAATGACATTATACTCGGCCACCCTCGTCAGTCCGCACGAGCGTTGCTAGCCGGCAGACCTCAATCGTCAAGCGAAACCAGTTGTAGCGGTCCTCGGGCAGATGCGACGGAGCAAGCGCGCTTTAACACAATGTTTGATGCGCGCTTTTAGAGGATGATCGATGACGGTTATATAATTTTAAAGGGGCCCAAACTTCTTTTAATACAAAATTTCTCAAGTACTTATGTATTTTGTGCTCTATATGTGATATTGATTTGATATATGATGTTGAATCATTTGTATGGCTTCGTGCAGGGCGATACCGATGATCCTAGTGCCGGTGACCCCCGGGGTGATGAAGATGTTGTTGGATCGAACGTGCCTTCTTCATCGAGGAATGAAGAAGATGATGACGGGGCTGGTTGTTCTGCCAGACGAGTGATCTAGATAGGGGTTTGGTTTGGTTTATGCAATGACTATTTTTATTGTTTTAAATTGATCATCGGTACTTAACTGTATGAATTTTATTATTTTAATGCATATGTTAACGTTTATCTATATTTTGATGAATGCGACAAGCTGTTTGAATGAATGCGGGATAGGGGGTTGAAACGGTTTTGAATGAATGCGTTGAAAGCTTTCAACGCATTCATTCAAAATCATTTCAACCGAGGTTAAATCGCTTTTTGGACCGATTTAACCTTGGATTAGTATTGGATTGGATGTGAATTGCTTATGAATTGATATTAGTTCTGCGACAGGTTTTGGACAGGTTATTTGACCTACATTTTTTTTTTTGCAAAATCAGGTTTTGCGACCGCGATGTGCAGTCGCTAAATGAAAAAAAAACGGTCGCTAATTTTAATATCTCAAAAAAATAATAATAATATTTAAAAATATTTAGCGACCGCACATAGCGGTCGCTAAATTAAATAATGTCGATCGCTAATTTTAATATATTTCTAAAAAAAATAAAATATTATTTAAAAATATTAGCGACCGCTAATGTCGGTCGCTAATTCAGTCGCAAATATATAATAATATTTAATAAAAAAAATTAAAAAAAGAAAATTTTAATTTTTAAAAAACATTTAGCGACCGCATCCGGCGGTCGCTAAATGTAGTCAACGCGGTTGCTAAATTTAGCGACCTGGCCTATAGCGACCGTTTTAGCGACCGCCTTATTGCGGTCGCTAAAACCCTTTAGCGACCGCGTTGACACCTTTAGCGACCGCCAGACGCGGTCTCTAAAGGCACTGTTTTTTGTAGTGTGACATCGATCATTCGCCAAACACCACTTGGAGATCTTAAATCTCCAATGCGCATCCATATCTTTGTATGGATGACCTTTTGCAACACTCGGAGTGCCTTTTCTTCCTTTGTTTGTCGAACTCCTTTCGATAAGCTAATATGTGGTTCTTGACCGACCACATCCCACAAATCACACGATTTGAGATACAATGAAAGGATACTCTTCATCCTCACATAATTTGAGAACATCAATTTCTCAAACCAAATATCCAATTTAGATACTTTTCTTTACAACCGTAGTGACTAAAATTTAACCCGCAACGTCCACTAGGATCATTGTGGCTCTGATATCACCTTGTTAAGGATAAAGGGTCAGTCAAACTCGTACACTCACATATATGAGGAGGACATGGAGAGAACTTGAACATAACACACAATATACCTTAAAATTTTTATCTTGAAACAATAAAATAACCCTAGAGGAAGAGGTTTAGGGGGGGGGGGGAGGAATGGTGAATAGGGTTTTGAGACTACTTTAAAAGATTAACAAGCAATTACAACAAACTTTGAGAAACTATGATGAACACTTAGATAGCTCAAACTCCAAACCTCAAACACAATATCTCAAATAAGCAAGTTAACAAATCTCAATACAAGTATAAGACAATAATATAAAGAGATAATGTTTAGAGATACTTGACACTTGAGATTTAGATGGTTTGGCTCGAATTATCCTCAAGCATATGTCCATACTTTCAAGGAAGTCCCTTGAAAAGCCCTAGAATCCACTTGAATGATCTTCCTTAAGGGTCAAGATCGAACCTCTTACAACCCTTTGATGCTATCCCCACATCAAGAACAAGCTTTGACAATTCCAAAGCTCCAAAGCATGACAACCCCAAGCTTTGATACAAGAAACTTTAGATGAAGTGTTGTGTACAAAGATTCACTCTCAAGAAGTAGATGAGTTCATGTTTAAACTCTAGAATGGGAGAGATGAGTGTATGATGACCTATCAAAGTGTATATCTCTCAAATGTAAACCCACAATAAATGCTCTCTTGAATTGGATGAGAAAACAATGAAAACTAAAAGAGATTGAATAAATACTTTGAGCTTTGAGTATACGCAAGATAAGAGGGCTTTAAATGCAAATGATGAATCAAAACTATGCCCAAAATGAGTTTATATAGATATGGCAATTAATATGACCGTTTGGAAGTAGGTAGGACAATAAATGCACCAAACAGTAAATGCAGTCGACTGTATTGCACAATTGCAGTCGACTGTATTCCCAAAGTAGTCGTTGAAAATTCAAAATTTTCAATTGCAGTCGACTGTATCCCAATGCAGTCACTGTAATAGGCTACTAGAAGTTATTGCAGTCGACTGTAACAACTCACTACCCAACTTGCAGTCAACAATTTTCCCTATTTTCAAAGTATGAAAAATTTTATGCATGCAATGAAAACCTATGGGCAATTTCTAGGTCACAGTCATCGATACGATCAACTCTCTATGTCTAGTTACAAAGTAAGAAATAATAGCATTGTACAAATGAATTAAAGTATTCCATTTGAAGCATTCCGTTGAGTATCTTTGATCGATTTGCTTGTTTAATGTCCGTTTGCATGAGTTTGAGATTGTACCCAATGCTTCATGAACTCAATGCATATTAGACAACATAATCATCAGTGTTGGTTATCATCAAAATCAAATATAATCATAGGTTAAATAACTGTAGGGCTAACAATATCTCCCTTTTTGATGATCACAAACATTGATTCAAATAATATGAGATGTATAAGATAATATACACAATAACGCTTGACAATCTTATTTTCAATCATTTTAAACCATAAGGGGTCATGGGAGATAAAAAGAATCATGACGATATAGTAAGCTTCTCTTATCTTAAGCAATATAGGCTTCCCCTATCTCAAGTAATATGTGCTCATATCAAATCCACACAAGTATGAATCAACATTTTTCTCCCCCTTTTGACATCATTAAAAAGACCAAGTGTTGTGTATGAAAGTGATCAACATATGTATCCATCCATGAATAATCAATATAGCCAACAAAGACATTCAAACAAGAAAGTGCAAGTACTTGAATAACCATCAAGAGGTGTACCAAGCACATGTAACAAAATAACACATAAAAAGGAAGGATAATATGAATCAGATGTGCAGCAAATAGGCGTGAATCAAAATGCTAATTTGAATATAAACCAAAGTTCTAATGCATGACTACGAGTATCATCCATGATAAGTTTTAAGTACATGATAGAGTCAAAAATCATAAGCATAAGACACTAACTAGGTCCGTAGCTCAAGGACCTACGGTGGAGGTGGTAGGTGAAGTACATCCTCCTCGGGACATTGAATACCCCAATGGTCCTCCACACAAGAAAGGCGGGGACTGACCTGATTATGAGCGAGGTCCATCCGACTGAAACCGACATGCATCTGCTACTGCGTCATATCTAAGCGTGCAAGTACCGCCTCATATATGGTAGTAGAAGAACTGGAAGAAGTGCCCGCCTCGTGAGTACTCGGTATAACCAATGAAGGTGGGACACGATCATCCGCATCACCGGTATCTCTACCAGCATCATCATCATCAGCAACATTCTCATCCTCATCATCCATAATAGTATCCATGTCAGGTTCAAGCAGACGTTGATCTAAGGGGCCCTTCCTACGAAGGGTAGAAGAATCAAGAACATGGTGCCGATTCACCTCAATGTACTCACCGTGAAGAGGTATATCAAGAGCTAGGAAAATACGAGCGAGTAAGAGGCCATAGGGTATAGCTAGGGATGAATGTGAGGTGTTCCTAATCATGTTCAACATAATGAGACGAGGGAGGTTGATCTGTGTACCGAAGCGAAAGAATGTCAAGAGCTAGACATCTAGATAAGATACTAACAAAAAACTATCAGCTCGAGGAATGACATTATGAGCAAAAATGTGATGAAAAAGTCGAGAAAGAGGATGTAGGTCACGAAAGTTGGGCTTGCTCGCAGCCCTAATGCGAGGTCAGTGGAAAGTATGGTGAAGTTGCTTCTCGACAGAGAAAGGTCGGTCAAAGCAATGTGATTGACCGACTACATGTATCATCTCTCGCGTGAATGAAAAGCCACTATTGGGGAGGTCTAGAAAAGTGGCTAGATGTGACTGGGAGAATGAAGTACGACGTCCAAAGACATAAGAGGTGCGGATAAACGACTCATTAGAAATACTCCAATTCAAGTTTGCAGCGAATAAACGGATGGCATCAGGATAATATAGAACAATGTCTCTATTAGTAAGATGGTCTAAATGACAATCCTCAAGGTGTCTAAACACATCTATGCCAAAAATAAATGGTATATTTAATTGCCTGGAACCAAAGAAGAAGAAAGCTGTGTAGAAAAACAGTCTAAGACCTCTCAGTTGCGATAACGGTCGCGATCAAACTCTACGGTGATTGACTCCGGCTCGGGTGCGGATCATGATCGGGACGTACTAGCATGTGCACATTTTTCTCGTGCCATTTTTAAAGAGTCTAACAAAAATGGAAAGAAAAATACAATAAGCAAAATGTACATGAACACGACAAAAAATAAAATAAAAATTGAAAATTAGGGTTTTTGCAATTTTTGAAATCGATGATTTTCCATGAAATTGTTTAAATAAAGCATGTTAAAGTATACTATAATGATAACTAACATGAATTTGAAGCTAATACATGTAAAAAATTTCATGGATATGAACGATTTTGAAGAATATAAACCCTAGTTCATGAAATTTTAAGAAGAACGATTTTTGGCTGAATATATGTCGTTAAACCATGTATAAGCAAGCAATAAACATAACTAAACATGAATTAAATGATAAAACATGTAATTATATGATCAATTTGAACGAATTTGATGAAATATAACCCTAGTGTAAGAATTGAATTTTCAACGATTTTGAGCAATGTGGGTGAAATCAATTAGTGAAAGTGTATAAAACATGTAAGAGAACAAGAATTAGGAAGATTTACATACCAATTTCAAGCTGAATCCAAGAAAATTGAAGCCCTATGCGAGGAATGTGAGTTGGTTTGAAGTGAAAGAGAGAGAAATGGGGCGAATATGCCAAAATGGGTCCGCTGGGCTCAATTTATGCCTTTTTCCCGTAACGCAATCGATTGCATTCCCCCATACAGTCTACTGTATTGACACGAGCAGTCGACTTCGATGCAAAATATCTAATAGCCTTTAAATGTTTATGAATATGTATATTGCGATAAAAATGCGTGCAAATCAAATTAAATAATTGAAATTTAATGAATATCAACAAAATCAATAATTTTGAAAAGAAAAAAACAACCAAAAACTTGCTATAAGCATATGAGATAATGCTCAAGCAGGTGAAATGCAATTAGCATGTTAGAACATAAGATATATAACAATTTAGTCATATAGGTGAAGACATGCCAAGTTCTCTTCTAAGAGCAGTAAATCTTTTTGAATCCAACGGTTTAGTGAAGATATCTGCTAATTGGTGATTTGTGTCCACGAAATCTAGAACAATATCACATTTTTGTACATGATCACGAATAAAATGATGTTTAATTTCTATGTGCTTAGGCCATGAATGTTGGATGTGATTTTTGCTCAAGTCAATGGCACTAAAGTTATTGCATAAGATAAGGATGCGATCATACTTGAGTCCAAAATCCAATAAGGGTTGTTTCATCCAAAAAAATTGTGCACAACATGCATCAACTGCCACCTATTCAGCTTTGGAGGTAGATAGTGCAACCGAATTTTGCTTTTTGGAACTTCAAGAAACAAGTAGGTGTCCT
Organism: Escallonia rubra; assembly: GCA_033065855.1. Classification (NCBI taxonomy): domain Eukaryota; kingdom Viridiplantae; phylum Streptophyta; class Magnoliopsida; order Escalloniales; family Escalloniaceae; genus Escallonia; species Escallonia rubra. The sequence goes on along the minus strand of JAVXUO010002917.1, from coordinate 61,983 downwards.
AGGAATTGACAACCGCCACTAGTGCTTTTCGGCTTGATTTTGCAGCCGGCGTAGTCAGCGTCAGAGTAACCAACTAGGTCAAGCAATGATGTGTTCCTAGGAAACCATGACTCAGTCGTGAGTGCCTTTAAGATATCTAAGGATTCTCTTAACATATACCAAATGAGTTTTTTTAATTAAGACAAGCTTGAAATCTAGTACATAGACAAATGCTAAACATTATAACAAGTTTACTTGCGGTAAGGTAAATGAGTGAGCCAATCATACCTCGATAGCGTTTAATATCAGCATCCTTACCCGTTTCATTTTTATCAAGCTTGAATGATGAGGTCATTGGAGTGTCAAATGCATTTGAACCTTCCATGTCAAATCTTTTGGTAGCTCTTTGGTGTATTTGGCTTGATTGATAAAGATTTCATCCTTACTTTGTTTGATTTGCAATCCAAAGAAGAAGTTGAGTTTTCCTATCATGCTCATTTCAAACTCCTTACTCATGCAAGAAGCAAATTCTTCGCACAAGAATCCATTCGTAGCACCGAATAATATTATCAACATAAATTTGCACCAACAATAAGTCCTTGCCTTTAGATTTTATAAAAAGAGTGGTGTCAAATTTTCCTCTTCAAAAATCATTTTCTAAAAGAAAATTCCTTAGCCTTTCATACCAAGCTCTAGGAGCTTGTTTTAAACCATAAAGAGCTTTGCTAAGCTTGAAAACATGATTTGAATATTTTTCATGTTCAAAATCGGGAGGTTGAGCCACATATAGTTCCTCCAAAATAAAACCATTTAGAAAATCACTCTTAACATCCATTTGATAGAGTTTAAAATCTTTATAACAAGCAAAAGTTAATAATATTCTAATAGATTCAAGTCTCGCTATCAGTGCATAAGTCTCATCAAAATCAATTCATTCCTCTTCGTTTTTAACCTTGGACCACTAATCTAGCCTTAAATCTAACCACAATTCTGGATTCATCAAACTTGTTTCTAAATACCCATTTTGTACCTATAATCCTATTGTCTTGAGGTTTAGGCACAAGAGTCAAAACTTGATTTCTTTCAAATTGAACGAGCTCTTCTTGCATAGCAAACATCCAAGATTATTGATATAGAGCTTTGGAGAAGTTTTTAAGTTCAATTTGTGAGAGAAAAGCTAAATTAACATGATGTTGGAGAGATTATCGAGTTCTTACCCCACTCGAAGGATTATCTAAGATTTGATCGCTTGGATGATCTTTCTTGTAAGTCCAATCTTTTGGTAAGGCTTGAGAGTTGTCCGAGTTTGAAGCGTCATTACTTGTTTCCTTGTCTCCCCCTTGAGAACTTGATTGTTGCTCCCCTAAAACAATTTCTTTGAGGTTGTCTTTTGATGTTTCACTTAAACCCAAAATTTTCATGTCATTGTCCATATCATCTATATTAACAATGTTAGTCCTCCGAAGAAAAGGATTAGGCTAATCAAAAGTAACATTTATGGATTCTTCTACAACCGAAGTACTTTTATTATAAACTCTATATGACATACTATTATTAAAGTGATCAAGAAAAATTCCCTCATTGGTTTTGGAATCAAATTTGCTAAGGTTATCCTTAGTATTTAAAATAAAGCATTTACATCAAAAGATTCTAAAAAAGTTCACCTTAGGTTTCTTATCATTAAATAGCTTATATGAGGTTTTTAAAAAAAATTTTTGCAAGATAACTCTATTAAGAACAAAACATGCACAATTGACCGCCTTCGCCCAAAAGTACTTAGGTAAACCATATTTTTCTTGCCGCTTTTTGCAATGACCTATTCATTCTTTCGACAACACCATTTTGTTGAGGAGTTCTAGGAGCCGAAAACTTATGTGATATACCAATGTCATCACACAAGGCTCCTATTTTTGAATTTTTAAATTCTCTACCATGATCACTTTGAATGTAGGTTATCAAACATTCTTTTTGATTTTGAACACGTTTTATAAATGAAGTGAACGTATTTAGAAATTCATCTTTAGTAGCAAAAAAGAAAGTCTAAGTTTAGCGAGAATAATCATCAACAATAACAAAACAATATGATATACAACCAAGACTAATAGTAGGGCAATCCAAAAAAATTCATATGGAGTAATTGCAAAGGTCTAGAAGTAGATACTATTTTCTTCGGTTTGTGAGAGACTTTCTTTTGCTTAGCAATTTGACAAGTATAACATATTTTTTCTTTCTCAAACTTAATCTTTGAGAGGCCCCTCACAAGTTTTGTCCTTGAGATATCCTTCAAATGCTCCATATGTATATGTCCAAGTCTTCGATGCCAAAGTCAAGATGACTCACTAATAGCACTAAGACACTTAACATCTTGGTTAGCCAAATCATTTAATTGTATGGAGTAAACATTATCATCTCTACTTCCTACCAAGATTGTTTTATTATTTTTCATGGATTGTATTGTGCAATGAAAAGCCTCAAAGATTACTCAAAAGCGTTTATCACTAAATTGACTAATATTTTGAAAATTTTGATTCAAGCCTTCAACATAAAACACATTCTCAATTGAATTTGGTTCTTTACCAATAGTACCTTTACCTTTGATTTTTCCTTATGCATTGTCACCAAAGGTTACTTTCCTCCTTCTTTAAGATCGATCGAGGTGAAAAAGATATATTGCCGGTCATGTGTCTTGAACTTCCACTCTTAAGAATTCACTTCTTGCTACTAGATTTTGCTTTGAAACATAATTATAAACACAAATCAAGTAGTGATTTTTGGTACCCATACTTTCTTGGGTCCTTGGGTCTTAGTCTGATATTTGTAATCTTGACCTTTCACAACCCACATTTTTCTTTCTACCTCTAACATATACAATTCTACAAGGACAATAATAACTCACATGCCCTTTCTTGTTCTACCAACCGCAATGTGTAAATGGTGTGCAATTGTTCTTCGGTTGTATTATATGAACATTCAACCTAGATTGTTGTTGAAAAACTTTAGGTGATAAGGTGAAAGGATCTAATCTAACAACACATTTGTTTAGGTCAATTCTTTGGTATCCAAGCATGACATCCAAATTATTTTGACGATCAACAAATTTTTCAAGACAATTTTTCAAATCACAAATCTCAAGTTTTAAATCTTCATTTTGTTTTTCTAAAGATAAAGTAATGCAATAGATTTGTTTTGAGCTAGGAATGTTAACAATTAATTCAACCAAATCATTATTCACATGCTCCATATATAAATGGCTAGAAATGCATTCATTCTTGACATGCAACTCATTATTTTACATTTTCATCTTCTCTATCTGCTTATTAGCCTCAAGTAATCGTTTAGACAATGTAATGTTCCTCTTAAAAAGTTTCTTGGATTCCTCATATAAGCTATCATATGTATCTTCAAAACTTTCATTCTCACTATCACTACTGGAAGAAGAGTTTACCTCATCATTTGCCATGAAGCATACATTTGCTTGTTCATTCTTCTCATTCTCTTCATCACTTGATTCGAAGTCACTCCATGTTGGAGTTTGTTCGGTATTCAATGCTTGTTCTTTCTCTTTGTTCTCTTTCTTAGAAAATTGTCTTCTTTTAACTTTTTCTCATACATATCTTTTTTCCTTCTTCTCCTTCTTGTATATGGGATAATTCATCTTCATGTGTTCTGGCTTGTGGCTTTTATAGCAAAGTTTCTCTTCATTGCTATCACTTTGTTTTCTTCTTATATCATTCTTTCTAAACCTTAAGAACTTCTTGAAGTTCTTTGCAATCATTGCAACATCCTCTTAGTTAAATTCTTCATCATCATTACTTGGCTCATTGTTTGAAGATAAAGCTTTAAGAGCAATTCTTGATATCCTCTTAATCAAATGATTTGAATTGCATTTTTTACGTCATTAGGAAACACATAAATTCATCAAGTGGATATATATTAAGATTCTTCGATTTTTGGATGGCAGTGATTTTTGCATCCCAACCTCTTGGTAAAGACCTAATCACCTTTCTTACAAGATCACCATTAGTGAATTCCTTTCCCAATTGCATCAACGGATTCACAATTTTAGTAAAATGAGTATTCGTGTCTGTAACGGATTCATTTGGATGTATTTGAAATAACTCATAATCTATAAACAATAAATTCATTTTGGAATCTCTTAGAAGAGAGGTTCCTTCATGAGTACCTTATAGAGTATCCCAAATACGCTTAGCGGAATTATACATAATGACTCTATTAAGTTCATTAGTGTCTAAAGCATAAAGAAGGCAATTTTTTCCTTTAGCACTCATACAAATCATTTTCTTATCATGATCACTATACTCCGATTTGGATTTAGGTTCATCAAATTTGTCAACCACCTTCGTCGGAATGAATGGGCCATTCTCTACAATATCTCACATCTTATAGTCTTGTGGTTCTAAGTAAATTTTCATCTTAACTTTCACAAACTATAGTTGGTCCCATTAAATAATGGAGGCCTAGTAGTAGAATTACCCTTTATTCCTCCAACGTAAGCCATGACCAATTAACTCTCTTGACGTTACCCAATATATAAAGAGCCAATGCTCTGATACCACTTGAAACCAATAAAATAACCCTAGAGGAAGGGTGAATAGGATTTTGATACTACTTGAAAAGATTAAAAAGTAATCACAACAAACTTTGGGAAACTATGATGAACACTTAGATAGCTCAAACACCAAACTTCAAACACAATATCTCAAATAAGCAAGCTAACAAATCTCAATACAAGTATAAGGCAATAATGTAAAGAGAGAAGGGTTTAGAGATACTTGACGCTTGAGATTTAGATGGTTTGGCTCGAATTACCTTCAAGCCTACGTCTACCCTTTCAAAGAAGTCCCTTTAAAGGCCCTAGAATCCACTAGAATGATCTTCCTTACAAGTTAAGATTGAACTTCTTACAATCCCTTGATGATATCCCCACATCAAGAACAAGTAGTGACAATCCCAAAGCTCTAAAGCTTAACAACTCCAAGCTTTTGATACAAGAAACTTTAGATAAAGTATTGTGTCTAAAGATTCACTCTTGTTCCCAACCCATTCTGGTTGCACCCAAAGGCCCACTGGGGGTCCTATTTTGCACGACACGCCCGTACAAGCAACAATCAATATTCAACGCTTCCAATCGGTCAAAACATGCACGCTCTAGTCACGTCCACTTTTCAATTTTCGATGTTACTTTGTCACTAAGAAATTCATTTTTGCGTGACGCTTTATCACTCTTCGACCGTCACATGTCGCATGCCGCACGTCGCCGTCGGCGTGCCTTGGCACTTGTCTAAGGAGGTTGGCTTCAGCCTTCCCCTTGGGGTCAGCCTCAGCCTCGGCCTTCCCATGAGGTTGGCCTTAGCCTTCCCCAAGATGGGGCCTTGGCCTTTCCCCAAGGGTTGGCATTTGGCCTCCCCCCTTAGTACCTTCACCTCTCTTCAAAGGACCATACATCGTCCGCGACACCCGTCGCCCATGTCCGCGCGCCAACTCTGTGACGCTCGTCACCCATCGCCCGGGTTCTGTCTTCGCAATGCTCGTCGTTCGTCGCCCGGGCATCGTCTCTGCGACCCCTATCACTCGCGCCCGTGCCCTATCTCCGCTACCCCTATCGCCCTCGCCAGCGCGCCATCTTCGCGACCCCCGTCGCCGGCCCCCGCGTGCCGCACTCTAACACTCCACCGTGCCCATGCACCGCGTCGCTAATACAGCCGCGCTCCAAGGCTCTCTAGCACACTACCGTGCCCCTGGTACCATAAACACTCCACCGCGCCCATGCGCCGCGCTGCTGATACATGCGCGTCCCCTGGCTCTTTATCACACTGCCACGCACCTCCCGTTGGTCCATCCTTTCAACACATTATGCGCACCTTGCCTTGGTCGTGTAGCATGCTTCGACCCACTCTCCGGAGTGTACAGTATCCCGCGGGGATAGACGACTCCTCCTGGAACTCCGCCAGGGAACTTTAAGTGGTCTGGCATGAAGACTCCCCTTCCACCAGGTAGACGGCTCCTCCGGGATGCTACCTCAGCTCGTCGGGTAGACGACTCCTCCGAGATGCTACTTTGACGTGCTCTGAGTGCTCCGGGACACTATCTCTGCCATGGAGCTTTTCAACTCCCCTTCCACCAGGTAGATGGCTCCTCCGGGATGCTACCTCGGCCTGTCAGGTAGACGAATCCTCCAGGATACTACCTTAACGCGCTCCGAGTGCTCTGGCACAAGGACTCATCTCGCAAGGATAGGCTCGCCTTTTAAGATACTATCTCTGCCAGAGAGCTCTAAGTGCTCCGGCACGAAGACTCCTCTTTTGCCAGGTAGACAACTCCTCCGAGATGCTACCTCGGCCTGCGGGATAGACGACTCCTCCAGGACACTATATCCATCAGGGTGTCTGCGTGACTGGCCTACGTGCTCCGGCACTGGGGGCTTCATCAAAACCCCTAGGAACTATGAGCCCCGGGTCACTCCGAGATTGAAGCAGGTCTCCGGAGGGCATTGGTCTAGTCCGCCTGGCAGTTGGGCGTCCCCACCGTTGCCAGGCCTGTGGGACTCTGCAAAGGCCTTGGATTGGTGGCTAGATCAAAGGGGTTCTCTGGCCACACGGACGCTGTAGGAGCCAGTGTTTCTAGAGAGACAAAGCAACGCTGTGAGGAGCAGGCCGGGTGAATATGCGATCCGATAGTCTGTGGGGCACTGACACCTGTGGATCCATCGGTGACGTGTCACTCCCGAGGAGCACCACGTGTCACTTGATGACATCATCATCTCAACCTCTATAAATAGAGGTCTTGAGAATTCATTAAAGGGACTTCAACATTTTCACTTTCTCACTCTAGAATTCTAGAGAGAGAAACATACATGACATTGACTCTGGACCTAAGCATCGGACTGTGACTGTCGTCGTGTATTCACCCTATATGAGAGAAAGAGAGAGAGAGAGAGTCCGAGGCCATACCCTATATGAGGTGTCGGTGCTTTCTATGATATATGTGATTTAGTTATAATTTTTAGACTTCTTTATATCAATTTTCATTATTTATATAAGATTGTTGACTGTGCATTGAGCATTTGAGAATTAAAATTGTTGACGGAGGATGAGACCCAGTTGGATTGAGATATCTGTTGGGTACGTAGCAATGTAGCATGGACACGGACACCGCGTTCGATCGACACCGACACCGAAATGTCATATTTTGGCTTTATACTTGTGGATACTTCCCGACACCTCTTTAAGGGGTGTCCGACACGGTGTCTGGAAATTAAAAAATAAATCAATATCTTTGGACACCACTGAGAGGTGTCAGACAGTGTTCGGAGGTGTCGGACACCATACCGACACCCTATATGAGGTGTCGGTGCTTTCTAGGATATCTGTGATTGAGTTGTAATTGTTAGACTTCTTTATATCAATTTTCATTCTTTATATAATTTTGTTAACTGTGCATTGAGCATTTGAGAATTGAGAATTGAGATTGTTGACTGTGCATTGAGAATTTGAGAATTGAGATTGTTGACGAAGGATGAGACCCAATTGGATTGAGATATCTATAATTTAGTTGAATAATTTAGGTTAATTAGGTTAACGCGATATTTTTAGCACCCCCTGGAATCTCATCGTGGCTCCGCCACTGATTATAATTAGCCCTAATTAGTCCCGATTAACCCTAATGAACCCAATTAACCCTAATTAGTTATAATTAGCCTAATTAGTTTTAAGGGTGAAATACATGTTAGTACCCTGAAACTACCACAAAGTCTCATTTGAGGGTCTTAAAGTTTAATTTTTACACATAAGGGCCTGTAACTCCAAATTTGCAACAAGTAAGGGCATCCGTCCAAAATTTTAACGATTTAGATAAACTGTCAGGGGCAATTTCGTCAAGTCAAATTTGTTTTCTTAAAACCCTAGTTTCAAAACATTCCCAAACCTTTCAACTACTCCACTGCCGTCAACTGACAATCACCGCCGACACCGTCTTATCACAGCACCACCGGTGAAGACTACAACCACTGAGTGCACAACCATCGCCGCTCACAAACCATCACTCGCCGGCATCACTGCCACCATCATAGCAGCGCCACCGACACCCAAATCAATATCGTTGGTGGCCCAATCGATCACAAAACCATTTAATTACCTCAGATCCACCGCTGATGAATAGCGACCAGACAGAGTCGAGGCCATACCCTATATGAGGTGTCTGCTCTCTAGGATATATGTGATCCAGTTAAATTTTTGACCTTTAATCAATTTTCATTATTTATATAAGATTGTTGACTGTGCATTGAGCATTTGACAATTAACAATCAACATTGTTGACTGTGCATTGACATTTGACAATTAAAAGTTGACCCAATGACACACACCACACACAAAAATCAGAGAAGACGCACACAATTCACACACAACACGCACATCGACACAATCACCGCTGCAAATCGCACGCCAAGTGCCACCAACGGCCACCAATCGACCACCCATGAGACAACCTCCATTAATCGGCTCACCCACGGCCGCCGTTGGCCCACCAATCGACCACACACAACACGGCCGCCGTTGGTCGACCACCCATGAGACGGGCTCCATCCATGCTGCCATAGTAATTCCCTGCACAACCACCACTATCAGAGACCGAGGGCCACCAACGGCCATTAATCAGTCACCCATGAGATGCCGCCGCGCCTCTCACTCTCATCATCTTGAGTTTCTGGTGGAATTAAATGAACCGAAAATGCTCTTTGAAAATGAACAAAGAAGTTCTGCTCTATGATTCTTCTTAAGATGCCAACTTACGAAAAGTGCCCCTGACGGAAACCCAAAATGAAACCCAAAATATGGAAACCCAAAAATGCCCCTGACGGAAAGGGCTGAACCGTTAGGAATTTAGACGGATGCCCTTACTTGTTGCAAATTTGGAGTTACAGGCCCTTATGTGTAAAAATTAAACTTTAAGACCCTCAAATGAGACTTTGTGGTAGTTTCAGGGTACTAACATGTATTTGACCCTAGTTTTAATTAACCCTAAGAACCCAATGAACCCTAATTAGCTGTAATTAGCCAAAATTAGTCCTAATCAACACTAATCAGCCCAAATTAAACCCTAATTAGCTCTAATTACTCATATCTTAATAAACCCTAATTAGATTAATTAAACCCTTAACCCTAAAATCTAACTAAATCCTGATTAACTCTAATGAACCCAATTAACCCTAATTGATTTTAGTTAGCCTAATTAGTCGTAATTAACCCTAACAACCCAATTAAGCCTAATTAGGACTAATCAACACTAATTCGCACAATTAAACCCTAATTAGCTATAATTAGCCCAAAGTACTCCTAATTAACACTAATTAGCCCTAACATATCTTAATAAACCTTCGTTAGATTAATTAAACCCTAAACGCTAAACTCTAAATGCTAAACCCTAAACCCTATTAATCGTAATTAACTATAATAACCCAGTTAACCCTAATTAGGACTAATCAACACTAATCTGCATAATTAAACCCTAATTAGCCCAAATTACTCCTAACTAACACTAATTAGCCCTAACATATCTTATTAAACCCTAATTAGATTAACTAAACCGTAAACCTAATTAACCCTAGTTAACCCTTATTAACCCCTACCAACCCTAATTACCCTACTTAAACCTAATTACCCTTACAAACCCTAATTACCCTACTTATTAACCCCTACCAACCACATCTCGAAGTAGCCCTTATTAAACCTAATTACATACTAATGACAGGAAGTAGCCCTATTTATCATATTTTAACCTACCAACCCTAATTACCCTACTTAACCCTAGTACATCCCTACTTTATCCTAGTAAGCCCTTGTACATCCCATAATTAATCCATATTGCACAGAGATGGCTCAATTACTCGTTATTTATAAACCCTGCATTACGGATATTCATTGTTATTTTGTGAAGTCCATTGGCAATGAAATGGTTCAACTCGTTGCCAACAAATTCTATTTAAAGTGGAATTGGTAACATATGTAACGATCTTTATGCAATTTTGATATTTCGGAAAGATTCTTGCATATGTTACTAATTTTTGAGCACATGCATGCATAAAAACCCTTAGTTCCCGTTCAAAGGTACTCATTACACAGTAATGCTTTGTAATGAGCCTTTGGATGTCCAGTTTGGACAATTTGGAAAAGCTATGTGTTTATAAAAAAATGTATTGACTCATGCTCTGTGTTTTATGTCGTGGATATTTGGTACACGTTCTCATGTATTTCTCCGGGTACATACAGATCAGGTGTTCTAACATCTGTCAAACCTTGCAAGGCAAGATTAGATGAATGTTAGAACACCTAATCAATGTCGTGTACTTGGAGAAATGCATGGAGGTTCTGCCGAATTTTCCGCAGACATACGACTTAGCATGATTTCTTCACTATTTTATAAACATGTACTTTTATGAATGTGATAGAACAACTACCTATTAGATAACGAAGGGGATATCTATAGACATGTTGTCACATTCATGCATTCATAGTTACATTGACCCTGCCTAATGATTGGTCATAATTGAAGGTGGTATACAGTAAGTTATCTCAGTCATCATGTTGGTCGATCGAAGTTGGATGAAAAGGAAGGATGCTGATGATTTTGAGGATCGTGTTGACAAATTTCTTGACTTCGCTTACGCGCATCCTGCACATGTTGACTTTGATAAGATAAGGTGTCCGTGTGGTAGATGTGAGTTTTTGCATTGGAGAAATAGATTTGAAGTAAAATGGCATCTTCGTCGGTACAGTTTTATGGGTGGATACACAAGGTGGACGTAGCACGGGGAAACGATAGTATTGTCGTCCAACCCGACTAGTCAAGCTGAAGTTAGGGAGGAGGCACAGTATGATTATCGAGATATGACTATGGATGCTGGGCATGCTAATGTTGACTGGGGTGACGACTGCGGCGATGGAAATCCCCAACAGCCAAACCAGGGGGCTCATCAGTTTTATGAGTTGTTGAGAGACGCAGAAGAGCCGTTGTGGAATAGAGCTCCGAAACACACATAGTTGTCTGCAGTTAGTAGGTTATTAGAGTTGAAATCAGACCACAGGCTGAGTGAGAAATGATTTAACGAGTTTGTTACTTTAATCAAAGAAATTTTGCTCGAAAGTGAAAAGCTACCCCCGTCGTACTATGACGCGAAGAAGATGATGAAAAAACTTGGGTTGAGCTATGAGCGGATAGATACGTGCAATAATGATTATGTATTGTTCTGGAAAGAGAATAAGGACTTGTCACAGTGTCTAGTATGTGATCATTCGAGGTACAAACCGGACAAAGGGAAGAAGAAAAACATTTCACGGAAGGTATTGTGATATTTTCCTGTCACACCAAGGCTTCAGAGAATGTACTACTTCTCCAATACGGCTGAACATATGAGGGTTAACTGTGAGACTTGTAGCAACGATGCCGATGTGCTGACACACCCAGTTGATGGAGAGGCGTGGAAGGAGTTTGACCGCATGCATCCAATCTTTGCTCAGGAAGTTCAGAATGTTAGACTTGGTCTGGCAACCGATGGGTTCAACCCTTTCAGTCAGTCTAGCATGCCTTGCTCCACATGGCCTATTATTATTGTCATGTACAACCTTCTACCACAATGTGCATGAAGAAGCCGTACATGTTTTTGTCGTTGCTTATTCTGGGGCCGAAGAGTCCCGACAAGGACATAGATGTATATTTAAGGCCGTTGATTGAGGAGTTAAAACATTTATGGAATCATGGAGTCGAAACATATGATGCATCCCTTAAATAGAACTTTCAGATGATGGCTGCTTTAATGTGGACTATACATGATTTCCCCGCATTGGGAATGACGTGTGGCTGAAGCACACATGAGAAGTTAGCATGCCTCTGCTTGTATGGGCGTGAACCCCGGTTATACATTAAAGCACGGTGGAAATCCCTTGTGGTTCAGATGTCATCGAAAGCTTTTGCCACGGATCATCAGTTCCGTAGGCAGAAGGATAAATTCGACGAGACAATCGAGCGTGAGGTTATCACACTGGACTACCCATATGGTGAAGAAGTGCTCTCACACCTGGAGGCACTTGATACTGACATACCATACGACAAAGGTGTGCCAGATTATAAGATTCCAGGATACGGGAAAAAGCACAACTGGAGGAAACATTGTATTTTATGGGAGTTAACCTACTGAAGGACACTCATTATCCGAAACAACATGGATGTGATGCACATTGAGAAGAATGTTTTTGATAATGTGTTCAACACAGTAATGAATGTCAAGGAAAAATCGAAAGATCGCCTTAAAGCGAGAAGGGATCTACAACAGTTGGGTGTACATCGTGAATTGCATCCTCAGACAGTCAGCGGGAGGACGATACTTTCAAAAGCACCTTACTGTCTAGACAAGAAACAAATAGAGAAGGTCTGTAAGTGTGTTAAGAATTTGAAGCTTCCGAATGGGTTTACGTCCAACATATCTCGTTGCTGCAATGTATCGGAATGCAAGTTCCAAGGGATGAAGAGTCACGACTGCCACGTATTCATGGAGAGATTCATTTCTATTGCCTTCCGGGGACTGTTGCCACGGGTTGTATGTGAGACTTTGACTGAATTATCTCATTTCTTTCGAGATATATGTTCTTCTACAATCCGGGTGAGTAACATGGAGGTGCTTGAGAAGAACATTGTGGTGACGATTTACAAGCTAGAGAAAATCTTCCCACCTTCATTCTTTGATTCAATGGAGCATCTGCCTGTTCACTTGGCATATGAAGCTAAGATGGGTGGACCTGTCCAATATCGGTGGATGTATCCATTCGAGAGGTAATCCTTAAACTTGTTACAGTTGTTCGTTTACACATAATGCAAAACCTGTTATTATTGATATTCCACCTAATTCGATTCGCTAAACTTCTAGGTTCATGTTCCATTTGAAGAAAAAAGTTCGTAATAAAGCTCGTGTTGAGGGCTCGATTGCGGAGGCTTACGTAATGGAAGAGCTTGTAAACTTTTGTAGCCAATATTTTGGGCCTGATGTTGATACAAGGTTAAATCAACTAGACAGAAATGACCTCGGATCAAGCACAAATTTGGAAGGGCAATTGTCAATATTCAAGCAGCCATGTAGTCCGTTCGGCCGAACCTATACTAGATGGCTAACGGATGAAGACTACAGTGCTGCAACAATATATGCCCTTCTAAATTGTGATGAGGTTTCAGCATGTGTTGAGTAAGTTAATGTTTTAATTAAAAAAATTATTGTACATAATTGAAAATGTGTGATATGCGAGTCAACTATATTGGTTTGCAGTGAGTTCGATGTGGAATCTTTAATCACTGATCCCGCTGGACTTGAATCTCATCAGAAATCACAATTTGTACAGTGGTTCAAAAGGCGTGTAAGTCTTTAACAAAATTATATTATTTTTTATACACAGTTATGTGGCCAATTAGTATACTGATTTATCTTTAATTTTTACCGTCATCTACAGTATGTTCAGTCAATGGATAGACCAGTAGCCTCATGCTTGAAATTACTAGCTCAAGGCCCTAATAAACTAGCATCCTGTCATGGAGGCTATATCATCAACGGGTTTACGTTTAACGTAAAAGATGATGACCGAACAAAACAAACCCAAAACAGTGGAGTCTTGGTCAACGGCGACTGTTATGACGAGAATTGCATGGACTTTTATGGAGAGCTAGATGAGATTGTTGAGCTAGCATATTTGGGTTCCGAAAATCGCCTGGTAGTGTTCAAGTGTACATGGTTCGATGTCACATGCAGTAGAAGAATCCGTGTTAGCTCTCAAGGGATTGTAGATGTCAATGTCAAGTCAAGACTTGCATCGGATGAGCCGTTTGTGTTTGCTAGTCAAGCTGCACAAGTCTTTTACGCGGAGGACATCGCAAATCCCAAATCTCATTGGTATATAGTTATCAAGTCCAAGAAATTCCCTGTGACATATGACAGTGAGTTAGACAGCTTTCAAGCCGACCAATCACCTGTCTTGTTACCTGTTGAGGTGAACAACGAAGATGACGATCTTCCTCTTCCAACAACAATTCATGTAGGAGAAGAAGTCGTAGATGATGACGCGAAAGACGTGGAAAGTGTTGAAGATGATGTGACTGAGTCTACTGATGAAGAGGATGAATTAGAAGATGAAGAGGACGACGAGTCCAACGAAAAAGAGGATGACGAGTCTAGCGATGATGATGATGATGATTCCCAAACTGAAAATGATTGACTTGTAATGTTGTAAAATCACGAAAAATATGTAGTAACATTTTAGTACTTGGTTCATATTGTGTTTTTATACTCGGTTCATATATGTAGTGCTGATGATTTTTTATGCCTAATTATTGTTTTTAATGTGTAAATTTGTTTGCACTTTATCTATACAAAGTTAGTTATGGATAGAATACGGGCTATTCGTGGTCGGGGTGGACGCCGAGCTGCCTGTTCCCCAGTGGGTCCCACCTCGTCATTGCCCACTGATGACGAGGCACAGAGTGCTCACGTACAGCAGACGGGGCCCCAGCTCTAGCCCCAGCCGTCGTACCAGCCCGACGCCGATTACTCCCACACCCGCGTTGATTATCCTTCTTCTGTGGGTTCTACCTCAGGTATGGTTGATAACAGTGTTTAGTCAATTTTCGCTAGCCTTATATTTAAATTATATTTGAACTGTATTAATGTCGGTGTTTTGTAGGAGCTCGACGAGGCCGTGGCCCGACACGCGGGGTAAGCATCGACCCCCAGCGTAAACAGAGAGTTATGCTCACCCAGGAGGGCCAGTAAGTAAAAGAAATCACATCATGCCTTATATTTAAATTTTTGGATGTCTTAAAATATATTTGAACTGTATTAATGTATTTATTTACTTCTTTGGCAGGATCTTGGAGAATCAGGCGAGGACGAAGATCGGTGTTCTTGTGAAGGGCCGATTCTTCGAGCCACGGCTGTACTGGAAGGACTGAGATGCCGGGACGGGGAGTCCCTATGGGAGGAGTGGCTGGTACGATTAACTATTTTTCTGCGATAGTATTTGTTTAATTAGATTTTAGTATTTAAATTAATTTATGTAATTGGATGCCTTGTAAGAGGGGTTAGCGTTTGACTCGCCTGATCAACAGGCGCTGGGGCGGCATGCGTTTTTTGCCTATATCGGCAAGAATTACCGTCGATGGTTGCATGACGCATGGGACTGGGCGAAGAAGATGCTGCCCGAGGGTGCCCCGATGACGGAGTTGAAGAAATATCCCCTGCATTGGATATCTCCGACTGTATGGGAGCAGATGATTGATCGGTGGGTTACGGATCCAGGCTGGGACGCCAAGAGTAAGAGCGGGGCCGAGAACAGACGTGAGAAGGATCCGACGCACACGGGGGGTTGGTGGCACACGATTTCATCCGACACAAGAATGCGGTCCAACACCCGGACCTGGAGGAGGATGAGCTCGTAGCTCTGACGTATAAGTTAGACGCACGTGAGGAAGAAGGACAAGGATGAGGCGCACCGGGTGGGGGACTGTGTTTCAGATATTGCCTGGCGGATCGATGTAAGTTCGAGTCAATTTGTTTAATTTTTGTCTTTCTATTCAATGTTTGTTGCGTTAATGCCATAACATATCTTTAAATCACTATTTTTGCATGCCTCGTATGAACAGCTTAGGGGGTCCGAATAGCAGTCCGGACAGCCATCAGCGTCCACAAGTACGGGTACGAGTACAGGGGCGTTAAAGTGATGGTTGGATACACCGGAAGTCGTCAATCGGCCGAAAGGCCGCATACGCGGCCTGCCTAGCACGACTGCACGTGCCGTGATAGGAGCGTCCCCACCCCCCGTTGCCCCTCCACAGACATCGGCACCGGCTGCGCAGCGTCCATTGGACGAGGACGAGATTCACTGCATTACTGCGGAGGTGTTCAGGATGATTAGGGCACAGGATCAGCAGGGCACTGCTGCTGGACATGTCGAGCCGGCTCCGGATCAGCAGGATCCAGATCCGGGACTCGGTAACCCCTGATGAGCCCCCTCTCGTGCCCTCCCAGTTTGTACCCCCTCTCGCTCTCGTTGTACTCTTCTCCCCTCCCCTAATGGATTGTATCCGGTTCCCGGCTTTTGCATTTTATTTTTCATTATAGTAAACATTTTTTAAAGTTATATAGTTGTTTTGTGTTTGTTGTAGGGTTAAATAATTGCTGATCGATCAGCAATTATTTAACCCTAATGTGCATTTGGGGGATTGTGCCTTGTTGTTGAGACTTGATTTTGATTACATGTTTGGGCATTAAAAAATTAAAAAAATATTTTTTTAAAAAAATTGACTTTTAGCGACGGATTTATTCCGTCGCTAAAGAGTTTCCCTAAATCTCCACTTTTAACGACGGAATATTCCGTCGTTAAAAAGGATATTTAGCGACGGAAGATCCGTCGCTTAAAAGTTTATTCCGTCGCTAAATATTTATCGAATAAATTATTTTTAAAAAAAGAAAATAAATTAAAATACAGAAAATACAATATCCGTCGCTAATGTATATATAATCCCGTCGCTGAAAGTCCAATATTAGACGACGAATTTTAAAATTTCGTCGCAAAACTTTTAGCGACTGGCTTTTATACGAAGGACTTTTAGCGACGGATTATCCGTCGCTAAAAGCTTTATTTCTTGTAGTGTCGCATTCGGAGCACTGCCACCCTCAAGCTCTATCTGGGAATTAATATGACTGTTCTGAAGTAGGTATGGCATTAAATGCGTCCAACGGTAAACTCATTCGACTATATTGCACTATTACAGTCGATTGTATTCCCAAAGTAGCTGTTGAAAATTCAAAATTTTTAATTGCAGTCGACTGTAATAGGCTACTGGAAGTTATTATAGTGGAGAGCATTCGAATGCAGTCGACTGTAACAACTCACTGCCCAACTTGCAGTCAACTTCATTCTAATTGCAATCGACTGTACTCCTGAAAATGCAATTTTTCCTATTCTCAAAGTATGAAAAAATTTATGCATGCAAGGAAAACCTATGGGCAATTTCTAGGTCACAGTCATCGAAATGATCAACTCCCTATGTCTAGTTACAAAGTAAGGAATACATAGCATTGTACAAATGAATTGAAATATTCCATCTTTGAAGCGTTTCATTAAGTATCTTTGATCGATTTGCTCGTCTAATTGTCTGTTTGCATGAGTATGAGATTGTAGCTAATACTTCATGAACTCAATGTATGTTAGACAACATAATCATCAAGTTGGTTATCATCAAAATCAAATATAATCCTGGTTTAAAATAACCGTAGGGCTAACATATCTCATAGTCCTTCCTCATCTTACACTTGCACCATCTTACACCTTTTTATAGTGCTTTTAAGTAACTCTTAAACATGTAATTAAGTTATCATTAACCCACTATTTTATTAACATATTAGTCCACTACTTGCACTAAGCACCTATCAATAATGTGCTTGTAACATATGCACCACGAACACACAATTTAATACCCACTAACATGTCACACTAATTAGCACTTTAAAGAACTAAATCAAGTTTATATTTCCAACACTTTCACGGTTTTCTTGTGGACACTATGATTAGCTTCAACGGATATCAACTTACTGTTCCAAGCAAGTGTCTGATATGCAAACAGGAACTTGGTTTCTAGGGAATGAGCGGAATGTCAAGCAAATCAAGCATTGAATTAAAACTATAGGGGCGTAAGAAATTCCTGCTCTGCACTTGTTAGGATCCACAACCCTAAATAAGTTAGTAGCAAATGGAGGTAGGGAGAAAGAGAGGCCACACATGGTATAAACTTCTGTTTCCACTCGCATTATAGGAAAGGAACCTCTCACCGAAACAGCAGCTAGCCACTTCATTTGACAACAAAAGGTTGTTGCATTGATTTATGTCTAACTTCACATGCCTTGTGTGTGTTATGTCGACCGTTGAATGGTATTAGCTATATACTGACTGAACTTGAGTCCTCCATTGAGCTTTATGCGTTGGGAGGATTCCTCCTAACTCTTTCTGCATCTCGTACGCTGCGGGAGAGCAGTCTCCTTTGGTGCCAGAAGTTTGTAAGTATAGCCACAGTAAATGTACAGACACTCTCGTGTTCATCAAGCATTGAGTTGCATCGTTTTCTAAATCCAACGACGACATAGATGGTGAGGGCAACTGTTGATGTACCTCCGGTTAACACAAAGAGTATCCAAAAGTTTTGGAGGCTAAGACTCCCATTTTCATTAGTACTCAATTCCGATTCAACACACTTCTCCGACGTGATATATTCCTTCTCTAGTTGTCGAAGCTTTCCACTTTCGGACACATTCAACAATGCCTCGTTTATGTCACCTAGATGTGGGAAACCTTTTGAAAATGCCTGCATTTAGAGAGTCCAATCAGCGAGCATTAAAGAATTCTGGATTTTCCAATTGGGACTGTCAAATTAAAAACTGATCATTTGGCATTGCTTTTATAGGTACTTTTTCTTTGAGCAAAAAGGTTCCCTAGAAAAACTTTATGCTGAACAAATGGTGGAAAGAGACATACGAAGCCAAATCCTCCAACTTTAAATGTTTCTCCAGCTCTAGTGAAGCTCCTGCAGTACTCGGAAAGGAATAGTTTAGCTTTAGCAACCCCGAGAAAGACTGCTCCTATTTCTCCACTTCTGAGTGCCTTTGCAAGTTCTTGTGTTGATTCAAATGCTGCAAGCTTCTTGTGTTGGAAGCCTAACACATTTGTCAAGTAATCTTTAACATAGGACCCATGAGTGTATCCGACGTTTGCATTGATCTTTTTTAGTGTCTCAATGTCGGATATTCTAGGTTCAAGTCTCTGGGCAGTGAGCATGCTGGCAAAGCTAGCAGTGTAGCTCTGTGTGATGATTAGAGCCACAAAAAGCCACACCACGACTGTCATCCTTGACAAATTGCTATGGAGTTTTCCCCCTGTGTTCAAATAGGACAACCATATCAGCGTTGTTAACTACCTTAGACGATTATTCAGAGGACATTTTTTTTAGTTTTTATTGGATTGATCCAATATATCGTACCTTGTAAGGAGACTAGCATGGTAAAGGCCAACCATAGTAGGATGCCAATTTGATCAAATGAGGACCCTTTTAGTTCAGTGCAGTAATTTCGCTCTACCAACCATATAACAAAGCCATTGTAAATGGTGATAGCTGCTATAAGAATCCACATGGATCTTGAGAAGGGCTTCATAAACACCCAGGTGGCAGGCTTATTTGGTTTAAGGGATACTATCATCTCCAGCCCAGATTCGGAGTAAGGTTGTGTGAAATCTGCATACATTGACCGGCCGGCTAAGATCGTTATATCTGCAGCTACAGCATCAAATTTCTGTTCCACAAGGAAAGAAAGTGAGAAAGAAATAACTTTCCTACTTTTTCCTCAAGTCATTCTCTTTGTTCTAGAGTTCATAATGAAGGTTTGCTACAACATGGAATCATATTGATCTTTGTTTCACAGTAAAATCGGGAGGCGAGCCTATATTTGCAGAAAATAGGAGCCTTGTTCCAAATCATTTAGCTCTAATACACCCTTCCCTTTCCAACTTGCTTATTTTGCATGTGTATGCGATTTGAATGACAAAAGGTATGATTCAGGACAAAACGACCTACGCACCAGTGTGGCAGAGAGTTGGAGTTGTGCTTGTAAGGTTGAGCAAGCTAAGCCAGGCCGGCACATGTATTCATAAGTAAAATGCACACGTATTTGCCAGATATATACATGAACATCAGGGTCATAACTTGGCTTTTATGAAGCATAAAGGTTGCATAAGTTAAGGGACATAGGTTCTTGCTCTAAGGAAGATTGCTATTCAGATAGCTCATAAGCAACCAAAAGAAGCAACCATTTATTTGTACCTTCTTATGAATTTGCTCCACCAGGGCGGTGTAGTTTGGCTCATCAGACAGAATAAACTCATATGGTAAATTTGGCAACCGTCTCATGATTTCTCTGAAGACTTCGATTGAAAATCCAGTGGGGTGGTAGTCCTTGTTACCCGTGTTCACGAATTGTTTGAAACGGGAAATGGAGGGCACACCAACTCTGAGTGGTATATTGGTGCTTGTGGAAAGAGTTTGTCGCCTTCGAGTTTTCCATTGTTCCATGGAGCAAAAGTCTTGTTCTAGCTTTTGAATGGAAGATACATAAGTGGCTTTGTCGTCATCAATATTCTCTGAGAAGCCTAATCCGTCAGACCAAAACCCAGAACAAGTTTGTCGAACCACATTGACAATCTCAAATAAGCGTGCTGCAGCTAACTTTCGCTCAATGAAGTTGAATTTGCCACTCAAGCCCTTATAATCAACCTGCAAAACTTTTTCTAACAACTGTTTCCTGTTCGTGTTAGTTCCATCCAGTGCTGCTGCCAACACCCATGTGGCATCGTAGGCTTGAACTGCGAAAATCCCAGGCTCATAGTTTTCTTCTTCAGGATTCTCCATATTGAACTTTTTACGGAAACTTCTGCGAAACAATTGAAATTGAGGCCCGGATTCAGGAAAGTAGCTCCTGACTCCTACAATGCCTTGCATTGAGGATATGACAGTAGCATTTAGGGAATGAAGAAGATCTGTAATAGCACTTGTAGCGATCCAAAACTCATTGTTTCCCATTAAATTCATTTTCTTTGCAGTATGGAATAGAGGAATGGCCATATCCAGTGAGGTATAAACAACATAAGTTGTACGTTGCTTTACTTTGAGCCTTTTGAGCGTCTCAAAGAATGACGAGGAAGGTAAAGGAGGGAGTGCTACGAGATTGATCATTTCTATCCCAACATTTTGTAGTGCATCGGAGAGATAAGAGATGACTCTGCTTGATGTAGAATCAGTATCCTCGTATATCATAGTAACGTGGTGTTGTCCCCAAGATCGGATAATAGCAGCAACAGCAATCATTTGTGCATAATTGTTACGTGATACTTGAACAAGGAAGGGCCACCGCTCTACTGCCCATAGAGGACTTGAATCCGAGAGAGAGAAAGTAGGAATTTGAGCATGGCTACCAACCTCTGCAATTGACAATGTTTCTTCCCATGTATGTGGTCCCAAAATAGCTTCCACTCGATGTGTGTCGATAAGATCTCTAGCTGCATTTCACACACAAGGGCACGCGCACATACACACAGTTTCAAGCATATAGATAAGCAAGAGGGTAACTGATAAATGTTGGAAGAATAATTGAGAAATCTAGATAGTAATTAGAGGAGATTATTTCAGAAGTCTACACATTTATGAATAGTTTTACTTTCAGATTTCCATGTTTTGTGTCGAAAAATCACGGTAAATAAGTAACGCCATGTCATTACATGTTTAGGAAAATGTACCGAAAAGGTCAAGATGTCTCATTTGCTTAGCTTTAGTATGCAGGAATATGCATGGAGATACCTGCAAGAGCTGCCCTGGTAGGTTCGCCTCGAGAATTTCTTACATGCAGAACCAAGTTTTGATTAGTGTCCCTGTTGAAATCAGATATTGCCATCTCCATGGCCACTTTCGCCTCTTTACCAGCACGGTTTCTGGTGTCTACGATAGCCCCTATAGTGCTGCAGTGTATATGGTTTAATAGTGAAGAGTACAAGGCCATCACAATGAAAGGGAGGGAAATCTGAAAGAAAGGTGTGTTCATCTTTCTCCAGTTGAATGTATTGCGAACAAGACCTTACCAACTTTTGCTTCAGACTACATGTATTATATATGTGCACCGAAATTTCCTTGATAGTGCTGAGATCCAGTAGTGTGACCGATTCAAACTACATACTTTTCCTTGACTTGAATTTATGCAACGACTTGATTTGAAATAACCTGCCAAGAAATTTCACTTAATCTGGAAGAGTGATGATATGAGTGAGTGTTATCAAAGAAAGACAGAATATGTGAAAAAATTTGCTTTGGACTAGCAATTTGAAAACACATTTTTTGTCAAAAACTTGATTGGCAAACATTAAGGTTAGATCCCAAGGGAATAAGTATTATCTTCTCTGCAACGTATACGAGCAATTACGCCCTTTAGATATCTAAGCTTGAAATTCATGCACAAAAGCATGCTCATAATAAGAATAAATCTACCATATATAAGAACCCATCTCATTCCCTGCATCTAGTTGATATGGGGCTTTAACACCAGGTCTCACGCATAGCGTGGAATATTAGGTGACCCCAAGCCTCGATCCGAAATAAGCGAATGGGGTAGCTCTGATACCGCCATGTTAAAGATGACATCTAGTTTATTTAGTTCGGTGAAAGATAACATTGCTCCAAGGTAAAAAGATGGTAAATGAAGCTCCACAAAGTTTTAGTGCAACACTAACATTGTTGCCAAATCAACTTCTGTAGACCGGAGGAAGCATGCATTCAATAGAATCCATCAAGTCTTGCTCTTCTAAAAGGTTGATTCATGTCCGATCCAACTTCACATATATGCTACATAAATCATTACTTCTGCTTACAGGGAATGAACTACAGGTGTTCCTTGGAAAATTATTTGTTTTATTGTCAGCTATGCAGCAATGTTTTTGAACCATTAATTTTTAAACTTGAGTCCTGCATGGGCTTCATGTGTTAGGAGGACTTCCAAAACTTTCTGCATCCCCAACTCTACTGGAGAACCGTCTCCTTTGACGCCACAAATTTGTAACTGCAGCCAATATATATGTGGAGACACTTTTGTGCTCATCAAGCATCGAGTTGCAACGTTTCCTCAATCCGAGAGCGACGTAGATGGCGAGAGAAGCCGTCGATGTACCTCCAGTCAGCACGAATAGTACCCAAAAGTTTTGAAGGCCAAGACTATCATTTTCAGTGGTACTCAATTCTGCGTCCACGCACTTCTCAGACACGATGTATTCTTTCTCTAGTTCTCGAAGCTTGCCACTTTCAGATACCTTTAGCAGCACCTCGTTTATGTCATCAAGCCTCGGGAAACCCTTTGAGAATGCCTGAACTTAGAGGAAGTACAACCAATTATCATCAAAGAATCGTCGAGTTCTCATAAATGGAACTTGTTTCTGCATATGCATGCCTTTCGGGTGGTTTACTATAATGCTTTTTCAAGGTACTTCTTTTTCTTTATGAAAAACTTTTACTCAAAGAGAGAGTACAATTCTTTTGAAAAGCACCTTACGTAATGTACTTCCATCATATAGTTAGGTTTTGCGGCAACAAACGGATTATAGTCGGTCAAAATGATTATCGGAGGACCTGAAACATATGCGCATTGGAGTGTTTTTAGTGTGGAAGGAAAAAGAGTGTGACTTACAAATCCGAATCCTCCAACTTTATATGTCTCCCCTGCTCTAGTGAAGCTCTTACAGTACTGGGAAAGGAACAGTTTAGCCTTAGGAACCCCGAGAAAGACTGCTCCTATTTTCCCACTTCTGAGGGCTTTAGCAAATTCTTGTGTTGAATCAAATTCCACGACCTTGTTCAGTTCAAAACTTAAGGCGTTTGTCAAGTAGTTTTTGAGAAAGGAATTTTCGCAATATCCAACACTCAAATTCATTTTCTTCAGTGTCTCAATGCTGGATATCTTGGGTTCGAGCCTCTGGGCAGTGAGCATGCTGGCAAAGCTAGCAGTGTAGCTCTGTGTGATGACTAGTGCCACGAACAACCAGATCACTATCGTCATCCTTGACAAATTGCTATGGAGTTTATCACCTACATCCAAATCAAACAAACAGATTAATTTTACTAGTAAGTACTACTCGAGACTTTCTGTTAAGGAAATTGATACGCATTCATTACCTTGTGAAGCGAATAGTGTGGTAAATCCTAGCCAAAGCAGGGTCCCAATTTGATTCAGTACAAAGCCTTCTAGTTCATCAGAATGATTTCGCTCTATTAACCAAACAACAAAGCCATTGTAAACAGTAATACAGGCAATTACAGCCCACATAGCTGTCGTGAAGGGCTTTAAGAATAACCATGCTGCGTTGGGCACATGTGGCTGAAGGGACACTATCATCTCCAAACCTGATGTGGTGTAGGGCTGTGTGAAATCTGCATGCCTAGATCGGCTGGCTAGTATCGTTACATCACCGGCTACAGCATCAAATTTCTGGTCAATTCATATAACATACGGAATAAGCAAGTCTTATTAAGCCCCCAAGAAAAAAAGAAAGAAAAAAGTGACAGACCAGTTTTATGCTGCTTTATCTTCACCTCCCCTCGTTGTTTGGGAAGTAAATAGTGTTCAGCCCAAGCCCCAAAGTGAAAGGGGATCCTAATCCTTCGAAGTTGTCAGTGTAACTCCAACAGTGAAGCTTGTTTTGCAAAAGAAAAGACATCTTATGACAATATTTGTAGCTACTGTTGACTTCTAGTGACAAATTAGTCAAAAGCAACAAAGTGCTTTGCTAGTTATCAGTAAACAGATTTGCTGGAGTTACTGAGCAAAATCCAGAGGATCCAAATTCAGGAAAGGGCACTAGTCCAATGAAAGAGAAAAAATTTCAAGAGCCTAATATTAAATGAGAGTTCATTAGGAACATGACCTCAGTGAATGGACTCTGAACATAACTTATCACTCATAAGAAACTTAAAGAAAGATCTCATAGTTTATCTCACCTTTTTGTAAACTTGCTCCACCATATCGTCATAAGATCCCTCAGAAAACGGAATAAATTTGTATCGCAAATCTGGGAAGCCTTTCATGATTTCTCTGAAGACTTCAATTGAAAATCCGGTGTAATGATCTTTGTTCTCAGTATTGACAAACTGTTTAAAATGGGATGTAGTGGGCACACCGACTTTTAGAGGGACAGTGCTTGTGGAAAGAGCTTGTCGTCTTTGAGTAGGCCTAAATTGTTCGCTATAGCACAAAACTTGCCCCAAGTTTTTAGTAGAACAGTAATTAGTACTATCATCGTCAGTCGATGAGAAACCAAATCCATTGGGTGTTAAACCAATATAACTCTTTCCGACCACCTTGACAATCTGAAATTGATGTGCTGTAGATAACTTCCGTTCACTGAATTGGACTTTACCGGTTAATCCATTGAAGTTAACAAGTAAAATAGTATGTTGTAACAAATTTTGGTCACCACCACTTCCCATGTTACTTCCATTCACTGCTAAAGCCACCATCCATGTGGCATCATATGCCTGCACAGCGAAAATTCCGGGCTCATAATTTTCTTCTTCAGGATATTCCATGCAGAACTTTTGACGAAATCTTTTGCTAAAATCTTGAAATTGTGGCTTGGACTCAGGGAAGTAGCTCCTGACTCCTACAATACCCTGCATCGATGAAATGGTAGTAGTATTGAGGGAGTGAAGAAGATCCGTGACTGCACTTGTAACGACCCATAAATTATCCTTTCCAACCATCCCCATTCTCTTTGCAGTATGGAATAGACGAACAGCTGATGCCAAAGATGTATGAACCACAAAAGTTGTACCTTGCTCTAACTTTACCCTTTCAAGCTCTTCAGAATATGAAGAAGTTATTGGTGGGAGTGCTACAAGATTGTATATTTCTGCACCAACTTTCTTTAAGGCATCAGAAATATGAGAAATGACTCTAATAGATGTAGAGTCATCATCCTCGTATACAAAAGTAACCCGACGTTGTCCCCAAGACTGAATTATAGCAGCCACAGCTTTCATTTCTGCGTATTTGTTAGGTGAGGCTTGAACAAGGAAGGGCCACTGCTCTAATGCCCATTTTGGAATTGAATTCGCAAGCGAGAGAGTAGGAATATGCGCTTGGCTACCAAGATCAGCAATTGAGAATGCTTCTTCCCATGTATGTGGTCCCAAAATAGTTTTCACTTTATGTGTATCAATCAGCTCTCTAGCTGCATTTCTCCAAAAGTCCGCAACACATTGTTGTAAGGAGGGGGGGGGGGGGGGGGGGTTAGAAATACAAAGAGTGGTAACATTTTAGAAGTATGATTATTGATTACATCTTCATCATCATCTTTATTCTTAGAGTTCAAAGAAGCTGTCACCCAATTGCTATGCGTAGTACTTGATTATGGATAACCTAAAATTACTTCGACTATAATTGTGTAAAGTATATGCATGAATTCAGAAAAATGGTTGTCTATACTTCTGTCAGCCATATATATGCAAGCTTAAGCCATGAATCCTTTGAAGGAAAAGCATATGAATGCATGAATTAGCACCTTTCATCTGAGTGGTTTAAGCCGATTAGGTAAAGAAGAAACAAAGTTTGGTCCTATTACCATGGGAAACTATCCGAGACAATTCAAGTGTGATACTTGCTTAAGTCCAATCTAACTAAGTTGACTGCAAGAAAAAACACTCCAGTCTTAATTAGGTATCAACCTCTATTATTGCTGGATTCTCTTAAGGCATAGTTAATGAATGAACGGCGATGAGCAAACACAAGCTATGAAAACTTAATACCATGCTCTAGCTGAAGCATGACCATAGTTTCAACGTATATATGAAGGTTAGGTACATAAAGAGTACCTGCAAGACCTGCCAACAAAGGCTTGCTTTGAGAGTTCCTAATATGCAGAACCAAACTCATATTGGTGTCTCTGGCAAAATCATCTACTGCCATCTCCATTGCCACTTTTGCCTCTTTACCAACACGAGATGTGGTGTCTAGAATGGCACCTATACTGGCGCCCTTTACATGGCTAATTTCCGCCTCATTAGTCGCGTACCGACTGGCTGTTGCTCTTTGTGGAGAACTAGACAAGGCCAAAGAAATGAAAGTGAAGATGAGAAACACAAAGGTATATGCGCTCATCTTCTTTCTTCTCCCTTTTCCTCCAACTGTTTAGTTTGCTACCAAGACCCTTAGCCTTAGGACTACTCTTTGCCATTATAGTTATAACCCCCTGTGGTTGGCCTATTTCCAGTTGTGTGACCAATTCAAACTGCACATTCCCGAGTGTCAACAGGGGATTGGTCCTAACAAAGTCGTCCATGAATATGGGATTCCCTGGAATTCTACACGACCTGCAAACCGCATGCGACGATGTAATGCAGCTTTCATGCACCGTTCAATGTTTGACAACTTAGCTTGGACGTACTCTGTACTCTTACAATGTTAGTCAAACAATTAAAGCGTGTGGAACCAGCAGATTTTTCTAAGTCTAACATACGGCCAGGGGCG
The DNA here is from genome assembly GCA_033065855.1 of Escallonia rubra. NCBI lineage: Eukaryota > Viridiplantae > Streptophyta > Magnoliopsida > Escalloniales > Escalloniaceae > Escallonia > Escallonia rubra. The sequence continues at coordinate 34,850 of JAVXUO010002917.1, read as the reverse complement.
GATCCAGGAAGTTCAGCCGGGGGGGGGGGGGGGGACCAAAAGTCATAAAAAAAATAGATTAAATGTAAAATAGATTAAATGTAAAATAGATTTGCTCAATTTGACTAATAATCATATAATATCACTATTTATAATGATTTATTTAACTTGATAAAGTTAGTCAACAACAAACTATTAATCTTTGATGAATTAAACTTAACTCTTATTGTATATATGTATTACTAGTGCGATTACTAATTGTATGATGACAATAATCATGTATAACATATTATAAGAATTTAAACTAAAAAAGAAAAAAAATAACTAATCTTGATCTATTAGTGTTTTCTTTATAATATGGTGATTTATAATTTGAAAGAATGAAGATGGACAAAGGAACGAAGAAGGTAAAGACTACAACGGCCGGCGGCACAAAAAGTAAATAACATAACAAAATGAAACTCTAATACATTCATTTATAATATATTGACATTTTAGTAAATATTTTAAACATATTTATCTATTGTTTAAGACAGTAAAAAAAAAAATTCTCAAACTATAGGGTGGGGGTGGGGGGGGGGGTGCCATGGCCCCCCCGGTCATGCTTGGGCTCTGCCCCTGCATACGGCCTCCTAAATTCAAATGCAGTTTTACGGCAACTAGTAAGGATTACGTGCTTTGCATTTTATGTAATGATTTGAAACAAAAATATCATAAACGTTGATCAAAATTAAAATTAATTAATACGATTATTATAATTAAATGATAATAAGTAAATCAATTGTGAAAAGTTCATTGCGCAAAATATGGTTTTACTTTCAAATCCAATTATATATGTCAATTATCACCAATATTTGTCACTATTTATCATACTTATTTTTTTTGTCACATCAAGTTATCTATAAAGAGAATCGTAGATATTCCATATTATCTCTTGTTATCCTAGGCACACTGTCATTGTAATCAGTTTTAAATATCTTATACAAATATCTAATTCTCACGAAACACTATAAGTTTAATATTGAAGTAATAAAAGTAAATAAAGTATTTTAGAGACAATTGATGTTAAGTGTATATACTGGATTTGTCCAATTTCTTGTAATATATTTCTATGGCATGTATATAAATTAATACTAAGTGATATTAATGAAAATTCAAAAGTTAAACAAAAAAGAATTGTCAATAGTAAAGTGTCTAACAGAAAAGTGTTATGATTAATATATGTAAAGCAAACTTTGTAAAAAATATGGAGTTGGGAGTTTAACTGTTGCATCTTTAAAACCAAGAATCAAATGAACTCAAAAGATTTAGTGAGACACATATAGAAACTCAATTTTAGGCAACAAATCTAGTAACCGTAGGTCGTAACTTATAAGCATCTTTCTAAAGTTTCATATCGTTTACTTGTAGAGTTTTGGCCCTTTTTCCTACAAGTATCACCACTAAAATTCAAAATATTATCACTTAGGACTTTCAATATTATTCATTTTCCATCTCGTTTCATTATGTATAACGATGGTCGTTTCTTGTAGCGATGATTGATGAGGGTCAAAATAACAACTCCGTTTTATTTTCTTTTGCTAGTCTATTATAATTTTTACGTATCTATAATTTGAAAATTATATCCTTTTTCAATTTCTTCTAGCTTAAATTCTAAATTTCTAGTAATTTGTTTAAAACTACGCTTAACTTAATGTTGCCTTCTTTTTTTCTACTTTCCTGTTAAAAAATTTATAGTGTACTTTAAGTTTCCCTTGATAATGTATTATAAAGCTCTCTTTTATATCTAGTTAGATGGTCTTGTTCATCTTAGTGGTACAATATGGATACTAAGTTAGTTGTGCATGTAATTTAGCATATATTTAGTATAAGATTTTTATTTTTAATGCAAATTTATATGATAATACCTCGATTACTCATTTATATGATAATACCTTGGATTTAGGAACGATTCACTAAGGAGTATGAAAATCAAGGTGTTTAGTTTTATCGATTTTGATGTTAATAAGTTTTAAGGTTATGTTTTGATAGTGTTTTCTTTAGAGGTGAACAGAGATGAAACCAAAAAGATAACCCTAGAGGAGGGTGAATAGAGTTTTAAGACTACTTTAAAAAATAACAAGTAATTACTACAAACTTAGAGAAGCTATGAATAATACTTGAAAAGCTACAAACAACAAATCTCAAGCACAATATCTCAAATAAGCAAACTAACCAATCTCAACACAAGTATAAAACGATAATGTAAAGAGAGAAGGGTTTAGAGATACTTGACATGGAGATTTAAATGGTTCGGCTTGAAATACCCTCAAGCCTACGTCCACCCCTTCAAGGAAGTCCCTTGAAAGGCCCTAGAATCCACTAGTATGATCTTTCTTACGGGTTAAGATCGAACCTCTTACAATCCCCTGATGCTATACCCACATCAAGAACAAGTTTTGACAATCCCAAAGCTCCAAAGCTTGACAACCCCAAGCTTTGATACAAGAAACTTTAGATAAAGAATTGTGTACAAGATTTCACTCTCAAGAAGTAGATGTGTACAAGTTTAAGCATTAGAACAAGAGAGATGAGTGTATGATGACTTATGAAAGTGTATATCTCTCAAATGTAAGCTCACAATAAATGCTCTCTTGAAATGGATGAGAAATCAATGAAAAACAAGAGAGTTTGAACAATTGCTTTGATCTTTGAGTATATGAAAGATAAGAGAGCTTTGAATGCAATTGATGAATCAAAACTATGCCCAAGATGAGTATTTATAGAGTTAGGAATTAATATGACCGTTTGGAGTTAGGTGGAGCATTAAATGTGCCAAACGGTAAATACAATCGACTGTAATGTGCCATTGCAGTCGACTGTATTCCCAAAGTAGCCGTTGGAAATTCAAAATTTCCAACTTGCAGTCGACTGTAATACCTCACTGCCCAACTTGCAGTCGACTGCATTGCATTCCAATGCAGTTTCCTTGTTTTCAAAGGATGTTTATGCATGCAAGGGAAACCTATGGGCAAGTTCTAGGTATACAGTCATCGATACGATCAACTCTCTATGTCTAGTTTACAAAGAAGGAAATAAAAGCATTGTAAAATTCAATCGACAAATTCCTTCTTTGATGCGTTCCGTTGAGAGTCTAATAGTCTGTTTGCATGAGTATGAAAAGTGTTCCTATTGCTTCATCAACTCAATGCATGTTAGACAACATAAATATCAATGTTAGTTATCATCAAAACCAAATATAATCCTAGGTTAAAAAACCATAGGGTTAACAAGAGACTAAATATCATGTTTACACGATTGGGCTAGATCCACTCCCGCTTGTCGAATGCAAATCTAATTTTTTTCCACTAAAAGATATAGTAGTGAATATTTAACCTCTTCAACAACTAAATACTAAAATTTACCAAAAATGTTGTAATTTTGCCTCACCTTTTTAAAAATAAAAGCCACTCAAAATTTTTGAAAACTCTACAAATTAAAAAAGGTATTTTGAAGAAAAATGTTTAGCTATTTAACCTCTTGGAATCATTTTATACCATTTAGGGTTTAGGATTTTAGGGTGTAGAGCTTAGGGTTTAGGTGGGGCTAGATCCACACCCATTTTGGTTAAATTCATACATTTTGTAACTTAAAGATGCATTATTGAACTTTTAACCTCTTCAGCAGCAAATTGTTTAAATTTAGCAAAAATATTTTAGTTTAGCCTCGCTTTTTTAAATGCCCTTAATTCCTTTAAAGCTTTTATTGTTGAAAAAAGTATTTCTATTGAAAGAATGTTCAGTCATTTGATTCCTTGATATTATTTTATATGATGGAGCCAAATCCTTACTCGTTTTGGTCATATTCATAATCTTTTGCCACTAAAAGATGCATTAATGGATTTTTAACCTCTTTAGCAACAAAAGATTTAAAGTTAGCTAACAGGTTGTAATTAAGTCTCGACCTCAATATTTAGAAACCTTTTAAACTTAAAAAGAGTATTGTAACAAATAAAATGCTTAGTCATTTAATTCCTTGTGTATAGAAGTTTAGAGTTTCAAAGCTAAAAACATTATGAATCATTTGAGCTCAAATAAGTTAGAGTTTCTATCAATTGAATTTCACCTAATTCTATCACTTATAAAAGTAAAATATTTGAAGACAATAGTCATGAGAAAAACATGTTATCATGCAAATATATGGTTGCAGTGAATCACAAAAGGACAATAATCAAATGAAAAATATGTTATCATGCAAATAAAAAGATTATAAAAACTCTTATACGAACATATGATTATTTACTTGCCACGAACTCAAATTATAATTAGGAGCAGAGTGGTATGATCTAGCGATTCTTACATATTTAAAATTTTCAATAAAACTCCAGTTTTACGATAACTTTCTTACACCAATATGTCCATAATAAAATCTATAATTAAACTTCAGTTTTATGATAGTTTCAATGTATTAATTTGTTTCCATTGAAATCTATATTCATGCACAATTATTCAAATATATAGCAAATGAATCAACATACAAATAAGAAATACAAAATCAAAAAAGGATTGGGTTTTTGAGAAAATATTTTCAATTTAGTTCAGGTATATTGCATTTCTTCCAAAAGGCTATAGAAAATTATATTATCTGCAAGTTGTTTTCCTAATTAAATTTGACGGAGAAGATGAAGTACCTCTAAGGTAGTTTAGTTTTAACGTTAATGGAGGCAGTATGTTTTGATATAATTTTTTCAGCTATCATAGAATATGCCGGAGTTAAAGGGCAATCTTATAAGATTTTCATAGGGCTTTTTTCCTCTCTTTTTTTAAAGGTCAAAAGAACCCAAAACTCTAACAAAAGCATATATTCTAATAAGGATATTTTGAGGATATATGTTGAATACCTGAAGAGAAGTAAAAAACACCCTTATTTTTTAATAACACTCTAGCTCAAAATGAGTATTTAATAAAAAAAATGTTATAAGTGAAAAACATCCCTAATCAAACCCCTAATCAAATCGTTTATAAAGATTTCAATATTAAAATGGCATCTTAGAGGATAAAAAATAATTAGCGATTTAACTCCATCATGATTCATATGCATTTATAAAATTTTTTAAAGCTTCGGTTTCACGATAATTTCTTCACACCAATATGTCCGTAATCAAGCTCTAAAATTAAACTTCAAGTTTATGATATATTTAATGTACTAAAATGTTTATATTGACAATAATAGATATGTAAGATAATTTAAATATGTAATATACGCATCAGCATACATTATGAAATAAAAAAATTTTAAAAGTTGAGTTTCTGACAAAATATTAGGTATATTATATATCTCTTAGAAGGCTATAAAAAATTATGCTCCCTGTAAGTTACTCTTTTAATCGAATGTGATAGAAAGATGAAGTAGTTTTAAGGTAGTTTAGTTTTAACTGAATGGAGACGTAAGTTTTGATACAAATTTTTTCAGTAATCAGAGAGCATGCAGAAGTTCAAGAGTGATTTTATAGAATTTCTATAGGGTTTTCTTCCTCTTTTTTTAGTAGAAAGTAAACAAAATTAAAAAAAACTAATAAGAGTATTTATAGAAAGAGACTTAATATCTTATATAAGAAGTCAAAAGTCAAAATAACCATTGATACTAATAAAAACATATAATCTAATAAGGCTATTTAAGGAAAGAGACTTGATATCTTATGGGAAGTCAAAAACACCCTCACTTTTTAATAACACTGTAATTTAAAAACGGTATTTAATGGAAAAAAAAAGTTTCAAGTCAAAAATATCCCTAATCATTTATAATCTTGTAAAAAGACTTCAACTTTAGAAGGACATCTTAAAGAAAGAAAAGATTAACCATTTAACTCCATCCATGCTATATATATATATATATATATATATATATATATATATATATATATATATATATTACCTGCTGTGAAGGGCTTAATTACAAAGAGGGAAAAGTCTCACCTGAAATGCACACTCCTATACAAGATTTACACTGAAGACTTTTCCTTCTAGAATTCCATTTGGTTCTTTCCACTGTTCATCCATACACTGGACCTTCATATCTTGCACTGGACCTTCCTTGACTGGGAAAAGTTTGCCTATCTTCATATCTTGTTCCGTGTTATTGCACTGGACCTTCCTTGTTTGAAAAAGGAGACCAAAAATCGCTAACCAAAAATATGAGGTTTGGCCATGTTTGTCTGCAATATCAAATCATATTTTCCATAAATGTATAGACTCCCAATAGTATGCTCAAGATACCATATTACACGGTTGGGCCTCACTGAAAAGAATTTCACATGAAAGCATGTCATTAATCAACTCACTGTCAATAAGACCTGTTCAACCCATAAAAATGTGCACTTGGAAATAAAAAAAATCTCTTATTGGACCAAACAAATTGCATAACTCACTCTGAAATTCATTTCGGAGAGTAAATATTAGATGGTTCTGACCATTTAAGACCGTTGAATTAGAGGAGACTGATGTGATAGGAGTAGATACTAAAGAAGGTAGAGGTTTAATTTATATTATATTCAACTGTTTTAGATGACCGATATCATTGATTCCGAAACACCAAATAGTTTCAATATATCGAGAATCCCCCATTAACAAAAGGTCGTCCCTTATTGATGTTGCACCAAGTCCACTTCCATCATTGCCATCCACTACCACTTCCAACAACCAAGACACTTTGAGCTCACATCCGTTCATCCTCCGTGCATACAAATGTTTGACAAAATACCCGAGTACCATCTACACTCGACCCCTGAGGGGGTGAACTGCTTTTCTTTAAATCGAAGAATAATTATTTGGCTGCAAAAGCTATTTTATTCTCAAATGGCCAGCAGGTAAGTTATATCTATGGTAAAACATTAAGGAAATTAAAATTGATCATTTAAGGTGCCACAAGGCCACTAATCGTTTGTAGCGACTTAATTAGAGGCAGTTAACCATATATGGTGACAACATTTTATCGAGAGTTGCAGCCTGTGGTTGCGACGTCGTTCTATTTCTCACAAAGCTCATCTTGGTTCGTGCTAATCTAATCAGATAAACGTTTTTAGTAATAGAGAAAATTTCTTTTCACTTATATATTAGGTTTCACATCGTCTATAGGATAATGGATTAGCTCTCTTATTGACATTGTAAACTTTTTCTGGTTGGTTAGCACAAGCCTTGCAGCAAAATTTTTTGCCTTGATTTTATACAAGACTAAAACAACGAACTAGAAGTGTCCATTAGACCCGCATGGAGAATCTTAAGGCTTCGTTTGACAAAAAAAAAAAATTGGTTTTCAGTTTTTAAAGAGCAGCTTAATTATTATTTTTTTACAAAAACAAGTGAGTGTTTGATAATCCTTTTTTTTAGTTTTTTTTTTTTTTAGTGTTTTGTAACCCTTTTTATTTTGACTTTTTTTGTGGTGGTTTGCGGTGGCGGTGGTGGGGCGTAGCGGTGATTGACGGTGGTGGTGGCCGGCAGTTAGAGGTGGCTGCCGGCAGTCGCCGGCGGCCGGAGGTGACTGTCGGCCGCCGGCGGCTGGAGGTGGTTGCCGGCGGTGAAAGGGTGGTGGTCTAAAAAAAAAGCCAAAAGTGAAAAAAAAAATCAATTTTTGGAGTTTTTTTTTACTCTTCAATTTAAAAACTGGTTTTTAAAATTGAAAAAAAAATGGTTACCAAACGCTCCTTTTTTTTTAATTTTTAAAACTGAAAAAAAAAAGTGTGTCAAACCTAGCCTTAGTGTCTTTCAAAGCAAAAAAAGCTAAGGGTGTGTTTTGAACCATGAAATTGATGAAATTTCATTTCAAATTTTGTTGTTTGAAACATTAAAAAAGGAATGGGAATTGGGTTTCATAGGATTTGACTGGACTTGTTTTTCTAGTGTGAAATTCAATGAAAACTGGTCGGAATTTATGAGATTTGAATTTACTTGAATTAAAAATAATTATTTACTTATTTTACCTTTTTCATAATCTCTCCAACAATGAACACATCACCACCATTTTCATTGCCACCACCGCCACCCCATTTTTACTACCACCACCGATATGATTACTGTCACCACCACCGCCACCACTACTACCACCACTATTATTACAACTGCCACCATTATTACAACTACTGCCACCACCACCGCCATCACTACTACTACCACCACTATCACTACTACCAAGGGCGGAACTAATGCATGACTGGGAAGGGGCCACGGCCACCCCCCAAATTTTGGAATTTTTTTTAGTTTGTTAAATAATGAAAAACTATATATAAAATAATTTCAAAAATGTTGTTATATTGTAAAATTAATGTATTGGTTTTCTTTTTTGTCCCATCGGCCACCATAGTTTTTGTCTTTTTCTTGCTCTATCTTCTTCTTTTTTTATTTAAATTACAAATCTTCAGATTATAAATAATTACGAATACATTAAGGTTTTTTTTTTAGTTTAAATTCTTATAGTATGTTAACTTATACATACATTATTGTCTTTATATAATTAATTATCACATTAATAGTACGTGTTCACATGTAAGAGTTAAGTTTCTTTAATGCAAGATTAGTAATTTGTTGAGTATTCTTACCAAGTTAAATAAATCACTCTGAATGATACATTTTTGTGAACTTGAACCTTCCAAAGTTTTTATGCTAGACGTCAACTTTTTATAATCACTTTTTGGCCTCTTTCGATTAGACTTCCTAGATTCGCCATTGACTATTAGCACCATCGCCACCGCCACCACAACCGTCGTTGCCGCTGCCATCACTACTATTGTCGCCGCAACCACTACATTCAACACTACCATTACCACCACCATTATTGCACCACCACCACCACTGTCATCACTACTACCGCCACCACCACTGCCTCCTTCACCACCGCTGTCACCACTACTATCACCACCATCGCTGTCGCAGCCACCACCACTATCACCGTCGCGTCGCCGTCGCCGCCACTACTGCCATAACCACCGTCACCACTACTGCCACTACCACCACCACCGCCACCGCCATCGTCGCTGCCACCTCCACCACCACTATTACTACCACCACCGCCACCGCTGTCGCCGCCACCACTATTGCCACCACCATCGCCGCCACCACTGCATCACTACTGCTACAACACCGCCGCCGCTACTACCGGTCGCCGCCACCGACATCACTGTTGGTGTCAGTTGACCACCACCAGTTACACCTCTTTATACCTCAATACCACCGCCATCATTACCATCACTTGACCACCCCGTCACTTTCACTATCGATGTCGCTACCTTGTGTGGTGCCGCCACCACCGCCACCATGTAGTGGCACTAGCTAGCACACTTGAAGTCACTTACCGTAGTTCATTTTTCATCGTAGGTCAAGAATATAATTGTCTAAAAATTTATTACCTTTTCATTTCCTTTGTTCTCCAAACATAAAATAATAATTCTGTGATTTTAATTCCATTTCATTTCGAACAAAAAAAAATGTGGATTGAATTTCGAATTTGAAATCCAAATCTTAAAAGAATTGATTCCAAACGAACCGTTAAAGAGCAGTGTCATCAAAGACAACATTATTAGTTTAATAATAACAAGGTAAAGTGTAATTCATGCAAGTGTGTTAGTCGCCGCAGAGCTAGAATTAATTGTCAAGATGGTTAAAATCAAATACTATTGTAAAACTCTACGAGAATTAAGGTGGTCAATTCCCATTTACATACATTCTAAACACTACGTCGTTGAAAACCCTTGAACATGGTACCACTAAAACAGTGGCAGAGCCATGAATTTCTTTAAAGGTAGTCATCAAAATCAAAATCTCAATCTGAAATTAACAATCTTACTAACAGCAATTACCAATTTCTACGAATTTTCTAATTACAAATTGTAAGTTCCAAATTGTCACATTCTAACTTGATACAAAAAAAAAAAAGGGGGTTTCGGGAAGTAGAAAATTTAAGAATCAATCACGTGATCTTACCTTGCTTTTGCCGACTGCCATGACCATTAGTGTCGTCATCGATAAATTGATCTGACAACTGTCGTTCGTGAGCCTGTGAATCGCCCATACGGCCATGCCTGAGCATGTGAGGCCGTGATCTTTGGGCTTTGGGTGCCGTAACTCGTGAGCCCGTGACGTGCTAGAGGTGGACCGGCCAGTGGAGGCAGTGGCGTTGGTTGTTAAAGGGTGTGCCGACATGAGGAAAGGCCGGTGGGCGGTGAGGGAACTGAGGAAGATATGGTGTTCTCATGTCCAGATATGTGCCTTTAAGGCTTAGGAAACTGTAGAGAGTGAGAATAATAATCATTTGGTGTGTTGACTTTATGCGTAGACTAAGTCTTCATTTTTATTTTTTTGTTTATTTGTGTAAGTTTAGCATTTCAAATGACTAAGATGATATTTTTTTTTTAACTATCTTTGAAAATTTTAGGTACATTAACATGTAAAATGACCACAAGTATATCTCTTTAAGCATTTTTAAAATTTTTATGTGGGCATTTTTACTATTGAGGATAAAATATACCATATAAAGAAAAAAATTCTGGAGAAGCAGGTGGGCACTGGCCCGCCGTTGCCCCCTCGCCCTTCCGCCACTGCACTAAAACTTGTATTCCTCGTAATCGAAGTGTTCAATCGACCACGATAAGACAATGTTGCATCTGTTTGTTAGTGTGTACGTATTTACTGAACATGAATTCGATATTCCACCAGAATAAAAAGAAATTTACTACTCCTTTCATCCAATATAATTTGATCAATTTTTTTCGGCGCACAAATTAAAGATTTAAATGCTATATTGTGTGTTTTTTATTTTACCCTTTAGCGAGAGGAGGAGAAGAAAGTGGGCCCGGAGAGAGAAAATAACTTAGTGGAGTGTTAAATGTGGATAGAGAAATGAATAAAAAAAAAAGTGTAAGAAAACAGGCCAGGAGAGAAAATGAGTTGATGGAGATATAAATGTGGAGAGGAGAGTAGAATAAAAAAAGTGTAAAAAGGATATATATGTAAAAGTACCTATACAATTTTTATTAATTTAGAAATGAGTAAACTTTGTGGGACGGCTAAAAAAGAAAATTTGATCAAATTATGTGGGACGGAGAAAATAATTAATAACAAAACTGGTGCTAAAATTGAATATTGTCTATCACTACAAAGTTCCGATTTACTTGTAAAGACAAAATATTTTACCATTTTTCAATCAAAAGGTACCTTAGCGACAACCTTCACCCGTGGTGTTTCTCAATGAATCTGGGTGGGAATAGATCAATGTTGTGGACAGCAGAGTATTGGCTTTGGCTTGTAGAAACTCGATTGTTCCAAATTGGTGTTGGAAAAGAGCAGTAACTTGCACATGAAGCACAGGAATCAACCAATTGCTTGAATCAAACCGCAGATCTAACCACTACCAACCAGAAATACATGAACAGATGGAAGAAGTGTGTGGGTTAAAAGAGTGTAAGGCGTTAAATTAACACTTTTGCAAGCGCAGAAACACCATAATGAATCGGGGCCATATATACAAGTATGAATAGTCAGATTCAAGACTTTATCAAAGTAGAGATCTGATACCACGTTGAGTTATCAGTATTTTAAAATTTTAAATTGCAACATAAAGTAAATATATGAACTGAGAAGCCGTGTGGAGAATGCAAATTGAAAGCTTCGGGGAACTTGCTCATAATTCTCAACTAATGCACTAGAAGGAAAGAGACTTCAAAAAATGGACCGACTAAACTCCACAAAGATATCAACATCTATCCACGTAGTCTCATGACATAAACATGACCAGGCCAGCAAACTACTACTTAGGCGGCTCCATCTACGACTTTTTTGTTTAATTTCTTCTTTTCCTCGGTCCGGAAGGCTCAAATATATATTTTTCATGGGCAAAAAACAAGAACTCTATTGAGGCTCTTTTACGGTTTAACTTTTTCAGAGCGCGTTTATTAAATTATCCTTTTAATCAAGTTACTTAACAGAGAATCCATGTTCACCAAGAAGACCATGGCCATGTATACAGGATTAGTCCATCCATGTACAGATGCCCAATTACTCTTTCACACCAACCATGCAAAAGTTTAAGGGAAAATTAGAATTAGAGGGGATTTGGAGTTAAATACTTGTAGATGAAGGGTTTTTTTTTTTAAATTGTGAAAAAGGGGGGCCACTTTTGAAAATCTCTGAAAAGGGAGATTAGTTGGGAAAAAATGGTTTTTTTTAAATCTGACTTTTTCATTTCCCAAATTACCCCTTCTTTTGTTTGTCCCCACATACAACATTTTTCAAAATCACGATTTGAAACCGCGACTTTAAAGTGAAAATCGTTATTTAGTAGAAAACGTGGTTCAAAACCACGATTTTAAATAAAAAACGTGGTTCAAAATCACGTTTTTAAATAGAAAACGTGGTTCAGAACCACGACTTTAAATAGAAAACGTGGTTCTAAATCACATTTTCAATTTTTTTTTCATTTTCTGCGTAATTTAAAAAGTCGTTGTTTCAAATCGCGATTTCTACTTTAAAGTCGTGGTTTCAAACTGCGATTTCTAAAAATGTTGTATGCAGAGATAAACAAAGGGAGGAGTAATTTGGAAAATGGAAAGTCAGGTTTAAAAAAAACCAGTTTTTCCCAACTAATCCCCTTTTTCAGAGATTTTCAAAAGTAGCCCCCCTTTTCACAAGTTTTTAAAAAAAAATCGACCATCCCCAAAAATTTTATCCCAAAACCCACTTTTACATAATTTTCCCAAAGTTTAAACTTGCAAGCAAACCTTAACAATTAACAATGACTTGTACTAAATCCTACACCTCGACCACGTGCGTATTGCATATGCCATTTTCTTCTAATATAAGCTGCCACTCTGTATAATAGCAGCATCATATCCACAAATGAGCATTGACCGGCCCTATCAGTAGACCAAAACAAACGTTGACCTTTCATTCATAACCATCTTCAGAGAATTTTCTTGTATATATGATCAACGACGCAGTCATTCACCACATCCACTTGAGTTTATAGTGAGTTTCTCGATAATCTTTCAAATGGGAAAACTCGCAAGAACTGCATGCTCTACATTGTTTCTGCTTTCTCTACTGGCGGTGGACGTAACGGGCCGAGCTTTACGCCACGATTCTTCAGAATTGGTCTCTGATGGTATCGGCCATGCTGGAGCGGGAGAATCTTCGTTCCTACGTCTCAAATCAATGGATTCTGCCGAGGAAGAGTGTGAGCAAATGTACGGGTTCTTGCCGTGCTCAAATACACTTCTGGGCCATCTTTTTCTTGTCCTGGTTTACGAGTACCTGATGATCCACGGGGAGTCCTATGTGGCCACCGGCGCTGAACGGATTTTCAAGATTCTTGGTCCCGGTGTCTTCGGTGCCAGTGCATTCCAAGTTATTGGTGCCCTCCCGGAGTCCTTGATACTTCTCGGTACGTTCCTCAATCCCTTTACTGTAGCTATTTGGAATTGAATTTAGCAGGATTTTTTAAGACTTCAAAGCCAAATACAAATTCTGGCGGAATAATAATTCAGAGTATACAACCAAAACAAGAATAATGGTAGCAATGATTCAGGGTCACGTTACTTGTTCTTTCTACATTTCCACATGCGTCTAACTTCATTGATCAGAATCTTATAACGCCTTTCGTGAATACGAAAGACAAATTATATCATCTACGTACGCTTACTTTTGTTGCTAAAAATCGATAAAGTCTGACTTGAAGTATTATAGAAAAAATTGAGTACGGCGAAGAAAATAATGCTTGTTGCTTCATTTTGTCAACTTGGTAGGAAGGTAGAACCATCACTTTAGTCGTGTTCATCGATGAATTTGAAACTTGCAAACGTTCGGACGTTCCACGAGAGGGCTGTTTTAAGACATTGATTCTCATACTAAACGATTAATATATTGGCACTAGTGATTCCAGACAAAAGATTAGGGCAGTAATGTGCTGTTGAAGATGACTTTTCTTGTAAAATATAGTCCTCTACACGTCTCAAGAGATGATGCCGTACACTGCATCCAACAAGAATTTTGCCTACAAACTGTGAATTTCAATATACATCTAGCTACTGTACCAATGATGTTGATTAGTCACCTATTCTAGTATATCGTCAAATTGGACTTTACATAATTAATTGAGCGGACAACAAGTAATGACTAGCACGAGCTAGGTAACGTTACGTGCGAATTATAAAATAACGTAAGTAAACTTCCTTAAATTAATGTATGGTTTTGTAGTCGTCAAAAGTCAGCTAATTAATGGAATATATTTGAAGGACGCTACACAGGTTTTTAATTTTCAATTCAGTAGTTTTTTCAATTGAAAAGAAAATTTTCGGAAAAAGCATCATGAGGGTGATCGGCCCTGGGATCAAGGAGTTACCGGACTTGGACAGTTGACTCAGTCGGCATTATAGCCATGATTGGCATACAGCCTATAAGAACTAGTTTACAAGTTGCGAAAAGGTAATGCAAGTAAGAACTTGGCTACTTTGAGTAGCCTTAAGCCCTAAACAATGTTGATACAATCGAAAAAATTATTGCAGAACAATGCTGTGAACTGATATTTCTTCTTTTCTTCAATGTTCTTTAGCATCTGGACTTACGAACAGTAAGGAGTTAGCTCAAGAGTATGTCTTGACTGGAGTTGGCTTACTAGCAGGATCAACAATCTTGGTTCTTACAGTAATTTGGGGAACTTGTGTCATCGTTGGAAGTCGAGACTTTCCCTCTAGCTTAGCATCTCCTTCACCCGGTTCAAATCCTACACAAAGCCGAATTAAGAAGTTGTTATCACCCTTGACCGGTTAGCTCTCTTTCTTCTCTTCTGCTTTTCGTTTTTATGAATGAGTAATTCTGATCGCACCTAGTAAAATGCACAAACACTGTATTTTCTCTGTTTCTGTGTACGTTTAATTTGAGACATTAGCAGATGCATGAGACGGGTGCACCGTTTAGGTGCATTTTGCATTTATTTTACAAGTTCTTCCACACGTTGTGAATGTGATTAAACAGCTTTTTAGAGAGAAATAATGTGAAATCTCTTTTTCTTTTTACAGATGCTGGTATACTTACAGATATGGAGACTAGTACCACTGAAAAAAATAAGGAGACTAGTACCACTGCAAGAATTATGGCTCTTTCAGTGGTTCCATTTATAATCATTCTAGTCCCGAAAATCCTTCACCTGTCATCTTCATTGCAACGTACCACCATCATATTCACTCTATGCGTCTCTCTTGTGTTCCTAATCCTGTACTTCATCTACCAGGTATTTCATTTCAGTTCACTAAATTTGCAGCTTCTGCACTAGCCATTATAGCCCCAAAAAGTACAAAGGAATAACCTACCATACTTTCTTTGACTATCTTTTCATGCCTTGGAATTTATTTTGCGTTCTTGCTTGCATATTGAATCATGCAGGTTTTCCAGCCTTGGGTCCAAGAGAGGCGATTGGAATATATCAAGCACGAGCACTTGGTTGTCGACGTATTGACACATGTGCAACAACAGACAATGGGAAGACTCCTCACTGAAGATGGGGCACCTAATGTGCCTGCTATAAGAAGGTAGAATTTTTAGAAAATATTGCAATTATTATCTGGTAACTATGTTCTGTTCTGAGGACTGGACCCTATACAGGACTTATAAGCAAATATGCAATGTGTTGCAGACTGTTTCAGGAGGTGGATCAAGATGGCGACAATTACATCTCGTTTTCTGAGCTAAAAGAACTTCTCCAAGAAATTAGATTTAGAAAATCACATCGGGACCAGGACGAAACAATAGCTGAGGTTATGAAAGAATTTGATCTCAACCGTGACAAGAAAATAACTACAGATGAATTTGTCACTGTGTTAACCAAATGGATTGATGATACAAAGCGTGCAATGGACAAACGGTATCATACAGTAAGATCGTTGAAAGACTTGTATCAGGTAATTAAGTTTTATCTTGTGGGAGTATTACTACTTATTTTGCCTTTTATTGATAGAGCTCCGTGAATCTCTTACTAGATTTTGAAGCCTTATATTCAAAATAAACGGCAAGAACATGAAAATAAGAAGCATCTAATATCAGAAATCATAGGGCATGTTCAAAGCCACGAACAAGGGAGCCTCTTAACACAAGATGGTACACCAAATGTATCTGTTATAAAAAGGTAATCCCTTCATTGTTTTCAACTAGTTAATTTCTTCTCAGTTTGCCAAAATCAGAAGCATATTTGAATATGTATGCATTGTCATGGCCAGCACACTAACCAATGGGCCTACTGGATTACAGGTTCTTCGATACTATTGATCTTGATAAAGATAATTGTATATCAGGGTCGGAATTGAAAGAAATGCTCTTGGATGTCAACTTTGGTAAGATACCTTGGGATGTAGATGAAATTGTGGCAAAAGTAATGGAAGAATTTGACGTAAATGGAGATCAAACAATCAACGAGGATGAGTTTGTATCTGGATTTGCAAAATGGCTCAACGCAACAAGCAATTTAGCTCCTAACTCAGGGGAGGATGAAGGCGATATGTTCCAAGTAAGTAGAACCAGTGATAGGTCCAGAAAATTGGGCCAAGGGGGAGAAAGTCATAGATATAGTGGAAAAATACTAAGAAGGATGCAAGTCCTATAAACTAACCCCAAATAAAAGGAATTAAGGGAACTATGAAAACATGTGTTTCAATTTGTAATACTGTTAAACATTTCTTTTCGATTCAAAACTGTAATCTTCTTCCTGAGCTCACCACTTTCTTATCCCAATGAAACTACTTAACAAATGTTTTTCCCGCCCTTTAGATCAGCCATTGAGGACTAGAACAATTTGACTTTTCTCAATTAGTAACTACATGGTTAGTTATGTGAAGTTTTTGGATGACTCTGCAGAAAAAATGGGAAGAAATTGATAACTTAGTCGAGGAGAAGACCATCGGGATGTCTATATGGGCTTGGACAAAGGCCATCGCGCTTTTGGTGCTTGGAGTAATCATATTAGCAGTGCTAGCAGAACCTCTTATAGACAGTGTCCAGAATTTCTCCTCCACTGCTAGTGTACCATCTTTCTTCGTCTCATTTATACTAGTCCCGCTGGCCACGAATGCTCGAGTTGCAATTTCAGCAATCAAATCTGCACGTCGAAAGAAACCAAGAACAACGTCTTTGACATTTTCTGAGGTTTGTCCCTCTCCTTCCTACTTTAGTTTGAAGCAAACACAGAAGGCTCTGATGAAAGGTAGCCAATTTTCACATTGTATCTCCTATTAGGCTCCAAAAACATAAAATTGCATGACGCATTGCTAGCTAAACTTGATTACTTTGTGTACACAGCACATACCATTTGAGACATGCTACAAGATAGAAATAAATAATAACTTAATAATGTGGCTCGTAAATTTATCAGTTGATGTCTCATATGCACAACAACTTTATTACTATGCTGGACTTTTTTTTTCCCAGTAATTTGTTGTTATTTTCATCCGAAATTGAAATTCCTTTCAAGTTTACACTATTCATCCAAAGTAGCATGCTGGACTTCTCTTTAGTCCCTTATCATTGTACATGCACTAAAAGTTCCACTCGAAGTAATCGAGCAAAATCTTTTTGGCTCATCTCCAATACGCAACCTGCCTAACCAAACATGAAGACATCTTGGGTTGACATTGACTTTGTTGCTGCAGATTTATGGTGGAGTGTTCATGAACAATGTTCTGGGATTTTCTGTTCTTTTGTCGTTGGTTTATTTTCGAGGGTTTTCATGGGATTTCTCTGCGGAAGTGCTGGTAGTTCTCATGGTGTCTGCTACTGTGGGACTAAGTGCTAGCTTTTGCTCCACCTTCCCAGTCTGGACGTCGATCGTGGCATTCCTGCTCTACCCTTTATCTTTGCTCCTGGTTTATCTTCTTGATGATGTCTACCATTGGTCTTGAGACCCAAATAGCTGCTTGAGGATCAATCATATAGCTTTTCAGTGTTACTTTCTCCTGGAAACTCAAGTGAGTTACCAACATAGCATTTTTCTTGAGATGCATTGAGCTAAGGCAAGCATTTGGAGCAGCTGTTCCATTATGTCTGAACCGCTAAAACAGTCACTCTTCATGAACAGGCTCCATGTACCACAACGGCATACATTCTTAAGAGTTACACAGTTCATTGGAGATTCAACAAATGATGCATAAATAAGCATAAGCGAGTGTCAGTTTAGAATTTCAAATACGAATCTATGTTTTACACTATTTATGAAATCACAAGTTACTTGTATCTTTTTACTATAACGTCTTTTTTCTTTCCCTTCCGTCTAAAAAGAAGGATAAAGCAAACCTTTTTTTTTTCTTTAGTTGATGTATTGGAAATTACATTTTGATGAGTTAGACGACGGCAGGTGAGCATCCTCCTTAATCTTCAATTTTTGGTGTAGAAGAAAAATATTTTCAAGATATTTTTTGTAGGAAAAAATTTGGCTGGTACCCGGTATCTCGATTGGAGGAATCTTTCTCCTACCCCCTATATAGCGACAATCAATCGTTTCTAAATGTTTGTAGTGACTTTTATTTAGTGACGCTAAAAAAGTGCTGCTAATAATTGTCACTAAAAATGTTAGAAGAAAAGTCATTAGAAACATTTAGTGACTATAAATTGTTACTATACACGAGGTTGGAGGAAGATTCCTACAACCCGAGTAGGAGCCGAAATTTGTTCTTTTTGGTATGAGCCGAGTGACTCTCCAAGATGAATGGGTTAACCTCGACAGAATCTCAAAAGCCTCTTTTTTACATATTCAAAAGGTTGTGTATTTTCTTCGCTCTCGCAATATTGTTATCTTTAGGCTCAAAGAAAGCAATCCAAATTTTGTCACAAACAGATGAACGTCACAATACTTCACATGACTAAAGATTACAAGGAAACCAATGCATGAGTCGACGTTTTCGCGGTAATGGGATGCTTCCCTAGCTTTGTAATACCCCGTTTTGTTATTCCCCCGGATTGTACAGAAAAATAGCTATTCGTTGATGCTGCGAATGTTATGTACCCAAGACAGATGGTTGTAACTTGATTTATTCCAATGGGACAAACAATAAATAAATTGTTTGTTAAAACGATTGGCCCAAAATTAAAATCCCCAATCACAAATTCACAATGCAGTGGAACCCATTTCTTGGCCCAAAATATTCCTAAATAATAATGCAAACCCATTTCTCCTCTTCTCTACGTGTTTAGGCTTCAGATCTTCAAGGCAACGCTGCAGTCAAGCCCATAAGGCAAATGCTGAAAACAAGCCCATATGTCCATTATTAGATTTGTGACTAGGGTTTATCATGTGGCCCTTAAATGTTAAATGGAACGTATTCGCCTTTTCTCTTTACTCCTTGGGCAAGGCCCAACAGCTTTAAGGCTCTTTATTCTTAAAAATCCGATAAATCAATTTAAATAATTTAATTCTACATCCTAGCAATTATGTTCGCAGAAAATACTATTTCTACTTCCTCATCTGCATTTTTGCCTTCTTTTGTCGTTACAAATGTACATTAGTGACGTGCTGATATTTCAGCCACACATAAGAGGGTAGATTAGCATATTACGGGATAAAGATAGTCTCTCCCTATATATGCAAACTCAGGCTTTGTTTGGTAACAATTTCGTTTTCTGTTTTTTCTCCAGTTTTGTAAACTGGAGAAAAAAAAACTCGTTTGGCATATAGTTTTCATTTTTTTTTTCTTCAATTTTGAAAACCAGTTTTTAAACACATGACTGTTTTTTGAAAACTCCAAAAAGAAGTTTTGGGTTTTCAGTTTTAGTTTCTATTTTTAGACCACCACCACCACCCTCCCACCGCATGCAGTCAGACACCTCCGTCAGTGACCGGCAGCCACCACCACTCCCCATCACCGCCACCGTAAACCACCACCAAAGAAAAAACTCAAAATAAAAACTGGGTAATCAAATACTCATTTGTTTTTGTAAAAAACAAAAACTAAATTGATTTTAGTTTTGATTTTGATTTTTTTGAAAATAAAAAATTAAACTGAAAGTGATTTCAAACGCTACTCTTTAATCAAATTATTACTATCGGGACTCGAACCGTCCATACATCTATTGAGATAGTGATTGTGGATTTATCTGCACCAGCGAGGTGCAGGTGAAGGACCAAGTGGAAGTTGTTCACACAAAAATTTCTCAGCCCAACATCAATACGTGGGCCTGATGGTGATGGTCAGTATCTTACTTCGCTTTGTCCTTCACAAGTTTCAAATTTTATAGATTGCTTATGTTGACGAAGTCACATGGTATCATTAGTTGGTTTCATTAGATGAAATAGTGACGGAGCCGGTCATATAACCAATAAGATGATGGATGGCTTTTTACCCAAAGAAAGTGCATGTATAGCCATTATCATACATAATAATTTCCTTCATTGACCCCAACCGGCCTCTAACTCATCCTTATCCTATAGCCACCTACAAAATATATAGGTAACGGAAGGGATTGAGTTAGGTGGGTAGATTTTGGGGGACAATGGTCATTCTATGATGCTCTACTAACTTTATCCTTTCAAATTAGAATTTTATGTTTTAGGGGCTCCATAACCAATCAGGTAATGGATGAGAGTGAACACGGTTCAATTTGTTTGGTTTGAAAGTTAAATATTGATACAAACCAATCATTTTCAGCTTTTCAAGTTAAATAGCGTTTTAAATATTAGTTGAAGGGTCCAATTTTGACTGTTTGAACTGATCGAATAACTAGGTTTCGATAGATTTAACATGTTTGGGCTTGTAGTCAAATTTGAAATTGTTTGAATAAATTTATTGACTTGGACTTTTGAAACATTCATGACCACAAGTTATTTGAAGCATTTCAATTGAACTTAGGCAATGTTTGACAACGTTTTTCTTTTTATATTTTTTTTGCAGTTTGTTCTCCAGTTTTGTAAACTGAAAAAAAAAAACGTTTGACAGACAATTTTTCGCTTTTTTTTCCTTTCAGTTTTAAAAATATTGCTGTTTTTGAAAATCCATTCTGGAGTTTTGGATTTTCAGTTTTGGTTTTTATTTTGAGATCTAACCATCAAACTTTGTTAGAAGCAAAAAAATTAGTATTATTTTGAGAAAATCCTTTCATATATAGAGCTCCACCACCAAACACTTCCATCCATTAGCCAAATTTGTCCCATCATCACCATATCACCGTTGTGACCCACAAATCTTCCCGTATTGCCATCATCGCCCTATCGCCGTCAACAACCATAAGTCTGCCACACTCTCGCCACTGCCACCCATGGATCTGTCTCAGCACCGCCAGCCTACCGTCATCGTCACCCACATATCTAGTCTCA
Organism: Escallonia rubra; assembly: GCA_033065855.1. Lineage (NCBI taxonomy): Eukaryota > Viridiplantae > Streptophyta > Magnoliopsida > Escalloniales > Escalloniaceae > Escallonia > Escallonia rubra. The sequence continues at coordinate 13,562 of JAVXUO010002917.1, read as the reverse complement.
CATCGCCAACTCATGCCTTCGACAACCACGGGTATGTCACATTATCGCCACATTCTTGCCACTGCCACCCATAGATCTGTCACAGCACCACCACCTTACCATCATCGTCACTTACAGATCTGTCCCCCGTCGCCAACACACGCCTTCCACAATGAATCATACCTCAAACCCACCATCTCCACACCACTGCCATGGACAACAATGGGACCTCAAGCAACGCCGTCATCTCAGCATTGTCGCACAACCCACAATTTTCCCTACCATTACCACCCTACCACCATCGCATTTGATTATGGTGGTGGTACCGCGAATTGGATGGTGGTAGTGCAACCCACCAATGGTGGTGCTTTGGAGAGTTCTAGGAATCTGTTGGAAAAAAAATGGTTAGTGAAAAAATTAAGAAAAAAATGTTAAAAAAAAAACTCAAAATAAAAACTGACTAATCAGACATCCATTTGTTTTTATAAATTATAAAAACTAAACTGGTTTTGAATTTTTTGTTTTTTAGAAATTGAAAATAAAAAACTGTAAATGATTTCAAATAGACGCTTAGTGTAGTTTGCTTATTTATATCGGTGACTAAATTATAAGTAGGGTAGATACTAGATAGTACTTAGGGTTGATTAAAGTTAAATTTTCTTTTTAATTTTGCATACGTAGGATACAATTCGAGTCGATTTAGCACAACCAAATTGAACTGATAGAATCAAGCATTCAATTTGAAAAACAAGCTCAAACTGATTAATTTTCTAAATCGATTCATAATGGTTCAGATTAGTCACGTGAGTTTTACGGATAGAGTCAATTCTAACAATTTAAAAGCCCACTCTAGCAACAGAGATACAAAATTTGTTCTAACAAAACTTACTCTGACGACAGAGATTCAAATGATTAAAGTTGAACAACAAGTGATATTTGAAACACTTTGGTTCAAAAGTTAAGGAACCACAACTTGGTGAAGGAATTCTCGGCAAAAACAAAAGAGTAGGAATAAAGTGCACATCACGATGGACGGTGAGGTGGGTCACAAATTGGAGACATAAAGAAATTGAGTTAGTACGGTTCGTTAACTTTGACATGTCGACTTTTTTATTTTTTGATTGTGTTGCCGACATAAAGAAATTGAAAGCATTGTGGTGGGTTATTTTCTTCTCACTCTTGTGGCCAAGTCAAAGCCCAAAAGGACTTAAGATAATACTAGGTGTTGTCGCAATCACATAAAACATACACAACTCTAGAAAGTGAGAGTTTACCTTAAAAATGAAGATCAAGAGGAATGTAGCCCTGAACATATATAGTAGAAAGATGTTCATGGTTGGATATTTGAGTTAAGTGATTAAAGTAATGAAGAAGAAGAAGAAGTTGTTACAATTGTAGTGGGGCTAAGCTCTTACTTACTACATTGAGTAAATTTTCGCGAACGACTTTGATTAACGTTATAGTATAAATAATTGAACCGGGATAGGCTCTATATCTTTGACACCTTTCAAACATATTCCTAATCGCAAAATTCTTAGCTCAAACTCAAACTTCTAAAAAAATATCAATAAAGGCACTAACCGTTTCATTATAATCTTAATACGTGCTCTTTGTGAAGTTAAATATTAGCGTGTCGTTAAAGTACATTTAACAACGCGTTTTCATCACAATATTTCTGACATGCAGCAAAGCATGTTGATCCATAGGAGAGGCAACAAAGATATTACTCTTTTAAAGACCCTGATTAAATTTTCAGCAACGGTCAATTTGAGCGAATGACTCATAGGATTGAGTCAAGCTCGGGCTGATTGATATCCTCCATTATAGCCTCTTTTGAAAACCTTGATGTTAAGCAACGGTCGTTTTAAGCAAATGGCTCATGGGATTCGATCAGTCAAGCTGGAGTCCCTCGTGATTTAAGCTTGGCTTTTCTTCAACAGGTGGGCACTCACTTGCTGTTGACCATCAACCTAAAATATAAGACTGGTAGGAGCTTGATAATGACCACCCACCAGACACATGGTATCTTATAAAACCATGGAACGATGTCGGTTTTTCTGCAAATTAGTCATATCTTGATTTTTGAGGCCACGTACTGGTTGGAAGAATTAAACATCTAGCCCCAACTTGACCCCCCAAACACCCCCCCACATCCCTTCTTAAATCTTGGAGAGAAACTTCATATTAGAAGGAAGGAGTCCTTAGTTCCGCCAGTAAACCTGAACTACCTGATTTGCTTTTAAACCCCATCTTGATGGTGTTTCCTAAAATGTGGAACTATAGTTTGTCAACGTGACTAGTAGGGTTTTTGTTGTCACAAACGAGCCTTAGAGAGGAAACAACGTAGCTAAATTGTGGGGAATCATTCTACGTCTTGCAACTCCGGCTATGTAAGTACTAAGAAGCTTTTCAATTCTCTGTATGTTGTAACTTGCAATGCCAATTCTTGCAATATTATTTTGAGAATTGAGATGGCCGGTCATGGGAGCCAAGTGATAATCGTAGAAACTAAAATCAGAAAGTGGTGGTTGTAATAATAAAAAAGAAGAAAATTAATCTGTAAAAAATAGCCCAGTAAATATATGTTAATAAAAAAATTCAAAAAGTTAATAAATAATTAAATAATTTACCCGCGGGTATTACCCAGCCCGCCAGGGTAGGGTATGGGCCCTAGAAAAGTCTACCCGGAATAAAACGGGTAAAATTTACCCAAACCGATTTTATCCGTACCCCGCCGGATTTTACCCGTACCCGACGGGTTTACCCGTTTGCCAGGTCTAGTATATAGCAAGGCTAGTATTGACATTTTAAAAATAAATATTGACGAGATCTGCATAAGTGTATGATATTTTAACGGACCAATGATTGTAGGACACGTCCAATACATTTTCAAAGTTGCTAGTCACGATCTGTTACAATTTAAAATTTAGTGTCATTGACTGTAATTTCACCACAATCTCAGGGACTTTACTATAATTATCTCTTGTTTTAACTATTGGCCAAATCCGCTTTACAAAAGTTTTGGTATAATTTCAAAGATTAGTCATCAGTATCTTTTACTGTATAGCAGATGCATTATTTCAGTCTGATAATGTTTTTCATAAAAAAATTGAAATATTTTAATAAAAAATTCTTTTTTACAAGAATAGTTTTGAGAATTTTTTTTTAGAGGTTTTGATACCATATTGATAAATTTTGTCATAAAAAAATGAAATATTTTAATAAAAAATTCTTTTTTCAAGAATACTTTTTAGAAAATATTTTAAATGTTTTCATACCATATTGATAATTTATGTCATAATAATATTGAAATATTTTAATAAAAATTCTTTTTTACAAGAATAGTTTTGGGAATTTTTTTTATTTTTTGATAACATATTGCTTGTAAGTGAAAAGTTGGAATTTTCTTACATACTCAAGGTTTTGAAAACACTACTTATCCCATGTTGGACCTTTAAAAAAACTTCAAGAAGTATATAAGTGAACACTCCTTGACCTCTTAGTAAGACGTGCTTGAGTTTTAGACTCGTATGCGAAAGGAAGGAAAGACAAGTGGGGGATAAAAGATTTCCAACAACTATATATGCATTAACCCTTAAGCCTCTACATCACCTATAAAATGAGTCTTTTTTCACACTTTTTACACACAATAACTCAAGATTTCACTCTTTGCCTCTTCTTCTTATTTTCATTACACTTAGACATTTTCTATACAATTAGACATTCGATGAAACTTCTGCTTCATTTGTTTGTGCAGAAATACGAGTAAAGTAACAGTGAAAATTAGAATGTTGTATTCCAGAGGCGACGCGTCAACAACCTTATTATACATGTAGTAATCCAAGGGGATCCGAATCGTCTCAAGAGAGCGACCTATTTCTCACTTTAGCCGGCCAATTTTTACTACTTTACTTTGTGATAGTTGTTTATGCTTTTTTTCTTCTTCTACCACTTTTAACAAAAAGACACTTTTTTATTTGTTTATTGCAATATATGTGCTATACAGCTAATAAGTTTAGCTTTCGGTGGCAATCTGGCCTCACGGAAGCATAATTTTGTAACATTCAAGGACATTAAGTTTCAAAATGTAACATTCTGTGACAAAAAACCCTAATTTTGTAACACTTGTATCCATTTGTTAGGGTTCCGTTCAAAAAGTGTATTTTTTTATGATGTCATCATTATGTATTTTCAAAATGACAATACTGCCCTTTACTCCATTTACTAAATAATTGCACTTATGTCCATGAGGTTAGAGTATAATTACAGGTAAGGACAATAGTTTGGTCAGTGGTTAAACTTATGTCCAATATAATGGTTTAAATTATAAGGGCTAATTACACCTATATCCCTGATGTTTGGGGGTAATTACACTTGAGGACACAAAGTTTCAAAATGTAACACTTATGTCCATTGACAAACGGAATACAAAAATACTTAACGGTTTTGACAAAAAGACTTGACTGCCACTGACTTTAAAATAAATTACCCAATTAATTTACTGTTTATTCTTCTTCTCCCTACACCCAGCCGCCCCCCACCCCCATCCTCTCCCCACACACGCCGTCTGCCTCCCCCTTCCCCGTCACCCGCCCACCCCGTCATGCCCACAACCCCCGATCAGCGCAGTTAGGCCCTCCGGCGAGGCACCGAAGCCGCAAGATCGAGGTCTCACTCCCGATCTGCCTGTCGCCACCATCACCGCCGCGACCTACCTCCGTACCCCGCGCTGTCCGAGATCGCAAGCATCCCCACGAGCTACGTCGCGACACCGGCCTCCTCCTTCGAGATGCGCGCCACCGTCCATAACGATGGGCCAAGAACCCATCCACTAAGGGCTTCATGGTGGGGCAACCCGGATGGTGGGGCGATGGGGACTGCCGGCGGCGTGGGTTTGCCAACGTGCTTGCCGGAGGCGTCTCGGCAGCTTGGGTTTGCCAAGGGGCTTGCCGGCTTCTGCAAGATGGTGGGGTAATGCTGGCGGTGTGGGGCGGGGGAGGGGGGCTACTGGCGACGTGGGGCGGCGGAGGGGGGCTGCCGGCGATGACTTCAGATTTAGGGTTTAAATTATTAGGATATCAACAGGGGTAATATTGCCATTTTCAAAATATGTAATGACGAAAATTACACTTTTTGGACGAAATACTGACGGTTGGATAAAAAAGAGGGGTACGAGCGTGCGGGGGGGGAGGGACGGGACCAACGGCGACGTGGGGGGTGGCGTCGGCGTGAGGGGAGCATGGGGGTGCGACAGCGGGTGTAGGCAGAGGGGAGGGGGACAACGGGGTGGGGTCGGCGTGAGGGGAGGCGTCGGCGTGAGGGGAGCATGGGGGTGCGACAGCGGGGTAGGCAGAGGGGAGGGGGCAGGGTGGGGTAGGGGGAGCGTGGAGAGATTGAATTTGAGAGAGAGAGAGAGAGAGAGAGAGAGAGAGAGAGGAGAGAACAAAAAAAGATAAAAGAAAATTAGAATTTTAATTTCAATTAGGGGTAATAAAGTCTTTTCTTCAAAACCGTTATGTATTATTTTTGTATTCAGTCTGGTCAACGGACATAAGTGTAATTTGTCTAAATTATTGTCCTTATCTTTAATTATACTCTAACTTCAGGGACATAAGTATAATTTGTCCGAATCTTTAGCCGCGTATGAGCTGAGGTGCAGTCTATCCATGGCAGTAGTGTTAGTTTACTGTAGGAATCGGCGCAAAGCCGGAAGATGCCAACCCGCACTATGACAGCTTAGCTGGAGACTGCAGACTTGTCGGTCCCCTTTTTGTTTAGGCATCCCCAAATTGGCTAGAATGAGCCCCATGGCTTGTGGGGTCAACGGCCCCAGATCGTACACATGGCCGTTTGGATCTACTCCTAACCAATTCCAAGATATATTCTTCTTTGATAATGACAATTATACTTCTTGCATTTTTGTAGAAATTTACCGACATAACATATCCTTTTGTTAGTGTCACTAAGCATTTCCATTGGTTGAGGTGCTATTCTGAATATTCTTTATGCTCCGATGCAAATAAATTGTCGTAATACACCTTTTTTTTCATGCTGGCTATCCGTTGGTCATACATTGAATCGAGCATATTAACCCACAGAATCTAGATGAAATTTATCTAAACAAAGTTTACATCAACTTTGTTTGTTAAGTATGATAACATTGTTTAATCAATTCTTTAATCGCTTGAGTTTTAGAGTAAATAGTAACTTAACATAATATCAGAGTTTTAGTTTGGTAAAGTCTTGTATTCAATTATTTTCCTTTACATATTTGATCCATCTTCTACAATATAATAGTACAATTTGCATTTTGCTTATTTGTTCACTTTGTCGTGGTACACCTTAATTTGTCTTTTCACGTGTAGTCGGAAGTTGTCCGTGAAGGAAAGTATTAAGCATGATAATATTATTGAGTCTATTTTCTAATAGGTTAAGCTTTTACTGCAAGTGGTAAACTAACAAATTCTAATGTATTGACAAGCTGATTCAAAATTTTGAAAACGAAAATCTTGAACATACTTATTAGAAAGAAAAATATATTCCACTAGTACTGAATCATTGCGCTCAAGACAATTACGATCGCTAAATATTGAAGCACATACTAGAAAACCAAAGAATGATCGGATCGGCGATAAAGATATGAATTTTTTTTTATTGGCGTTAGAGATCACAACCGTACTCTCTCGATAAAGAATGGCAAAGAGCGTCCGTCCCCACAAAATCCTGTGCGTACTATAAATAACGAAGTGGATCCCATTCCACCTGATTAACTGGTCGACCACACGGTTCATACGCTGCCTGGCCACGTTTAACACTTAACAGAACCACAACAAAAAGAAACCCACAAACAAAAAAGGAGATCACGCCCACCAAATGTACGCATAAAATATCTTCACTCCAAATTTCAAACGAACAATCCCCACAGACAGACAGATGGCTCGCAAGCCCTCACTCGCCGTCCTCTTAGCTCTCCTCTTCTTCCTCTGCAGTCCGGCTCACTGCCGGCTGATCGGCGGCGGCTCGGATCTCGTCTCCGACGGGGTCGACGGAGGCCTGCGGGGCCCGCGGCTAATCCGGCTCGGCGGTTACCTCGCGTCGGACTCGTGCGATCAGACGTACGGGTTCATGCCCTGCACCGGCACCGCGCTGGGCAATCTCTTCCTCCTCCTTGTCTACGGCTACCTCATGTTCGTGGCCGCCACGTACCTCTCTAAGGGCAGCGAGCTTTTGCTGGAGATTCTTGGCCCCGGGATTATCGGAGGCCTGTTTCTCCCCATTCTCGGCGCCCTTCCCGACGCTATGCTCATTCTCGGTACGCATTTCTTCATTTCTCTCATTTTTTATTAGACTTCTTTTGCTTTTGCCCGAGCGGCGTGCAGTTTTAGAAGCGTTGCGTACAACCGCCCCAAAGCAAATGCTGTTTTATTATGATTGAGTTCTGTTTTTAGCTACTGTGTGGTTACCGAGGTAGTGTGTGCTCTTTTACTGATTGTGCTTTGAGATATAAGGTAAGGTACGTCGAGTGTGATACAATTAGTACATACTTGATTACTTCCTCTGTTTTGTTGGATTTTCTACATTTGTTTTTCTTGAATTTCTAAGATACAATCTAGTGCATTTAAAATCTACAATTTTTTTTTTATTACAAAAAAAAAAAATGTTTAAATTAACTAAAATCTATTGCAAAGAGGGAACAATCAAGCCGGGGTCTTGTTTAATAATTACTTTTATGCAAGATGCTTTATGGTTTCTTCTATCAATGTTTTTTATTATAAAACTCTGAAACAGTGAGTAGGATGAGATAATTAGAAGAAAGTATATATTTGTTATATGGCGATTCAGTGATGGCGAACTTGCTTTTTTGCTGTATGTCCGTCACATACTTGTTCCCTCTCGTCCTTATTTTTTTGCAATTATTACAACTATATCAGATGAGCATCCAAATGAATGCTAATGGAACAAAAATTTTGCCCGCCTGTAGAGAATGGCCTCTCACCTGGTCCTGAGCATTGCCCTGACTAGCCATGTGGATGATACTGATAGCGGATAATTAAGGGAAATGTGGAAGATATGATGTGGGGGAATTTCATTGAGGTTTAGCTTCATGTTAGTGTAAGATCTCTGAGATTGAGAGAGAGAGAGAGCTCCTTCTCCTGCTCCTGCTCCTGCATTTTCATTAGAGAAGGTTCTTCGTTAGAAGTCAGGTGTCATTTTTTAGTGAAGGTTCTTCGTTAGAAGTCAGGTGTCATTTTAGACAGAAGAATGTCATGTTTGTCACTGGGTTAGCTGTTCTGCAGTGAATAACTCTAAGTTTAATTGAATGCTTTTTGGAATCACTTCACATAAAGCCTCCCCTTTCAGTGTATGATTAACAGTTATCTGATTTTTCAAGTATTTGGATGGTTCTTTATATGATTTTAGCCCTTTTAGACATGCACAGGTGTTGTTCAGGGGGCTGGTTCTCAAGACTTTCTTCTACTTCATCAGAAATGTAGGCTCACTGATTTGTCGTTCATCATCTCTGTTGATATATATCTTGTATTTATGGCTAAAGATAGAAGGTGTAAGCCGAGCTGTCCGGAGTGGAGGACCGCTGACCCATTAGATATATCTTATCTTGCGTAGCGGGCTTTATTGGGGGTTCAGGGGCAGAGCACCCGACCCGAATTTTTTTGAGAGTCCGTACACATTGGCGGAGTCATGAATATTATTCAAGATGGGCACCAAATATATAGATGAAAAATTGTCACAAAAATTGTTTATATAATTAATTTTAAACTATGAACCATAACATTTTACAATTGATCACGACAAAGTCACATCTTCTGAAAGCGGTAAATAGTTACATCATTTTAAATACTATCAAACAATTTTTTTATTGATCACGATGAAGTCTTATCTTCTGAAAGCGTTAATTAATTACATCATTTTAAATACTATCAAATAATTTTTTTCCAACATAAGTGACCATACAATCATTTGTAAACTCGTCACTAGTTGAATTGCGCAATCGGGTCTTGACAATGCTCATAGCGGAAAATGTCATTTCCATAGTTGCTGTAGTGACAAGCAAAGGTTGAGCGGTTGAGTCGTTTAGGCTTTGGCCTATGAGGGGACCGAGGCGCTTCTCAGTTCGTCCGTCACAGTGTCGCACCGTCTGCAGTCTGTTGCTTTGAAGAGGGTGAGAGACTTTATTTTTAGTCGCTTTGGTAAATGGAAACACACAATAGTGACCCAAGAAGATCTTATCTCTTCCTTTTTTTTGTTGACTATATATATTTAGCGTTTGGCCTTTGCATTTTTGTATGTTAGTTTAGCATTTAAAATGACTAAAAAGATTTTTCTACACTATTTTCAAATTTTTTATGTATTGTAACATGTAAAATGATTAAAGAGACATCTTCTTAAATTGTTAATAAAATTTTTAAGTGGGCACTTTTATTACTTAATACTAAATATACGTAAATTAAAAAAAATTAATGGAGAAGCAGGTGGGCACGGGCCCACCGGTGCCCCCTGCTAGCTCCGCTACTGTCCATACATGAATAAGATTAGGGTTTTCCTTGAGTTGGACATAGTTATAAATACGGTGTGTTCTCTTGTTTATTGTACAGCTAACAATTGTGAGATACACGTGAGGGAGCTAAATCTGACTTGGTCAACCTTTTCATTTGAGTTATCTCCAAATTCGTGTGTTCTTGCGTTTGGTTATTGTGTTCTATACATACTTATCAAGAGAGATTTCGTAACAATTTCATCTACTTGCTTATTTTTGCAGTATCTGGACTTTCTGGAAGTACAGAAACTGCTCAGAGTCAGGTCTCGGTTGGGATGGGACTGCTTGCTGGGTCTACGGTCATGCTTCTCACAGTAATATGGGGGACGTGTGTTATCGTTGGAAAGTGCGACTTTCAGGATTCAGTTGCTGTAGACGGAAAGGACACTAAGATTGCTGTAGATGGAAAAGATACTAAGGGGTTTAGCTTAACTGGTTTCTCCCTCAACTTTTCTCATATTTCTAGACACACACACACACACACTCTCACACACATATATTGACTATGTAAGAGGTGGTCACTTCGGTCCCCCCCTCTCTATGAGACTCTTTTTTTATGAATTTTTGTTGCATGGCTTTTGAATTAGAGTATACTTATTGCAAAGTCATCTTAATGGAGATGCAAGAGTATGAAATGCTATACGCGTTTGGTACTAGAACCCACTCTTACATTGCCGTCAATTTGCTGCAATCTTTCATTCGTTTGTTACCTATTAGTCTATAATCTGCATCGAAGTTGGTTTCCTCTTAAATCCTTTGTTGACTGTTTAAATAATTTATATTCCAAATCATGCAATTATTATGTTAAAGGGGCTAGGATTTTATTGGTATTAAATGCATTAAGGTTACTAGAGACGACATGCATTAGAATAAATACACTTCTGAGTAAAAGCATCCTTCAGGGTCGTAACATTACTTTAAAACTGATTGTAACTTGCGGTTTATTCAAATGCCTTCTAGAAACTGTGTGTCTATATGCAAATGTATACATACATCATACTTTCCTGAGTACTTTACCAACTAAACTTTGGTTTCTTGTCCAACATTTCTTCATTGAATTTAATTTTGGCCCAAGTGTACCTGCTACAGAAAACGTCAGTGCCCTTTTAAACTGGATATTTAGGTGGCAGAAGTAAAATTTTTGAGTTTCATCCTTTCTACTGCCCATTTTATGGATAAAGCGGAAGTTACTGATACTATCAGTTGCGGTTTCCATTTTGAAAACCTAAAGCTGAGATTAGAAGCCCATACTACCAAAAAGGCATTCTGGTACAAAGCAAATTGTGCATGGTAGCTAATCATACAAAGTAGTACGTCGCTAATATTTTTTTGTATGCTCCAAGATTCGAGGGTAGCCATGGATCTTATACAGGGTAAGTCAAAGCAAGAGCTTCTTATTTTCACTCTTAGTTCTATTAGATATCACGTTGATTTGCCAGACTATAAGTGTGTCTGTAATCGCTGTGTTCAATAGTAGAGAACGCAACTGGCTTTGTGAATTTCTGTGGTGCTTAATATGGCTAAGAGTGCTCCTCTATAATTCTAGATTTCTCTTCTTCTTGGAAACTTTATGTCGGTCTAGTCATGAAGTCCTCTTAGAGACCATTTAATCTTTGAGGCTTATCTGATAATTGATGGAAATTACTGTAGCCCATTAACGATTGAGGTACTGCAGCCCACTCCTTTTCTGTTAGCAAATGTACTACCCTTTTGTTTGCCCTCAAGTGGCAAAAATTTCCAGAAATTTCATGTTTATCGAAATTTTTGTCCGAACAGAACACACGATAATATGTGTACAACCTACTCCCTCTGTCTACAATCATCCATAAGTATTTACTTCAACTTGCAGGTTCGGGTGTTAGTACTGATATCTGGACAAGCTATGGTGCAAGGATAATGGCTATATCTGTAATACCTTTTATAGTTGTCCAACTACTACAAGTTCTTAATTCAACTTCAGGAAGACACTTGGCGATCTTGATTGCACTTATTCTCTCTCTCTTGCTACTGATATCATATTGCCTTTATCAGGTACATAGCATTTAGCAGATTTCGTGCGCTGAATTCTTTTTGTTCATTTGTTTTCGCTTATGTAGTTCGCAAATCGAAGTAGTCCATGGTTTTTGTTGTATATATGCAAGCGTATTTCTGCAAACAGTTAACTGTTAGGGATCCAGAGGCAATATGTGTACCACTTATAAAGGCAACACAAGAGTTGGTATAACACAATTCCTTGCATGACGCGTGGCACATTATAATGGAAAGAGAACAAAAGGTTAAATTATCAACCTTTTCATTTGGAAAAGAAAAATAACTTCCCATTCCCCAAACTGCTGCTTAACCCACTATCCCACAGAAATGGATTTATTTCATGACACAGGTGATTTTCATATTGTTACTTTTTGAATTATTGGAACTTGAGATACTGAAATGTGTAATTTCTTTAAGAAGGCGCATAGCATTGACGAGCTCTACACTCCCTCCAGTAGCTCTGCATTTCTGCAATACAATACCTGGTGCCCTGGCCGAACATTTGGCATTGGTTTGAGTGATAGGCGTTCCTTCTTACCATCACTTGCATACGCTTATCAAGTACAACGCGCTTTGTTTTCTCTAGCAACCTTTTAAGCGAAACTTTAAAGTGCGTTATGTCAACTTTTGAAGACCTTTAGCAACAACATTTAATAAATTGTGATGCACAAGCATCTCGTGCTGCTAGTGACATGTTATGTTAAGGTAACTGGAAATAGTTTTATTGCAAAGTGATTTTTCATTTTTTCAGAAGCTTTTGGTTCATTCTGCTGCTACGGTCAGAGATTTATTTGATATAAGATTTTCCTCGGTAGAGTTCAACCAAATTCTTCTCTATGGTATGCTTTGTTCTGCTCGTCTCCACGTGCCACCTTTCGCAGTTTGTGCTATTTTATAACCGAAGGGTGGTATTTCTAGCAACGCTATACCTTATGTCATAGTTAAACCAAAATGGATAATGTGCAATGCACAGGATTATCTAAGTGAGCCAATTTTAAGTCGACTCAAATTGTGTGAAATTAAAAGCAAATCATGCCTAGCTTTGGTCCCATTCGAACTCGATCACGGCAGCCCAGGCCAAAATCGCTGTTTTCTGAAACCAACACCGCTAGTTACAAAAGGTTTACCACCTTATAATTAACTCTCCGGCAAAACCACCGAAGTAATTACCACAGACCTAACGAGAAGAAAGGGCACGATTGTGGTTGGCATTTCATTATGAGAGAAGGGGCAATAGGTGCTCGGTAGGATGCACTTCCTGTTTTGATTCGTAAACAATGGGCTTGCTTATCGTAAGGTCCGGTGGGGCATCCCTTCCCACATTGCAATGGTTAGTGAACTTGAAGGCTTGATATAGATCAATGACCGAAGACCTGATTAAGCTTTTTGGTCAAGTTGTGCTCCAAGATGGTATCAGATCTCTTCAATGAATGGTGGGCAGGACTCGTCATGAAATGCGGACGTATTGCTTATTATACCTGAAAATATTGGGATAAAAAAAAGATCGTCAAATTCTCAGTTCTGTTCCTTACGACATTGTAGCTGCTAAAGCTCTTCTGGTTGTATAAAATCTATATTCTAAGCTCTCTCTTTGCGCTAATTTTGCTTTGCAAAACTTATTCAGATTTTCCAGCCTAAGATTCAGCAGAGGCGGCTTGCTTACGCAAAGCATAAACATGTAAAATCTGGAATTCTGAATTACTTAAAAAAGCACTCCCTTGGAAGGCTCTCAACTGATCAGGGCACACCTAATAAAGAGGTTATAGAAAGGTTACTTCTCTTGTACTTTCTGCTGCTTCTTGCATTGATGGTTGCTATATGTGTCGATTTTGTAACTTTTCCTTCACAGGCTATTTCACGCACTAGATTTGGACAAAGATGGGCATCTTTCCCGTTCTGAAATAAAAGCTCTGATTTTAGGAATCCAGCTAAAAGAGATAGATTTTGATGTGGATAAAGCTGCAACTAAAGTGATAGAAGATTTGGACACAAATTG